>OY804606.1:24520248-25747759 GCA_963680895.1 Fragum sueziense | reverse complement strand
AAATAAGAGAGTTGTGTGCCCTTGAAATTGATAATCATTCGAGAGGTCCCGGGTTCGATACCCGGCCGCGGCTTATACCCTTTCTGACAAAATTGTCACCCACCAATGGGTTTGAAATCGTTAACCTAAGTGGGCGAGCAGCTGGAGGCTCGGTAAGGGTGTTGTGGTAGTACTGGTTTGAGAAACAACAGGAATCCATGGGTAGGTGCTCCAGCCGCCGCGATATGACCCTGGTAGTTGAAAACGGCGTAAAACCCCAATAAACTCAAACTTGAAATTGATAAGATTACCCTTTTCGGCTGTTTTCGACCTTGTTTACATTCTCGAATCTACAATTATCTATCGACCAAGACAAAACTTGGACACAATGTTAGGCACCATAAGATCTCGGATGAGTTTGATTTTCACAACGTTATTGACCATAATTTCATATTCAGTCTTAAAGTCATAAATATTAATTGAATTGAACAAAAGTGTTGCTCATATCATTTTGGTTCAGGTGAGCGATAAAGTACCACCATGGTCCTCTTGTTTCGGAATGAAGCTTCCCACTTTAAGCCAAAAAATTAGATGAAAAAAAAATTGAAGGAGGCGATTTGTAGGTGTGTACTTTTCCAAACGATAACGTGGGTTAGCTACCATGAACTTCTCAGCAACTCTTCTTGCAGCCTCCATCTAGGTATCGACATTAGCGGGTTTTTTTTCTGAGAAAAATCAATTTGCCCGGTTATATTTAAGTTGCAAAGCGCAGAACAAGTGCTATTCATTTGGTTTTTCCCATTTGGTCTACTCCCAATTCGTCTACTATTTTGGACATCATTCCAATTTCGTCTACTTTTCTATACTTTGTAAATCGATATAAAATTTCATGATTTTAATTAAATTGATTGCATTTTTATTTCACTTGTCAATATATTAACTTATATTCTTTTTTTAAACAAAAATAATTTTGTTTATTGATAATTTGACATGAAAGTAGACAAGTTGGGACAGTGGACGAATTGGGACTCAAGTCACTAAAATAACAATAGACTAAATGGGAGTAGACCAATTGGAATGTTACCATTCATTTCACTCATTCTTTCGTGTGGCATCCTTTAGTTGTCGCCACTCTAGTTAATCTGAAATACTCGGTTTTTTAGCTCCACTGGTCGAAGGCTAGCGGGGCTTATGTCATGGCCCTGTGTCCGTCCGTAAGTAAACTTTTTCTTTAAACATCTTTTTCTCCAAAACTACTGGACCAAGTTCAACCAAGCTTCACAGGAATCTTCCTCGCATAAACCTATTCCAAATTCTTTCATAAAAATCCCGTGCTGAGCTTGAATTTTGATTAAATAAATGAAATTATATTTTCGAAAAATCTTTAAAAAAAATCCATCTTCTCTAAAACTACTTAACTAATTTCAACCAAACTTCACAGGAATCTTCCTTTCACGAATCTCTTCCAAATTCCTTCAAATCATTTAATTTGGTTTAATAAATGCAATTAAATTTTCGAATATTCTTGAGAAAAAAATCCAAAAACTACTAGACCAATTTTAAACAAACTTTATAAGAATCTTCCTTGCATGAATCTCTTCTAAATTCCTTAAAAAAAATCGGTGTAGAACTTGAATTTTAATTGAATTAATTAAAACAATTTTTTAAAAAAAAAACTTGAAAAAAACTTCTTCTCCAAAATTACTGGACCAATTTCAACCAAACTTACAGGAATCTTCCTTGTGTGAATTTCTTCCAAATTCTTTCAAAAATAAATTCCGTGTAGAACAAATTTTAATCAAATTGACTGAATTAAATTTTCAAAAAATCTTTTTAAAACTTCTCCACAACTACCTGACCATTTTCAACCAAACTTCACAGGAACCTTTCTTGCCTGAATCTCTCCCAAATTCCTTTAAAAAAATGTGGTGTAGAACTGAAATTTTAATTAAATTAAATATTCGAAAAATCTTGAAAAATCTTCTACAAAACGCCTTATTGGATTTCATTTTTATTTAGCGTGAATTATCAATGTACAGACCTCCATTAGATCCTTTACAAATTTTTGATCAGATGAAAAACATGGCCCCTGTGGGCTAGGCAATTCTCCTCCATAACTACTTATTGGATTTCATTGTTGTGTAGCATGAATCTTCTTTGGATAGACCTCTATTGTATTTCTTTAAGAATTTTGTAGTCTAAAAGCCAGTGGAGCGATACAGGGCCATGATGGCACTCGTGTTGTTGTTGTTGTTTTATATGGGGGGAGTGTATCATTTCTGGAAAGGAAGACGCTGGAAACCAGGGTCACTTTCTTAAGGGGAAAACCCATATAATTCAGCGGCGGATCCAGGATTTATGTGCAGGGAGTTCGAACCTAAAAAAGGAAGGGGTTCGTTTTCCTAATGTAATAATTTTGAATCAATTTCTGCATGAAAATTAAATAATCGGGCTTTAGGGGTGGTTCATTCGAACCTCCGAACCCTCGCTGGATCCGCCACTGTAGTAATATTATAATGTTTAAAAATTACCAAACGACAAAATTTTGGACTGTTCCAAATTCAAAGATGTTGCAGACAACAATCTAAATTGAACAAAATCTTGCCTTTTTTGTATTTTTGTTTAGAAAATATTGCGGGAAATTTCTACAATGCTAGGTGTTTGCTGAATGCGATTGAACGTTATACTGCCAGTGTTGCGACGGACGAAGTAGGGTGGTGTATATTGGTTTCTATATGTCTGTTTGTCCGTCCCTTTGTCCATAGACATTTTCATTTCCGTACTGCAACTCAAGACAGTCCTTGTTTCACATTAGTCCCATATTAATTAACAGAATTATTTAAAAAAAATATTGAACATGTATGGTCAGACATTTTCCCACAGTGAGAAGTAGTCATGCTTGTGCAGTATGATGTAAGTCGGCTTGTATTTCTTTTCTGTTCCTCAATACATTCATCATGTCTGTCTGTTTGTACATTTACTACACGTAGACACACTAGATTTAAAGAACTACAGAGTAGGTAAAATCCATCTAGTGGAATGGATATTCATTGCACTCAAATGAATACCCACACTGTAAAATAAATACCGTAATTTTTAATCAGTCTTATGGTGCATTTGTAATGGGATTGGTAGTGAATAATCAAGGTACGAATCCGTAAAACCTGTTGCTTTATGGCACTCTCTTGCACACGGTCCATTCATTACATTCACCTCTGTAGTTGGCTCAGAGAGTATTGCGTCATCATCTGTTAGATTACGTCCCTTTATATCACATCAAAATGGCAATAACAAATAATTTTTCTTTTCCGAAGTCCAAAATACATCATACTAAACGTTGCTTAAAATTTATTATCATTTTCCAACGATAATAATCTAAAATTTTTCAATTGATGTCATTCATTCAAGGGCGCAGTAATTTTTCTGTACATTTCATTCTGATAGGGAACGATTTTATCCAGCTAATCGTGACGTAATTCCGGCAAAAATAGTATTTCGTAAGTGTTTTTATAAAATCTCGCAATTACGGCTTGATTCAAGCCGTAAATACGAGAATTTATAACAACACCAACGGTTTATCAAAACAAACAATAAACCGAATCTATTTTTAGCACAAAATTCATTACCATTGGTAAGGAGGCTTGAGAAAATAGTTCCATTGTATATGGGTAAATTCATCTGTTATAATGCCTTTCAAATGTACCCGGAATCATCATTTCTTTGTCTATTTTATTATTACAGTGGCGTTAAACTGGTTACCGCCCTTGAAATCTACTTCGGATTTAAGGCCGGTAACAGCTAATATCTCCACGGTCAAAATCACGACCGTCAACGAGCGGACGAGCGGCTCTGATTGGTCGAGGGGTTTCATCGGTTGTGTATACTAACCAATCAATGGACGCGGTTTGCCAGGTACTACCAGTTGTAAATACATCGTATACAACGGGTACCAGTTTATCATGGCGTCAGCCCGTCGCGGAGATGTATGGTGAGAGTAACGAACGACAACTCTGCTCGGAGATTGGCATTATGGATAGAACGTGTTGCATTGTTTTTCTTTTTATAAACTTTTGCATGATTTGTTTTGTTATTGTTTTAGATCTGTTGAAATAGCAATTTTATAGGAAAAGGAGAAGTACTGTACTTTTATTAGATATCTATATTTTGCAGTATGTTGTTGGTACTTTCACAGGTTATAAAGTAGAATATTTAGATGTATGTATAGTCCAGCAAGATTAACCCGGGACATCTGCATATGTATATTATGATGTCATAACGACACCACTTCGGAAATGTTTTGTTAAGACGCTCAACTTACGGACTCTGCACACAAAAATTAAGTTGTCCCGGGTTAATTTTGGTGAACAATATCACTGGTGGTGAACTCGGCCAAAGCGAGGGACGTTTTTCGCTACCACAAGGTACAGATACATGTATTTTGCGTTTAAGGGGGAATGCTCCAGTTTCCTAAAGTTTTTTCCCAATAATAGAATTTATCTATATTTTGTATGTTGAAATTACATGTTATTACCAATTGAAAAATAAAATAAAAATGGATGGTCAGCGATCTTGTTTGAATTTCATAGGCATACGTATCACATACCCCTACATCGAAAAAATGCACAATTTCTTGCACCTGTCCAAGGTCACTAAAATGCTAATAAAATGCTGTTTATTCATCGTTTAGGCCTGAAAATATGTGCTATTATAAACGCGTAAATGTATAAAACAGCATGCTCACGTGTTCGGGTAGATCATCGAAGCTGGAGTGTTTTGTGTCAAAATTTGCATATTTTTGGAAATATTTCAAGTTCTACTACCTAATAGAATTTAATAAAACTCCCTCATTGTATTAAGCAACATGTTCTGGTAATAACTCAAAAAGAAAATGTACAGGTCAGCGCACTTGTTAGTGAATTACAGCAATTTTTATCATCTACACATGAATAAAATGACGCAAAACAGTGGTAACTACATACACACTTACGACTGTTTTGCTCTAAATAATCGATTTCTATCTTGAGGAAATCAGTTTTGCATAATAAATACGCTTTTACCGTCGAAAACGGTAAATTATAATATTGTGTTATATTGTTGAAAATATGGTAGCGAAACATATTGGTACGAAACATTATATTTACTACAGTAATGACCGAGTGTTCCGAAAAACTGGAGCATTCCCCCTTAAATGTGAGTTTAAAGATCTGATTGGATAGTTTTTCTGATAACAATGAATTTGTTCTAAAAATAGACCGTGTTTGCCGATATTATATTGAGAAACCGTCTGTTTAGTTATAAAATCTCGTAACTACGGCTTTATGGAACCCGTAGTTACGATATTTTATAACAACACCGACGGAATACCATGATCGCGAAAAAACGTCCCACGCGTTGGCCGAGTTCACCACCAGTGAATATTTTCAGTGCAAAACCAACAAAATAAACAAACATTGGAAGAACAAAGAAGATTATTGCAATGACAAAAAAAACGGACCGACAAGACAAAAGATTGCAACATTTTGCTCCTGTCAGTGACCGATCAACTACAGTACAGGACCCGCCTTGAACGGACTGACGCGAAATGGTGAACGGCCGGTGCATGCAGATTTAAAAAAAAAACTGTCTGTATCGGTCGTGAACCTATTTGTTAGTCAGATCCAACATCACTTTTTGGTGTCCTTTGATTTTGCTGAACTTTACGTAAAGAGATTGAATTTCATCAGTGGCCAGAAAATCAACTATTTAAACTGCCAGAGTTTTTTTTATTCAAATAGAAGGGAAAAGAATATCATTAATACTGAATAGAAAATGAGGAGTCTGGAACTTGGATTTGAGTTTTGTGATAGCAGATTGATGACTGCCACAGTGCAACAAAAATGCTTGGTCGAGACAGGTACAACACATCTCAGCTGTGACAAATCGCTGGAGTACGAAGTACAGTCAATACTCGTTATGTCGACATCGGATAAGTCGAATTTCCGCTTAAGTCGAAGTTCAAATCTGGTCCCGTCCTCATCTATTGACATATTTTTTTTCAAAACAGAATAATTTCGAACTGAATATAGCCATTGAAATATAGTAGGAAAAGGATAGAAATTGCTCGACACGAGCAATTTCTTTCCTTTTTCCTACTATATTTCAATAATATTCGTATTTGAAAAGTTTCAAAAACGATCAAATATCAAATATCTCGAAGCCTGACAAAATAGGATGTGTCGAACTCCGGATATATCGAGGTATTTTGACGGCCCCTCCGACTTCGACACAACGAGTGTCGACTGTATGTATTGCTCGACACTCCAGGCAAACGATTAAAATCCAGACGATTTATGCTTTTATCCAATCTTCAATCAGATGAATAAGAATACAGCCGAGCGGTCTCAAACTAACTTCATCGTGACAAGCCAGAGTTTGCAACTGTTTAGACTTTTTCGTTTTAATATGCATGCGATTGAGAGAGTAAAATTCCGATTTTGCCAGGAGAACATTGGACACAACAGCTAGAACTTCGCCAATCAGCCGTCGTGTTACTCAGAATTTCAACATGGACAGGACACGACACATACGTAACCTCGGATCCATTCTTGAGGCACTCATCATTTTGTGCCATGATTATTTCGACTAGATCAAGCATGGAGTTACTGTTTTTATACGCCCGAAGGGTCGTATTATGTAACAGCCCCGGTCGTCCGTCCGTGCGTTAGCAATTTCTTGTGTGCGCAACTCCTCCTACAGCTTTCATCGGAATTTGATTAAACTTGCCACAATGCTTCTCCATGTTGTCTAGTTGTGCACACCGCTTACAGAATTCAAATAACTCTTTCCTTCTCAAGATACTAGAAGGCATTAATCGCCGCTTTTCTTCGAATACCTCGCAACTGCAGCTTGTTTAAGCTGCAGTTACGAGGTTTTTGATGAAAAGTAGCGATAAACCTGTTTAGATGAGGCAGACAAAGCTAAGATATTGTCAATATATCATGGATTGATCAATGCAACTGATTGATATTATCACGTGAACTTTTAATAAGCGGTGTTTACTGGTGGTGAACTCGGCCAAAGCGAGGGACGTTTTTCGCTACAACAATGTACAGATATTTTGCGTTTAAATGTGACTTTAAAGATCTGATTGGATAGTTTTTATGAGTCAATTTCAAAATTCGCAGGTTTTTTAGACCAGTAAATCATGAAAAATAATCGTCAAATATTTTAATGCTTGTGTGCTTAATATGTTGTTAGATTCTTAATGACAGGTTTCAAATCATTTTCCACCCTGAATTGTAGGTGTGTCGCTTCTAAATCAATCGGTTATTAACAATGTGTTCCGGACAAAAATGTCTTTGGTGTTCCAGTTAAATAAAGGTTTGAAAATAGTAGAAATAAAAAGATATTTCATATTTTATCACAAAATTACATCTTACAATGTCAATGGCTAATAAATAATAATAAAGAAATAATTTTGGATGCATAATTACTAAATAATTTACATTAAAGTACCTCTAGTTTATAAACTTGAAAGAAATCAAACATTCTATTCTCAAAATTTCTTATTTGAGTCCAAATGTCCAGAAAAAAATCAATTGTCAAAATTAATATGTCCAACTTGCTTTTTGTAACTGCTACTTTTGATGCATTTGCTTGATCAGTTTTCTTGGAAAATGAATTTAACATTACCGGAACACCAAAGACACTAGCGGAACACCAAAGACATCAACATAACCCAAAAGAAAATAATCTATTTTCTTTGCCTTAACATGTTTATTTTGCATTGATTTGGTAGAACACTGGCAGCTAATATTTGTCCCATTTGATTCCGCTTCCAGGAACATACATCAGAACTCATGCCAAATTAAAATGCAGACCAAAAGTCGAAACTAAACCTCTGGTTGATAGTAAAATCTAACCTGCTTTAAGACATGGATTAAGTAACACGGCATGAGTCGAAAGATGTAGGAATGCAATGAGATACAGTTAATGTGTAATAATTTAGGAATTTAATGCACATATAAAACATTAGGGGCTATATTGTTCTACTATTTACCGTCTGTCAGCCTGTCCATCTGTACAAAACTTGGCATTTCTCTAAAAGTATTGGACAAAGAAGGCGCACATTTGGTTTGTAACTTTTCTTTAATGATATCTATAAGCTACATTTATCCAGGTAATATGACATACCTCCGTGCCATTTTAGTTTTGTCTTTGGCGTTCCAGTGCTTGGACCGGAACACCAAGGACAATTTCACACTAATTTGCAAAAGTATACGTGTAAATAGGGTATTTGTTAAATCTACTATTGAAAACATTTGCTGTACTCAAAGTCAGATATACCAGTCAAATATCTAATAAAAAGATGCATTGCAAAGTTTAATAAAGTGCGTCATCCCAAAGACAAAGAAAAAAAGTACGGTACAATTCAATCACCTTATTTTTCAATTTTTTAACAAGACACAAAATAAAATCTTCCTCGTTCAATTTCAATGTATGAACCTAAGGTTGCTTTTCAAAAGGAGGTAGATAATTTGTGTCTACATCTAATCAAAATGGCATTTCTTTGAACTTTTAGACATTGGAACACCAAGGACAACAATCTGTGGGACAGGTATATATGATGAATTTTATACCACTTACTTAATATCATTTGGGTTACTGGTATATTTAAAGTGTAATTTAACATATTGTCAAGCAAACTTATCCAAAAAAGTGTTTCAATTAGGGTTAAAAGTAGTTATCTTTGTTGGTCAAAACCAATGAGGGTAGCCGTGGGACAAAGCAAATTTACACATTTCAGGCCATATAACATGTAAAATATCTCATAAAAAGATGTAACATGCTATATTGTTATGCTTAATCAGCACAATTGCGTTG
The DNA here is from genome assembly GCA_963680895.1 of Fragum sueziense. Classification (NCBI taxonomy): domain Eukaryota; kingdom Metazoa; phylum Mollusca; class Bivalvia; order Cardiida; family Cardiidae; genus Fragum; species Fragum sueziense. Next base: position 25,738,918 of record OY804606.1, on the reverse strand, counting down.
GTATCGACTCATTTTAAACATAAATGTTTGTTTTATTATTTAAATGTAAGATTTATCACATGTGGACAAGAAAACCTGCGAATTTTGAAAACGACTCTTATAATAACAATGAATTTGTTATAAAAATAGACCGGGTTTAACGATATGTATTGACAAACCGTCTTAGTCCGTGAGCCAGACCCCGAAATTTTGACTTTCGGTACCATCTGAGGTGAAAAATGCTATCATGCATTTTTGAGTACCTGAACTATCCTAGTGTTAAAAAATATGTGATAGCATTCTGAAAGCGGTAGCTTTCTATGAAAATTTACCCTTTTTTCAAACCTACCCTTTATTCACCTAATTCAAAACTTGGTAACCAGTAAAATCGTCATGACTTTCAAAAATAATACAGAAAATTGAATATGGTTAGATATCTTTATCATATGGCTTCATATCATAGTTTATGATGTTTTCTATTGAATAAAACATATTTTGAGGCTGTTTTGGGGGAAAATATGTTTTTTCGTAGCATTAAAAGGAATGCTTATCAATTGATAAAAGAAAATCAGATCAATTTCGCTTTTAAATGCCATAGGTTCTATCTAAAACTTCCTTCGTTGATATTTTTCTAGCTATTATAGTAATAAGGTGGCATATGTGATATAGAAGAATATTTTTATGATTTAATTTTGCGCCTTATCCTTCTTGGTGATGGCATTAGGCGAACACTTGTAAATTACCCCACCCACCACTGAATGCATGGTTTTGGTCAATTTCTCAAACTTTCAAAATATTCCTTCTTTTGAAGACCCTGACAATCTTAGAATTCTACTCTGCTGACGATAAGTAACAGTTATTTCACAATAAGAACTATCCTGAAGACATACGAGATACTCTTATCCTTATCATTACGCTTAACCCTTACTGTAGTCCGTGCGTCAGACATGGAAATTTTGACTGTTGGTACCAATTCTGAGTAGGTGAAAAACGCGATCATGCGTTTTGAGTACCTGAACTATCCTAGTGTTAGAAATTGTGTGATAACATTCTGAAAGCGGTAGCTTTCTATGAAAATTTACCTTTTTATCTAACCTACTCTCTTTTCTCAGAATTCAAAACTTGGCTTCAAATAAAAAGCATCTCGGCTTATAAAATAAAGAAGAAAAGTAAATATGTTGAGGCATCATTATCACATGGATACAAGTCATACTGTAGAATAGCTGTCATTGAAAACTTCCATTTTGGAACTGTTCTTACAGAAAATCGTGTGATTTTTTACTTAAAAAGAAACACTTATCAAATGCTATTATAAAATCCAACAAGCTTTACTTTATTATGACTTATTTTCTAGTTACAACTTCTTTCAATGGCCTTAATCTAGAAATATTGTAATAGGGTGACACATACGACAAAGAGAATTATCTTAATAAAGCTATTCTGTGTTTCATCTTTATTGGTGATAGTGTTTAGCAAAAACGCAACTTACCCCACCCACTACTGAAAGCATGGGCATAATCTCAGAATTTGGCTTTTTATGATATTCCTTATTTCAAAGACCCGCACAAATTCAGAGTCTATTCTGATTATGAAAGTAACATGTTTTTCACAAGGAGAATTTACATGAAGACATGGGACATATAACCCTCAGTGTTACCCTGAACTCTTTTGTTGAAAACGTAAGGTCATTCAACATGCATAGGACCCCATTTGATTTAAAGGCCCATTTTCCCAGATTTGTTCCAAAAAACAACTTTATAAACCTTTTTATTGTGATTAGTAGGACTAAGTAATCGCTTTTTAAACCAGTTCATTCAACAAACTTAATTGCACTCCAATTGCGCTAAATTCCTCAATATTTTTTCGAAGCGTAAATGGTCTGGGGAATTTTCCAATCCATTTCGGCTATTTATAGAAAGGTACGTTGTGAGACTTTGGTAGTGAAGCGTGTTCTTTCTCACGTGACTGCTATATATAGAAAACAAAGATGACTGAACTTTGGCGACATCGGAGTCGGACTGTGCGTTGACGATCTTCTTCACATCATTCCATCGCTCTACTTGATCTCCGATTATGACCTGTCTTGATCGGTATCTCCTCTGACGCTCTAAGTTCACCCCTTTTTTTAGCGCTATCGGTTTTCTTCTTCAGACCCATTTTTTCTTTTGTTGATGTTTACATAATTTTTTGTACGACAACCTTGACCTATGAATCTCGTTTGGGTCCGCGCTGTATGCTGTATGCGCAACAAGTTAAAAATAATTTTAACCCCATCTGTGACGGGGTTGAATCTAGGTTTGGATTCTCCCTAAATTCGGCTATCTGTCTTGTAATTTCGGCTCATTCTCTGTCTGAATCGCATATCATTAACCATCCTGAGGTGGTCAACACAAAAGTTTTGCATATTTGTTCAAAAAATTTCATTTTTTGCAATTAAACCATCTGTTACCATCACCCTTTAATTGAAGTACAATTAAGCATTGACTTGCAAAAGCCATAATGGACCTTTCCGAAACTAATAAGTATAAATGGATAAAGTTGACATGTAACATAATTATATCGCTTGATAACAATATTCAAAACGATGTAACATAACTTTCATATTGTTATTAATTATGCTTCCCGTAGGGTGAGCATAAAGCCGGTGGTTCTCCTGTCCGACACAGCGATTCTTCCATAATAACTTGGCAAAATTTGCCCAGCGTTTCCTATATGAATTACTTATGCTAGTGTGTCGATCTTTCCCGGTCTCATCACGTAAAAGTATGACTTCTTTGGTACAATGTTTTTTGTGTTTCATAATGTATTTGTTCCTTTTGAAAGACATCTTTTCATGAACATGATAGGCTTCAAAAGCATTTAGTTCCAATTTTAAATGTGGCAAAAACTTATCATACGCCAGCTTATATCCCATGCATTATCAAAAAAAAAAAAGAAGCCAAACCTGATACCTACTACATAACTATTTCACCCCTCAGATATCACATAAAATTTGAAAACCTAATCGGATTAAACTCTAGGATTACTATGGAATTATAACAGCATTAGACAGGTCGAGCATGCATACAAACTTTGCGCGGTACACAGTATTCGCTCAGGCCAAAAGAAAATGTATCGCACCATGGATACCAAATGTTTTACTCACCAATGAAGGTTGTTTCCCATAATTGCTATCATTTTTAAAGGTGGGTAGTACAAACGGGCATTGGCTTAAATAAGAATGCATAAATCGACTAAGCAAAACATTTCGCGGGACACAAAAGGTCAATTCTTACTGGTTGACCACATAACATGACATTTCTTATATAAATTTGTTTACATATTCGATTGATAAAGCCTGTAATACAAATTGTATTAAGATGATTTGTTCTTAGACCTTTAACTGGGGATCCTCCATTGATCATGGAAGTAAAGCTCATGGATAGATCAAGTTCTTTGGCAAAGTTATCATGTATGCAGTGTCAGGTTTGTCATCTATTAATCGTTGTACGTATCATTTAGCTGTGTATTATTTAGCCGAGTATCATTTGCAAATCTAGCATCTATAGGGTAATCATGCGTAGATCCAGACATTTTCCGGAGGATGGGTCTGACTGAATTGGCACAAATTTTATAAAAAAAATAATATTGGTAAACCTACGTTTACAAATTCGAGAGGGGTCCGGGCATGGTAATTGCAGTATTCACTAAGCATTGGCGTGAAAAGGTTCCTCTTGTATAAACGGGATAACGTTTCAGGCAAGTATTTTCAATACCCTTCTTCCAGAAGCAGTTCAAGACGGAAGTGCAGAACTTGGAAAATCTGAAGGAAAAAACTGTACAATCATATGGATAAAGGAGAATTAGAGATATCTATTGCCGAATAATTATACCACAAATGAATACACCAGCAGCTGAACGTTGTATAGTTGAACCGTAATTCAAGTTCTGAACCAAATAAAAACTATCTAGAAATGCAGTTTTAGAAAGAAGTTTGATTTTTAAAGACTTTGATATACAAAAGCAACGAAGATAGCGAGGGAACAAAAGACTGTTTCTCCAGTATTCTCTTTATACTAGGGGTATTTCCTACTATCTGCAAGGTTTCGCATCTAAGAGTGAGAGATACATGTATACTAAACACACACGGTCAAACAGAAGGCGCTATAATAGCAAAACAAACAAAACCTGCGCTTGCTCGTCCCTACAGATAGAATGGTAAACTAGTTGATAGCATTCCTGACAATTGTGCTGCTAATTAGTAGTTTGATTATTACCCGGAACACTCAATAGATTATAATGAACATGTTGATCAAGGTGGACAGACTGGAAATCAGTTGAAAAGTATGAATTAATGAGAATTTGTAGAACAATAATGCAAATTATCAGAAGATCCCCATATTCTTGTCCGATGAAGTAAAAACACACATATACAGTCAAGCTTAACTCAAGAGTTATCTTTGCGTTTGTCAAAGAAGTATGTTATAGAATCGTCATAATCACTCAGATTTATATTAATTTGTATGTAAAAGACAAATAGGTGGGATCAGAAAGGCGCTTACTACAGGCGTCAGAAGATGAGTAAATTCAAGTAAATTATAGTTATCCCTTCCGATGACACAGATGTCTTCGTAACGTCTTGAAAATTTCTTAATGAAATAGCTTCTTATCTTTACCAAACGTGTGGACAAAGATCAAAAGTATATTAATTGAAATAGATAGAAATGTGTGATTTCAATGGTATTAACACAAACATAAAACACTAGTTGGAATACATAATTACACTCGATTTGACACCGTAAATGAATGTGCTAATACTGTGCTAATAACAGTAAGCAGGGTTTTCTATTCCACATGAGCTTTAGGGAACGCACACAGATAAACAGCTCTCGCTTTAACGTAGTTTGTTCTACGTTCTAGGCTTGCAATCAACGACTTTATGATGGGATAAAGTTCACCATACGCGCATTTGAGAACCCGATTGTCAGTAATATCTCACTCTACCACAAACACCATGCCTTCTTCAAGCAATCAATCGCAAGCATTTTCCTAATCCGTGTTTTCTCTGATGAAATTCGCTCTTTGATATGTTGATGTCGCTCATGAGTTTTCTCTGATAAACGACATGAGCGACATCAACATATCAAAGAGCGAATTTCACCAGAGAAAACTGGAATTAGCATTTTCCGTACCCGTAAACGTACTAAGGAAAGTGCATATCTCATAAAGCCAATGCATCAAAACTTTGATGAGGTATGATAACACCTTTCACGTGCTTCACAGGGAGTAAGATCTGGTGGAAAGATAGAAAACGTTAACATGTAAGATTTATTCATCATAAATGATACAAATAAAGTTGATTACCGTATGTACAGTGAACTGCATGTACATGTCGTACATGTACAAAACCTTAAATTGACAATCTGTTCAGACTGTTCGAGGAAACATTGTCAATGAGATAACTACAAAGTTGGTATTAAGAGAAAATGGTTCTTAGCAGGTACCCAGTGTAGCTGGTAGTGGCTGGAAAAACAGCTTAATTTCCACATATACAAGAAAGAATTTTGACTTTACCTTACCCCTCCCACTTTGTTCTACCATATATATGAACATATATTCTACAAACAAGTTAGAAAATATGTCTGCAATAAGAATGAAAAATAACCTTTGTAGCATAATTAATGACCAAGGACAGTATCTCGCTTTGAAAATTGAAAAAAAAAAATGGTAGCCTGTCCATTTGATGCAAATGAATTGGCATTTGGTGCCGCAGAATAAACACAGGATCTACCAATCACGTGCCATTGCCACCTTATTGTTGCAATTTAGAGCATTTGGGTATCAAAGTAGTAAAACTTCGAAGTTACTCACCAAGAAGTAAAATCTTATACTCGTTTACACTGTACGTAATAAGCGAAGATAACATGAGAATAGAGTGGGTGGGGTAAGATAATAATGCTAATTCTGTCAATTTGTACGACAGAAACGTGGAAACTGTTGTTTCAAGAAGATATTTGATACAACTGAGCATATAGAGAAAGTTTTTCTTCAATATGGGCTCAGTTTTGTTATCAAAGTAAAAAATATACATACTTTTAAGTATAATTTTCTCATAAAACAGGCGGATGTATAGCTATCTACTCAGATTGTCATGAATTATTAATTTGAAAGTTAAATTTAATTTTTGCTTTGTAAATGATACTACAATGACCCTCAGTTGTGAGAATTGTTATAAAAAGAAACATTGTAGCATGTATAAGATGAAAAAATGTGTTCTAATGTCAACCAAATTTTGAGGTTGACCTGTTCATATTTTTATTGTGTAAAGGGTACATATACTAAAAGGGTGAAAAATTATAGAAAGCTACCGATTTCAGAATGCTATCACATATTTTCTTTAAGTGGACATGTCAGGCTACTCAAAAACACCCATGAACCTTTTTCACCTCGGATGGTACCAACCGACGCTCTGGCTCACGGACTATCTGTGTTGTTATAAAATCTCGTAACTACGGCTTTATCGAAGCCGTAGTTACGATAGTTTATAACAACAACGAGGGAATACTATGATCGCGAAAAAACATCCCACGCTTTGGCCGAGTTCACCACCAGTGGTATTGGAATCTGTTTAAAAAAACTGTCTTACAACTACGACTGAAAGGAGTCGTCCGTAAACATGTCCTGTTAGAAAGTGATAAATAATACATTTTTATAAAATTAAATGTAATAATTATGAATAGAATATTATGGGAAAAGAAGAAATTGTTCAAATTGAAAGTGTTTGGTATCTAATGATAGATTGTAATCCTTAAGGTCCGGTCCGATCATAGACGGACACAATATCCTTCGCAGTTATCTCCCCTGAATTGGGATTGGGGAGATCTCTGCCGGCACAGCTTGAGTTACCAAGATTTCAGGTAATTTAATTTTTTTATTTCGATTTTTATTTAAAAAGTAAAGATAAGTGATGTTTTAGGAATATAAGGTGTCAGATATTAATCCAAATAAAAAATATAATTGGATTTAAAAAATGAATTCATAGATGTAAAATAAATTTCCGCCATCTTTACGATATCACGTGACATTCACCATGGTCACGTGATTTTCTAGCCTGCAGTGATAATGTAAGACATTGTCGCTGTGTGGAGTTTGACACGGACATCGACTGCCTCAACACTGCTGGAGCACCTCCAATGAAAAGAGGTCACGCGTGCAGCATATTTTGGTCGCGATGTGGACCCTAGGTTGTAGGCCTATGTGACCGGACCTGAATGTTAATTAATCGAATTGTCCTTACAGGTGGTGAACCACCCAATTTGACAAAAACAGTTCCAATATTGTGACGATGAATTTCTGTGGAAAAATTAGAATGGCAGTGAATTTTGTGCTAAAAATAGGCTCAGTTTACGGTTAGGTTTAGATAAACCGTCAGTGTTGTTATAAAATCTCGTAACTACGGCTTGAAACAAGCCGTAGTTGCGATATTTTTTAACAACACTTACGAAATACTACTGTTTGTCCGAAATTACGTCACGGTTAGCTGGATAAAATCGTTCCCTATTGACCAATATACAGGAGTAGGCCTACAACTTTTTGTCGTCATTGAAACGTGGCACGCTCATGCGCTTCTGATTTCTACGACTATGCCACTCACTACTCTGTGACCATTAACCCTTTCCCAAACAAGACTTGAGGCGCGTTCTTTAGAGCGAGATTTTTTAAGATTTCTGAAGATGTTTTAGGTAAAGCGTCTTTAAGAACTAGATTCTGACCGAGATGTTCAAATGCTCCATAAGTATGAAGCATTACCATGTTACCATGAAGCATTCGGAACAACTCGGTTAAAACTTTCTTATACTGTTTATACAGAGTTACCCGAGGGGTCCCGCACGAAGTATAGGGCAATGGCGCCTCTAATGGAACGTCTTAAAAATCTTGCTCTAAAGAACGCTTTGACCTAAAACATCTTTGGACTTCATTGGACCACTCTGTTTACTAAGAGTACTCTTTTTACTCTCAATTCCAATCAAGCGACACAGAGGGAATCACTCGGAGTACATGTTCTCCAATCACTCCACCTTGATGGCAGCAGAGACATAGATAAACATGTTATTATATGTCTCTGATGGCAGGGACTTCGGAGTGCGACATCATCCACATGACTTCCGATAGATGATTATAATCGAAATAGTTTTATATCACTATCTCTTATACACTTTAACGGATACGAAAGCTAAAAGTACACCTGGAAAGACATTTAGACTTTACTAAAGAATCTAAAAAAAACACATTATAATCTTAAGTGATTTCGTAATGGGTTACTTATTATCAAATGCATCATGGCGAAACACATTTGATTGGATTGAAAACGTCACAGTACTCCAAACTGAAAATGGAGTAACGGTCTTGGTCCAATCAAGCATACTAAAGGTCTTGTTTGGGAAAAGGTAAAAGTCTCCTTCAAAAGTGGACCAAACTGGGACTCAAGGCCCTGGTTTCTTGGAAAAAAACTTAAGTAGATCTACATGCTCATGAGTACATGCTCAACTTCAATGGATTACTCTCCAATTTTGAAAAGTATTCCATTGAAGTTTACGTGGATTTCGTGTGATTTGAGTACGGAGCTCAGATCTGAGTCTGGGAACGTAACTAAGATTTTTCAAGGAACCGGGGCCAGTGTTTAGAAAAAAGAAAAAAAAAATATGTGAACACCAAATTTTCCGAAATAAATTTTATTTCATTTCCCTTTACAAGAAAACGACGTAAAACCCAAATAAACCAAATCATTTCCCTTCACAAAATAAAATAGCTTTACAAACACTGAAATGACCCTGCATGTGGGCAAAGATGAAAACAATACAGGCAACCAGCATTTTCTCCATTCCATGAAAATTTTCCAATATGTATGAAAAGAAACAAATCTATGGTCAGAGAACTCCAAGACATTTTCCAATTTCTACCACAGCACATGGTTTAACTTTGTTGTTTGCAATACTTTTCTGAAACTAATAAATAACTTGGGGTTTTTCAACACACCCAAACACTGTTATCAATATGCATGGCAGTGAATTTAACCCTTTCCCAAACAAGACCTGGTTTTGACGCCCCTTATTTATAGAAAAGGCTTTGGAAAACATTGAGACAAACGAAGAAAATGCTGATAATCAGCACTTTCTCCTTTTGCCTCAATGTTTTCTGATAATCAGCATTTTCTCCTTTGGCCTCAATGTTTTCCTTGCTTTATTGAACGCAAATCCTTCTATTTATAGTATCAATTTTGTCGTCTAGAAGCTTTCCGATTAGATCACCCAAAAATTTTGTCATTTGGGAAAGGGTTAAACAACAACAGCAGAGTTCTGCTTTTGACTCGATGTTTTCTAGAGCTCTTTACACTAGGATCGTTGATCAAGTCCTATTTTTTAATGGCAATGAATTTTGTGCTAAAAATAGATTGGGTTTACTGTTTTATATTTGATAAAATGTTGGTGTTGTTATAAAATCTTGTAAAGTCTATGGCTTGTATCAAGCCTTAGTTACGAGATCTTATAACAATTTATGAATTTATATTGTTTGTCTGAAATTACATCATGATTAACTGGATAAAATCGTTCCCTATTTCTTCATTTCCCACAATGATTTCTATCCAGAAAATGCATGAAATGTAAAAGTTTCATTCACTTGATATTGTCGTCTGCAACATCTTTGGATTTGGATTAGTCTAGTTTTTGCTTTTTGGTAACAGGTTAATTGTGGGTGTAACTAGCCAATGGTAAATTGACCAAACGCCAAATCCGTAGATCACTCTGTCCAACATAGAATTTAAGAGAAACCATGGGGAGCATTGGCATGTCGATTGTTTTGATTGTCAGTCGACAGATCGATACAATATAACGTGCAACGAAGAATTTAAGACAAACAATAGGGGTGTGGCATTATTCTGATCGTCCATTGGCTTATCGATGGTTTTGATTGACAGCCGGCGTTTGGTAAATTACTATTTGAAAGATCCAGGTAGTTCTAAGACCATGATTTTTGTCATGTGTTGTCCCTCAGATCAGCTTGGTCGAAATATCTCGAGATCAAACATATAAACAGGTTGAGTGGTACAAGTTTGGGGTCCTCTTGTGTTTCCTGAAAAATAAAGGCAAAGATGAAAAAATATTTACAATTTATTTCATCCTTTCCTAAAAGGCAAAAATTTTAGGAAGATCCTATTCATAGGCTTAGGAAGACCACAAAATGCATGGTGATAAAGATGGATTTCTGTGGAATATAGCATGGTAAATATTGAGGCAAAAGTAAGAAAATGCTGATCATCAGCATTTTCTTCTTTTGCATCAATGTTTATCAAGCTTTTCATAATAGACTTCAAAACCTGGACCTCGTTTTACCAAGGATCTTACGACCAAGTTTTTGTGTAAACTACATGTAAGAAGACATCTAAATGCATGAGAAATCAGAACGGGCCAATCAGGTTTGTTGTTACATGTAAATATGTGAAAATAATTGTATGTTACTTAGTAAAACAGTCCCAAGTTTTGATAACAAAAGAGTAAAATCATTACAAATACTCACCAATGAGGCTCTAAGGCTAGAGAAAGCTTGAGCTTAATATCTCAATAATGAACACGACTGTGGCATCAATGGTTTGTCTACACATTACAGCACTTTCTTCTTTTACCGAAATATTTTTCCAAACCTTTCCTATTAAAGAAGTTAATAAAACCATATTTATATCTCAAAAGTGTAAAATTATTGTCACACTCACCAGTGACGCTCTAAGCCTTGAGAAAGCTCGGGCTAAATCTCTCAGTAATGAACATGACTCTGGCATTAATGGTTTGTCTAAACATAACAGCATTTTCTTCTTTTACCTCAATGTTTTAATAAATTGGAAAAGTGTAAAATTATTGCCATACTCACCAGTGAAGCTCTAAGACTTGAAAAAGCTTGAGCTAAATCTCTCAGTAATGAACACGACTCTGGCATCAATGGTTTGTCTAAACATTACAGCATTTTCTTCTTTTACCTCAATGTTTTAATAAATCAGAAAAGTGTAAACTTATTGCCATACTCACCAGTGACGCTCTAAGCCTTGAGAAAGCTCGGGCTAAATCTCTCAGTAATGAACATGACTCTGGCATCAATGGTTTGTCTAAACATAACAGCATTTTCTTCTTTTACCTCAATGTTTTAATAAATTGGAAAAGTGTAAAATTATTGCCATACTCACCAGTGACGCTCTAAGACTTGAAAAAGCTGGAGCTAAATCTCTCAGTAATGAACATGACTCTGGCATCAATGGTTTGTCTAAACATAACAGCATTTTCTTCTTTTACCTCAATGTTTTAATAAATTGGAAAAGTGTAAAATTATTGCCATACTCACCAGTGAAGCTCTGAGCCTTGAGAAAGCTCGAGCTAAATCTCTCAATATTGAACATGACTCTGGCATTAATGGTTTGTCTAAACATATCAACAGTTTCTTCTTTTACCTCAATGTTTTAATAAATTGGAAAAGTGTAAAATTATTGCCATACTCACCAGTGACGCTCTAAGCCTTGAGAAAGCTCGGGCTAAATCTCTCAGTAATGAACATGACTCTGGCATCAATGGGTTGTCTAAACATTACAGCATTTTCTTCTTTTACCTCAATGTTTTAATAAATCAGAAAAGTGTAAGAATTATTGCCATACTCACCAGTGACGCTCTAAGACTTGAAAAAGCTGGAGCTAAATCTCTCAGTAATGAACATGACCCTTGCATTAATGGTTTGTCTTAACATAACAGCATTTTCTTCTTTTACCTCAATGTTTTAATAAATCAGAAAAATGTAAAATTATTGCCATACTCACCAGTGAAGCTCTAAGCCTTGAGAAAGCTGGAGCTAAATCTCTCAAAAATGAACATGACTCTGGCATCAATGGTTTGTCTAAACATAACAGCATTTTCTACTTTTACCTCAATGTTTTATTAAATCGGAAAAGTGTAAAATTATTGCCATACTCACCAGTGACGTTCTAAGACTTGAAAAAGCTGGAGCTAAATCTCTCAGTAATGAACATGACTCTGGCATCAATGGTTTGTCTAAACATTACAACATTTTCTTCTTTTACCTCAATGTTTTATTAAATCGGAAAAGTGTAAAATTATTGCCATACTCACCAGTGAAGCTCTAAGCCTTGAGAAAGCTCGGGCTAAATCTCTCAGTAATGAACATGACTCTGGCATTAATGGTTTGTCTAGGCATATCAACAGGGCGTAAAACCAGTAACCCTGAAACAGTAAGTTTCATTTCTTTTAATTTTTTTCCATTTCCAAAAATTTAGGATAATCCAAATTCAAAATAAATGTACATGTAAATGTTCCAAAGAGCAGGAAACTTCTATAGGCCTATATATGATATAGCACAGAATAGAGAAAAGAAGATAATTACTTTTTCCTGCTGTTTATGTCATACAGGCCCCCCAAACGAAAATAAGGTTTTTATAAAGGCTCCAATGTGTGAAAATAAAGGTCTTTTAATGTAAGTATGACAAAATAAAGAGTCAATAAAGGCTATTTTGTTGAAAAATACACAGTCGTGAATTATACATTTATATGTACCCCTCTCAAAAGGGAGGTATGGGTGTCTCCCCTAAGAAAATATTTCAAATTTAGGCAAGATTTGGTGATATCTGAATTGTTAAGCAATACATAAGTGAAAGGAAAAAGGAAGAACTAAATCTATTACTTGCTTTAGGCTTGGAAGGCAACCAGTCAGAGCAAATATAAAGGTTTTGAGAGAGTATTAATGGCTATTCTGGATTTTTTTAAGGTTTTCTGAGAAAATTTAAAGCTTTGAAATAAAAGTTTTAAGGTTTCACTAAAAGGCCCGTGCCCTATGTTGAGAAAACAAAGCTTTGGCAGGTACGATAGATTAAGATCAGCATGTACAGACATACAATTTGACTTTTAGCCTTCACTGCCAATACTCTTTTTAGTTATTGTAACAAAAACTTGAAACAGACTTATTGAAATGTGTCTTAACCCATTCCCAAACAAGACCTGGTTTTGACGTCCTTAATAAATGAGGCTTGGGAAAACATTGAAGCAAAAGAAGAAACTGCTGATAACCAGCAGTTTCTCCTTTTGCTTCAACATTTCCTGAGCTATACTATACACAAATCCCATCTCTATCAACAGGCATTTTATTTTATACAGCAGCTTTTGTATTGAATCATCCTAAAAAGTGCTGTTTGTGAAAGGGTTAAATGGACATTTTGTAACAGAAATCAGTAAATACCTGTTGTTGAGTAAATCCCGTCACTTCAAACCAGTTGAGATGATATTCTAACACTTTAACTACTGTAACTTGGTCCATATTTACAATTACACTCACTGAAATTACATATTATAGATTTTTAACCCATTCTAACAGAGAGACGCTTCTTGATGTACCCCACCCCTCATCAAAATGATTGGAAAACAATGTGGAAAATGAAGAAATGGCTTGTAATAGCAATTTTTTTCGTTATCCACAATGTTTTTTTTATCCAAAATGCAAAGATTTTCAGAACTTTGTTAACTTAAAATTGCCATCTGCAACACCTTTCAAATTGGAACAGTCATAAATTTTGCTGTCTGATAATGGTTTAAATCTAAAATTAAAATACGCAAATGGACAAATTTAAGCATTATTCATAGTTTTCAACTTCGTAGCATCATCATAGTTTAAAACACATTCTTCCTGCATCTAATGATAAAACTTTGACATTAGAAATTCATAGATTCAGAAAAAAACATCAATAAAAATTTTAAGTAAGTGCATTTTAACATTTTGACTCACAGTACCTCATTTTGACCTCTCTGTGAGAGGAAAATTTCAGAAATCATCACGATAAAAGACAAAAATGTTGATCTAAGTGTTGTTCATGCATTTTTAATCCAATGCAAGGCAACATAAAAGCAAACATTCTGACAATATAAGTTGATTGAGCAAGATTGCTGCATCTAAAAAGTCCACAAAGTAAAAATTAACCCTTTCAAAAGCAGCAAAATTTTCAAATGGTCCTATTTGGAGCTGCAGACATCAAAATACTTGATGTGAAAGGTAGATAATGTCTATTTTATAGTATCAGAAAAAATTAGAGAAAAGAAGAAATTGCTGATCATCAGCAATTTCTTCTTTTCTCTACATGTTTTCCAAAACTATTTCTACTAAAAACAGAACAAGGTCTTTTTGGCAGCAAGTTAATGGACAAACAGAGAGACACTGTCCCAAGACGATCAATAGTCCATGAGTATATCCATGCTGGACTATGGCCAGTGAAGTCATAACTGATTAATAAATCCATTCTCAGAATGTGACATCTTTTGACGCCCTACAAAACGAAGACATTGGAAAACATTGTTGAAAAAGAAAAACAAGAGCTTCACGGAGCGGCGCATATACGCCCAAGAGGGGCTTGTCAGTAAAATTGGCCATTTTGTCAATTCAAGGGCAGATAATTCAAACATGAAATGTTATCAAAATTTTGTTTTCACAACCAGACACCATAAAGATTCATTGTGGCTAGTTTGATTAAATTCTGGTTGGAACTGTAGGAGTTGCACACACGAGAAAATGGGCATTTTCGAGAAAATGATCATTTTCCCTTAAATTCAAGGGCAGATAATTGAAGAACGAAAGCAGTTATCTGAATTCCGTAAGCAATGTGCACATCTAGACATCATGGAAATTCATTGTGGCAAGTTTGATGAAATTCTGATCAAAACTGTGAGAGGAGTTGTGCAAAAAAGAAAATGGGCATTTTTTTAATTCAAGGGCAGATAATTCAAGAACGAAAAGACTTATCTAAATTCCTTAAGTGGTGTGCATAACTAGACACCATGGAGATTCATTGTGGCAAGTTTGATCAAATTCCGATTAAACTGTAGGAGGAGTTGCGCACATAAGAAATTGCTAACGGACGGACAGGCGGACGGACGGACAAACAGACAGACGGACGACCGGGGCCATAACATAATACGACCCTTCCGGCATATAAAAATGATTTTCAATAACAATTTCTTCATTTTTTCACAATGTTTTCTAGACAAAAACATCATTAAATGTAAAATTCCATGCACTTGAAATTGTTGTCTGCAATATCTTTGAATCATATGGAATAATCCAAAAATTTGCCGTCTTATTTCTGGTAATGGGTAAAATTCTTACTGAGAGGTAGAATGCCCTCTTGATCTGGAAACTGATTGTCTGTCTGTGTGTTCTGATCTGTCTGCATTTCAGGAGCCCCCATTCTGGAGGGGGGCTTTATACGCCCAAAACACAGCTTACACCATGCATTCACATCTTTGGGAGGAGGCTAAAAATGAGACAAAATAGTTAAAAGGTTATCCTAATTTTATCCTTTAACTGTGAAATAAGATATTCAGATGACAGAGCATTGACTAATGCCTGTTGAATAACAACTTAAAACCTAAGTTGATGAGGGGTCATAGTTTTGGCTAAATGCTTGTCAGATTATGGTACTTGTCATGTTTGCTAAAGCACCTAACCATGGATTCCTATAGTTTCTCTCACCAGAACTATCACAACATCCTTACCAAGCATCCAGCTGCTTACCCCCATAGGTTTAAAATTACCCAACCAATGGTGGGAGACAAATTTGTCAGAAAGGATGTTTCTCTCACAAGTACCACCACAACATCCTTACCCCCATAGGTTTAAAATTATCCAACCAATGGTGGGAGATAATTTTGTCAGAAAGGATGTTTGCTGCACCCACAGATCAAACCTGGGACCTTATAAGTGAAAATCTGATAAGCTATGGTTGTGGCGTACTAAGTACATGATGATATGGTCAAAGTTTCAAGGCAATGGCATAAACTGGTGGCAGTGGAGATATAAAAACTTACTTTTAACGCGTTCCCAAACAAGACCTGGTTTTGATATTCCTTCAAAGTTGCTTTGGAAAATATTGCGACAAAAGAAGAAAATTCTGATGAACAGCATTTTCTCCTTTTGCCTTAATATTTTCTTAGCTATATTATACAAAAATACTATGTGAAGCTATCTTTATCAACACCCATTTTGACGTCTGCAGCAACATTTAAAGTCAACCACCCTAAAATTTTGCCGTTTAGGAGAGAGTTTAAAACCTTTTTCAAACCATTTTGTGGAAGCCCTGGTGACAAGAAATATTTTTGAAATATAAAGTAAAAGTCTTAAAGCTGCCTTTAAAGATAATATCCAGTTGAAATTATAAAGGAATCATTACAACATTTTAACTCTTCCCCAAAACAAGCCTAGGTTTTGCATCCCTTAAAGAAGAAGCAAGAGTTTGGGAAAATACTGAGGCAAAAGAAAAACATGTTGATAATCAACATTTTCTCATTTTGTCCAAATCTTTCCTGCTCTATATTATACACAAATCCTTTCTTTATCAACATATATTTTGTCGTTTGCAGCAGCATTCAAATTGGTCAACCATAATTATTACTGTTTATGAAAAGTTTATTAGGTATAATGTATAGTATGCACAAATTTGTAGAAATGCACATCATCTAAATTTACAGGTATATTTGAGAAGGTTAAAAACTTACCACTTTTGGCAGTTTGGCCACTTTCAACTTTTTCCTCATAGCTTTATACCTTGCAAGTTTCTAAAATGGAAATAACAGTCTGGTTTACACATTTTGTCTTGCATACATAAAACATTATTTAATCATGTAAGTCTTTTAATAGAACCCGTTCCCACATAGTGAGGTCTTTTTACACCCCATAAGATAATGGCTTTGGAACAAGCAAATTCTTCATTTCCCACAAAGTTTGCTACACAAAGAGACCAAAAAATTTAATAACAAGAGTTGTCAACGAACAACATAGCTCGCCTATACAAGAGCTTGAGCAATTTTCATGTGAAGACCAAAACAGACGCGATGCCAACACTAGGGCTGTGACATTAGCTCCCCAGACATAAAGTCCTGGCTCACTAAAAATGCTTTATTCAATTGAAATTGTTGTCTGCGACATCTTTGAAATTCAACCAGTCTAAATTTTTTTCCATTTGGTGATGGGTTAATATTAATCAATATATGAAATTTGTGTGAACCACATTTTTTGCTATTTCCACATTTAATGACATCAAAATTAAAGCAGTGATTGTACAGAAAGGAAAAAAATATCACTAATTTGAATGACAATCTGATTCCAACACTAATAATGTCAAGAAGAACTTTCAGCAATCTCAAAAACTATATCCTACCATCATCCCTTTTGTATTGATGTAAGCAGAGCTACACATTAGAGGGGGTATAGGCTTTTCAAAATGAAAAATATGTTTTAACCCTTTCCCAAACAAGACCTGGTTTTGACGTCCGTTATAGAAATAGCTTGGTAAAACATTGAGACAAAAGAAGAAACTGCTGATAACCAGCAGTTTCTCCTTTTGTCTCAATATTTTCTATGCTATGTTATACACAAATCTTATCTTTAACAACATCTATTTTGTCATTTTCAGCAGCTTTCAAATAGGAAACGTCCAAATTCTGGCCGTTTGGGAAAGGGTTAATGTTCATTAAACCCCATGTTTTGGGAGCTGATTGGAAACATTCCTTGACACATGGGGTTAAAGTTGTCTTTATCTTCTCTCATCTGTTGCTCTGTTTAGCCCTTTCCCAAACAAGACATGGCTTGATGTCCGTAGTTGAAAAGGCTTGGGAAAACATTGAAACAAAAGAAGAAATTGCTGATAACCAGTAGTTTCTCCTTTTGCCTCAATATTTTCTGTGTCATATTTTACACAAATCAGCTCTTTAATAACATCAATTTTGTCATTGGTGGCAGGATTTGAAGTGGATCACCCTAAAATCTTGTTGTTTGGGATAGGGTTAAGGCCACAACAAAAAGAAGGACTGACCTGTCTTTGTTCAGCAAAGTTGGCCACCTGCATGTTCTGCCAGTCTAGTGATGGAGCATATCCCATAGGAGCTTGTTGGAAATCACCAATACCCTGCAATATATATTGATGCTTATAGGCAAAAACCTAGTAACTGCAGCTTATTTTAAGCTGCATTTACGAAGTTTTTGTTGAAAAGCGATGATATGTTACAAGTAATGGGTCACAATTGGACAGTAATGCACCGTCTGTCTAGTGATGGGGCATATCACATAGGGGCTTGTTGGAAATCAACAATACAATACAATATATATTGATGCTTTTTGACAAAAACCTAGTAACTGCAGCTTATTTGAACATGTAGTTACAAAGTTTTTGTTGAAAAGCGACGATATGTAAGTAAGGGGTCACAATTAGACAGTAATGTACTGCACTTTACAGCAAACTATTGGATAATGAAATCCCGCCAAAGCCCAAGATTAGGCAAAATTTGATATCGTAATAGAACTCAATCATTTTGTAGTAAACAATTAGCGATGGAAAGAGAGTGGTTTCACATGCACTGTTTGTGTCTGTTTTCTGTTCAGAGACTTCACATCTACAGCAGCCATGACCACTTAAGACAGGTGCATGTAATAGCATTGAAACCTTTAAAAGTAAAGGAAACAACAGCTGTCATAGACATTTGGAACACCACGGACAATTCTGTCGAATCATACCTTGGATGTAAGTCGAGGATCTACTTTCAGATTATGAATAGAATAGAGTACAACAACAGCAGAAAATGTTTGTCTGTAACTAATGTCAACAATAAAGCGACAATGATACTGAAATGCATTGTATTTAGTTGCAGTGTCCTCTCTTTTTGGAATGATTTCACCCTGCAAGTCAGGAAGTTGCCATGGTTGTTCATTTGGATGACCTCGAAAACTACTTTATGAAGCGTAACAACTTCCGGCTAAGAAATGCGATTTTTTTAAACAATTCTTCATACACACACTTCGGAGTCGATGATTCGATCTTTGATGAAATTGTCCGAGGATATCCGAACGCTGTCATAGACAGAGAGATTATGCTCCCCAAGTAAGAGTTTGCCACAAAAAAAAGCTATCATACATTAAGCCTTCTTTTCCCATGACAGATTTTTTGTACACACATTACTTATTGAATATGGTCTAGAACAGGGCTCGAATTTCCACTCGCATGCTCGCAATTTGCTAGCGAAAATTAGAAATCGCTAGTGATTATTTTTGAAGCTAGATATTTTCAGCGAGTGGAAAAATCAACAGAAAAATGAGATATATCGCCGTAATTGCACAGGATGAACATTTCAATAAATCTTAATTGTGTTTTTTAACCACCCATCATAAGTATCATCATCGCTCGTCTTGTATACAGTTTGATGTTGGTTTGTTTACAAAATGGATGTTGCATTATGACAGAAAAGTCAGGCGATATTTGTCAGAATTCTCAGTTCAGAGAGTGGAATTTAATTGTTATAACCCGGGTACTAAATGCCCGTAACGTCTCGCGTAAGCATAATTGTGGTCCCGTTTTGTATTATGCTATAAATTATCTGTTTATTCGGTCTGGATTTTCTATTCAATAATTTGTCATGAATATATGTAAAAGTAGAAATTATTTTAGTCAAATAACACCGAATTATCACAGGTCATCCAACATGAAACACCGTCCTGATACCGGTATTCATATCCCGTATTTTATTGTTTGTTTTCGGCACTTCCGTTATACATAATTTACGTCGTAAACAGCTAATATTTCAGCGTCTGCAAAATGGATAAATTTGTTTTAAAAACCAAAAGAACCAAACGGCATGCAGAAATCGAGTCTTCTGACGAGTAGCCTTCAACCAAAACATGTAATGTAACAAACATGCCGACAAAAAACGAAACTGATGGTGGCCAGTGAGAAGACTAGATTTTCTAGTAGAAAATAGATGCAATAATGCCAATATCTAGATCTCAATCTAAAATATGACAGAGGCACCATTGCGGAGATCGCGTGCCGTATGCAAATGTTATGCACCGCCGCGAATGGCTTCAAGTGTAAGAATCATTAAGACAGTTTTGTAAATTTTGTCATTCAGTTTTAGAAAATGAAAATTAAACTCCCCAAAAGTTCAGAACCCAATGCACTCGCCAGAAATTATTTTCCTAATATGACTGCAGGTTTTAATAGTTAATCAATCTGGCTAAAGCCTTATATTAAGAAGTGCATTTTTTTAGATCAAACGCTTTGCTAAACAAAACCTGTTTTACGTCCCTAACAAATTGCCAGTAGATTTGCATTTTTGCTAGTGGTTTCAAAAGCCACTAGCAAAATTTTGCTAGTCCATTTTTTAACGAAATTCTACCCCTGTAGAATATCTCATTTATAACTTTTAAGTACAAAATTTCATTAAATTCTGCCCATTAGATGAAGAGAAATTGAAGAAAAACTAATGTCTACTTTAAGGCCCCTTTTTCCATGATGCAGCCTCAAATTGTGAAACGGAGAAAAATTTTCTAGGGATTATCAAAGGGAATTCACATATGAAGCATCATTGAATTTCAACCAAGGGTTGCTGAGACATGGCTGTAGAGGCACAGACGGGCGGTGTGGCAATGATATGCTCTCCTGAGCTTTTTTCGGGGAGCATAACGTTGGTGGGGAGTCAAAACCTCGTAACTACAGCTTGAATAAGCTGGAGTTACGAGGTTTTGACTTCCCACCGACGATAAGTAATGCTGGTAATAAGCATTTTGGACTTTTCCTGTAAGGTTTTCTAAATCTGTTACCCATATTCAATAGGACCATCAAAAGGAGTCACTGTTTGGAAATGTATTATTAAATCTTAACCCTTTCCAAAGCAAGACCTGAGGTGCATTCATTAGAGCGAGATTTCTTGAGATATCTTGAGATTTCTTAAGACATTTTAGGATAAAGCGTTCTTTAGAGCAAGATTTTTAAGACGCTCAATGGGAGGCCCCATTATCCTATACCTCGTGCAGAACCCCTCGGTCAACTCTGTACAAACAATATAAAAGAGATTTGACCGAGTTGTTCCGAACACTCCATAATTCATAAACCGCAGTGTTCCGTATGCTCCATACTTTATACAAATGACGTCATCATGAACAGCTCGGTCAAAGTCTCGGTCTTTAAAACGCTTTAATGCAAAACACCTTAAGAAATCTTAAAAAATCTCGCTCTAAAGAACGCGCCCCAGGCAGCGTTTTTTCTGGCCAATTGGGAAAGGTACCCGTACCCCTACAATTGGGAATATTTCGCATCATGAAATCTTCAAAATTGAGAAAACATGTGACTTGTGTGGCGAAATCTTCAAATTGGGAAAAGATTTATTTGCAAAATCAATGAATAAGGAATCTTTTAAGTGCATCTCATCTATCATTAGGGGCTATATTCTGCACAACAAACCATTGTAAGGTCTAGGTTTAACAGGAAGCTACTGGTGAATATATGTATTTAGAGTTTTTAGACTTATGATTATCTATACCGGTACATATGCTGAAATCTAGCATTCACTCCAACTATCTCAATACTTTGGATGTAGTTATATAAAAATTCTGCCTTACATTTTAAGAAATATTAATTTTGTTGTCTGCATGGAAGTTCTTTCCATTTTGACTATTCCAAAACTATATTGTAGAAAGGGTTAAAGAAAAATGGGAGGAAAATACAAAACGCTTTTAGAAGTTAAAGCTCCTTTGTTCTCAATCTTTTCTAGCTATTATATAAGTGATATGTTGCTTAGAACTTTTAATTTGGATCTGTCTAAAAAGAATTCAAGTTCTCAGTCTTTTTATGTATTGGCAATTAAAATTAAGCATTTATTGAGATATTTCCAGCCAAATTAAAATGCATTGGCCATTGGGAACGGCACATTAGATCATTGGGAACGGTAGATATGAAGATTGGGAAACGGCATGTGCTCAAATTGGGAAGAGCCTGTAGTCATTGGGATAGGTTCCTTTTACAGGTACTAGTTATAGCAGGAAAAAAATCCCTGGCAGGTTAGAAAAACCTGGTTAAAAAAACATTGAGGTAAAAGAAGAAAATGCTGATAAACAGCATTTTCTTCTTTTGTCTCAATATTTTCTTTGTCATTTTGTGCACAAATCTTATCTTTAATGACACACATTTTGTTGTCTGCATCAGCTTTCAAAACGTACAGCCCTCAATTTTTGCTGTAAGAAATGGTTGAACAGAATTTTAAATTGACAGAATACCTGTTTAACATGTACTGTCTGTTTTCTATTCATGGATTTCACATCTAAATCTGCCACAACCACTTTAGGACATGTGCTGGCCTCCTTTCTGTATAGAAAAGTAAATATCAATTTAACCATTCCCCAAACAAGACCTGGTTTAAGTGTCCCTCTAATAGAAGAGGGGTGTGAAAACATTGAGACAAAAACTTGCTGATAATCAGCAATTTCTCATTTTGTCTCAATATTTTGTGTTCTATATCATGTGCAGGGGTTGAAAAATTTCTTCAAACCTACTAGTCCTGTAGGACTAGTAGCTCTGAATTTCTACTCGCCCTTAGGGCAACCCAACTCGCCCTTAAAGATGAAGAAAATTTTAGACTGTTGGCTCTTACGGATGCATTATTATGCAAATAACATAACTCTTTGACTCTACAAGTAAAGTTTCTTCGGTATAAATGACAGACAGGGCTCGCGCTGGCGATCGCCACTTCAAAAGTCATCTAGGCGAATAAGGCAACAATTTTATTAAAAAAAAGATGGTCAATAAATCGAATGTGGCTCAGACTTGACTCCATCTTTTACCATAAATCAATCGCCGATTAACATTACTGTAAACACTTACTTTTTATTTAATTCGAAAGATAGATTAGCTGTCGAAATGGTCGACCATTTTAATATGTACAACTACCCGGTAAATGTGAAAGAATTTCTTTGTGTAATCGCCAGGCGGCATAACAGAAAGAGACAATGCGTCTGTGCTAAAACCATCTAACGTCAGCGTATTTACTACGTAGATAGCGTTTTGTTTTCATTGCGTCATCCAATTTTCCCGCACTTTTCTGGCACGCGCAACTTTTGTAAACAAATCATAGTAAAACGTAACCTTATTTGGGTGCGGAAAAATCACGTGATTATATTGAAACTGGAATGACTACGTCATCAATTGACTGTGTTTGCGGCCTCTTTGATCTCGCTCAAATCAACACAGATTTACTCTAGTTTCCTTGTTTAGTTTCACTTTCGGGATTGATCGACATAAACAGGGAAAGGTCGTATTTACAGCGAATATTATTGTTTCCGATATGAAGTTTAAAATAAATACTTTCTTTTCGATCCTTTATTTTTCCCCTCAATCAGCGTGATTCAAGTCCTAAATTTGCACTCGCCCCGTCGGACTAGTTCGTCCCCAAATCTACTCGTCCTACGGCATTTTCTACTCGCCAATGCGAGCGGGCGAGTGGATTTTTCAACCCCTGATGTGATATTCCTTTTTATCACCATCCCTTTATTGTATGTAGTTGCTTTTAAATCTGACCATCCTTAAATTTGTCATTTGGGAAAGGTTTAACAAATCATTTATGATTACAAAGAGTCAACTAACTTTATGTACAAGTTTGAATTGCTTCTGATCCATAAACTTAGTTTACATAACAGTTTATCATAAAGGCCTAATATCGTCCCACGCATTTTATTTACAAAAAGCTGGATCTAAAAACCCACAAGTAAATTCTTTAGGGGTTATTTGCTTTGAAATTGTTATAATGACACATAAAGTGATGGAAAACCCTGCATACCATACCTGACTCTCCTGAGGTACTCATTTCCGGTTGTTGGAGGAACGTTCAGATCTAGATTATCGTCGCCATCATCTTCCACATAGAGAGCGGGACCAAACATCCCATCTTCATCGTCATAACTGTCTTCTGTATCCATTCTCTATTCTTGATACCTACTGAGAGTAAACAACAATTAACATATCCTCAAACCTTCCTCAATCGGCAAAATCTTAGGTCTTATCCAAAAGTTATTGCAGATGAAAAATTGAATGTTTACGACAGGTGGATTAATGTGTGTAAATACTGCACAGAAAATATTGAAGCAAAAGGAGAACATGTTGATTATCAGCATTTTCTTCTTTTGCTTCAATGTTTTTCCAGGCTTTTTCAATTAGATACAACTAAGTCATCTCTCGTTTGGTAAAGGTTTCATTCATTTTTAAAAGAGGGAAATTCTAGATAATTTACAATGAGCCTAATTGCTTAATGTCACAGATAGTGAGAAAATAATTATGTCGAAGTTCGAAGTGGCTCGGGGCCGAAGTGAAAATTGGCAATTTTAACGTATATTTTGAGCTGATATGAAAAGATTAGATAAAGCATTAATTTCAAAAGAAAAAAGGGTATTTTTTGCAAGAATTAACCAACCTTTGTTCGTGAAACACGCTGTTTCTTAAACGTTATTAGACGATAATTTGGGCTACTAGAGTAGTGCCCCTTTGATGAAAGAAAGCCTGTTAAAGATGCGGACCTTATTTGCCACACTAATATTGCCAAAAAATCGATGTTCGAAGAATTAAATGACGTAACTACAGCTATTCTAAGCTGTAGCTACGATCTTTTCGAAAGAATCTAACGAAATGCTTTACTGTCAAAATCTAAAGGTCTTATTTCTTTTTGAAACAAATGAAAAAATAGGCTAAATTTGTCACCAGGAAAATAAAAGACTGTTCAACAAAGAAAAGAAATGCAAATCATTTCACTAAGCTGTTTCAATGAAAACGGGTTGCTCCACTTTTAAATTGTCGTAGAATTGACAAAGTGAATTTTCATAAAGATGACATATCCTGCAAGATTCTTGTCCATTAGGTATTTACTTTGCAGTAGGCCTACAGCTTAAAAATATCATTTCACCCTTTGTCTCAATACATTGACAAATTTCCTCCTTCCAGTAGTATTAGACTTCACCTAAACGACCAACTTTAAGACCAGTTTCGCGAGTTTTGGTTCTACAAGATTAGATAACTAGATTCTATGCAGTAACCGGTAGGCCTACCAATGTTAGAGAGAAAATGGGAAATAGTAGGCATAGCCTTAAATTACTGTCATGTCTCCCATTTCTCTTATGCTTCATATTAATATTTTCTCGAAAACTCTAGTTCTAATCGGAGCGTCATACGCTGACAAAGGCATTCTTGTAGTTAAACAAAGTAAATGGTTGCTCTGACTTACAGTAGCCTACAGGACTAAAATCTTCTAAAAACATACTTCTAGACAAGAAAGTGGATAATTTGAAATCCCATGCAACCATTGTGCAATATCATATAGGGGAGACCGGGGCAAAGTGTTACACTGGGCAAAGTGGTAAATTTAAATTTCAGCTCAATTATGTTTTCTGCAACGATAATTCCACTTAGTATTGAATTCTGTGCATATTTTCTACATTATCTGATTTTTATGGCTAGCCTGTTCTTAAGGGGGGTTCTAAAATCGCGAAATTTACTTTTTGGGGCCAAAAAGTAAATTTTCCAATATTCTTAAAAATTAGTTTATCTAATACCCATGACAAGATTAATTTTGATAATTGTGGTTAAAGTTTAGAGTCATCACTAATTATTAATTTGATATGCTAGCGTTTTCAAAAAATACACGCGGTTTCGACTTTTGGCCTTATTTTCAACATGACTGTATGTTGGGGCAAAGTGTTACATTACATGCGGGGCAAAGTGTTACGCTCTACTTTTTGGTAAAATTTGGCAAGTAATGATAAAACACTAAATTCTCCGTATTTCATAACATATTTTCATTCTTGAACACTTTTAGGCAAAAAGTAAAGACCAGATTTCGTAAATGGCTGATATTTTGGCGTAACAACAAATAGAAAGATTTGATTGTAAAAATTAGAAAATTGGACGCTTTTTCTGCAATACTGCTCGGTTGTATTTATTTCCTCTTTATCTTAGATTTATGTCCCCGCCATTAACTTAAGTGTCAATGAAATTAAAATATTAAGTGATTACCGTAGAAAGAAAAAAATCATTTTGTAACACTTTGCCCCTGGTACTGTAACGCTTTGCCCCGTGCTCGGGGCAAAGTGTTACATTTTTTCACAATTTTTGTTTTCTCTATAACATATCAATAAATTAGCAAATTATGCTGCAAAAAACTTATATTTAATCAGAATTAGATGCATTTTCAGATTTTATGGTTTTTACGACTTTAAGGTATATAATGTAGTCAAAATTTTGAAAAGTCTGAAAAATGTAACACTTTGCCCCGGTCTCCCCTACCACTGTGGCACATATTCAACAAAATAAGAAATTCCATGCCCGTATCATGAACAAGGCGGCGCTAGAATCCCCCGCCTCCAAAGTTGGCAAAAAAATCAGGTTTTTCCTTATTTTACACTGAAAATTTAAGGAGAAGCCAATTTACCACGGACAGGGCTTGAACCTCCCCTCCCATCCCCTCCCCCTAAATATTTCTTCATACAAGCATGCTTTGGATCCACTTTTTATAATTCATTTGTTGGTTAAATATAATATTTATAGTCCGAAAGTTTGTTCACGCCACTTTTTTTAAGAAGATGCTTAATGAGAACTACGTGTTTCTTGATCAGACTTTGTGTAAGCAGGCTGATCAGAAGCCATTTGGGTCTCAAATTCCTTAGGAGCCGCTGTCATATAATCCCATCTATCCATTTCATTTCAATATATACATGTATAACTTTTTCCTATACAGGGACTGTTTTAACGTCGACAATATATATAGCATAATGCTACGGAAAGATTGAGGAAAAAGAATAAAATGCTGGTAATGTTCAAGCATTTTCTCCCCTGTCCTCAACATTTTTCTTTGCTGTATTTTATACAAATCTTGTCTTAATATGCATCCATTTTGTCGTTTGCAACAACTTCCAATTTAGACCATCCTAATTAATATTTGCCGAATATGTTTTCAAAAATTCTTCTACTCACATTGTATGCTAAAATTGGCATTTAGTTCATTTAGCCTGTCTAATTTAAGTCGATGTATTTTAGCCCGTCTGGTTATTTTACAGGTTATTATGATGTATAAATAATCTAGCACGAATCCCTTTAAAGACATAATATTTCGATGCTGAAATTTTTAGATACGTGCTTTTACCAATAATATGGACTTAATGCTTCAAAATAAATTACATTATATTTGCCTTTAGTCAATGTAGTCATCTTAATATTCTCTGACGTAAATTGCCTAAGAAAGTTCAATCAATGAAAACCTTTTCCGACCATAAGTAATAGACGTTAAGTAACAATAGTCTGATAGCGATGTAATTGCACGTGGTTACAAATTTGACATAGTACGTGTGTGCATGTATATTATGTAAACAAAGGAAAAACGTTCTCCATTTACAATACATTTTTGCATGCGATTGTTCGAATCTTGCAGGTGTGAGACACCTGCAAGATTCGAACCATCACATGCACAAAAGTTTTGAGTTCGATATTGTGGTGTTTACATCGTTATATAAACATGTTCCATAACAGGGTAACCGGACTATAATACTTTAATAAAATAAACGAGAATCATTACATTTTTTTTCTTTTGTTTGTTATTTTTTGGGTGGGACAGTCAGAGGAGTATTGCAAAACTATCAATATGAAGTTGTTTCAAAAGGCCTACATTCACTTACATCTATCTGATTTACATATTTCTAGTTTTCGGGGTAAACCCTCATTAGAAAAATAATTGGAATCCTTTAAAGAAGTAGGACTAAAGGCGCGTTCCCATTGCCGAACTAATTAACTCGATCAAACTCGACCAAGTACTGATTGGGCTTGGTCGGCAAGAGTGATCGGGACGATCGAGCGTGGTCGGTAAAAATGATCGTGAATTATTCGACAAGAAATAAAGAAGAAGTCGTGTAAATATATTTGATCGAGTTTAATCGGGTTTGATCGGGGAATTCAGGCAATCGAGTTGATCATTTGGAAGACAATGGGAGCGCGGCTTAAGCTCATTTTTCTATATCTCCGTTGTAAATGCAAAACCTCGTATCTCGATTTTAGACAATTTTAAAGGGGAAGGAAAGAAGTGTGGTGACTTTTCCCAAAACTGAAATGTTTTACTTGAAAATTGGACATGCTCTTCACAAATAATGTGTCATTTATACTGATCAGTAAAAATATCTCAAAACCTGGGAGAATCGTCTACACTGGGCACACAAGTTTGTACTTTGAAAATCGCACCAATCGACATACGAGGTTTTGCATTTACACCGACGATATAATCCCCTAACTTCGCATAATTTGATTTTAAAGTACTTTGAATCACCAAACCTTGCTTGTAAAAGGGAATTGAGAATCCTTGATAATCTAACGCAAATATCAAACGATTGGGGTTGTCACACAAACCTGTTGAATGGTAGCTTTAAGAATGCACGCCATACAGTTACGTTAATCACGAATGACACCTTTTGGGACGTCAAGTCAAAGTGTGCAATAAAGAACTAAAGACTTTGTACTTAAAAGGCCAAAGAATACACCATTAGCACTGCACACAAAAACAACCAAAGAAAGAAAAAATCATTTGTGACCCGTCGCGCTAAAAGGGACCTTATCGGATGTGTGAAAAATATCGACCCTAGTCAGTCTGCGCAGTCCGCGCAGCCAGACTAGGGCCGACACTTTTCACTTTTATGCAATTTTCTAAATCCGAAATGAT
The DNA here is from genome assembly GCA_963680895.1 of Fragum sueziense. NCBI lineage: Eukaryota > Metazoa > Mollusca > Bivalvia > Cardiida > Cardiidae > Fragum > Fragum sueziense. Next base: position 25,710,365 of record OY804606.1, on the reverse strand, counting down.
TCCCCTATCTTACTATATGTTCATTTTTCGCATACGAGATCTGGTTGACCTGTGGTGAGTCTGACAAGTTTGTCAAAATTTGGATTTTTGGAGTTCGGATAAGGTCCCTTTTAGCGTGACGAGTCACATTTGTTACGTGACTATTTTTTCCTCGTCCGTTACAAGGAAAGAAAAAAATGTGACCCGTCACGCCAAAAGGGACCTTATCCGAACTCCAAAAATCCAAATTTTCACAAATTTGTCAGAACCAGTACATGCCAACCAGGTCCCGTATGCGAAAGATGAACATATAGTAAGATAGGGAAACTTTCGATATTTAGAAAATAACATAAAAGTGAAAAGTGTCGGCCCTAGTCTGGCTGCGCGGACTGCGCAGACTGACTAGGGTCGATATTTTTCACACTTCCTATAAGGTCCCTTTTAGCGTGACGGGTCACAAATATCAATTTCATAGATAATTAGCCCAGGAAAATGGGCTAATTGGGGGTTGCGTAGAACTTTGACCCCAGGTTTCATTGAATAACCGGTTATTAAAGACTACGGCTTTCCCGAGGAGGCGACCTTCGGCCCCGGCTACATACGCTACTTTCACTATGACGGATGATTTTTTGCGTCAATTGTTGAACAACAAAACAAGTCAATCTATGAACTTTGAAACCTGACCCCTTTCTACCGTAGGCCATTTTTTGAAGTATGATTTACGGAGAAATATAGTATGATATCTGATGTTTTGTGCAAAACTGTTTTAAGTGCGCATGGAATACGTGAATTCAACATTCAATTACGATAGTGTTGCAGTAACACAGATGCGTAATAAATTGATATTTTTGTGACCTGTGCAGAGATTTTTCACAGAAAAAATAGAACCGTTAAATCATTATGAACATGCGACTGCCCTGAAATGACTATAAGAATTTCTTTAAAGAGTGCAAAGGTTTGATTCTTAATGTGTTTCAGTGCATTCACCCTACATTTTTCTTTCTTTTTTTTTTAAATTTCATTCATTGACTCAGAGTCAAAGAAACTGCCAAATTGTCTTGATATTTCGACACATTCGATTTATTTACATTTATGTGCTAGGGAAAAACAACAACAACATACTTAGTGTTAAAAGTATTCGTGGAATATAGCAGACAAATAGTTAGGCAGATATGGCATATGATCGTTCACTTTTTCAGGAAAGCACCAAATTTGGCTCATATGTAGTATAGACCCATACAAATGGTTTCCTAGGTAGATCCCAAAATCTGACCCTCCTGACGGCCGCCATATTGAATTCCAATATGGCCGCCAATTTTGACTTGTTAACAGCAATCTCCCTTATTATTGCAGATATTGACTTACTTTTTGCGTCTACACCTATATTTGAAGTACCAGCGGATCAAAAGAATTCATGCATGTATGCGTTTGGAATGGCCATCTTGGATTTCAAAGATGGCCGCCACTAAGTTCTGCTCTGTTTATATCTTTCGAATTATAACTGATACAAATGATCTTTCAATGACTTTCAATCACTTTTACGAGCTTTATTTCAATAAAACCATTTTCAAAAGATGTTGTGTCGACCATTTCAATTTCAAGATGGCCGCTCGCAAATCGACCAGTATTTCATTTATTGTCATCTTTTTATCGCAAAATATAGTTGACATAGTTATAAATGGAACAGATAAGACATGACATGGTACAGATTGTGTTTTAAGCATAAAAATTAGAGAAAACAATGCTCAATATGAACATTTTGAGATATAAGGTGATAATCACCAGAAGTTCCTCCTTGCTGCCGTATTCTAAAATGGATGCCATTTAATGAATAATAATCCTTCAAATGGGTAAATGTTTATTTCAAATGTGTTACTGAGAGTTGAAATTTATTTAAAGTGACATTTCAAAATTTTTTGTCATAAATTTACTTATATTTTTATCTGAAAGGGCATATTTCCTTATGAAAATTCTGAAAATTTCAAGCCAAAATGTTGCGCCGTTTACGAGAAATTTATATCTTAGTGTTAAAATTGAACAAATTGTTGTGGACAACAGTTCGGATTTATATGCAATTTATCGATTATGTCTCAACTTTAAATGCGTGTTTCTCGCTTATGGGCAACAACTTGAAAAAACTAATAGTATTTATACTCATTAGAATAACCAATCTTGGCATCAAGACATACTTTAAAAAATTGAAATTGGAATGAAATGTCCCTTTAAATTTATAATTGAGATTGACTAGTAATTATAAATGTCCCATTTTTATAATTACTGAATGCATGTTTGTAATTCATGATAGATGGCCGCCGATGAAAGGGGTACATTTGTTTAACAAAGGACTTCTCTGTTGCATTTTATTGCCGTACTGTGAATTTGATATAGTTATGAACTCTTTAAAAAGAAATATCCAAGCAAGAATGTTGATAAACAAATGGCAGATTTCTGTTCTACACAGAGATGGCTTCGGCAAGAGATGTAGTAAATGACTTGTGCGTCAACACCCAATGTTTGAGAGGACATTGGGTCTATTGAAGTCACTTGTACATCACCTGTACATATATGTTGGATCGCAACCTTCTTATTCAAAATGCCTATTATTTACAATTGATCTTTATTTCTGAAATTACAACTGATACATATAATCTGTCAATGTCTGCCTAAATTTTACTTATGGGTGAATTTAAGTTAAGTCTCTCACACCTTAAGCGAATGATTTGCTGATTGATATAATATATGTATTGTCTAGGCAGACAAAATTTGGGGCATGTAGTTTCCTCCACCCAAATCTTTAGTGGCTGTCATGTAGGAAGAATGAATGAACGAATAAAAAGATTTATAACTGAATTGAAACTCGGACCTTATGTGTGAGATTAAATCTAGAAGACAAGAACCAGAATGAAATCTGCTGACAAGTATAACGCATGTATCCTTCAAGTATGCGCGCAGCAGATTCCTGATCTAGCACCATATTCAGTGACACAATAGATGGAAGAATACGGAAAAGCATCAATTATGTACATGTACATGGAAGCAGGCTGAATATATCTGTATGTTATTTCACATTCTTTCACATTTTTATTAACTTTCCGATGGTTTTTAACTGCCGGTTGTAAAAGCTCTTTTTTAAAATTACATCTTTTTTTGGAAATAAATTCTTCTTTTATAAATGTATGCATTGGAATCTTGTCATAAAATCTCAGTGAGCAGGACCAGGAATTGCACAAATAATATATCTTGCACAATTATTTATTTACAAATTACAATTTATGGTTTTACTTTAATCTTGCTTATAGTCTGATACTATAATCACAGAAGCATGTGCAAAGTTTCAGCGCAATAGCTTTTATAAAATTAGATATGACAGTTGCATATAAAAACTTAACCAAAGCATTACGACAACGTTGACACCTGGATGTCTGGAATATTTTAACCCCCTTTTCTACGAATATTCACGCTAAAAAGAGGACGAAAAGAAGGAATAACTAAATTTGAAGGAATATTTAAGTTTTGTTTGCCAGTCATATCTTATTTGGTCATGGAACAATATCATAATCACGAAACATGAAATCAATCATCGACAAATCCGATTTGTCATTTCTTTTAAAATGGTTTCCATCTTCTGCTTCAAATTCCAAAAGTAAAACGATCTATTATGATGTTTAGCCCTATATGAAACAATTGTTCACATAATAATGTATTACTTTCTCTTTGTGGTAACCATCTTTGAAAAGCAACAATATTGTTAATTTACAACAATTTTTTTTAAAAAATGTACACTTTACATCGTCACTCAGTTATCACTATGGCAACCATGTACTCTGTTTAAGAAAAGAACAAGATATTCTTTGATATCACAATTTCAATATCAAAACAAGATACGTTTTTGAAACACAAATGCCCCCGAAATGGCTATTCTTATAAATTGTTAATTTATTAACAAATGACCTTGATGAAGGTCATATTGCACGCAACAGATAGATATCATTGAAATAGGGTTACATACCAAATTTGAGCTCTGTGTGTCCAATACTTTCCGAGAAAAGGCAAATTTTAAGTTTTCAAATAGACAGACGGACGGACGGACGGACAGACGGATAGACGGCAGACAGATAGACACAATTAAAACAAAATGCCCCGATCTTTTGATACGGGGGTATAATAAATATTAACAAGCTCTGTTTACAGTCTAAAAATGACGTAACTTTTTGTGTATTCAAAAGATTGCTATTTATGTGTATTTATTTATCTATACCATGTATCTTGGAACATGGCAGCCAGACAAAACTTATTTATTTTAGAAAAAAAAAACTTGTTTTTACTTCAAAGTTACAAATTGGGAAACATTCCCTTTATTTTTTGTACTTAAAATCATAACTCGGACGATTCAATGACTATATGCTCAATTGATAAGTCACGTGTATTGTGAAAGAACGAGAAGAACTCATCGGCATAATGGCGCCCATCTTGAAATTCAAAATGGCCAACTAGAACAATTTGAGAAGGATCTCATTGAGACAACAGCTGTTCAAAGTGTTGGTGTTAACCTTAAAAGTTTGTATATATTAATAAAGATTTTCATCAGATAATAACAAAAACATTAATTAGTGGCGGCCATCTTTGGAATCCTAGGTGGCCATTTCTTATGCATATATGAATGAATTCATTTGATCCGCTGGTACTTCAAATACAGGCGTAGACGCAAAAAGTAAGTCAATATCTGCAATAATAAGGGAGATATTGCTGTTAACAAGTCAAAATTGGCGGCCATATTGGAATTCAATATGGCGGCCATCAGGGAGGTCAGATTTTGGGATCTACCTAGGAAATCATTTGTATGGGTCTATACTACTTGTGTATCAAATTTGGTGCTTTCCTGAAAAAGTGAACGATTGACCCCAAAATTTGGATATATCTGCCTAACTAAAACGATAGAAATAGATTTAGCCTAATCCTTTACAACAAAATTACTCACTTGATCCCATACAAGACAATGGCTTTGGAAAACATCGTGGAAGATGTGAGAAAAAAGAAATTTCTTCATTTCCCACAATTTTTACTATCAAGAAAGACCAAAACTTATAAAATTTCGATTTTCAATCTAACAGTGCTATGATAATATTATGATCGACTTACGAAAAGGTTTGACGCAGTGAATACAAATGATTTTTTTTAAAAATCAGCCGATGAAAAGTTAATGACCACCAACCAAAACAACGTCAATAACTTTTTATCAGCTTTTCTAAAAAAAAAAAGGAAAAAAAAGAAAAAGAAAGAAAAAAGAAAAGAAAGAAAGAAAAAAAAGATCTGCAACACCCATCTTATCCCTGACGTATTTACGCCTTCTCTACTTCAAATGATTTTAAATCGGTCACATATTGACAGAGTTATTGAAGATTTTCTGCAAATATATCACGCGACTTCCAGCCGTGTCAACGAGTGTCAACTACAATCATGTCTTATTACTTTTTCTGACAAATATATTTAGCGCTCTATTTTTTTCTATTTTTTCTATTTTTTCGAAAATCTTGTACCAATTGTAAATATAGTTGCGAGGTTTTGGAAAAAATCAGAGATAGGCCTAAAGAGCCGAATTGTGCCCTGGAAATTTTAGAACAAGACTTAGTACTATTGGTTATTTGAATTGAGATGCTTGCGTTTGTATATGTCTACCAAAGTGAAACTACACGTTACAATTCTGACTGAAAGGTTTAACCCTTTCCCAAACAAGGCCTGGTTTTGACGTCCCTAATCGAAATGACTTGGGAAAACATTGAAACAAAAGAAGAAACTGCTGATGACCAGCAGTTTCTCCTTTTGTCTCAATATTTTCTATGCCATATTCTACACAAATTCTATCTTTAGTAACACCCATTTTGTCATTTGCTGCAGTTTTTGAAGTGGATCACCCTAAAATTTTGCCGTTTGGGAAAGGGTTAAATTGGATTCTGAATTCTTTTCAGAAGAACATTTTTCTTTTATCGGACGGAATTCGTTAGATAAACATCAGAGAAGAAGTTACTGTTCATTGCGCAATTTCAATCAAATTTCAAAGGAATAATTGTGAAAAAAAGCAAAAGAACCAGGGGAAATAAATCGTGCTGGTGTCACTCGCGCCTTTTAAAGTCTTGACCTTTCTTTGGGAAAAAGTTGCAAAATTCGACTATTGAAAAAATAAAAAGAGCTAATTTCGCTCTTTCCTTTCATTAAAATTCAATCAAAGAATGATTTGTGCCAGCTCATTCGACAATGATTAATCATTTTTAACACTTTACGTGCAATATTTTCTTCGATGATTTTTTATTGTATTTTATTTTACGATCACAGAATTTTTACAGTTATTTTTTCTCGTCCCTTATCAAAAATGGGATTCAGTTATAATTTCTAGTCTCTTTCAAGACGCCAAAATTTTAGATTTGTCCATTTTGAAAGGGTTTGCAGACGACAAAATAAATATTCTGTAAAATAGAAAGAAATAGCTGGATTTAAACGTTTGGAAAAATCCTGCTGGTAATCACATTTTTTTCCTTCTTCAGAAAAGTCTTTCTGTTATGTTTGAAAAGGAACCTTACTAGAAGAACACGAAAATAAGTGAACCCTTTCCCAAACGACAAAATTTATGACGGTCAAATTTGAAAACTGCTTTAGACATAAAAATAAATGATGTCAAAAGGCGAACATTTGTAACTTATAGCCCAGAAAATAATACTAGTAAAACAAAAAGGCGAAAATGATGGTCACCAGCATATTTTTCTTCTAAACATTATGCTCATTTGTGACATACGGTATATCACCGAAACAGTTTTTTTTAACCCTTTCCCACACAAGACCTGGTTTTGACGTCCCTATTAGAAAATGCTTGGGAAAACATTGAAACAAAAGGAGAAACTGCTGATAACCAGCAGTTTCTCCTTTTGTCTCAATATTTTCTGTGCCATATTTTACACAAATCCTATCTTAAATAACATCAGTTTTGTCATTTGTGGCAGTTATTGAAGTGGGTCACCCTAACTTTTTGCCGTTTGGGAAAGGGTTAAAGAAACAATGATTGTCATCATATACCCCTTCCACAGAACATTTATACCTGAATAGGAATCTGAAAACGGTTCTCATAACATTTGAAAGTGAAGTAGATAAAGAACAGTGAATCCAGATAAACCTATGCCTAGGTACAGTCCTATTCGCTTAGATTAGGTCAAGATCAGTCTGCCAAAGTACGTCCTCTTTCTGCATTTGCTTTTCCGCTCTTCGAGACTTGCTTAACCCTTTCCCAAACAAGACCTGGTTTTGACGTCCCTTACAGATGAGACTTGGGAAAACATTGAAACAAAAGAAGAAACTGCTGATAACCAGCAGTTTCTCCTTTTGTCTCAATATTTTCTATGCCATATTTTACACAAATCCTATCTTTAATAACATCCATTTTGTCATTTGTGGCAGTTTTTGAAGAGGATCACCCTAAAATTTTGTCGTTTGGGAAAGGGTTAATGCTATGAAGAACCCGTTTGAGAGGACGATGAATCTGAATCAGTAAGAACGGGCTGATCTGGATTTATGTTCTTCCTAGATGCCATTAGGTTCCCATTTCCAGATCTCAAATCATATACGAGGAGGGCATTTGTTCATAAAAAAACAAAGTGGCATTTAACGTATAGGCCTACAACCCATCATTAGAACCAAAGAGCCAGAGGCGAAATTTTAGAAGTGCCAGTAATTCCTAAACTATATCACATTTCCATTCCAAATACAAACATAAGCTTAAAATAAATATACGTGTACAGTCAACACTCGTTGTGTCGACGTCAGAGCGACTGCCAAATACCTCGACATACATACCCGAAGTTCGATTCATCTGAATTGTCCAGTTTCGAGTAAAAGGACATTTTACCATCTTTGTTACTCTTGACATCAAGCACATTCATAATTGAAATATAGTGGGAAAAGGAAAGAAATTGCTCGATCCGAGTAATTTCTATTACTTTTCTTTTTTATTTCAATGGCAATATTTATTTCGAAATATTTCGTTTAAAATAATTGATATCCATTGACGATGCCGGGACTGGATTTTTCTGTCCGACTTTAGCAGAAATTCGACTCATCCGAGGTCGATATAGTGAGTGTCAACACTAACTTTACATTGAGAATTCAAAACGATCAAAACAAAAACGTTTGATTTATAATCTGGGATCGAAACGTGTATTTAGATGCAATCCAAGCATTAACTCATTAAATTAAATTTAATGTGAAGTGTCAAAATTATATCGATTCATTTTATCAGATATAAATGCAATTGGATATTGAATGAAGCAATAGATTTCTTTTTTTGTATCCCCTTTGCAATATTACTTGATCGTTTGCCGTCGCAACCTTAAATAACCCATTTTCAAGCAACGGATTCAACAACTACTGGTTCAAATTGGAAGCCGCTGCAGACAACAAAATGGATGTTGACGAAAGAAGGATTTGTTTTAAGGTAGTTCACCCCTAATGAGATTGACGTAACGTCCGAATTATTCGGGCGACGTCGAAAACATTCGGCGGTGGAACGTTCCACCGCCGAATGTTTTCGACGTCGCCCGAATAGGTTCGGATACGTAACGAATATTAAACGACGTTGCACGGAAAATTCCGACGTCATGTGAATCTCATTATGGATGGTATACCTTAAATACAACTTAGAAGGTATTGATATGAAAAGAGTAAATGTGGATTCTCTGATGATCAGCATTTTTTTCTTTTGTCACTACGCTTTCACGAGCCTATTCGCATTTCTCGTGACATAACGGGTACTTCCCCGGCCCAATAAGCGGCAGATGCCGTGGTTTCCTTAAACATTCAAGCCCATTTTTTCTTCAATGTTTGAAGAAACCATAGGTCTCGGTGCAGAGTGAGCTAGAACCGGGAATGGCCCCCTGAAAGGCTCGTACGGTGCACGTAATCTTGTCAAAACCGTAGAGTATAAGCTGAGAAATTAAACAAAAACACAATTGAAAAGAACGATTTTTCAAAGTGAACGTCTCCCAAAAGTCACGTGGGTTATCCACCGTGCTGAAGTCGAGGTGATATTTTGGCCCCATACTCGTTAATGAATTTTAGATGAAACTATTCCTCAACAATTTGATATTACTAGTATCATTATGATTCACGGTGGATGATCACGTGATACAAAAACTACCAGAAAATCTTCAATAATTTTGTTAATACTGGACCGATTTGAATTCGGTTTGAAGCAGAGAAGGTGGACAGACGTTACACATTAGATGGACGTGGTGGATTTTTGAAAAATCAATTGATAAAAAAGTTATTGAAGATCAACCAAAATTTGGTTGATCTTCAATAACTTTTTTATTATCTGACATTTCAAAAATCCACTACGTCCAGCTTATTCCTGGTATTTTCCCACCCCTACTGCTTCAAACCGGATTCAAATTGTTCAAGTATAGTATAAACAAAAATATTCACGATTTTCTGCAATTCTGAGTCATGTGATTAACCACCGTGAATATGAGCCGAATACTCTGGCCGAGAGTACAATCATTATGATATAAAAGGAGAATAATTGCCCCTTTGAGCAATTTCTTTATCCTATCTATTTTATTTCGAATATGAAAGTACTTGATAAGCAACAAAAATAGTCCAATGTCATTACAATGAAAAATTTACAAAAGTCGGACGAGTCTAACTTCGGATATCTCGAAGTAAAATGATATTTTCTCTACGACACCGACAAAACTAGTTTTTGTTGTATATGAATCTTAACCCTTTCCCAAACGACAAAATTCTAGGGTGATCCACTTCAAAATCTGACACAAAAGACACAAAATGGAAGTTATCAAAGATAGAATTTGAACTATGACATAGAAAATATTGAGACAAAAGGAGAAACTGCTGGTTATCAGCAGTTTCTTCTTTTGTTTCAATGTTTTCACAAGCCTTTTCTATCAGGAACGTCATTGAAGCCAGGTCTTGTTTGGGAAAGGGTTAATTAATAGGCATCCTTCCACACATTAGAATTTTTGGCTTATCCAGTATAATAAGCATTTCTGATCACGACATCAGGCATTTGAAACAATGACCGCTTTCAATTGACGAGTACACGTCCGCATCACGTCCAGACAATACACCTCGTCGGAATCAAATATTAGGAAAATATCTTTTCACGTCACACCGATTTGTTACAACTCGGCTGACTTCGTGAGCCGACAACTCCCGAATGTGCCAAACAATCCAACATCCATTGACTAAGTAGCCAGTCTACAATTTCCAGTCTATTTTTTTTTCTTTTTTTTTTTTTTTTCGGACTGACTAATTTGACGCATCACTTTATCCATTTTTGGATAAATCACTATGCGGTGCGCATAACTCCAAAATCCTGTCTCCAAAAAGTAGCAAGCAGAAATTGAAATAAAAACAACGTTTGCAGCAAAATAAAGTTTGATTTTTATCTCAATTTTATCGAATAAAATAATTAATTCAAATCGAATTATTCATTTTACTTTATGCAAGCATGTGAAGCAAATGTGCCGCGTGACAGGAAGTACCACGTGTATGCATTTTACGGGCGCTGACATCTTGAAAGTAGTTAACCCAGAATGCCCACCAGAGATAGATGATAATCGACGGGTGGCGACATCTATTGGTAGATATTGATCCAACATCTTGACTCATGTCATGTGATCGTTTAATCACCGCGTGATTTTCGCTGTTGCAGTGATTGCCAGCCCCTGACGTAATCGCTCTTTGGAACTTTTTATAACTTGTTCCGGCAGTGATTAGTAGGCCTACGTAAATGTATGTGTGTAACCGGGTCTTAAAAATACGAATATTGATTAGGAAATATTTATAATCTAGTAGAAGACCGACCATCTCGGCAGAGAATGAATAAAGCTTCACTTTTCATAAAAAAACCTCTTAGGCCTAACTGTTCTATAGGATTTTTCTTTTGGATTTTTTTAGGGGGGTGTTTGGTTGGTGGTGTTTGTTGTCGTTGTTGTTGTTGTTGTCGTCGTCGTAAGAAATTGCAAACTATTTCCAAATACCACCAATTTGATTGGTTTTACCCTCTCTTCAGTACAATCTGGCTATCGACGTTACAACGAATACAAAATTTCCTTATTTGGCACATAATGATGAACCTTTGACTCATGTCAATCTGCGAAAATATACATAATTTAAGTTCTTTTGTTGACTTTCCTTTTATACTATTACACTTAGTTAAAGATGTTAGTGAATGCTGGGCCAATCCGACATTTCAAAATAATATCCCCTTTTCGCTCTTCTGAGGTAATGTTGAATAACCAAAAGAGTACTTTTGATGTACATGTACATGTATTTTGATATTTGAGCAATCGTGAATTTATCTATTCATTTAATCAATGCACCCATAGGCTGCAAACTGCATACGGTCTTATTTCGCAATATTGCAAAGCTTCATAACATGATTTACAGATATCCCATAGGTTCAAACCTTTCCTAAAGAGACTTTTATAATTTTGGGGTCTCCAATAGTAAAGACAAATTAAGGAAGGAAATGCTGATAAGCAGCTTTGTCTGCTTCGACTATTTTTCTTGATATTTTGTACACGAATCATTTCCTTATCATAGTCTCTTTTATCATAGATTTGAACCACCATAAGATCTTGTCGTTCGGGAGGGGATTGATTTGTGGAAAATAGCAGCAATTTTTGATTGCATTATATTGCATTGCGTAAATGCATCAAAATATTTATAAACATTAAATTAATCTATTCTGAAGCACTTAATTGACGACTTATAGCCTATACAGTTTAAGCTTTTGTGACATTGAGATAAAAGAGGAAAATGTCGATAATGTCGCTTTGGAAATCATTGTGGAAATGGATTAAAACACGCGTGATATCATTTCATAGGCTTGATTAGACTTTTGAAAAAAAATAGACTCTTAGCCTTAGGAAGCACTCCCAATTCTTAGAAAAAGAGCGACTTTAGTCAAACTATATTATTTCAAAAGAAAATCACCAACTTCTTCATTAAAGACACTCAGGTTTGCGTTTGATCTTAGGTAGCATGTGTTCGGTAAACTTTTTTTGAAAGTGTTTTTGAAATAGAAATTGCCGTTAATTCGAGCATCAGAACTGCTATATTGAATTAAACCTTTTCTGTTAATTTAATTACAATGTACCACACTTGTAAATTTAAGAGGGCAACGTTCGGGTGCTTAAAAATGTACCATTGTAACAATGATCAAAGTCATTTGTTTAGTTACTTTTTTATTATGAAGTGTTTTGAGGAAAGTCATTCGTGTGAAAATAATTGCTTAACAACCTTGAATAAATAATAATACTTTAAAACTACGATCTAAGAAAATAGTATGCTCGTAAATCATATACAATATCAAAGAAACCTACGCCTTAGACTACGTGTACATGTATGCTTGTGTCGCGTGGTACAAAAGTTATTGTATATTTATTATAATTTAGAATTTAGTATTACGAAGAAATGTGCATTTTATGACATATTGAATTGAATGAACTTTGATAGATGTCAAGGAAAATGATAAACAACTTGCTTCTCTTACTTCAAAAACCTCGCTCAAGACCACTCAACAGAGGGAACATACTCGCTGATTTGTTATCGGCTAAACGCTGCACCAAGAACGCATGCGCAATCAATATTGGACTTTATCTTGGAGGGAAATTCAAAAGTTGCAAACAACCTGTCAAAACCCTCATGGTGTTTTGGTCATGTTTGCGCCTTTGTCGCGGGCCTGTTTCCGTATTTTTTCAAACCGACTGCTATATTTTATTTATTGCCATTTCCTGCCTCTATAAATATGAATTTAACAAGCGACTTCTGCAAACAAATAACGTTTTATATGCCCTTCTTTTGGACGGATTCTCAATCGAGCTCTCAAAGCAGGCAGCTGCGACTCAAACGATTCTGCCTCATATTACTTGTAAGTTTTATGGATTGTTGTTTGAAAAGGTGACCTTTGACTCTTTCTGCAATTTTAGAGGCGGATTTGAGCAGCAAAATGGCAGTGTCGTCACCATGTGTCAGCGCCTGACACGCGCAAGACGGAATTCAGTTGCACAACCATTATCTTTTAACCGTTAAACTGAAATTAAATTTGCGCAAACAGTTAATTTCTTTCATTGGAAATCAACAATATCTAGCCATGAATACGGACACTTGAATTGTTCTAACAAATCTCTACTTTATGCACATGGAAGGTGCAAGCCCATTGGCAGCATCTGTAAAAAAGGAATCGCGTTCTAGACTCAGAGACGGGACCCACTGTTTTAAATGGACGTAATCTTCACGTTGTACAAAGAAATATGAACGCAATTAGCAGATTATATGAGTACACTATTCTCGATATAATTAAGCCATTGTTTGAAGGAGTTAATATGTGGAAAATGCGACACGAACATCGTTCAAGTGTGTTGGTCCGGACTACGTTTTCTAACGTTATAAACAGGTGAATCAAGATTCTCACGTGTCCAAAAGAGGTTTTCTACTTTTTTCGCCGTCAAACCACACAAAGATGAACTTGCTTGATGTTATGAAATCGGCATTAAATCCTTTACCCTTCAACAGTTTAAGTTTTAAAACGCCATAAAACACACAATGTAACCACACCAAGTACATATCTATGGCATAATATCACACGCAGTGGCCCAGTAAAGCATGGTACCATTTGTCGATAACAAGCGGGTTAGCAAGGATGGATGTACTACATTTAAAGATGCACCTATATAACTTTCTACTATGCTTATAAGCAACTTCCCAATGCACAGTGTTGGCTAATATTGGGCACGTTTCGATGCTACCGTCTTCGACACATATCGCATTGCAGCATCTTCGGCGATGGCACCATCTTGGTTTTGGTCACGTGATTAAACAAGAGATTTCATGACAAAGCCAGCTGATTAAAATCGACGGAATGATAAAAATTGTCTCAGGCTTTACAATTAAATTCATTTTTCAATTGTTTCTGAGACATTAATGGGAGATTTTGGTATCAAAGAAAGCACCCCATGCAGATGCGGACATCATGTTTGAGATGGTCTATGGCCAATGCAAGACGCGGCTGCAACGATGGCTTGCAACTTAGTGCAACGGAGTCAACGTAAATCAGCTTATCAGAAAATACATCTGCTTTCTAAGATATCAACCATTTTTTTCTTAAAGTATCAGTTACCATCGACAGCTTTCAAAGTGGTTTTAGCCACAAGCTTGTCCTGTCTTCAGAGACACAAAAGAGGGATGGCGAGTTTCGCACTTCATCCGCAAAACGCACTTGTAATTTAGATAAAAACAAGTGGTTTTATCAGTTAAACTTGTTTACGGTAAACTGAAGTACCCCAGGCACCTGTCTGTGAAGTTTGGTTGTGATATGACGGCTTGTTTTTGTTTTATAACATTCCATATGTAGGAAACTAAATAGAAAAGTCACTGGCACTAGAGCTTTGGGAACAAAGATATTCATGAACTAAACAGGACTTGTTCTACAGGACATGTGGATGTCAACATTTGTGGGTCTTCAAAGTATTAGAAAAGTTTTGTAACTTTGAATGATTATAAATATCTAAATAAATGCAATTCAAATGTATAGATAAACTCAAGTGTATGCATTTTCGTGCATGCAAATGTAATAATTAGCAATACAATGTCTACAATGTTTTGGTTGTTTGATTCTTAGATGGGTAAATCAACAAAAACATTTCCAAGAAAATTTATCATTTTGTACGTGGTATAATGTTGGTCTTCCTCAATAAATTCATTATCATATTACTTGTAATTGCCAAGATTTGTAAATAAACAATCCAAAATGATAACAAGTACGATGATATTTCGCATGACCTAATTTGTAATTTTGTGTACAATTTTGAATACGACGTGTCTTACATATCGAAATTTAAGGACAAGTGAATTCAGATCTACATCTTTTACTTTCACCAAATGGTAAATAACTACATAATTATCATGTCAATACACTGCACAAAAAGTCATAATATTTTGTTGAGATTTCGAGACATTTTTAAACTTCAGCTTTTCAGTGGTGTGATGATAACTTTCAAGACACAACACGTTAAGTTGTTGTTTACTATATTTTTTTCTAGGTGCAATAACACACGTTACTTGCTCTCTCTCTATCATCGTATTTCAATTTTATTCCCATTTATTTCTTGAGTTGACGGATTGGGTGCATAACCAAGGCAACGGCGTCATTGTACATACATTCACCGAGCTACTAATAATAGGGGATAATGGTTTTTCAAAATGTAAACTATCTTTCCATGTTCATCCAACCATTTGTTGTATCTACTCATTCGGATCATCTCTGTCATAGAGACTATTCGAATTAGTATCACGAACATTGGATTTGGATGATTTCAGATAACAGATTTATATTGCCTTTACACCCTCTTAGTTATCTAATGTTCTTTAACTTCCTAAGGAACATGCAGATTCAGACAATGGTTCGATGATACAAATAATTGGCAAGTATTCAAGAAACGTAAATATATCTTATGCCATACTTGTTCGAATTCAGGCATGTCCGTATAAATCAGACTTGCTAACAATATATGAAATACACAGCTTTTGAAATTCGCATAGGACAAAGAGGTTGAAACAAGCAAAGAGCATGAAACACAAGTCAAACAAGTTTTCTATTTATTTTATGTTAAAATTCGTGTATGCCTGAAAATGCTACGTAGATTAAGTAAATTGAATGCAGATATAGAATTAAAGTTTTTTTAAATGCAGATATAGAATTAAAGTTTTTGGAAGCAAATTTTGCAAAATTTGCTTCTCTTTCCAGCCACCTGTCTCTGCACTTTACCATTCTCTGCATACCACACAACATCTTCCGGTCCTCCTCACTAGAAATAGTTCTATCAAAAGCTAAGATTAATGAGGTAAGAGTCATTCGAATATTCAATATGTAGGTCTGATGTTATGTGTAGATATTGAATTGTGTGACTGAAAATGAAACATTCAATTAATCATGTCTCTAAGAGAAGAAAAGATCGACGTAGTAATTTGCTTTGTTATGGTTCAAAGATCAGTCCAATGGCCTTCCTTGTAAATGGGTCAGTCAAGTTTACTGTACTATGAAATATATTCAAAGCTTACACAAACGATTAATATGCATGAAGTTGTGCTAAAAATAGATACAGCTCCAGCATGGAATCAAAGTATTGAAGGTATTCTAGAAAATCAAAGTACTCTACGAATCAAATTATTCAAGGTATTCAAATGGATAATCAAAGTACCTAATCAAAGTACTCTACTTCTGGACAGGCCTATATTATTGACAAATTTGCTTCCAAACAGTACTTTCAGTACTTTGATTTAAAGTCTGTAATCTACGAACTGAATCTTAATCCACCGACTCTCCTCTTTAACCGACAAATATTATGTTTCAAGTCGGATTTTTATAGTCGGCGCCTCTTAATTGGAGTCACAACGAATTGGCTTTAAACTCTCTCATGTGTACCCATTGATACACATTTCAAGAAATCATTTCCACGACACCGGCGGGATTTGAACCCATGTACCTTTGATCCCGAAGACCTTGTCCTACCACTAGACCACGGTTCCACACAATAAATATCTGGGCCATTACTAAACATGTAGCAATACTGTCCTCCCGAAAGTGTTAATCCGGAAGGCAACTGGTGCAATACTAGGCGATATCATTCGTCTATCGAACTGTTCCTTATTTGCATGGCGGCTCATATTTTTTCAACAAAATATTCAAACGTATTAAGTTACTGGAAAGAATAATATCCTCGGGCCGTAAAGACAATATAAAATACAATTTAAATGCAACCCAGTGCGACCCAAATTGACATTTATAGCACTGCTCATATTTTTATTAATCAACCCTTAACTTTTTACAGAAAAAAATCATGTGTTTTATGTCCCATGGAGATGTTAACGGAACAGAAGATTAAATACAACACAGTCAAAACAATCCTCTTAAAGATAAATTATTTATTAATTTTGGAAGTAATCGTTATTTAGTTATCTTTAATAGCTTATAATCAAAAGATTAGAATTGTCATTTGGATTGAATTACTTGGCGTAAGTGTTTAACATACAAGGAAACGAAAATGGATAATATGGTCAGCACAAAACAAACAAACAAACAAACAACAATAACAACAACAAAAACAAACAAAAAAACGCAGATTAAGAAATTTAAATTGGTCAATTGTTTGGCCATCTTGTTTCAATTCTCATAATTAATTTTGTATGTTACTCTGCAACAGTTCATCATAGTCATTTAAAGTAACATTGGAAACATCAATCATGTTTTTCCCGATGGATTTGTTGCATAAAGTCATCGCTTCATTCAATTTATAACATGTTCTAGAAGTAAACTAAGCGTGAGTGAATTTTGTGTTCTGTAAATATTTGCATTGGACATTTAGAAACAAAACGGGTTTCCGAAGATGTTTCATGTGATCCCTATAACAGCGTTAGTACTGTCAATGCATTTCAAGTGTTCGACAGGCATATACCAAATGTCGTACCAATAATGTCTTACCACAATATTCCATATATGTGCATTACTGCGCTTGCTTAAAGGTGGGATAACAATGGACACTACAAATACATAATACATATCATAAGAGCATACAAAAATAGTTATGCACAGTACGAGTGAGTGGGTAGCAAAAGGTCTGGAGACTCTGACATTTCTTTCATTAAGATAGTGTTATGTTTTATACACAATGTGCATGAATATTCTGAATAAATATTGTGTAAATATTGCTAGCTGTAATATTTTGGTTACAATAATTCGACGAAGGAAAATATCCCATTCCAAAAATGTTGGCAAAATGGAAAATATTGAAAACTGAGTTGTGACACGGCTTCTAGTCCTGGTGACCCAATTCTTCAAAACATGATGAAGATCGATTGTCTTCGATTAATTAGGAATGTTCCCTTTCTTTTGAAACTATCGGTTAGAAATTCCAGTGAGGAAGACAGAGATGACGACGATGATTTGACTGCTGCTAATGAGGACTGGATCGGGTACCACGATGGTGATTTCTAATTTTCTACAGATCGGGTATCGGTGATCGATAAACTACATAGAACATGTATGTGGAGTTGGAAGGGGAATATGTTGAAAAATAGTTTTTGATGCCCCATGTTGTTAGTTTGCGTTGAGTGTTTCCATAAAAAGATATGTTAGATGGTTGTTGTGCGGATTTCAACGGTTTGTGAACGTTATAAAACAAACTATCGATTTGGTAAAGTTGTCTGTCTGGAGCTACGAGGGGAAAAGTTCTTGAGACTCTGATATTTCTACCATTCAGATAGTATGATACATGTAGTTTATATCTTTATGTACATCAATATTCCAGATACAGATATAATGCAAACCCATATAATCACATAGCTAGCTGTTATGATAAAGTCACAGGAAGTTGTTAACAGGACGTACCCTAACCACACATATCGGTTAAATGGACAATACTAAAACAGGGTTGTGATTAGGTTTCTAGTCCTAGAGACTAAATCTGCCACACAGGCCAAAGAGCGATTAAATGTCGTTTATGGGGAGTCTCCTAGTTCTTTAACAACATTCGAACTTTCGAACTTTTGTGTGAATGAGGTCTTAAGAGGCAGAGGGGGTTCAGATGACGAAAATGATGAAATGGCTGCTACTGAGGGAGGGCGGGTTAGGAGGGCTGGTTAGAGTACCAAGACGTTGAATTCTATAGATCGGGTATCAATAATTAGCAAACTAGATGGGATAGCAATTTGGAGTTGGAAAAAGTCTATGTTGAAGAATTACGCAATCACGGGATATCAACAAGTTTTGAGCCTCGCAAAGAAAGAACCTGAGGATTTAAATTGCATTATTTTTCAACATAGACTTCTTCCAAATCCACGTTGTCGTTTCATCTAGTTTGCCAATCATTGATAACCGATTTACAGAATTCAACGTATTGGTACCCTACTTGGTACTCTTGGCTCAAAACTTTCTGATACCCCCTCATAGAGACGACATTGTTATGCTCTTCTGAAAGGAATCTTCCTGTGAGCGCTTATCGTAGTAGACAAAGCAGCGAATATAGTTTATCGTGACATGATACTGTGCTGGAAGTTATTTTTAAAATACTGACAAATTTGCGGTCTGCATCTTTTGCTACAGGAATGACATAGCACTTTAAATACCAAACAGTTTTGCGTAATGCATCCTAAATGGTAATATACGTTGCACCTGGTTGATCGATGAATTTTATTCGGTAGACTAATTACAGAAAATTCTGCTATGATTAATCGAATATTTGGATATGCATGTTCATATTCATAACCAATTAGGTAATAAATTACAAATATTGCCCACGAACATAAAAGAAATTGCACAATTATTAAATACTAATTATCAACTGTAATAAATTTTCATCAGTTGAATAGAACCATGGCTTTGGTAACTGGTAGTCCAATATTTTGATTTGCCATTGATTATTCTCTGTGCAGTCTTGCACTATTGGATAAGTTTATTCATCACCGTTGCTTTTTTCAAGCTACAATTCTTAGTAAAGTGTAACCATTTAGGCATATTTCACAGTTTTTAGCCTTTTTGGTTATAAATTCCGTTGCGTTGAGTAGTCACTCTTAATATTAAAACACGTAAATCGTTTTGCCTTTTCTACTGATCGCAATTTACAAATCTTTGTTTCGTAAATAAACTTACTATGACTATTTCAAAGTTTGGTTTTGGAACAACTATTATTTGAAGTTCAACAAATGGAAATAATATGTGTCCATCAACGTCCTGTTTACAATAAAAAAAATAAGACTAGTGCTACATAATATAGCCGGAGTGGCGTAGTGGTTAGAGCACTCGACTTGTAGCCCGGTGGTTACGAGTTCGAGCCCCACTCGCGTAAGGTGTGTCTTTGGGCAAGACACTTAATTGTCAGCCCCAGTCTACCCAGCTGTATTGAGTGGGTAGCAGTAAGGTAAAACTTGCTGCCTCTTCTCTAAAAAAAAGAAATAAGGGGCCTATAGAAGCTTGAATTAGCTTATGTACATAGTACATCTGGTCTCGAAAAACTGTATGTAAAAAACTGTATGTATAGACATTGTACATAGGGTTAGGAAACTCTTCACAGAAGTACTTTTGACAGCTGAAGATAAACTTGGTAAAATTCAATGTTTTTGAATATGTTGACGCCACACGACTATATGGTCATGCAAGCGAACATGTGTCTGAGGGTAGCTTTTTTTAACAAGTGAAATCCAAAAAGTAGGAATGATGGACTTTTCTTCGACTTTGCAAACTTCAAAAGTAAATAAAATAATATATTATGTGTGATTAAATTTTGGTAGCAACATAATGTTGGAATGAAAAAAATATTTCCTAAACTAAATTGGAACGTATTTAGAGTTTCATAGTGGAAAAGGATGTCTCTAATCTTAATTACAGCAAGAGTACACCGATTTTTCGGTAAGAGAAAGCAAAGCATCCTAGTTTATGGCGTATCGTTTACGGGGTATTTGTCGCACCAGTAAACATGAAAGGGCGCAGAAATAAATTGCTTGATTAAATATTTCGATACTATCCGTGGTTTCGAGTGACACGAACATTGCAGAAAGAAAAAATATCAATTGCACAACAGTTTTGTAACGGAGAACCGAATTGCAAAACGAAACAATCGGTTGGTGATAATCTCTATTTCAATATCATGTTGCACATTCTGTAGGTTTATGACGAAATATTTCAGTTCGGAGACAAATTAATTTCGTATTGGATGAAAATAAGATTCTTATCTCTACCACCAGTAATAAAATTACGGTGGGATACAGTTAACCCTTTTCCAAACGATAACAATTTGGACCTTCCCAAAATTCAAAGGTGCTACAGACGATAAAACTAATGCTATGAAATACATGCTATTAGAACACCATAACATGGAAACAATTGGTAATTAAATGACAAGTTCTGGTCATCAGCATTTTCTGCATTTCCCTTGGTGCTCTTCAAATTGTTCTCTATTAGATACGTCCAAAAGATCTGGCGTTGTTTGGAAAACGGTTGAGCTTGTGACCAGAAGCACGCGCTGGCAGCCCAATAAATAACATTTGAAAATAGGTCCGTTTCATGGCGGAGTAATACACGATGGCGAAGTGATCAATAGTGTTGACGGTCCGTGAAGGGTTGTGTTAAAGGCACGCGACAATAAATAACAAGTGTTATGTTACAAAGTGATAAAAATGGCCGTGTCGCGATAAAAGACCCAACATATTTCCCGCCTTTATATTCGATATCTGGTGCGTTATCCAAAATGTTAACAAGCGGAAGGTACACAGGGATTAGTGGGATGTACTTAAAACACTCGTACACAAACAAAAAAGGATAAAGAATCTAGACGTATTCAGCAATACGTTACCATCTACACCTACCTAAATAATTCCTCTTGAACAACATATCTTCATAAAAAGATAAAACGAAACAGTCGATATATCCACCTGTATTTTTTATACATTCGTATTTTACCTGCTATCGCGACATCATTTTAGGAACATTTGTTGAAATTGAAAAGCAAAATCGTTGGAAAACATTGTGTCTATCAGTTTCGTCTCTGATATTCTTTGTCGTACATGAGACACATAAATTATGTATGTTTTAGTCCATCAATATTTACTCGGGCGGCTGCATATAATGACCCTATTGTGGCAAGGATATCTTGAGACGTTCAAGTAACTAACATTCTGGATGAAAATTAAGTTGTTCCGAGTTAAATTTGGTTAATATCTTTTTGTAAAATAGAATTGAGCTTGCTATGACAATGTATTTGATACTCTATTCTTTTATATGTATTCAAAAAAAATAAATAAATAAACCGCAAGAAACTAAATGCATACAGTGTTCGTAGTAAGTTTAGCAATGATTCGGCTTTACTTTATTGATGAATGACAAGCTTTTAACCAAGATCATATCGTCGCAACAAGCATTCGTCCTTGTTTTTTAGTTCTTTTTAGTAAGGGTCGCCGTACTGTTCCAGCAAGATATTAGGATGCGGAAACAAATATTGGTTCGGTACACAACTGCTTGCTTCCCACTTCCTGCAAATATTAACGGAGTCTTCAGTTCATTCGGTGGACCATTTATGTCTAATTGATAACAATTTAACGATCCTCGAAAAGGAATCCATATTGCAAAATTGACGGCTAGCTATTTGCTCATCGGTTTTGATTAAACATTGTTGTTTTCCCCATTGAGGTCTATAAAGATCGGGTTTCACTCTCGTTTTTGATGTAAATTGTGTATTGAAAGATCGGCTGTGGTTCAGCTGGCTGTTTCCGGATTCATATGAAGAACCAATTTCCATTTCAGTGTATAAAGTATGTTCAATGTATTTTGGGTATGTAACATGGGTACTAGTATGTATTCTGCGTTATCTTTTCGGAAGACGGGGTGGAGCATAGTAAACAGTTAATCGCATTTAAGATCGAGGATAATCCATTACCAAACGACAAAACTTTGTTGTAGTCCAATTCGAAAGAAGTTGCAGACGACATTTCAATGTGATGAAATTTCGAAATTTTACGGCTTTCTGGGTAGAAAACATTGTGGGAAATGAAGAAATTGCTCATCACAAGCAATTTCTTCATATTCCACAATGTTCTCCAAAGCCATTATTATAGTGTGGGGAGTCAAAAGGAGTCACTGTGTGCTAAACTGCTAATGGGCTATATTTTTTTATCAGCGGTACATATATTTTATTTTGGTACATTCATTAATTTCAAAATATGTACATGCAGGTTATGTAGGTTTTTCTTACACCAACCAATGTATAGGCGTATTAACCCGTACGCAAAAATGCAAGTGCGTACACATCACAAAAAAGAATTAAAAAAAGATGGATTTTTGTTTTGTTGCCCTTGAAATAAACACCTGTATCGCCATTAAATGCATACAAAAAAACCAACAGGAGCCACGATTCGTGGCTCCAGTTGGGCATTTGGTATGCACGTCATAAACATCTACATTAAATTAAAAAAAAATCTGGGAGATGTCTTCAAGACCCACCCAAGCAAAATGGAGCCCGCCATCAAACCTCCCCTGATACACTAGTCATACGTTTTGCGTACACTTTATTTTCGGCTAGCTACGCCAGTGTTGAATGTATTGAGAAGTAAACTCGATCGTCGGATGACTTCTTGGATTGGCCACGCCCTGCATGGAAAAAAAGCAGAATACTGTGTGCGGTCTACAAAAGTAATCACACAGAAGAAAACAATGACAAATAGAAAGAAAAATGAGAAAAATATATGGAATGGTGATAAAAAGCTATCAAGAGAGATATTGTTAAGAAAAAGAAACTAGGAAGAGCAAAGTATATTGAGCCAGTATTGTGCCGTATTAAACTAAAGAAAATGCAGAAGAAAAATATCCCATTATATATTCAACGAAAGTGATTGTTCTTAATTGAATTTATATTATATATTGAAGTGATCAAAATCAGTTATGCGAAATACCATCTATACTAGATTTATAACTCTAGATACCGGTACCTTTTACCATATTCATCATTGGACTAGAAGTATTCACAAGAAAATGGAAAACCAGGGAAGCAAATGAAATGTCATCATTGCAATGTCTAAATATACATACTTTACGAACTAAGTTGTATAATGTATGACACTTGCTTATGATGAAGATAATAGATACACAATGTTTAAAGAAATACAGAAAGAAAAATGTTGCAATGCTAAAAATTAATGTGGTATGATATCTATATGCATAAAATACGTGTGGTCTTCTGGGCCTCGAAATTTTGGGAGCGTTATGCTATTCGCAGAGATTAGAAAGTCAAAACACAAAAGAAAGGAAGAACCACGTCCGTCTATATTATAAAGAAACAATAGTAGAGAGTGCCAAACCAGGCCCATTGACATGTAGTTTCCTGACATGCTAGTATTTTTCACGGAATGTATTTTTCACTGAGAAGTGCCAAGAAGTAAATTTTACGTTTCCTTCCGGATTGTGTCAATGTTCACTCGTTCAAAAGATTCACGCCTTTCAACCTGCAATATGTTCTGATTTTTGTTTTAATTTTCATAAATCAGAAATGTTGTTAACTTGTGGTGCAAAACGTCTTTCTTTAGACATCTGGTAATTTCAAAGTTTAAATATCCAATGGCAAATGTTGACAAACTTCTTGCATTTGGTCATTACATAGGGTACACATATCTTCATTAATATTGCAAACAGTAAATTTGGAAAATAAGATCATATAAACGTAATATCGTTTATATAATGGCACCATCAGTGATTATTACTTATGTTTGAATTTGAAGACTGACCTGTAATAATATGTATAATTATGAAACTAAGTAATCATTTTCCTCTTGGACAGATCACTTACATAGTGTCTGTGTGCAAAAATATTTCATTGAATCAAATATACATAAAGATCTAGTGTTAAATTGACACCTTCAAAATACGTTTTGAATTCATTATTAAACTGTATTGCCAAATGTCAACGTCTAATATAACCTATGTAAGCAACATTTTCATTCATATCGTGATTTTTAATGATTCGCTGATTTGTGTAACAGTATCGATCCCATTGTTTCAAAGTGATCTGGTATTCGAATTTGTTACTACATGTATTTTGTTATCGCCTGGTTATTGTGACACTTTAAGAGAAATCGAGAGGAGGGTCTGTATTTAGCGAAGAGTCGTTATATTGACAATGGTGTCAGGCGGCGCGTGCCCGCCTCATTCATGTCGCTAATTTATTTCTTATTCGTTTATAAATGATCGCCTTGTAGCTGCCGTGAAAACGAATTAGAGACACTTCGGGGCGTTGTAGTATAATTTGTGTTTCCGACCTCTTGTCTTCGGTTTTTAGGCAAAAGAGGCCCCTACTTTGACCCCATTTTTTGTATCTTTTAGCTATTTTGCTTCTTGATGGTGTCTCTTTGATGAGTTGTTCTGCTTGATACACTTATGCACTATATGCAGACAGGAAATACATTAGTCCAAATTGCATACACTATAGATCTAGATGAAATGATTGAATAAACATGCAAAACGATAAAGTTATTGTACCGGCACTTCGAATATATGTTTACAAATCAGTATTGCACAAGAGTATGTCCTCATTTATTTAAATGATGTAGCTCCTTTGCACATTTCGGTCATTTTGTGCCCAAGCCCTTACATCTATAATAGACCCTCAGTATATAATTTTGAAATGTTGTCTTATTTTTAACCTCTGATAATTCTTTTGTGGTAGGTACCGGTAAAAGTATGTTAGCATTTCATAAATCGCACTTTATCCTTCTTCTTTCACAATATTTATTAGAATTCACGTAAGATTCTTTCGGTTGCAATAACTCGTGGAACCGAATAGAACCGAATTTGAATTCAATGTTCTTTCGTATATTTATCAAATCGAAAGCAATCATCTAACAAATTAACAGAAGACTGTGAGATGAGACTTTAGTTTTGCAATATATCTCAGTCATGAACTAAATTTTGTTGACATAAAAACGAAGCAGTAAGCTCTCGATGTGTTTAGTCACACTTTTGAAGTTCAATGGTCTAAGTTGCAAGTACTCTGGGTGGTTCTTAAATTTAATCGACTGTTAAAGAGGTTAAACCATGAGCACATACATCAGTACTAGAAAAAAATAGTTGTCAGTAATAAGGCAAGGCAGGCTTTTAATTAAAAATCAGGACTGTCTTTTTTCCAGGCTTGATCGGCATGTTAATCATTCGTTACGTTAGATCGTAAATAGTGGTGAACAATTGACTTTGACTGCATACGCGTGTTGCTACTTGTAAAAGACAATCGCAGATCTTTATCTCGGCTTTATGCAATAAACTTGCGGAGTCGAAATGATTAGAGGCGCGTCGCGAAAATGGGGCAACCCAATTTGAAATGAAACTACAGAAGTTTTCTTGACCCAAATTTGAGTTTACCTTTTTTTTCAAACACTTTGGTATTGAAAATTGAACAAATGCCTTTATATGCATTTTAAAAACCTTTATTCAAATGAACTATTAATTTTATGCAATAGATCTAATTTAAAAAAAAAAAAAAAAAAAAAAAAAAAAAAAAAAAAAAACACAACAACAACAACAAAAATCTCTGAATCTCAGACATAATACACCCAAACACACTTCCAATTTGTTACTAAAAATAGTAACACTTTTTGATACCAGATCGAGGCTCTGACCCAAATGAGAGCAAAGCATCCAACGTGCAATGGAAATGAACGGAGGAAAGAAGAAGTTTAAGAGGAATCTCACTCAGTTTTGTGACGATTCCTCTGTGAATCTCGACGGGATATCAATGACTGACTTCCAATTATGGTCTTTACTGGCTTTTAAGTAATTTTTGACCCTCCGAAAACGTAGTATCCACTGATCTTTTGAGGACCTAGCCGCCAGGTTCAACTGTCATTTTCATATATTTAACCCCCTTTTCCCAACAAAAAAATGTACGAAACATGCCATTTTCAGTGTGAAGATGACAATCTCAGTACCGAAAGGCTTATGTAGATAGATAGTTCATTATGGTAGATCAATTTGATAATAAAAGCATTGCTCTTAAAGCCCATTTCCCAAACGACAAATTATTTAGACTTTTCAAGTATGACAGCGGCTTCTAAAACCCTTTTCTAAACGGCACCTGATTTAATTTGGAAGCTCTTACAGGCATCAGAATGGGCATCCTGAAAGTAGGATTTTTGTATGTGCAAGGGCGGATCTAGAGGGGGGGTCGGGATGTTCGCCCCCGCCCCCTGGAATAAGCCGAAAATTGAATGTTGACTATAATCAAAGCGTCATAATTTAACATATTTAAGTCATCATTTGGGCGTGGACCTCCCCCTCCCTGGCAATTGGCATTGGATCCCCCCCCCCCCGAAAAAATCCTGGACCCACCCTTGCGTGTGTACATAGAAGTATAGAAAACGTTGAGGCAAAAGGGGAAACTGCTGATTAAAAGTATTTCATTAATTTGACTCTTGAAATGATTTTCGAAACAATCTCTGTAGCACAGTTAAGGGCGGATCTAGAACCCTCCGGACCTCGCCTTGAATTGGCCGAAAATCGAATTTTGACTATACAAAATTAGTACAGTAGGCCTATACATAAATCGTTACACAATTCACAAATTTAAAGTGTCATTTCAGAATTATTTTTACATAAATTTTACTTTTATTCTATCTGAAAGAGCATGTTTTCTTATGAAAATTCTGAAAATTTCAAGCCAAAATATTGAACCGTTTACGAGAAATATATATTTTGTGCTAAAATTAAATGAATTGTTGTGGACAACAGTTCAGATTTATATAGAATTTGTCATTTCTGTCTCAACTTTGAAGGCGTATTTTTCGCTTATAAATATCAACTTCAAAAAACTGATAGCATTTCTACGCATTAGAATAAACAATCTTTGCATCAAGACATACTTTTAAAAAATGAAATAATTGTGAAATGTCACTTTAAAGCCATCTTCCATCTTATGGGCTAGACCCCCCCCCCTGAAAAAGTCCTGGATCCGCCCTTGACAGTCAAAATATTAACATTTCTTGTTTGGTTAAGGTTTAAAACATTTTTCTTGTCATTTCTTTTTTAATTTAACACCTCTCAACAATATTTCAGCCATAAGTTTATTTATAATTGTCCACGCTCCGAGGCTGGGAATACATCCTGTGACCTGTCCATTATTGGCTCTAATCTAGAGCACAAACACGTGCAAAATATTACCACTCACACTTGGACAGTACTAAGGAGCTCACATGCTTCTGCAAAATTGATTTTATTTGGTTTTCAAAAGCAGTAGCTCATCCTGAACCTGCATGGTGGTAACGGGCGATGGAGACAGGGTACGAATGATTACAAGCCAAAAAATCTCTCTTTTTTTCAATCAAAGTTGCAAAAAAAATTCTGTAACTCAAAACTCTAATAATTTACGTAAATGACTGTATACAATATCCTTAATACTAAGGCAGAATAATTGAAAAATGCTCGCGTGAAAATAACGACTCGCTCAATGAATTATATAGTAAAACGACCACGTGACCTTTTGTTTGCTCTCATGCATACACAGGTCACGGTTAAAAATTCAAAGTGTGTTTGGGTGTATTGCTGTACCATTTCGGAAAGTTGACTTGGTGTTATGGCCGATCTGAGATATAAACCAAAATCTATTTGGTCAAATAATATGTAAGGAGGGTCGTCATTGCATTTTATTAAAATATTTGTCGTTGATTTCTCTTTTTTATCTCAACTTTGTACGAGGCACTTGTATAAAAGATTTATTTTTTTCTCGAAACGAAACCTGGCAAGTAAAGAAGTTTTTGGAAAACTGATAGGGGATTAAATGGAGATTGGGGAGGGAGGGGCTTCTTGAAAAAGACGAGGAAGCTGAATCTGTATTATCGTAATCCTGAGCTATTGAATAGCAATATCACTTTCAAATTTTGCTGCTTTTTAACAAAAACCTCGTAACTGCAGCTTAAAACAAGCTGCAGTTACGACGATTTTGTTGAAAAGCGACGATATTTGCATACCGCTGATGATCAAAGACATGTTGTCGAGCAAAAAAGGACATTATCTGTTGAATTATTCGTGGTCCTTGAGCTCTTATCCCATATCAAGATAATGACGAGTGTAATCCTTTCAACAAACCCAAAAAATAGACTGGTCAAATCGCGAAGTCGGTGGAGACAACACAGTTTTAAACCTCGAAGGGAACATGAAAAATAATGTTCTGGTTTTCAGATTTTTCTTCTTTTTTCCTCTAAGATATGTTCATCGTGATATAAAACAGGTTGATCGGACGAAATTTTATGAACTATTTTGTCCCTCTTCGTGTACATACGTATTATGCGTATTAACTTCAGTTAAAACAGTGTGCTGCATTCTGAAATGTTACTTTTCTTTTGTCAGCAAAGATGAACAGTTTGAATTTTTATTTAAATACCGGTTAGGTACTTTATTCCACACATTCGAGGCTTGCCAAAGCACGTGTCGCACAGAAAATATAAATTTTCAATAAATCTGTAAATATGTCGCCGATTTGAATTTGGTTTGAAGCAGAGAGGGTATGAAAATTGGAATTGATGAATGTGATGATTTACTTATTAAGCAAACACAAAATTTTTAAATAACCAATTACTTTTTTAACCATATGCTGTTTTAAAGGTGATTTTGTACAAATTCCTGTCGATTTTCATCGCGCTTCAAACATTTATATTTTCATATCGGTCTCGCATTGACAGAGTTATTGAAAATTATCGAAAATGTTGTGTGACGTGATTCCCTGTCGTGGCTTACTTGGTCTAGACTGACATCATGCAATACGTATAAGGAGCGTTTTCCAAGATCCAATTTCATTATACCCATCATGACTAGATACCAAACACTTCTATTCCGCCTCCATCTTCGGCGTTTTCCATGACAGCGGAGATTGACGAGGATATCCGGACTTTTTTTTAAATCTGGATATCCTCATCAATTTTCGTTGCCGCGGATGATGGCGAAGATTCACGAAGTATTTGTCTTTCAATGATGGAGGAAACTGACAGACAGGCGGAGATACCGCAGTTATGTCTTGAGCATGTACATAACATTTCTTTTGGGACGAAAAGAGTCAACGATGTCTTTCAACTTATTTCTAGACGGAGACATTTTGAATTGTTCCAAATTCAAAGATGTTGTACACAACAATTTCAAACGAATGAAATATTAGATTTAATCTTTTGTGCAGAAAATTTTGTGGGAAATTAAGACATTGGCTGCCACTTTTGTTGGAACACGTTAAACACTTTCAGCCTATCTACAACGATTAGTATCGAAATCAAATCTTACCCGACAATGCGAAAGGCTTCGGAGGTTTTTGGCTCTAATCATGAAATGATTAGATTGATAATTTTTAAAGAATAACTACACGTGTGTAACAAAACGAAAAGAAAATTACCATATATGAGATTACCTCGAACATGATATAGAACTCTTTTTGAAACTCTTCTTTTTCTCGGTTTCATTTTTCAACCAAGACAATAGCATGAGAAATTCTATCAAAAGAATATCTGGATACGGGCCGATAATTTGAAGTGCGATGATCATAAATCGGACAGTTATTAAATTCGGACACTCGATATTTATGGTCAATGATAATTGTTTACACATAAATTGTGGTAACTTAGAAAAGAGCACCTGCCCATCCTCAGTCACTGTCCATTTCTAATGGTCATGGTTTGAAAATGAAAGAGAAATTATTCATGTATTCCATGATATAAAGTTTTGTGAAAAAAGGAATGAAATGAAATTGTACCCTTTCATTTGACACAAACTATGAGCAATGTCATTGTCTATGAGACTTGAATTAGTAAAAGCCTAGCATACGGGTTTCACAACTTGAGGTACATGATACTTCAAATCATTAGATATCGAACAATTCGTGCAATTTCGGCACTATCCGTCGAAATATAGATTGACGAGATCATTCGGATGTTTTAAATGCGAGAAATACGGATTACCCCGTCAATTTTCGTTGTCACGGATAAATCCGAAGATGGGGTCGAAATTGCGAACTGAAAGTGTTTGGTATCTAATAATGGGTGGAATACGTTAAAGGTTTTCTTAATCGATTTGAATTGCCTAATTCTTAGACTAGCCGAAATTCAAAGGGACTGTAATGTTGGATATCAATTTGAAATTTCGATTCAGTATAGTAGAAAAAGTAATGGGAAACCGAAAGAATAAAAGATGCCTAACGTTTGTCATGGCTATACACGTTTCCGACAGGAATCAGGAAACTAAAGCTCAGAGGAAAAGACATTAGTCCATAAACAGACGGCAACCTCTTTAAATGGTACAATTGCAAAGATGTTGCAGACCAAAATTTCAAGTCAATGAAATGTTACATTCTGTGGTCTCTCAGTGTAGAAAACAGTGTGGAAATTGCTTGTAGTAAACATTTTTTTTTTCATTTCCGCAATATTTTCCGAAGACTTTATCTTTTTGGGCTTCAGAAGCTGCCATAATAGGTTGAGAACACACGGTAAAATATTATGCCATTTATTACATTGATAATTTGACATAAAATACAAAATGAATGATTCTGACAAAAACACTGTTTTCAACGTAATTATATTTTCTTTTAGAGATTGCACTATTTATATTATTGAAAGCCCTTTGATTGATTGATACTATTTATAAAACACTTGTCTCTCAGGAAGTTGAAGAACTACTTTCTTGTGCAGTGTCACTTTTTAACGTTCTTGGATCCTGCGGTCGCCATATTTTTGCGAACATGGTATTGTTTGGTCCTAGTTTCGGTGACTTTTCATTCCTCCACGACAACGAATGGCCTTGTAATGGCGGCATCCCGTAACCATAGTAACCATCTTGGCTGGCTGAAATGAAAATAAAGAAATACTAGATATATTTATTATTTTGACTCGTTTAATAATTTAGATTAGAATACAACAACGAACACTTCGGTTTATAGGCCTACATTTCCCAAACGATAATAATTTGGACTGAAATCTACCACAGACGACAAAATACATATTGATAACGATAGAATGGACCGCTACCGAGATCCAAGAGTTATCCTGAAATTACCCTTGATTTAATGGAATTTATCTCCCTTGAAAACAACTGGGTAGTTCCGGTCTATTTTTGTTGAGACGCTAAAGAGTAAAATTCATCGCTTCGCACGCAAAATACGATTATTTTCTTTACAAACGCACATTTAGCGAAATCGTCGTATACCATTTGATTGTTCAGTTACTACTGATTATACCAGAATAAGTTTCGGTTTTGATTTCATCCAATTGATATGTTTAATCCAGGTTAATAATCGGCCTGTTGAAAGCCCTAACAGTCCCCGCTAAGCTCGCCGCAAATTTCCATGATTTCCGAATATAATGGTCGAGCAAGTTTTTATTTTGTTTTGCAAATTGTAGAAATATTGTATTTTCAATATTTTATTTTAGTTGGATTATTTTTACTTATTGATGATTCTGCATTGGTGTCATTGAAAACGTGAAAAGTGTTGTAATATTCAACATTAATTTTGGAGTTTGTTTATCCAAGTCACTCTTTACAAGCGGTCAATATGAGAAAAAGTCTCATTACCGTGAAAAAAGTCAAAATCAAAATAACTACACATCTAAAACGCACTTTAATTATTAAATATGGATTAATACAAAACATTTTCGTACATTTTGAGAAAATGGAATGCATAGTTTTCTCTCAAAAAGCTTTTAAATCTCCACCCCTTCTTTGGCATAGTTACTGACCATCTAGTATGACAAACTTAAGTTTTATTGTTTGGAAAAGATTAACAATTAATTGTCTACCGACAGAAGGGAACTTGAATGTAAAACACCATGGACCTTAAGTGTATATCACACCAATCAGTTAGCCAATTTCCTTTAATTGATCTCTGCAAGATAAATCGCAAGTTACTGTATATTAACCCTTTCCTATACAACAAAATATTTGGGTGATCCACTTCAAAAACTGCCACAAATGACAAAATGGATGTAATTAAAGATATGATTTGTGTAAAATATGGCACAAAAAATATTGAGACAAAAGGAGAAACTGCTGGTTATCAGCAGTTTCTTCTTTTGTGTCAATGTTTTCCCAAGCCTTTTCTATTAGGGACGTCAAAACCAGGTCTTGTTTGGGAAAGGGTTAAAGGGACAGACCCGAATGATAAATTTATAGACACGACAAAATTCAAACTTGCACCCTTAATTACATAATTTTACGATTTATCAAACACCTTTGCTTAATTTAAATATGTTTAACTGAGTTTGCAAACCCGTGCCAAACAAATAAAAAGAAAAATAAAACCCTGTTGAAAGTTAACCCTTTCCCAAACGACAGCCTTTTAGACTGCTCAAAAATAGCATGTTAAAATGAGATTGCAAACCCATGCTAAACGAAATAAAAAAAACGTTGAAAAGTTAACCCTTTCCCAAACGACCACCTTTTAGGCTACTCAAAAAGTAAAACTGATTCAGGTGACGAAATAAGGCAGAAAATGTGTAAATTGTATCTAAACTATCAAAGGAGGGATAGAAATTACCCATTATCAACAAGTTTTCCCTTTCTCTCGATATTTTCCGAACGAAATTCAAGGTTGTCGAAACCAGGTCTTGTTTGGGAAAGTTTGAATTATTAGGCCTATCATCAGCAATGAATGATATTGGGTAATGATTTGGATATATAACTACATAGCAGCTGATAAGCAGGGTAAACAATTCTAAAATTATTATTTCAAATCTTAAACATACATAATGGGAACGCATTTTAATCATCTTTAGTAGATGATACAATGAGTACCTACAGCAAAGGGTTTGAAGAACAATTCAAGACATTTTGCATTTTGAAAAAGTAATACCCGTTCTTATCTGTAGCCCTTACCGGAAGCGGAACCACCCAATAATTCAAGGACGATAATTATCAAGGGAGATCACTCCATAACCCGTTACGGATCTATTAGTGTACAAAATAGCAAGAAAAATATTGAGACAAAATGGGGAGATGCTGATTATCAGCAACTTGTTCTTTTGCCTCAATGTTTCCCAAAGTTTGTACATTGGGGATGTCAAAACCAGTCCTTGTTTGGGAAAGGCTAATTTATGAGCGAAAGAGATCTATTACATACGGATACCAAAACATGAAACTTGTATTGTGATCATGCTGAATCAAAATCAACTGGACATAATAACGGAAATTGCCGAAATTTTTGACATTTCCAACAGAATCCACTTTCATGCTTTCATGGTATATTATCGCGAAAAAAGTCTTTTCATCAAAGAGAATTAGATCTCAACATAGATTTTGATTATTATTATTTTTTTCCGTCTTTTTTATTACTAGTTTGCGTTGATTTGTCAAATCTTGCATTTTTGACCATAGGTTAAATGAATTGTCATTACGTTATTTTTTCATATTTTGTTTTCATACACAAACCAACAAAGTTCTTTAAGATATGACTTTAAAAATCTTTTAAATCGTTTGATTAATTGTTAAATATTATTATTTATACCATTTTAATGAGTTTACATTGAGACCTCTTATCAGACAATTTCCCTGATTTGCTGCAGTTACCATTCCGCCGTTACTTAGAAATTTAATAATTGTATCTGATTACGGAATTTCTATGGAAACCAATTCTGTTTTATCCCTTTTTTTTGCATTTGCTGGTTTTTGGTCACGAAATATTAACACAATGACATCGCTTAATAAAAGAAGAAATTATAAGCCTAATTTACCACACCAGACATGGCCGTAAACTGCAGTATTTTTTAGATGATTGGGAATAGATCTAGATGATTTGTCCCATGTGTTTTCCATATGTTCAAGCACAATTACAAAATTCTGCTTTTATTTCAGATTGGAATGTTTCCGAAGAAAATCTATATCACTGAATACATAATATTACTAACTTAAAATTAAAAAAATGTCATAATGACAATTATTCTCACAATCTATTAAATTATGTCGATCGTCTTGCCTATTTTTCTGAAATAATGAAAATATGTATGTCCGGTCTTGTGTTTTTCAAATTCTATTCTATGAACAAACATATATGTTTATTTTTGAAGCATTCTATCGGAACAGTATCAACAAATTGTAAGTGAACTCTTTTGTAATGATTTATTATTCATAATCACACGACAACAATCATATCGTTTCCTTAAAGTGCCTTAAAGTGCAATATCTCTTTTTTCTATAATATGAATTTTTGACAAGTGTATGAAAATAGCATCAAATAGGCTTACATATTTTTTTTAGATAAAACGTTTACGTTAGAACACATTTTCCCCAAAAAAATTCACAAACTCATTTTACTTAATTTCCCCGTAAAGTGACATTTTGCAGATATTTTTTCGTAGATTTTACTTTTTTCATCTGAGAGAGCATATTTTCTTATAAAAATTCTGAAAATTTAAAGCCAAAGTGTCGCGGCGTTTACGAGAAATATCTTTTCTTGTGTTAAAGATTTACAAATTGGTATATACGGCAGTTCAGATGTATGTGGAATTTGTCATTTCTGTAACTATCAACTTTAAAGGCCATATTATTTCCATAAAGATATGAATAATTGTACACAACATACTTTTTGAATAACTTAGAATAAAGCAAATTAGTTCTATCACAAGTTCTTACAGCATAGAACCAACTATGTATTTCCTCTTTTAAACATACAAGATTTCTAGTTGGTATTCAATTGTTTTTAGTATTATATACAGGCATTCATTTCTTAAACTGAATTTTGAGCCTTCCTGATAGTTGTTTTTTAACATAAGTAGGCCTATCTACTTTTACATACAACATTTCTAGATTTATTCCTTCTTTTTAACTTCAAGAATTTTACTATAATGTAATTCTTCTTATGACTAGAATAGCATACTTAACCAGTTCCCACAAATGACACCTTATGACGCCTATAAAGTCTTTGGAAAACATTGAGGAAAATTAAGAAATTGCTTGTGACAAGCATTTTCTTCATTTCCCACAATATTTTCTACCCAAAAAGTCGTAAAAGTTCAAAATTTCTTCACATTGAAGTTGTCGTCTGCAAATCTTTTCAATTTGGGATAGTCTAAAAGTTTGCCGTTTGGGAAAGGTTTAATATAGAAGCAATATTTATAACAATCTTTATTTCCATCAATAATAACACCTACCTGTATGACATCGTATGATCACTTTTCTCGATGTTTCCACATTTCTTTTAATTTCTTCCGTCGAGTGTTCACTGGAATTTAATGTTTCTGCCAGAAAGCTTATATAACCAATCGCAAGTCTCAATGTATCTACTTTAGAAAGCCGTTTTTCATACGGTAACGTAGGTATGTGTGAACGAAGTCCTTCAAAAGCAGCATTTATAGACTGCATTCTTCTTCTTTCTCTCATATTTGCGGCATGTCTTTGTTGAACATGTTGTATTCCATTTCTCCTTTTCTTCTTCTTTCGGAATGAGTATGTTTCCGAATTGTATACTAAACTTCCAAAGTTAGCATATTCACAAGGTGATAATGTAATTTCATCGTCGTCTGTTATTGATAGAGAGGACTCAGAAATGTCATCCAAATATTCATCGATTAAATAATCCGAGTCGAAATTCTCGATCGTAATATTTTGCATCTCCATGTGGAAGGTCGAAGTCATTTAATTTCGAAATAATGAACTCAGTCCAATAAAACTCACTAGTTTTTCGCGGAGTTTTATTCGATTATTAATGTAAATAAACACCTAGCACGTGGGACTATTTTTAAACCGACCAATGAGAATAGTCACAGGCGCGTGCGTTTCCCCAGGTAACGTTAAAGATGGTGCTTATCGACATTTGTCGCGTGCCGAGTGACGTAGTCCGATAACAAATATCGTTTCACGACGAAATACGGAAATGGGCGGGTAGACTTTGGAAGAGGGTCCCTCTTGTTTAAGGTTATGCCCCCGAGGGGCGGGGTATAGAATTGATATGGCATAAAATCGAGCTGTTTATCCCTTTCTCGAACAAGATCTGGTTTTGACGTCCATGTGAGAAAAGGTCCGAGAAACATTGATTCACATAAAGAAAGTCCTGATGACCATCCTCAATATTTTCTATTGTTTAAAGTAAAATTCTTTTTTACGCGCATGTTTCTTCGCATCCATCTCGTTGTCTACTGGGGCTTTCACTCTGAAGATGTCTAAACTAGGCCTACCCTAGTATGTGAAAATGTCATTTATGGTTTTACAAGACATGCGACAATTTAGGAATAATGTTGGATATTTTGTAAATGTTTCACAGCTCATGATTTTGCGAAACAACATTGATGTGCACCAATATCTAACAAGAGGAAGAAAATTGCCCAACCTAAGCACACATATGAGGCGGCATTGAGAAATACTAAATGCACTATTTTAAAGCAAAACAAATGAAGAAACGAAATGATATTGATGAAAAAGCAAGTTATCGTGTACGAATCCATTCAATTCTACAGCTTGATAATTTTCTCCGCACATATTTATCCTTTCCAATATAAGCCCTGGTCTTTCATGCTTTAACCCATTACCAAACGACAAAATTTTAGACTGCTCCAAATTCAAAGATATTGCAGACGACAATTTCAAGTGAATGAGATTTTAAAAAAGGTTGGTCATTTTGGGTAGAAAACATTGTGGGAAATTAAGAAATTGCTTGTCATAAGCAATGTCTACATTTTCCACAATGTTTTCTAAAACCATTAACTTGTAGTGAGTCAAAAAGAGTCACTGTGTGGTAATGGGTTAACAGATGAATCTTTAAAAAACTAGACGAAAGAATCAAACGTTGATGTCATAATTTTCTTTTTTTCCCCAAACTTTCTGCATCAATTTAAACACAAATTAGATCTTTATCAACACCAATTTCTCCGTCTACGACAGCTGTGAGTTCGGACTTGTCTACAGTTTTGCGGTTCGAGAAAGATTAAATATTTTCCTAAACAACAAAATTGTAGGTTTCTTCTATTCCAAAGCTGCTTCAGATGACAAAATGGATGTTAATAAAGAAATAATTTTTGTGTGTGATAAAGCACAGAAAATATTGAGATAACGGGAGAAAATGCTGATTATCAGCATTTTCTCTTTAGTCTAAATGTTTTCCCAATGATATTCTTTCAGGGACGTCGAACCAAGTCTTGTTGGGGAAAGGGTTAATATTTGCCCGCCTTGATTATGATTGTGAAATGGGCAAATAATATTGGGGTTCAAACCCAGAGTCAATGACGTGATTGGTCAAAATGGACGTACTTTTTAGGCTCTCGATGTTTTGAACAAATAAAATGGATTTAAACCGTATTTGGACATATCATAAACTTTAGAAATTGGTGGAAGATGTTAATACAACTTAGTGGTGGAAGAGGAACATTTATTTTGGAAAATATGTGGTGATATGGGGAGAAAAGCTAAAAGGAAAAATCGAGGAAGCGGGGATAGCGAAAATTCAAATATCAACAAGAAAAATAGAGGCCCGGCAGAGGTGTCGGTGAGTGACATTTTGAATGAAGCAAATACTGTATTATACCAAGATAGTTTAACTAAAGATACTGACATCCCAGATACATTGAACAATAGCGTATTTATTAGTGATAGTAACATGGCGTCAGGTGGTCAGGTCCAGAACCCGAATACCAGCCAGCCCACTAATGGTGAATTGCTAGCCTACCTACAGAAAATAGATGGCCGATTAAATAATATTGAAAAACGTTTGGATGACTTAGAAACATTAAAGCAGCCAGTTACAAACTTAGATAAAGACATGAAAAAACTGTGGGCCCGAGTAGAGGATAAATTTACAGCCACCACTGAACGCGTCAAAACATTGGAGGAAAAGGTGGAAAATGATGATTTCAGAATAGACTCAGTAAGTGGGAAAATTTTGGTTCTAGAAAATGAAAAGACAGATCTAAAGGAAGAAATTATATATTGTCGATGAGAAATAACCTCGTTTTCACCAATATACCTGAAGCAAGCAATGAGAGTAATGAAGATACCGAGGTGATTTTGAGACAATTTATCCACGAGAAAATGAAAATAGCCCATGATCTAGTTACCGAATTGAAGTTCGAACGAGTGCATAGAATGGGACCGCGAAATGATGATGGAATTCGTAAGATTGTGGCTAAATTTCACGAGTTCAAAGATAGAGAAATGGTGAAAAGGGAGGGGAAGAATCTCAAAGGTACCAACCATTCTGTTTTTGAACAATTTCCTAGAGAAATAATGGCGAGAAGGCGTAAACTTGTCCCAAAGTTAAAAGCGGCAAAGGAAAACGACCATAAAGCATGGATATCGTACGATACACTCTACATAGACGGTATAGTCTGGTCAATATATGATTTGACCTGGACAAAATTTGAACAGAAATGAAATATGCACTATTATACTCGGGAAGTATCTACCTTTTCACAGAAAAAAATATATAAAAGAATCCCTCCGTTCGGATTTTTGTAATTTTAGGTAAAAAATTTGGTATTTTGTTGAAAAATGAGAAAAAATGGAATTTTCTACTTTTTGAATAAAAAATTATTTTCATCAAGATTTTGTTTGCGAAAATGTTATCAAATATCGATTACATTGATACAACAATAAAATTTAGCTAAAAACCATAACAAAGGATTTTTTTCTGATTTCTTTTTCATCAAGGGGGGGGGGGGGCGCCTAGGCGGTTGGGGGGGGGTATTTATTACTATCATAGTAATAGTTATCATTTCTTTATTAGGATTTCTATTTTAGATTATATTGAATTAATTGGATTTGGATTCAACACTCAGTTTGGCTCTTCTCTTTCAAATTTCAGTATTTGGTGCACCTGACCATGTCAGAATTACATAGTTATTAGTTTTTTGTTGTTCTTGTATTTTTTCTGAAAATGTGAAATGTGATGTTTACATGAAATGAACTGCTACTAGACAGCAATGAAATAACTGTAAATAAAATGCTTTTGGTTAAAAAAAAGTCAAATTATATGTATTACAGTTAGAGGGTTTGACTCCTGTAGAATATGAAAAAATATATAGATACCCGGGGCGGGTGGGGATGTTAATAAATGCTCTCCATCTTATTAAAGGCTCCCTGTAGAGCTATTAAATCATATTTTAGACGAAAATAGTCAAATAATATCTTTTTACCGCATGGTACAGAAAATCCTGTATGATATATAGCAATTGGCATGGTCAACAAATTCTTTATTCTTCATTTCTGACATGGAATATCACTGTCTTAATCATCTGAAATTCTGGACCAAAAAACTTTTATGTTTACGAATAATTGTCAAACATGTATACCAAAGTCGGCGTGAATCAGTTTACAGCTAAAGAGATACAGCGAATAGACAAAGAATGGAAAGATGATTACATTTTTGTCATGAGAATTGAGGATGTTTCTGTACTAAAGGTGTAGGTTGCAGGAAACCAGTTTCTGCCAACGCCTAGGCTCCTCTGTTAATTAATACCACTGAGACGATACTCCTAATATCAGTCATGACATAGCCAACCCAGGTCTTTCTTTGACATCTATTGTCTCTTGCTCCAGACATTACAGAGTAAATACAAGAGGTTGCCAGACATGCCAGACATGTCCATACCATCTGAGGCACCGTCCGCTTAGTGTCGGTGAGTTTTATGGGGTCCTAACCTTTGTACCTATAAACCCTGCGTCAAAATGTCGTCAGGAATCTGTGTCAGACCCCAAAATACCCAACAGATCACAGCTGTGTCATTTTGACTGAGGCGCTTTAAATTCAAAGCTTTGGGTGTGAAACTGACTACTGGTGAAGGGTAGAATGCGCAAAGGCATCTAAGACCCTTCCTTGAACCCATGCTCATTTGATGACAGGAGTGGAAGGATCTTCTTGAACTTCCCCAAGCATCACTGCATCGGTCGTGATATCAGTATTTCTTGGCGCCTGGGCAGCTTGACCCCCGCAGGCCATGATACCCGTACCCCCGCGGGCCATGATACCCGTGAGTAGATTGCCCATGAGTACCAAAATTTCAGGGTGTATCTTTGCCCTCACCCTTAGTATCTTGACCCCTGGGGTGGCGGGCTAGATAAACAGGCTGAGGTATCTTGGTGATCAGTGACCAAACATTCCTGTGGTATCTTGGCCCCTCATGTCATTTTTACATTCTAAGTATATCTATCGGAACTTCGGGCATTTGTAACTATAGATAGCTCGTTTGATTATTGGTTTCCCACTTGAAATCAACTAATGAGTTTAATGACTTTTTACTTGTCTATTATTGGCGTATTCCACCTAAATTTTGTTTTTACCAAAAATTTATCATTTATTAGATTGTTTTCTATCGTTTGTGAAATTTACCTTTAGACAGCCATGATATGGGATGAGGGATCTTGGCCCCCACCCCCTATTCTAGGCCATTTAAGTGAAAAATTAACTTGATCAAAACTCATTAAACTTTGGCTTTTCTTTACATTTAACTGTAATATAGGGTAAAATTTATAAACATATCTTTGCTCTTATTTTAAAGATTGCAGCCGTGAAACCTCAACCAGGAACAAACCAAAGTTGCACCGAGTCCTTGTTAATGACGTTTTGTACCAAAGAGTCTATCATATGCCCAAGTAACTTCATGATATGCTCAGGTCCGCAGTAGTTGTTGCATGCAAAAGGATCCCCTTGGTAGTTGTAAAAAATAATGATAAAACTCATCTTCCAGTCATGAGGTATTAGACCTTTAATCGGAAATGATGCTTGACAGGAATTATGTTTTTACACTCTTTCGTTCGCTAAGAGCCTTAGGGACCATGTCACAAGTAACTTAAGGAGGGGCAGCTAACAAAGGCGCCCGACACCCATATTCTAAATTTAAAAACATAACATATTGTGCTAACCACCGCAATACTGAGCTACAGCTCTTCTTCGTCTTTCTTACAAACTTCTCGTCAACAACATCCTGTTTTGCCATGCCCATTTGCTTGGCAACTTGAAGATGTGCCATCTTCAAGGATAAACATGCAAATGAAAGCAAATATTGAAAGGAAATAAACTAAATCACGATGCACATTCTATTGTTTTTATGACATACAGGTACCATCATTGTATTGTTAGAAAAATCAATTCACCCCATCCTAATTGAATCAGAGAGAGTCTTGCTTAGCAATTTTTTTCTTGTTTCATAGATTATTAAATCTGAGATTAATATATAAAATTCAAAGTAAGAACCGATATTGCCTGATCTAATGTTGCGAATTACCAGGAAAATAGTTGTTTATAACTTTTTCACGTTGCCTTTTTAACTGCCATGTAAAAAAATAGGGCTTATTTACGGTGGAGAATGTGCATTGTGGGATGGGTAAACCTACGGACAATTCTGCCTCGCTTCAGCTAAGACATTTTGCAATAACTTTCTTATTTCTCCGTCAATTTTCTAACGCTTTTTTTTGCATGAACCCCGCCATACTGAGCTCTTTCCTGTGATGTATGACTTACTTGAATTCTCCTTGTAATTTTTTCAAGAATTGATCCCCACCGACCAGAAAAAAATCAAGTCCTTTTTCTTGTCGGTTGGGATCAATATTTGCAAAAAGTATGAGGTGTTTTCAAAGGAAAGAGCTCCGTAAGGCAGGTTACATGCAACAAACCGCCTGAAAATAGACACGTGAATAAGAAAGTTATTGCACAATTTCAACCTGAAGCAAAGTTAATTTGACCGTAGTCGTTATCATTTCGTTTTCTAGTCGGTTGGGATCAATTTCTGGACAAAGTAAAAGTATTCCACAAATAATTCATATTATCTCAAAAAAGAGCTCAGTAAGGCGGGGTACGTGCAATAAACCTTTTGAAAATTGACGCAGAGTTATCTGTATTGCAAAATATTTGACCAGAATCGAGATTATTTTTGTCTGTAGTCGATATCCATCTCATGATGCATAATCTCCACCGTTTTATTGTAGAACCTTGAAAATTGGGATATTATAACTTTCAATCATAGAATTATGGGTTCAATGGCTGCCTTGGTCATTATATTTTTTGTACTTTGACAAAAGTTGTTTTCTCTCAAAACAGGACGAATTATTTACTAATGACCAGCATGATGGATCAAATTTGAATTTGTGTCTGCACTGATACAAGAAATATCAGGAAAACATGATCAGGTGCACCCATGGCGACGCCAAATGACTTATAAATTTATGAAAGGATGATTTAATCATAATTTCACTTATTTATTCAATTACGATAAATCTTAGTCAAATAAAGGAATATATAATATATTTATTACTATGCTAGTATCAGTAATCCCCGTTCCCCCCCCCCCCCCCAACCATAGAAAAATTATAAAAAATCATTTTTTTTATTTTTCTATAACTAATTCTTTTTTGGTATCAAAGAAAATCATATTTAATAACATTTCCTCACAAAATAACTACACAAACAATAAAAAATTTCACGAAATGATAGATTCCAGTTTTTCACATTTTTTAGCAAAAATACCCAATTTTTGCCCCAAAATTACAAAAATCCGAACGGAGGGATTCTTTTATATTTTTTTCTATGAACAGTTAGATACTTCCTGAGTGTATTGGCATAGGTTTCAATTCTGTTCAAATTTTGTCCAGGTTGCACCAATATTATTTTAGTTTGACCAGACTAGTAAGCCAGTGAGAGATTAGGGACTCGCCGAGGGTGATCTACGTATCCTGTCATGGAATGTGAATGGCTTATCAGAGACAAAACTTTCTGATCCGGATTTTCTGAACGTTATAACGGACTACGATATTGTGTTTTTGTACGAGTCTTGGACTAAGAGCGATAGTGATGTAAATATTCCAGGTTATACTTGTTTGAACTTTTATAGACATTTTATACACAGAAGGGCAAAAAGAAGCAGTGGCGGCATTGTCCTGCTTATCAAAGACACTTACGCAGAATCATTTGAAATTGTTAAAAATCATCATAACACAATTATTTGGTTAAAGCTAAATAGAGATTTTATAAACTCTGAAAACGATATTTATATATGTGGTATATATTTATGGGACGAGCAATCGCCATCTTACAATGTAGTAAATGTTGATCTTTTTCAGCTTCTTGAGGAAGATATTTACTATTTTAGTGATAAGGGCTCTGTATTTATTACAGGAGATTTTAATAGCAGGGTAGGTCTAAAACACGATTTCATTGCCCACGATAGTTTTTGTGATTACACAGACGACAATTATTCTCCCGATAAATATTTAGCAAGGTCATCTCAAGATAACAAATGTAATAGTTTTGGCTCAAAACTTTTAGATTTATGTAAGTCATTATCAATTCGTATAGTTAATGGCAGATTACATGATGATCATAATTTAGGTGCTTATACATTTGTCACCCGTGTCGGGGCCTCCGTAGTTGACTACCTGTTAACCAGTGAAAACAACTTTACCTGTATAACACACTTTGCTATTAGAGATTTACGGATTAGTACGAAATGGAATACGAAATGGAAATGGAAATGAAATCGGGGGGGGGGGGATGTATCAGGATACTTGGAATATGGTGGCAGGCCACCCATATTTGACTCAATGTAATTATATGCAAAATCCAGTTTTTCATACAGTGTCACACTTTGCTTTGGAAAAAAACTGGATTTGACGCCCATAATAGAAAATGACCCTTAAAGTCATGAATATTGTCTGAATAGACGTCCGTTTATGCCAAAATGCGATGACGTTAGGTGAGAGTCTGACACCAAGCAGGACGAAGACAGCGAATCCCGGGTTCTCGCAGGCGATTTATCACCGTGTCAAGATGTATCGGCCATCCTCCATTACCAACCATAGCATTTTGCTGTAGACTGAGCCGTCATAAATCTGTCGCGTCTTTGTTACACGCAGCTGACCGGGACGTGGGTGGTCTGCATTTGTTTTCTGGTCGTTTACACGTCTCAGTAACCTTGAAAACACTACCTCGGCTAAATGAAAACGTCTAGCTACCTACGTTTGCGAAACACTTCCGGCCAAAAGCCCAAAAACTTGATTTCTGTCTGTCAAAATACCCC
Organism: Fragum sueziense; assembly: GCA_963680895.1. Classification (NCBI taxonomy): domain Eukaryota; kingdom Metazoa; phylum Mollusca; class Bivalvia; order Cardiida; family Cardiidae; genus Fragum; species Fragum sueziense. The sequence continues at coordinate 25,665,836 of OY804606.1, read as the reverse complement.
CAACAATTTTGCATACCAAAAATATCCATAGTTGTCGTGTGTTTTCAATGAGTAAAATAATTAGGCAGTTTGTACACACAAAAAAAACCTCAGTGATTTTGCACGTGGTCTGAATGTACCAGGCACTAGATCATTTTGTGATGGGAGGTTTAGATGTCCGGTTAGGTTACAGAAGACACTACAAAATCGCTGGGTTGTGAGGGGTATACATTGTCTAATGCATGTTCCAAAATTATGGTGCCGATCGAGGCTGCAGGAAAAGAATGGTTAATAAAAATTTCTTACGTTTCTAAATCGCCCGAGTTTACAATAAAGAGAGCTACATAGCTACCAGGTGGAATAATACCCCCCCCCCCCACACACACACACAAAAACACACACTAAGCAGAGAGTGGTATATTGATCGCGCAATATTTGTCCGTCCGTCCGTAGATTCTTTTTTATTTCCATGCGCTTACTCAAGAATCGTTTGACCTAGGTCCATGAAACTTTACAACGTTGTTTTAATTGTCCCAAGGAGAAGCCATATTGTTTTTGATCACAAAGCACTTTTTCAGTAACAAAGCACAGCGGTCGCGCAAATGTCCGATTGGCGAAAGTTTTAGGGTAGTCGAATCAAAAGGTGTTGCATAAAACTAAATAATTCTTGCCAAAGGCCGAATATTGCATTAAATAGCCAAGTAAATATTGAGCAGAAAGGAGAAAATGTTGGTTGTAAGCAATTACTTCTTCTCTCTCAAAGTTATTTTGTAATAAGTGTAAATTTAATGTACTGTGAACTTTTATATTGACCCACACTTCCAACACAAACTTATTTTTGTGAATATTTTTGTACATGCGAATACTTTTCAATTTTATTCTTCTAAGAAAAATCCCTATTCACGACTAAATTAATATGACATTTACTTGTTAATTTTTGCCGTGCTTCACCAGTGATCTCCTGAGTCGGTGTTCAAATCCATTAAGGTTTACGAACTGAGAATGAAATCACCACTTTCTAGCCATACGATATGCATCAAATTACACACACTTGTAAATACACTTCACATAAGTTGATTCACCGTGCCGGATTTCAAGATCATGCTTCAAGGAGAAAATGACCTACAAATATTATTTTACTCTATATTCATATGCAAGGGAGGTAATTTTGAACATTTTTTTCAAATATTTCCATAAGTATGCATTGATTCAAAATTCTAAACCAAACAAAATGCTTTTGTTTGTATCTGGAATGGAAATGTAACACAGTTTAGGAATTACTGGCACTTTTCAAATTATGCCTCTGGCTCTGCATTTCAGTCTCAGTTCGTAAACCTTAATTTGATGCTTCAACTGCAACTCGAACTCATTTCCTACTACCGATAGGAATCAGCGTTACCAAAAAGTTTACAAGATGTATACTCAGTAAGATTTTAGACAAGATTAATTCTTTAGACATATTTTACTCGAGTGCCTAAATTGGTATTCAAGCCAGCTGATTGGTCTTTGAAACGGAAAAAGCTGTGGTGTTATTTGCTGCCGTAGTCCGTAATTTTAGCGCTGTTTGTCAAACATGCATAGATTACACAATGTATGACAAAAAATCTGCCAAGTAACGATTCTTTTGAACGACTTTTTTACCAGCAACAAATTCGAATTAATCTTTATCAAAACTTGCCCTTTTTCGTCAGGCATGCACGAGTTATTCCCTTTTTCAGAGCGATTGGCTTTTTTTCGACGCATCCATAGCTGGGTAAATACTCAGGCTCAGCAACCTCTCACCTCTCATGGAACGGATCATTTTCAGCCACACAAATGGCAACCGTAACAATTGGGAAATGTTACTGTCTAATCAGTGCTCAGACTGACTTCGGGAGCGGAGATTAGAGTCGGTCATGTACTAGACACAGACATAATCAGATCTTCGGATAAAATTGTGTCAAGTACACCGAGGATGGCTAAACCCGCCAGTAGACGGATTTGTTCAGCGACGAATCACGCTTCACACCTTAAAATATCAAAGGACGGACACGAATCGGCCAGAGCTCTACCCTGGCGTAATCGAAGTCGACACTTTTCCTTCAATGGTCGGTCATGGTTTAGGGCAGGATCAAACATCATGAAAGGCACAACTTGTCGTGTTTTCGTCATTGACACAAGAGGTGGATATCCCTGTTCTGATAAAAGACACCCTTCTGTGACGTGAAGTTTAACTCTTCTTCTGTGAATGAATTTTTTTTTCTGTACAGATGCCATCTGCAGTTTGTATATGATCCAATTATTGGCTGCTCAAATTTCGTTTCTTTCGATGAAATAATAAATGTGATATACAAAATTAAACAAATATTTACCTTTGAAGTGTATTTTAGCACATATATTTCAATGCTATCTATTATCAAAAGGGAATATCGGTACATAAAAAGAAAAAAAAGAGAAAAGACAACGTAGGATTTGAACCCACCACCTCCGAATTTAGACACGTTCACTCAACACAGAAATAGGGGAACCATCATCACGTATGCTGAGATGCTCCCTCCCCCCTACAATTTATCTCGGTTTCGTATTCGTATTCCATTTCGTACTAATTCGTAAATCTCTACTAGTAAACCCATGACTGAATGGAGTGACCATGCACCGTTATCCTTTTCCCTTGCTTGTGGTAAGGAAATAATACATGATGAGTTTCATTCAGACACGAAGTCTAAATGGTCGGACGAAAAGAAGGACATTTTTCGCTCAGGCATTATTCAGCGTTTACCACAATTTAATCAAATAATCTCGAGTATCGATAGCTCGAATAATGATTTAATTGATATCACAGTTAAAGGATTTACAAATTTAATCCTCGAAGTAGCAGATCCACTTTTCTCTAAACGTTTCACTTTCAACAAAAATACTAAAACGAATCAAAATGCGGATTGGTTTGACGCTGAGTGCGCCGCGTCAAAATATACATACACACAGTCATTGAACAAATTTAAAAAATGTCCAACAGAGTCAAATCGGCTGAAATTTTGTGAAAATAATAAGAAATACAAAAAATTTATACGTAAAAAGAAAAACAATTTCAAACTACAAAAAATACACGAAATCGAAAATTTGAGAAATAAGAAACCTAAAGATTTTTGGAAGTTTTTTAAAAAGGGAAAAGAAGGAGTAGGTAATTCGATTTCAAATGATGATTTTTTCAAATATTTTGCTGGTCTAGAAAACGATATTTTTACAGTTAAAAACCCCGAAGCAGAAATATTTTGTAAAAACCACGACTTTAATGTTGATGAAGATTATTGTGAAGACTTAGATCGTCCAATCTCTTTTAACGAGATACTTGCTGCATCAAAAAAATTGAATAATGGCAAATCACACGGTGTTGATAATATTCTAAATGAATATATTAAGGAAAGTATTGATATTTTAGGAAATCATATCTGTGACATTTTTAACGCTATATTAACCAAAGGCATTTTTCCCGAAAGTTGGACAGAGGGTATCTTAAGGTATAAAGTGCCTAATTAAAAACACCACTTTCTAGCCATACGAAATGTATCAAATTACACACACTTGTAAATACACTTCACATAAGTTGATTCACCGTGCCAGATTTCAAGATTATGCTTCAAGGAGAAAATAAGTTACAAATATCATTTTACTCTATATTCATATGCAAGGGAGGTAATTTTGAACATTTTTCTCAAATATTTCCATAAATATGCATTAATTCAAAATTCTAAACCGTACAAAATGCTTATGTTTGTATTTGGAATGGAAATGTAACACAGTTTAGGAATTACTGGCACTTTTCAAATTTCGCCGCTGGCTTTTGGGTGCTAATTAGGCCTTTCTTACCTTAATTCCTATATTCAAAAAAGGAGAGAAGAATGATGTTGGTAACTATAGGGGAATTACGCTTCTTAGCTGCTTTTCAAAATTATTTACTCTCGTCTTAAACGAAAGGTTAATGACTTACTGTAATAAACACAATAGCATATCGGACGCTCAGTTTGGTTTCAAAAAAGGTTGCTCAACAATAGATGCCTCATTTATTCTTCAATCACTAATCGACCATTTTCTTAATCACAAAAAGAGACTATACATCGCCTTTATTGACCTGAAAAAATGTTTCGATAGTATAAATCGCAATGCTTTATTATACAAATTATTCAAACAAGGATTTCGGGGTAAAACATTGCGATTTAATCGAACTCGCCCTCGGGCTTCGTCAAGGGGAGGTAATGTCACCAATTTTGGTCTCATTATTTCTTGAAGACATAGAGTTATCGTTACTTTCAAATAACCCATCAGGAATCACCATCGACGATATTCTTGTACTTTTGATTCTGTTTGCAGACGATATGGCTCTGTTAGCAGAAAATCCAAATGATTTGCAACATAGCTTAGATTCTTTACTTAATTACTGTAATACATGGAGTCTTGTTCAAAGTAAACGCATCAAAAACAAAGGTAATGGTAGTCAGGAAAAGGGGCCGTATACATGAAAATGAACGTTTTACATACAATGGCGAAACTTTAGATATTGTCGATCAATTCAATTACTTAGGTACAGTTATATCCTCCAATGGATCATTTGCAAAAAATACAGAATATTTGACTGGTAAAGGTCTTAAATCATTAAATGCACTATTGAAAAATTGTAAAAGGTTTCCAATAAAACCGAAAATTCTATGCCAACTCTTTGATTCTTTTGTAGGTTCGATCCTTGGATACTCCTCGGAACTTTGGGGATTTATAAAGTCAAAGTCTATTGAGAGATTTCATGTACAATTTTGCAAAAGGATATTAAAGGTTCGAAACAGCTCATGCACTATGGCCGTATATGGCGAACTAGGACGTCACCCTCTATACGTCATGCGCTATTTCAAAATAATCAAATACTGGTGTAAATTACAACAAACCGATAACATAATCCTAAGAAAAGTATATGAATTATGTCTGAATGACTGCAGCCTTGGATATTCAAACTGGTCCTCAAAGGTTAAAGGTTTATTAGATGATTACGGCTTTTCATATGCTTTTGAACATCCGGAAAGTATATCTTTTAAAACATTTCCTTATATATTCAAGCAAAAAGTTATTGACTGTTTCATTCAAGAATGGCACGGGACTATGAACAATAGTCCGGTTTTAGCAGAATTAAAACATTTTAAATCAACGTTTACGTACGAAACCTATCTAGATTTTTTACCATCGAATAGTAGATTTCAATTAACAAGAATGCGCATAGGTGCACACTCTCTTAGAATTCACACAGGTCGATATAGCAATAATAACATTCCAAGAAACGAGAGATATTGTCAATATTGTAACCTAAATGAAATTGAAGATGTTTTCCATTTCATATGCATCTGCCCAGCATACAGATCTCTAAGACGAAAATACATCGATTCTGTTTATCACGATAGGCCATCAGTTTATAAATTTGTTTCCCTTTTTTCCACAAATGACGAATACACGTTAAAACAATTAACCAACTATATACAAAATGCTCTCCAAACTCGGGAATCTTTTGACCTCACTTATTCTCAGAATATGTAATTTTACTTAACATCAAAACTGTTTGTCAACCCTTTCTTAAACGAGACCTGGTTCTAACTTCCATAGTATTAATAATTTGGGTATAAATATTGAGAGAAAAGAACAAACTGTTGATAATCAGCAGTTTCTACTTTCCCCTCATTATTTTCAATGTCTAGACAAACTCATTCTCTGCTTTTGACACGGATTATTTTGTCATCCAAATTTCCTACTAGATCTATATTTTCAAAGTCTAAAATATTTGAAGTATGGGAAAGGTTTGATATTTTATTTGTTCAAATCAATGTCTTTTTTCATGTATGTTCTTAATTGTTATTGTATATCACTCTCTAGTGACCAAATTGCTTTTTGTTATATGCATATCTGTATGGCTATGTACTTTTTGTACTTGTCTAGTAATAAAATTTCTGTTCTGTTCTGTTCTGTCAATAAAGTTATCCGTGATTAAGTGCACACCTGACCTCAGTCACCTACAGTTGACCAAGCCATGCTTTTCCGTCACCCATGTTTTAAGGTAAGTTTGGACTCGGGTGTTACTTTTTGTCCGCCCAATGAATTTTTCTTATTTTTACATATACCTGTATGTTGTAAAGTAACATTTCCTGAACAAAAAATATATTAAAAAAAATTAGGGTGCGTTTCCTGACTCTTTTTCGTGTCACAGTTATCTGCCCTTGACTAGTAATGACCATTTTTGCAAAATTACCCTTATGTTTAAAGTCATATAGCGAGTTACTCTGAATGGATAATTTAAAATGTTATATCAATTTAGAAACGTAACATATGCACAAATGTGATGAAATGATTGAAAGAAATAGTTTAAAGCCATTTTCTGGAAACAAAATATGGGAAAAGTTCAAGAATCATTTGCAACTTTTTTTTCAGTTCGCCAACAAATTACCCAATGGATATTTTTTTGTTTTGGGATATTTTGAAGATAATAGGCCCTACCAAGAGCTATTTTTACAAATCAGCACACCTTTCGACGCAAATAACAAGAGCTGTCCGAAAACAGCGCGCTCGACTTTCTAAGTTGCTTAGTATAAAGGGGGCATAACTCCAAATATAGTGGAGCCAGGGTCATGGGCCCTGGTAGTAAGGTAGACAGTGTGATGGTGAATAAGTATTCTAAGTTTGGGTTGAATCCCTTTGATAGTATGGAAGTCATTGATGTTTGAAAAAACTTTAACGCCGACGCCGACGCCAACGCCAACGCCGACACCGACACCGACGCCGACGCCCGGGTGACAGTATAAGCTCTCATTTTCTTCGAAAAGTCGAGCTAAAAAAGAAATTTGACTTTATCTTACCCATCCACCCTGTTTTAGCCTAATTATGACAAAAATATTTATATTTTCAAAAAAGCTCAAAATTTCTCGCATATCTTTACGTTAAGATCAATAAAATACTTCATTTGATATTCACCATCACAAAAAATGGAAATGTTTCGCTTTAAAAATTTGATGAAAATTGTAGGATGGGCATTTGGTGCCGCCGAATAAACACAAAATATGTAAGTCACATGGTCGCTCTCCAAACTTACCTTAAGGATTGCAAGCTGTCAATAGATATCAAACACTTCGTGCGTCTTCGGTCGACATCAGTTGCAACAAAAATATCCTCGTCAATGTCCGTTGTCATGCATGACGTGCGAAAATTGACGAGGGTATCACTCGCTAATTTCCGTTGTCAACGATGACACCCGAAAACGCACAGAGTGTTTCCACATATTTTATACCGGTCCTAATATATAGGTGTTGCAGACAACACTTTCAAATGAATGAAATGTTGTGATTTTTTGGTATTCTTCGGTAGAAAACATTGTGGGATATGAAAAAAGGCGTGTCAAAAGCAAGATCTTCATTTTTTCACAATGGTTTTCCTAACCTTTACAATGTGGAGCGTCACTATGTTGGAATGGGTTATTTTCTAACCCTTTCCCTTACGAACAAGGAAAAGACTGTTCCCATGTGAGCGGAAAGGGGTTTACGCAGCGCTCAACCTTCTTCGGATATTTTGATGCGGCTGGTGCGCATAACCGTGTATTCCTGGCATTCCTCCCAACAATACAGAAACAACAATACAGAAACAACAATACAGAAACAACAATACCATCCTAGCCATTAACTGTCAAACCAAAACGAATATGATACATCCATTGCTGTGAGATAACTTACTTTTGCCAAATGTCGGACTGGATATTGGTTAAGCGGACATTCGAACCCACGACCGCTTGATTAACAAAAATATCCGGGTGTGTTGGTTACAATTTGAAAGCTATTGTAGAGTATAGACGGAAACATGATTTAAGTCTATAAATATGGTCTTTGTGTTCAAGATAGCACAGCAGATTATACGATATGGTTGTAGTCTGGGGCGAACATGCATGCATGTAAGCTGTCCCGCTTGTTGCCTGCCTAGTCTTAAATCTGTTGAGAATGAGAAATTCACCGTTTTTGAATGATTGAACTATTGAAATGAACGAACAAATGAAGCTTTTCTCATTTTGATCAGTCTAGAATTATTGTACAACTTTAGAAGTGAAAGGATAAAAATTCAAACAAACAATTCTTCCCACTGGTAGGTGTATATTTTATTAAATGAAAACTAGACAACAAGCAAACCATAATGACACACATTTACATGGACGATTAACCCATTACCACACAGTGACTCTTTTTGACTCCCTGCAGGATAATGGTTTTGGAAACCATTGTGGAAAATGAAGAAATTGCTTGTGACAAGCAATTTCTTCATTTTCCACAATATTTCTAACCAAAATGACCATTTTTTTAAATCCCATTTTACTTGAAATTGTCGTCTGCAACCGCTTTGAATTTCAAGCAATCTAAAATTTTGTCGTTTGGTAATGGGTTAAACATTATGGCATCTATGACCACTATGGTACTAGATCAGCCTAGCATTAACGGAGTTTTTGAAGTTTGTTTATCCCGATCTCAACCATGGGTATATACTAAAAATCAAACGATTAAAAATAAAAGCTATTTGGATCTTGATCAAACGGCACGTATGTGCAGGCTGATCTGATTGATCTATGTATGTTGGTCTCAAATGCCATAAGGTCCTAATTATCATATCAAAACTAAATGATAACAAATATCTTTTTTTTTTCGATTCGCTTTGCCTAACATACATGCACATATATCCATGAAGGTTTATCCATTTGACTCATATAATAAAAACATAACTGGGCCGGGATTTTAAAAATGTTCCTATACTGACACGCAAAAGAAAGTGTGCATTTGGTTACGACGATGAATGAAATCTAAGCATAAAAAATCCCGACCCGTTCAAAAATAGCAAAATTATAAACTGTTCAAATATCAAATCTGCTGCAGACGACAAAAGTGGGTGTTGGTACAATTATGATCTATATGTAGAAAACGGCGTAGAAACATTGGTGTAAAAGAAGACTATGATGTCGTCATCATTCTCTTCTTTTCCCTCAATGTCTCCACAAACGCTTTGTACTAGGAACGCCAATAACCAGGTCTTGGTTGAGAAAGAATTAAAATTAGAAGAAATACTACGTATCGCAATTCTTTTATATACTGTCATATTGGTTGCCTTGGGACTTCGGAGATTTGCATGCATCCTGAAAATTAAGTAATAATAAGAACAGAAAGTCCAAAATCAGAGGAAAGCTAATGTCATAATGGGTTTCAAGTCCAGCGCGTTACCACTGCACACAAAATTCGCCTCTTATTCAACTATCATTTTCATTTTTACACAAAAAAAGAGTATGACTTAGTACAATTGTAATGTTTAATAATAGTTATATGGAATCATTCAAAGCAGGTCTACTTACTTTTTAGTAAAATTGGACTAAGATTACCGTTTTTTCTTTCGATTTTGAAGCACAAGTAACTACAAAAATATTATGTGTGTGACTTACCCTAATTATAGGCAGATTACACCAGAAATTGTGGTTGGGACATACTTCTTTACCGGTGGCTTTATTAACGAACACTTGATATGCCATACCAAATACTATATAGGCTGCGATCAGCGAAAATAACCTGAAAAATAGTGGAGAATAGACTTCAAAAGTATATTCTCGGTGCCAAATTAGAATATACTCGATGCCAAAATAAACGCTTCATTGGTATTGTTTGGAAGAATACCATACGTGCTTAAGGTATATGACCCATCATTAAAAACGCCACTTTCTAGCCATACGAAATGCATCAAATTACACACACTTGTAAATACACTTCACATAAGTTGATTCACCGTGTCGGATTTAAAGATTATGCTTCAAGAAAAAATAATTTACAAATAATATTTTGCTCTATATTCATATACAAGGGAGGTAATTTTGAACATTTTTGTCAAATATTTCCATAAGTATGCAATAATTCAAAATTTTGAACCGTTCAAAATGCTTAGTGGTGTCCTTTAAATAATCCATTGACAGACGGGAAAAGGTTTTTGGATGGTCCAATTCGAAAGCTTCTGCAGATGTCAAAATGAATTTGGATAAAAATAAGATACTTGCACATGTAAATAACAGCCAAGACAGTATTGAGACAAAAGGAGAAATGTAGATGCACAGCATGTTTTCTTCCTTGTGTCAATGCTTTCCACAGCCTTTTCTGTTAGGGACGTTAAGGTTTACAGACCCTAAAAGAATCACGATTTTCTAGCCATATGAAATGCATCAAATTACATGTGCACACTTGTAAATACACTTCAAATAAGTTGATTCACCGTGACGGATTTCAAGATTATGCTTCAAGAAGAAAATAATTCACAAAATCATTTTACTCTTTATTCATATGCACAATTCTAAACCGTTATAAATGCTTGTTTGTATTTGGAATGGAAATGTAACACAGTTTAAGAAATACTGGCACTTTTCAAATTTCGCCTCTGGCCCTTCAGTGCTAATGATGGGTTGTATACGTTAACTTGAAGACAAACCTTGCACTTGCAAAAATATATTTCTATAAAGTTCCCTGTCGTGATCTTTGACGACTCGCCAATGTATCTTCGACAACCTCCGGCACTTACTTACATTTTGAGAAAAAGAAAATGTATTCTCTTATCAAGAGGGGGAGGTGTCCAGGAATATGCTCCCCTTTGAATTTTTCAAAGTGATTCTTAGGGAAAACGCGGATTTCCTCAGAAAATGAATGTTAAGTTCCGCGCATGAAATAAACTGTGCAAAATAAGTTTAACACGGTTTGAAACAAATCATTTTTTCATTATCTGATTATTACATAAAAATGTTTTATGCTGTAAAGTTGTCCCGATTGAAAAGCAGTACACATACAGTGCGTATGTGGAATGAACAGTCAGGATATTGGACAAAATCCAGATAAGCAAAAGTCACGTGCATCACGTGCGCAGTGCCATCGATATTGTCTAGCTTAACCAAAACACACGATTACACAGAATCAATTTAACTGTTATAAATTCTCTAAAACTGATAATTGGAAGGCGAAGAATAATGACGTTAATCAACGACAGAGAGCTCTTAGCATGCTCCGATGAGGCATGCCCGTTAGAGGTGTCGCTTTGCATTTCAATAGGCATAAATCGACAATCAGACGCCTACGGTACAGAATTGATACAGGTTTGGTCGCAAATGATCGCCATAAATCTTACAGATCGCATAAAACGACGTTTAAAGAGGATAGTTTCAATGTGACGTCCTGACGACGTAACAGAGGTCCGTCTGGTAGGAAGTTATATCCCGACTCCTCTAGGACGTCAAAGGCACTACAGCTAGTGACGAGACTGTCCGGGATAGGTCCTGTACAGCTTGCGTCAAAGCCTGCCGACCTTACGCCAACGACGTTGAGGCATCGACAATGGAATGGATATGGACACGTTGCCATTGAACCAGGAGACATTGGAGTGATGTCCTATTTAGCGTTTATAGACGTATCACCTTGTGCATGTCATTTGTGAGGCCAGGCTAGCGAAACCCATGACGTCTGTAACGTCCTTGACTGACCATCCTCTGCAATTTGAATGGAGTAGAATCCCCCTATGTTTAGTCAGAAAGCCTGTCTGCAGCATTGAAAGTCGTTTTATGGCGACCAAAGCAACTGCTGGTGAATTTACCCGATATTGAAATTTGCCCGACTTTTAATGTCTGACCCCTATGCACTTTAACGGAAGATATCAAGTTGACGTTTTATAGTTTTGACACAAAATTTTCAGGAAACGTCAGCAAAATGAATGCACAATCAAAGCACTATTTTCCTTTTAAAGATTTCGCTATAGTTTTTAACTGGGAAGTTGGGAACCAACATTTTCCGAGTGTGCTAAACTTTTTTGCACAGTATATAACGTCGCTTTTCAAAAAAAAATCGTAACTGCAGCCTGTTTTAAGCTACAGTTACGAGGTTTTTGTTGAAAAGCAGTGATACTTACACTATAGCAAATATTTCTCCACCATTTAAACCTTCGGAAATAAGCTGTGCTGGAGGACCGATATTCGGAGCGTATGCGCATGCGTGCTTACTAGCAAACGTAAGTTCCTGCAAAAAATAAATGTAACACCATTCATTTGCAATCTTTCAAGTTTTTATTAATCTGAATTAACAGGTTTTTGACGACCTATTCACCAATATATACATTGGTAACTGACAATGCAATGCTGTCCCACTCCAAGTAAAGCAAGGAAATCTAAAAAATTACATATCATTTACCATATTACCTTATTCAGTTGCAAGAGTGTTGATATGTTTTGAAAATGTGAATCTAACATTACAGCGACATAGTATTCAAAGATCTTGCCAAAAAGGGTGATTCAAAAGAAATTTACACCTTTGAGTATAGCAGCAAAAACACAAAGTTGACACTCAAATGCATCTTACGATATTTTCCTCAATACATTAATCTAATTATTACATAGCGTTACAATTGTTTTCATTTTCGGGATATATTACTTACATAAATAATGGTATCATTCCCTATATCTGTTTCACCCCCTGCTACGAAGAAATCAAACACCGAGGATGGCATACACTGTAACGTTATTACAGCTTGTCTGAAATAAATAAATAAATAAATAAAAAGAAACATCCTAATTTTGTACCAGAAATGCATATAAAAGGGGTGGGGAAGGGGAGGATTGATGACTTTACAAAGTGCGGTATTTCACTTTATTCTTTATCAAACACTGTGTTGTGCGTACGCCTACTAATTGAAATCGTCTCATCGAGACAATTCAAATTCAGGCCCGTAGGAACAGGGGGGCTAGAACACTGAACACTGAAAATTTGGGAAAATCCAAATTAGCACCCCCCCCCCAATATTCAGACACTGAGGCTTTAGCCCCCCCCCCCCCCCCAATATGAAATTGCTTCCTACGGGCCTGAAATATGTACCCATAACATAGGGTTTGGGGTTGAATCAATAAAGTTATAATATCACCGACCTCTCTCTTAATATATGTAGATACGTATGTTGTACAAAACATAATTACATATAGTATACACTCTCTTTGCTGCATCTCCAAAACGTGAGATGAATCAAATAATTGAATACTACAATATTTCCAGTTTACATTGCACTATCTACGATTCATGTGTCATAATTATTTCAGAATGTTTTTCATTATGATACATGTCATAGGCGTAGCGACCCGAACGCAATGCGAACACATCGCAATTTTTTTAAAATGTTGATTTTTGCGTTTGCCTGAACATGATATATTTCAAGAGTAAATTGGCAAAGGGCAATTTCGAATAAGATTAATTTCTTCCATATTTTCCCATTGTAACTTCAAGGCAGGGAATCACGTGTGGCAACAACATCAATTCAAAATTCTTTTGAAGCAGAAATGTGTAAAATTGTCAGAAATGCGTTGGATGTGATCGATCTTTTTAACAACACTTGATAAAAAGGTTTGTTTGCTCGTCATTTACTTTTTATCATGACTGTGCTGATTAAAGATTTCCCATTTCCAGAGAATCTCTGGTGTATTTTCGTCACCCCTGTTTCAATTTTTTTTTCAAATCTGTCAACCCATTACCAGACGGCAAAGTTTTGGACTGTTCTAATTTGAAAAATGTTGCAGACGACAATTTCAAATTGTTAAAAAATTTTCAATTGCGGGTTAGAAAACATTGTGAAAAATGAAGAAATTGCTTGTCACAAGCATTTTTTTCATTTTTCACAATGTTTTCCCAAACCTTTTCTTGTGAGGGGGTCAATAGGCGTCACTGTACAATAATGTATTAAGTTACTAAGGTTAATGAAGATTATCTGCGGCTGTTGTCGTCGGTGTTGCTGTGTCACCTGAGTCCCCGCCAACCCATTTGTACCAAAGTTTTTTTGCCATTTAAAATATTACTAGTTTCCGTGCGAGCTCCACAGAAAAGCATTTAAGAGGATTTTTTACCTTTTATAGTCTCCTTTATCAGCAGTATATGTCAATTTCAATGTTTTATTTTCGTCTACACTAAATACTCCCGTTTCTTCAGATCCCAAATCGTAGATAAGCTCTTTTGGAATACCATTTCGAATCATACAGACCTGGTAAAATCGGAAATACAACTTTATATGTACATTGTACCTACATGAAAATATGAAATATACTGGCACACAAAAGAAATTGTGCGTATTGACAGGATGTTTTCTTTAAATAATGTACACGTATTCAAGAAAAAAATTGATATGTGGTATTAAAATTTACAAACAATATTGACTGTAGAATGGTTTAAATTTGACTGAATATTACCACAATAATTATAATACTTTCCTTTAGCCACACGTACTCTTTTTTGCGTGTCAGTATACATGTAGTTATTATTTTCGGTTTTCTGCGCAAATGACTAATGTCCAAGGAACAACAACACTCGGCAAGGAGACAAAAACTCTAAAGCGTGAAGACGACTAAATTGTTTTATTGTGATTGAAATCTCAAGTCTGCATTTGATGGACCCAATTTAGCAGATTTCTGGCGATTTGTAATTTATTGGTCTCAAGAATTCATTTGTGCACTTTATGCTCGGGTGTACTTAGGAACATTTTTGTGTCCATGTACATCCAAAGGATGAGCATTTTAAAATATAGATAGAACAATAATGTAAGTGCATACTAATATACAAATTCACTTAAGATTATTTTGCACAGACCGCAATTACAATTTACAAATATGTAAAGATACATGTATCACTAGTTTATCAAACAATTTATCTATACCTTTAAACTGACACTTTGATATCAAATTTAAGCATAGCTGACGACAGCCCGAACATTATTCACTACCAAAACGACAACATTTCCCCCATTTTAAATGAGTTGCAGACTAAAATACGTGTATATGGTGTTCAAAGTAGAATTTTTTAGTCATTGCAAAGAAAATGTTGAGACGAAAGGTGAAAATGATGATAAGTTTTCCCCAATGTTTGGGAAATGTTAATATATCATTTGCAAAGAATTTGTGGAGAGGAGAAATTGACAGACAAACAAACTCGATAGAGGGGAGAGAGACTAACTTAGAGAAAGAAAAGGAGGGTTAGAGAGTTAGAGAGAGAAAGAAAATAGAGATGAAAAGTGAGATACGATAGAAAAGGGGAGATTAACACACAAATAGATACAAAAGCAGAACGAAAGAATAATGGAAATGCGAGGAAAGAGAGAAGGGGAGGGATATATAGAGAAGCAGACAGACGCACAGATAAAGGCAACACCCGACAAAAAAGTTATTGACAAGCAATTTTGCATGCATTAGTTAAAATATTGCAGATGTAACAGTGCACACCGATCCTGCACGATATGAACCAACGCATGCAAAAATGCAGTAATTTTGAATTCGAGATTGTGTACGAATGTTGGATGTTTAGGCCTGTCTAATTGGAGAATCGGACGGTTTTTTTAACCCTTTCCCAAACAGCAACATTTCATGATGTTCCGATTCGAAAGCTACTGAAGACAATATACTTGATTGTGATAAAGATAATTATGCTTTTTGTATGATTAAGTACAGAAAATATTGAGACAAAAGAAGAAAATGCTGCTTTTCAGCATTTTTAGGTCACCTGACCGAAGGTCATGGTGACCTATTGCGACCGTGTTTCGTCCGTCGTCGTCCGTCGTCCGTCGTGCGTCGTGCGTTAACTTTTAACATTTTCGACTTCTTCTTGAGAACCATTGGACGGATTACAACCAAACTTGGCAGGGAGCATCCCCATGGGAAGCCGCTTCAGATTTGTACAAATCATGGAGTTATCTCCCTTTGGGGCCCCATAAGGGGGCAAAAATGGGTTAAATAGGGTACATCTTAAAAAATCTTCTTCTCATGAACCGGTTGTTGGATTTGATTCACATTTGGTATTTAGAGTCTTCAGGGCAAGGACAATAAAGGACAATAAAGTTTGTACAAGAGAAAAAAATCTGTCCAGAAATGGCCGTGCTGGGGATGGGGGATGAGAGTGGGGGTCGCGTTATTAGTTAACTAAACATTTTCGATTTCTTATTAAGAATCATTGGACGGATTTCAACCAAACTTGGCAGGAAGCATTCTAATAGGAAGCCGCTTCATATTTTGTACAAATCATGGAGTTATCTCTCTTTGGGGTCCTATAAAGGGCCAAAAAGGGGGTAAATTGGGTACATCTTAAAAAATCTTCTACTCATGAACCGGCTGTTGCATTGGATACACATTTAGAAGTTAAAGTCTTTAGGGCAAGGACTACAAAGTTTGTACAAGAGAAAAAATCCCTCAATAAATGGCCATGCTGCGGATGGGGGATGGGAGGGGTTCGCGTTATTACTTAACTTTGAACATTTTCTACTTCTTTTTGAGAACCATTGGACAGATTTCTACCAGACTTGGCAGGAAGTATTCCAATGGGAAGCCGCTTCAGATTTTTACAAATTATGGAGTTATCTCCCTCTGGGGCCCCAAAAGGGGCCAAAAGGGGGTAAATAGGGTACATATTAAGAAATGTTCTATTGTTGGGTTGAATTCACATTTGGTATTTGAGTCTTTAGATAAGTTTGTACAAGAGAAAAAAAGACTGTCAAGAAATGGTGGTGCTGGGGGGTGCGCTTTTAGTTAACTTTTAACATTTTCCTTAACTGTTTCTGCTCATTTGACTAAGGTGACCGATAAGGCCCTCTTGGCCTCTTGTCTTCTTTTGTCTCAATGTTTTCCCAAGCATTTTCGAATAGGGACGTCAAAACCATGTCTTGTTTGGGAAATGGTTGATAGAGCTGGTCCATACGTCTGTGGCCAAGTCGTCCTGGCAAAAACTTCCTAGCCAAAACGTCCTTTACCAAAACGTCCATCTTCCGCTGTCTACAAGGAAACATTTTGTAAACATGTACCATCATATCTTGGCCGCACTATAGTTACGAGGCTTTTAACCCTTTCCCAAACAAGACCTGGTTTTGACATTCCTAATAAAATAGCTTTGGGAAAACATTGAGACAAAAGAAGAAAATGCTGATAACCAGCATTTTCTCCTTTTGCCTCAATTCTTTCTGTGCTAAATTGTACATATTTGTTTCCTTTATAAAGATGTACTTTGTCGTTTGTGGCAGCTTTCAAATTGGACTATCCTAAAATGTTGTTTTTTTGGGAAAGGGTTAAAGAAAGGCAACAAGAAGTGACGGAAACCAATCTTACCGCGACCTCCACGCAATCTGAGTCGTTTCTATATGTATAGTTGAAGTTAAAACAGGGATTCCACGAGAAAAGTTCACCTTCAGAGTTGCTAACATTTACCCATCTACAAGAGAAATGAAAACAGTAATGACAACGAAAAATAAAATAAAAACATTGGTGGGGTATGAACAACGACTAAAGAGAATTTGGTGTTCAAACAGGGTGGGGCACATAATGATGCATTGATTAAACTAGATCTTAAATGTATTGGTTTTCGCAATAGGGACCAATTTTATCATGTAAATAATGACGTGGGTTAGGACAAATACAATTCAAGTTTCAGGATGCTTCTATAGACAAAGAAATGAGCGTACATGGTATAAATTTGTATACATGTATTATAGTAAAGAAAAATGAATGCAACTTCTTTTCCTTCAATGTTTTCGGATCCCTATTCCTTCAGGTACAGCAACACCCGGTCTTGTTTGGGAATGAAAAAAAAATATTTAGGTCTACTCACTCTGGTGTTCCGTCCGTTTTAGCCACGCCCTTTAGGTCAACTATCACCCCATCGTCGTAGGTACACGAGCACCTGTCCATTTTTGTACACTCACCTAGCTGGCCGACAGACGGACGGACAAACATACACAAAACAACCACAACACATGATATGTACAAGTTCCTCATTTTGTCAATTAATGTATGAACTGATGATAAATATATAAATACCGGAACACCAAAATGTTTATTGTGAATGATTTATCATTTAATTTTCATGTATAAAATGCAACTTCAACCATTGAGATGCAGAGAGGAAAGTCCTACTTTTAAAGGGGTGTTCAAATGCTTTTGACAGTTTGGCCAATGTGTTCACTATGACCATGCTATGATTTTAGTCACAAAGTGTATTGGTATGTGTTATGCTTAAAAACGGTCGTTGGTTCCCTAAACATATTACAGAATTCTGCAATGCTTAAAGTGACATTTCAGAATTTTTGTCATAAATTTTACTTTTATTTTTATCTGAAAGAGCATATTTCCTTATGAAAATTCTGAAAATTTTAAGCCAAAATATTGCGCCGTTTACGAGAAATTTATATTTTTGTGTTAAAATTGAACAAATTGTTGTGGACAACAGTTCGGATTTATATGCAATTTATCGATTATGTCTCAACTTTAAATGCGTGTTTCTCGCTTATTGGCAACATATTAAAAAAACTAATAGTATTTATACTCATTAGAATAACCAATCTTGGCATCAAGACATACTTTAAAAAAATGAAATTGGAATGAAATGTCCCTTTAATTCCAAAGTAGATTTATTTTTTATGCAATCGGCCCTTTCTGAAGATGCACTGAGTTTTCGAAAGTATTTGCGTCTGCCTTGAAACTTTTTGAACGACCCTCACTGGTCACATGGATGTCATATTGGTAGTTATCTATGATAACAAGGGTATAGTGAATTTTATCAATCAACTTTTCACCAGACGATAAAATAATAGACTGGTCCAAACTGGGAGGAGAAACAGACGACACATAAAATGAATTTGTATGGCAAAAAATACTCAAATTGATATAATATAAATTTTATGGAAATGGAGACTTGATTGTTAACATCATTTTCGCCGTTATCCATAGGCTCTTAAAAGGATTTTACTCTCATGGTTATTAAAAAAACTATCCGTTATTGTTTAGAAAAGGGTAAATACTAAATACCCCGGATTGTCACTTATTACTGATAAGCTATGGTTTTCCGCTAATTGTTAAATATCAAAATGATGTATGCAAAAATATACACAATGATTACTGTTTACATGCATCAATGGTAGGCAAACCCATTACCACATGATAAATCTCATTCCGTAACAACACTTCATGTTAACGTCCTTAATCAAAAAAAAATGATGCAACTGAAGAAAATGCTGGTTATCAGACATTTGTCTCAATATTTTCTGTGCTGCATTGTACATTAATTCTGTCTATATCACTATCAATTTTGTCACCTGTAACAGCTTTCAAAATGGATCACTCAAGTCTGTTCTGTTTGGGAAATGGTTTAACGTAATACTATATTAACGTCGATTGGGATGGAAGTTAGAAGTTTATATTAGTTAATCACGATCTTGCTTCCTTGGGTATTCATTAGTATTCCGTCGAATGTGAGTTCGACGGAAAATCACGGTCCTTCAATTGCTGGGTTATCACAACATATAAAACTCTAAGCTAAGAGAGAGAACTCGTGTCATAATTGTTTGTACCGAAATAATTATGAATTATCTCCCATTACTTTGATGCCAAACAAGTCCTGAAGATAACCCGACTGCCTACAAAAATTTAATTGATTCACATGTCATGTCCAAATGGAAGATATCCCATGAGTTACAGCTCATGATAAACGACCCGACAGAGCATCCCAGTTAATAGCTGAAGATGCCCTGTCAGGTCATATAACTTGACCCATACATACATGATAGGCCCTAGTTTCAAATCAACGTAAAATGATTGCTGGGAATGCACTTTTTAAGGTAGAATACCCGTAATGAGGCCAATTTTGAGATTCATAAAACATCGGATTTTTATAGCGTCGTCGTAACGTGTCCCAACTTATTCGGGCGCGGTCGGAAACATTCGGCGGTGGAAAGTTCCACCGCCGAATGTTTTCGACAGCGCCCGAATAATTCCGAAGTCACGCAATTCTCATTATGGGTAGACTACCTTAATGTCTTTACTGACTTCGTCTGTCTTCAACGGTTTTGTGAATCAATCCCCTAAATATGTGAATATACATTTATAGGTGAGTTCTTCCACCTGATTGGCAATGCATGGCCGTCGCGGCAGTATACCGAAAACGGATAATGATATTCCAAAGGGAAAATTGACTCAAAATGCAGTTTTACTAGACATTTCAAAATTGGTTAAGAGGGTGACCCGTACATGAATAGAGGCGGTCATTTCTCGTTCTCTCTCCCACTCGTCTTATTTGACACTTGTGAAACGCATTCGGCATTTTAGAGCCCGAACCACTTTTCAAAAGCTGACGAAAGACCCTTAATGATATAATCTTATTTATTACCCATATGTATGTGACGAATATAAATACTTTTTTGCCGACAGAGCTAAAGCACATTTTGCCCGTCCTCTTTAAGGTGTTCGATCCCTTAAGGTAGCCAATCCCTAATGAGATTCACGCTATGTCGGATTTTTTCGGGTGACGTCGTAAACATTCGGCGGTGAAACGTTCCAACGCCGAATGTTTACGTAAACGAAGTAGCTCGAATAGGTTCGGATACGTAGCGAATGTTATTGACATTGCACGAAAGATTCGGACGTCACGTGAATCTCTTTAGGGGTGGACTACCTTACTAGATAATTATTGCTAAAGAGAACATTGGCCCGTGTGCATTCTTTCACAGATTAAAGTGACCTTTCGAAAGATCATTTTTCGGTTGTTTGTATTTGTGTCAACATTTGTATGATTTGTTTTCAAAACCAGACCGCACTCTATGTTGCATGCAAGTTCGACATAAACAATAATTTCAAAGTTTATAAACGTCGAACTATACTGACTGACTTTAAAAACGCATCACTTATTTTTCAAAATTGTTTCGTATATAAAGTCACTAGGATCGAATTTGTTCTTCTGATATATATTTCATCCAATAAGACACGATATCCAATGAAATTTATTGCAGTCAGTTACCACGTTATTTCGCACGACGTCAACGCGAAAATATGGATAACGTTTACGTAACTACACCTTAGGTGACCAACTCGATTTTTGTTTTCATATTCCATATCTAAATGGTCAGGAGTTACTTTTATTTCTCAATTAATTTGATTAAACAAAAAATAAAGCCAAGAGACCAAAGTTAGTTGAGCGCACACAAATTTTAGAATTATTCTAAGCGGGTGTTTGTCAATGAGAACGGGCGAGACGTTTAAATGTAAACCAATCGACGATTTTTCACTTTCATTAACTTTGCCAATCTACAGAGATTACTTCTGAGCATCAGCGTCCTGATCAACCGTTTAAAACGAGCTAACGTCAAGATGATAACATACGTCAACGTCAATTACGTAATTGGTTTACAACAATATTTTCAACTGCAATTGTAATACAAGAGGACCATGATGGTCCTAAATCGCTCACCTGAATCAAGATGACCAGAGTGAAAATGGCAATTAGGTCAAATTCAAAGACATCAAACTAAGGGCTTTCTGTTTGAAAACAATTAGGGAATAATTTTGTTCGAATCGATCCTGTAAAGTTGGGTATGAATTAGCAATGGTTGATGTTATTTTTTGATTTCGCAATATACAACATGGGGCTAATTTTTAAAGCATACTGATCTGTTAGAGATTGATCATTTATGATATATCATTATAACAAATTATAAGCACAATTTACAAGATTTGGTCTGTTATTTGAAAAAATATAGCGAAAGATCAACATCTGATAAGCTAAGCTAATCCCTTCTTATTTGTTTACATAAGATAAACATAGAGACAGCCAGAGCAACAGATAAGAGAAATAGATAAGAGAAATAGAAATAGCACTCTAAATTTATTTTTCATATCTAAACACTATGTAGAATGTATTAATCTTTTCAAGCAGATGATTGAAATGATCACCAATTACATAGGATTTGATGAATATTGAAACAAAATGTTGATTTTTGAAAAGCTATCATCTCCTCTTATCTGCAGCTTGTATGATTCCCAAAGTAAATGGTTAAAAATTGGCTTGTAAATGTAGAACCAACAATATAGGGCTTAGTTTCCATGTAAAGTGATGATTTCTTGTATTCTGAAAGCCATTCATGACATGAGGTCTAACACAAAGTTTCAAGGTTCTAGGCCAAACAGTTTAGAAGAAAACTAAGTATCTCTGTGACAACCCGCAGTAAAGTATAATTTTCAATGCACAAAATTTTCCAACCCTGCCACACCCATATACATTTTATAAAATCAAAAATTCAAGATACAATTTTGAAATGAGTCACTCAAGGAACTTTTCTGCTACGTTTGATTTAAATTGGCCAAACGGTTTATTTTTAAAGAATTTTCACAAGATTTCTCTAAGTCTGAAAAGCCCCTTCCTCCCTGCCACGCCCACATTTTTTAACAAATGTAACTAGAAGACCTGAAGGTCTTGAGTCGCTCCACAGGCCTGAATTTCATGAAATATTTAATCCAAGTTTTGATTAGATTTTTCAATGTTTGTGTTTCATAGAGCAAAAAGAAAGTTACACAACTAGATTGTTCAAAATAAAATGTGTGGTTCTTGAAGCAAAGAAAGTAAAACTATATGTTTGCCATTTGAGAAAGGGTAAAAAGAAATGGGAGAACATTCAAACTTAGGATGACACTAGCAATTAAAATTTTCCTTCTTCCAAACAGATCTAAATTAACAGACCATTAATTACTCCAAAATATTTCATATTTCTGAAAATAGATTTTGAGCTAAAAATAGATTCAGGGAAATACCCAATTCAAAATTAATGCAAATGACTAATCAAACCTGAATTTCTTGTAATATCAAGTCCTAGTTTTGACTAGATTTGTCAATACTTGTTGCTCTTAAAGCAATTACAAAGCAACTAGAAAGCTGAAAATACATTCATATAAGATCTATTGGTTACCAAGCTCTGTATTTATTAGAGTGGGTTTGGCTGTTAGAGTGAAAACAAAGTCACAATTAGCAATTTTGTCAAATTGAAAGGCATATAACTGAGGATTTTATATTCCTATCTAGCTAAGAATCACACTAAAGCAAGATCTTAACTTCACCTACATTTTGTTTAAGTTTTGACCTGATTGTTCAATATTTGTGGATGTAAAGAGTGTAAAATCGAAGTCGAAAACAGCAATTTGGTCAAATTCAAGGGCAAATAAATCATGATTTATGATTCCTATGAAGCTGAAAATTACATCCATGCAAGATCTTATGGCCAGTAAGATAATGTGAAAGTTTCGTGTTGATTGGTGCATATTAATGGTTGTTTGAGTAAAAATAAGGTCAAAAATGGTAATTTTGCAAATTTCAAGGGCACATAACTCAAGAAGTAATATTCAAATCAAGCTGAAAATAGCACTCAGGCAAGATCTTATCAGCACCAACATTCTGACTAAGTTTTGTCTTGATTGATCGATATCTGTAGTGGTTAGAGTGAAAACAAAGTCAAAACAGCCATTTTTTAATTCAAGGGCAGATAACTCCAGACTGTCTGGTTCAATCAGAATCAAGTGAAGGAATCTGATAGAAGACCACCTAAGGATCATTCCTGTGAAGTTTGATTGAAATCCATCCAGTAGTTTCTGAGGAGAAGATTTTTAAAGAAAAAGTTGACGACCGGACGGACGGACGCACGGACGCACGCACGACGGACACAGCGCCATGACAATAGCCCGCTGGCCTGAAGGCCAGTGGAGCTAAAAATTTGTGAGCAAATATTGAAAAGAGTGACTCAAGGAATATTCCTGCAAAGTCTGGTTTAATTGGGCCCAATGGTTGATTTTTAAAGAATTTTCATATGATTTCTCTAAGTCCAATAAGCCCCTTTCTCCCTGCCACGCCCACATTTTTTGACAAATGTAAAAAATTGTGAACAAATTTTGAAAAGAGTGATTAAAGGAACATTCCCCCAAAGTCTGGTTCAATTGGGCCAAATGGTTGATTTTTTAAGAATTTTATTACGATTTCTCTAAGTCCGATAAGCCCCTTTCTCCCTGCCACACCAGCATTTTTTGACAAATGTAAAAATTTGAGAACAAATTTTGAAAAGAGTGAATCAAGGAACTTTCCTACCGAGTTTGGTTCAATTGGGCCCAATGGTTGATTTTTAAAGAATTTTCTTCTGATTTCTCTAAGTCAGATAAGCCCCTTTCTCCATGCCACGCCCACATTTTTTGACAAATGTAAAAATTTGTGAACAAATTTTTAAAAGAGTGATTAAAGGAACATTCTCGCAAAGTCTGGTTCAATTGGGCCAAATGGTTAATTTTTTAAGAATTTTATTATGGTTTCTCTAAGTCCGATAAGCCCCTTTCTCCCTGCCACACCCACATTTTTTGACAAATGTAAGAAATTTGAAAACAAATTTTGAAAAGAGTGAATCAAGGAACTTTCCTACCGAGTTTGGTTCAATTGGGCCCAATGGTTGATTTTTAAAGAATTTTCTTATGATTTCTCTAAGTCCGATAAGCCCCTTTCTCCCTGCCACACCAACATTTTTTGACAAATATAAAAATTTGAGAACAAATTTTGAAAAGAGTGACTCAAGGAATATTCCTGCTGAGTTTGGTTCAATTGGGCCCAACGGTTGATTTTTAAAGAATTTTCTTATGATTTCTAGTCTGATAAGCCCCTTTCTCCCTGCCACGCCCACATTTTTTGACAAATCAAAAATTTACGAACAAATTTTGGAAAGTGTCACACAAGGAACATTCCTGCCAAGTTTGGTCAAAATTGGTCCAATGGTTTAGGAGGAGAAGATGTTGAAAGAAATTGTGAACGGACGGACAGATGGACGGACGGACAGATGGACAGACAGACGGACGGACGACGGACAAAAAGCGACCACAATAGCTCACCTTGAGCACTTTGTGCTCAGGTGAGCTAACAAAAATGTTGCTACTGAGAAACTCTTGCCATAACAGTGAATTAACGAATAAGATATTGTGGTTTTCACTACTAGCGACTATGCCCGTGACAGATACTTACAGAAAGTCATCATCAGATCAGGGTGCGTTGGGCCTAGACATCATGTAAAACGGACGCCAAAACTTTTGAATACTCTCCAGCAATATATGGTAGATAATTCAAGCCCAAACGAATAAAGATTTTGTTTCAACTCAATGGTCAATGAGGTCACGATTGTGGAACGTTTTTCATACTCAGAGCGGAATTACTTGTTATTAAATAGAGAAAACTGTCAAATTTCTCACACCACCTCTCTTTAGATGGCTATATGTCAGTCATTTAATCGAATATTTGTCTGAAATTTTCAGGAAATGTTAAGAAGATGTCAAGCTGTTCTTTGATATATATAATACTACATAATTGATTATGTATTTTGCATATTTATTATTGCCGGATGAATTTCAGTGATGCGTTCTTAAAGTCAGTCAGTATAGTTTAGAATAAAAGGTCATTATTTGTTCTGATTACATATTTCTGATTAAAATCCTAGTTTGTACGTTCTTACAGGAGATCTACTTGCAAAAAAAATAATGCTGATCACTAACATTTTGTTATTTCCCATTTTACTCTTCGTTTTTTTTTCTATGCTATTCATTTTATTTCTTCGTAGATATTCTGCTTTTGTCACATATTTAAAGTGTTGAATTAAACCAGATTTTGACATATCTTCGGTGTAAATGCAAAACCTCGTATGTCAATTTTTGCAATTTTCAAAGTAAAGCCTTGTGTATCTAGTTAAGACAATTATTGCATGTTTTGAGAAAGTTTTACTGTTAATCAGTATTTTTGATACATTATTTGTGAACAATATAGATCTATAGCAATGGGGAGAATCACGTGACTGACAATGGTATTGAACACATGAAAAAATGGCGACGAAATGACCTTTTCGGCGTGAAGACTCAAACTTTGGAAAGGTATGTATTCAGTCTACGTAGTTTTCAGACAAGCCACCTATCCTAAAGTACCCGCTGTTGTCTAGGCTTTTCACAGATACCCAACTTTCCCTTATCCGTTCGCTGTATTTAGAGAACACTTAAAGAATATTTCCAAAATTGCAAAAATTTTGGATGTGTGTTAAGCACGTCGCATCATATTTACAGCCTTTTTTCTAGCCCAAAGAACTCTCAATTCACACAGTTTATTTCCAGACCCTTTTTGATCGATGACATTTCATTCTAGTCCATTTACAAGGTCCATTTTGTCTTTTTTAAGTTTATTTACGAAAAAGATGTTAAACACACGTACAGTGCTGTAGTGTTTGGCACGCCGAGTTCTAGTGAATGTGATGTTAAACACGCACACAGTTGTTCGTGTTCTAAGAAAGCCACAGATATTGGACAAATTGGTTATTTATTCATTACCCAATATGATTGAAATCCGGTGTTAACTTACAGTAACATATGACAGACATCGTTAGGGGTAATCTTTTATGAATTGGAAAAAATCGACTATAGCTGCTCTAACTTATCAAATCTCTTGTTACATCATTTTCCATGACAAATACGTGCAAACACAATGAATCTGAACAGAATTGAGATGTCCTCTTTGTCTAGTTTATGGTTTCAATCGCTTTCAGAATCTTGAAAGTGTTTATTTAATTGGTCAGAAAACAAGAGGGTCATGATGGCCCTGTATGGCTCCACTGGCTTTTAGACTTTAGACCACAAATTTCTTCAAGGAATACAATAGAGGTCTATCTAAAGAACATTCATGCAAAATTACATTGAAATCCAATAAGTGGTTATGGAGAAGAAATGTTTTTCTTAAAATTACACTATGTTTCATATAGAAAAAAATAAGCCCAGCCTACAGTGGCCTTGTTTTTCATCAGATCAATTTTTTTTTTCAAAGAATATTTTGGAGAACTGTACATTGAACATTGAGGTTAAATTACAATGACATCCAATAAGGCGTTTTGGAGATTTTTTTTATAGATTTTTTGAAAATTTAATTTAATTGATTTTCTAAAATTTCAGTTCTGAATGGATTTTTTTAAGATTTTGGAAGATATTTATGCAAGGAAGGTTCCTGTGAAGTTGGGTTGAAATTGGTCCAGCAGTTTTGGAGAAGAAAAGTTTTACAGATTTTTCAAAAATTCAATTTAATTAATTTATTTAAAATTTCAGTTGTAAACAGATTTTTTTAAAGAATTTGGAAAAGATTTATGCAAGGAAGATTCCAGTGAAGTTGGGTTGAAATTGGTCCAATAGTTTTGGAAAAGAAGACATTTAAAGTTTTTTTTTTTCGAAAAATTAATCAATTTAATCAAATTTTAAGTTCTGCTCAGAATCATTTTTTAGGGAATTTGGAAGAGATTTGTGCCAGGAAGATTCCTTAGAATTTGGAAGAGATTTGTGCCAGGAAGATTCCTTAGAAGTTTTATTGAAATTGGTGAAAAAAAAATGGAGAAGAAGATTTTATTTATTTATTTATTATTATTATTATTATTATTATTATTATTATTATTATTATTATTATTATTATTATTATTATTATTATTATTATTATTATTATTATTATTATTATTATTATTATTGGAAAATTTAAATAATTTAATTGAAATTCAATTTCTAAACGGAATTTATTTTTTGGAGGAATTTGGAAGAGGTTTATGCAAGTAAAATTCCTGTGAAGTTTGGTTGAAATTGGTCCTGTAGTTTTGGAGAAGAAGACTTTTAAAGATTTTCCAAAAATTTGAATTGATTAATTAATTTAATCAAAATTTAAGTTCTGCTCAGATTTTTTTTTGAAGGAATTTGAAAGAGATTTGTGCAAGGATGACTCCTGTGTTATTTGGTAAAAATTGGTCAAATAGTTTTGGAGAAGAAGATCTTTAATTTAAAAGATCTTTCGAAAATTCAATTAATTTAAATTAATTAAAATTCAAGTTTTTCACCAAATTTAATTTATTTAAGGAATTTGGAAAAGGTTCATGCAAGGAAGATTCCTGTGAAGTTTGGTTGAAATTGGTTCAGTAGTTTTTGAGAAGAATATGTTTAAAGAAAAAGTTGACGCACGGACGGACGCACGCACGGACGGACGCACGACGGACACAGGGCCATGACATAAGCCCCGCTGGCCTTCGGCCAGTGGAGCTAAAAGATCTTGTAGAAAATGACCCTTTATTTGTCCCTGTCAGATTTTACTGTCATACCCAACCGGATTTTAGTGGATTTTTCATAACCTATATGCCATTTATTGATAAAACGGTTACTTTTTTAACTGCTGTCAACATGTACCATTACCATTCTTTTTTTTTTTTTCAGATGAATCGAAAGAAGTCTCGGCTTTCATTACGTAAACCAAAAGACGAAACACACAGTCTGGAATCAGGAGGAAGCAAGCAATCCCTTTAAAATCGGAAATTCAGATTAAGAGTCCTTATAAATCTCCATATTACCGAGCTTCACCTGGTGAATCATCGTTCAATATAGTGCTTCACCATTGAAGGTCTAAACGTTTAAAAAAAAGTACAGACAAGAAAGCAGTTATACAATTCAGAACCGACAACTACGAATGTTGAATCTGTACCTTACGTTGGATTTCTTGATCAAAATTATGAAAATAATGACTCAACCGGAGTTCTTGAACAGATCAGTGAATTACTTCCGTCTGTCGTCAGGATGGACAGGACATTATTGATTTTTTTCAAACAAGTGAAAGACAGGGTTTTCCCTTTGAATATCATTTCATTGCTCTTGTTTGTAGACACAGTAAAGTGGTTTGAAATAACTCCAAAACAGACCAAAACCTTCTGGAAACTGAAATATAGACTCTTTGATGAAATTTTAATAAATCTTATGTTTGGTGCGAAGAGTCAGGGTGATACTGTCATGAAAGTTTTTTGGCGTGGTCAGTACTCTCCTACATATAGATCTGCAGGCATTGATTTTGCCGTTTCAAATCCGAAGATTCTCCGATCAATGAATCCGTATAATGTCAGTGGAGAAAAAAAACAGGTAGATCTATATATGGAGACTTTACGGCAGTTTTGGCGGAGAATCTTCAAATTTATGTTATAAACAATCTTTCAAAACCCACTTAAAGTGTCCGCTGATTGGCAAAATTAAACTCTTTTGTCAAAAAAAACATCTTTCTAATAACCAAATATCAAAGTTTCTACGATTTTCAAACATTAAAAGTGTTGTTATTTCGTCTTATATCTCTTAAATGTTCAATAGATTTCAATCCACAGAATATATCTCTGCAAACACAAATCAGTCAACGCATTCTACATAACTATGGTACACTTGCGTGGTTAACATCACATTCACAAGAACTCGGCGTGCCAAACACTACAGCACTTTACGTGTGTTTAACATCTTTTTCGTAAATACGCTTAACAAAGACAACATGGGCCATGTAAATGGACTAGAATGAAATGTCATCGATAAAAAGGGGTCTGGAAATATACCGTGTGAACAGAGAATTATTTGGGTAAGAAGTAAAGCTGTAAATATGATGCGACGTGCTTAACACACTTTCAAAATTTTCACAATTTCGAAAATATTCTTTAAGTGTTCTCTAAATACAGCGAACGGATAGGGGAAACTTGGGTATCTGTGAAAACCTTAGACAACAGCGGGTACTTTAGGATAGGTGGTTTGTCTGAGAAACTACGTAGATTGAATACATACATTTCTAAAGTTTGAGTTTTCACGCCGAAGCGGTCATTTCGTCGCCATTTTTTCGTGTTAAATACCATTGTCAATCACGTGATTCTCCCCATTGAATTTCAAGTAAAACCTATTATTATGGGAAAAGTTATTACACTTTTTCCCTTCCTCTTTAAATTCTTCCAAAATCGAGATAAGGGGTTTTGCATATGATGATCAACGACGATATAATAACAAATGGTATCTACGTGAAGGAAAGCTTTTTAATATCAAATACAGGAGACACTTCATTTTGTGACATAGAAAGCATACACGTATGACCGATATGAAATATCAATCGTCGGTATATTTGCAAAACCTAGCAACTACAACTTGATTAAAGCTGTTACGGGGTTTTACAATATCACCGACGAAATACGACCCGTCACTCAAGAAGCAACCACCAGGGAAGTGCGAAAAGTATCGAATCTATTAAGTCTCTAAACTGTACATGCTGACAAGCATTGAAAGTTTTGCTGGGTTCAAAATGTAGTAGGAAAAGGAAAGAAATTGCTCGATACGAGCAATTTCTATACTTTTCCTACTAAATTTCAATGGCTGTATTTGTTTAGGAATTATTTTGATTAAACACTTTGATATCCATATGTTGAGGACGGGACATGACTTTCACTTCGACTAAAGCAGAATTTCGACTTATCCGATGTCGAGATAACGAGAATCGACTGTACTTTGGATTTAGAGACTTCCCTGGTGACTGGTCAAAAATTATCTAAATAGATCTATAATCTAATACAGTTCACGATAAATGACCTGGCATAGCATCTCTAGCTTTTGGCTAGAGGTTCTCTGCCAGATCATTTTTCGTGAGCTACACACGTAGTACAGCTAATGAAGTAAACATAACAATTTTCCAAACAACGAAATACCAGTGTTGTCCAATTTACAGGCTGATACGTGTACAGATGACAAAACATGTTGATAAAGATAGAATTATTGTAAAAAATATGCCACGGAAGAAATTGAGAGAAAATGCTGGTTATAAGCATGCTGGTGATCAGCATGTTCGTCTTGTATCTCAATCCTCCGAAGCAGTTTCTATCGGGGGCGAAACAACATTTGGGAATGGATTAACATGCATTCAAATAGGCATACAAGCATTTATCTTATGGTAAACAGAAAGTGAACAAAATGCCTTTTAGAATGACAAATGAATTTGCTGTTGACGTTAAAAAATGACGTAATTACAACATGTACTATTCAACCTATATTTGATACATTTTCGAACATAACTGACGAATTATGCATATTCACACTCTCCATTATGTTAATTTTGATTATCAAGTATCTTTCTGAGGTAGACTTTAACACAAAATGCTGTTTTGACTATCATCCTAAAAAGTTATTGTCGAGCATAATAAGTATTTGCTCGTCAATAACTCTTTTATCTGGTGTTTTAAAGAAATCCACCACACCCTGCGAATCACTGGCGTTTTCCACCTTTTCTGCTTTTAACACATACATGTATATCGCGCTGCTTTTCAACAAAAACCTCATAACTGCAGCTTAAAACAAGCTGCAGTTACGAAGTTTTCGTTGAAAAGCGACGATACAATATATTTGATACAAGTTTGCGTATCTTTTCACATACCGGATAAAGCATTAAAGTTTTTTTTAAAAAAAAAAGTTTCAACAAAATGATGACGTCATTTACGTCAGAGCTACGTCATTCTCATGAGGTTTTCTGTAGGGCAAGAAAGGCACGTGCTTTATGATTGGCCAGCTCAGCAGTCGCCTTGGTAACCAGGGCTGGTATACTTCATACCCTTCGTCGTAGAAATGACGATTTAGTACAAAGTCGTCTTCGTCTTCTTTTTTTACCTGCCAGGCTGCGATACCGCGTTCTTCTTTGGTCCCTGAAATATGGCATATCGTCGGTGTTATTGCAAAACCTCGTCACTCCAGCTTTAACCCTTTCCCAAACGGCAAAATTTTAGGGTGATCCACTTCAAAAACTGTAAAAAAAACCCTGACAAAATTGATTTTATTAAAGACAGGATTTGTGTAAAATATGGCACAGAAAATATTGAGACAAAAGGAGAAACTGCTGGTTATCAGCAGTTTCTTCTTTTGTTTCAAAGTTTTCCCAAGCCGTTTCTATTAGGGACGTCAAAACCAGGTCTCGTTTGGGAAAGGGTTAATCAAAGCTGGAGTAACGAGGTTTTGCAATGACATCGAAGATATTTATCCTAATTAGACAAGAAACAAGTTTATGGCAAAAAGCGAATAGTAGGCTTATTGGCAACGTCGTTGTGCCTTGTCAATAGATCAGTCTTATCACATTAAAACCGTGCAATACAGATACTACGTGTGCTCTGCAGACATAACTGGATGTGACATTTGTTGATGAAATTTTTGTATTCAGGATCAACAACTAACATGCAGATCACCCAGTCACTCAAAAATATTTATCTCAATTATTTATCTTACAGATATCATAATACCGGTACGTTCTAGTAAATGAGAGACGTCGTCCACGACAAAGTTGTACTCGAAACAAAGTTCTTGGGAAACGATATGGGCCCGTATCCACCAACGTTTCTAAATTGATTTTCTAAAGTAAAATTACATTACAACCAATCAGAGTGACCGAGACGAACGTTAAAAAAGTCTCGGCCACTGTGATTGGTTGGTGTGTAATTTTACTTTAGAAAATCAATTTAGAAACGTTGGTGAATACGGGCCCTGGATTGAAAAATATTGACTTAAAATCGTATGAAAGAATAGATGTTGTGGGTAATTCTTACTTACCAGGAACGGTGTTGTCAAGAAAACAAGCCAAAATTGTTCCAACTAAATTTGGGTTTCCAAGCAACATTGCCGCAATACTGTCAAAGCTTTTCATACCTGAAATAACAAAGTTGGGCCTACAGATCTATATTGGGAAAAAGTGTCAATTCACTTGATCCGAGACAATGATCAGGTGATTTAAAATGGAACAAATTCGCAGTAGGCGAATATACCACAATTGGGAATTTTAAAAGAATTCTTTGCTAATAATCCTTCGATAAGATGTAATATCTCCTGTTCATAGAAAGTCGATGGTTACATTTTGGCAACGCTTTTAAGGTATATAAAATTGTAACAAATATGGAGAGTGCATCTGCCAAAACATTGCATGTCTTTGTTTCGTCTTCCCTTTTAAGGAAATTACTTATATTCATTAAACGCTGAGACAAGTTTTTAATTGTAGACAATTTAATTTCTGTTATTCCTCGATACATAGATAACAATTCTGTCCGTCCCTTAAATTGATTCTGTCTTCTGAGAATCCTTATAATATGTATGCACCAACCTGAATTTTGTCGTTTTGGAAAGAACTGATAAGCAGCATACCTGTATTAACGGGCGTCTTCACCTTGGCTACCCAGGTAGGCACCAATAAACCAATAAAGGTAGCCAGACCCAAAATGGCGATGTTTCGTGCCGAGGACATGGCGGTTACCTGGTAAAGAGATTTAAAACTATGAATACATCTAGGAAACAAATTATTGGTTAATCTTGTTTTCAATTACATTATAGGCCTATACTTCCATGATACACCAAAAATATAAGTGGTGAAGTTTTTTAACATCATTAAATTCGGTCCTATTCGCAATATAGAATTTTATACAGAACAAATAGTCAATTCTGCTTAAATTCTTGTGAAATCTGATGCAATTATTGGTAGATATGCTGATGTGATATTGGATTGTCCAAATCACAATGTATAAAAGATATGGTAGTTGAAAAATGAGCCCCACTTGTAGCACAGGCATACACCAAATTTTCTGTATTTTTAAATTTTACAGAATCGAAACCACAATATGTTTTTCAGACCAATGTACATGTGATAAAAAAAGTTCAAAAATGAACATTTTGCTTTGTTATACATTCGTCTGTTCAAGTGATTGTCGAACTCACCTCCAAATTTGAGATAACGACCCCTATGAATATTCCAAACAGGACGACAATAGCACCACCTAGCACCGGATATGGAATGGTGATAAAGATGGCGGATATTTTTCCGAACAGACCAAAGATGACGTACAGGATTCCAACACAGACGAACACCTGACGACTCGCAACCTGAAATATGGGGATACTTATGTGTGATCGGTTATGCTAAAATGGACCTTCTGGTGTGTATATAAATAAACCAAATTAAGAGAAACAAATAAGACTTAGCAGGCGTCAACAAGTTTTCACATTTGAACAATGACCATAAAGAATAATGGGCAAAACAATAAAAAAAAATACCATAGAATGAAACGTTTCGTACCTGGTCAGTCTGTGCAATCCAGATTACACAGACTGACTAGGGTCGATTCTTTTCACACTTTCCAGAATGTTCCTTTTAGAGCGACAGGTCACGTATACACAAATCAAGTCTAGTTAATGATTTTTAATTAAGTTTACCGGTTCTTCATGACATGGTGCTCACATGGGATTGTTTGAAATTTCTGAATAACCAACAAAATGTTGATTTTATTTTGTTTTGTTAAATATTGACCAGTATTTATATACAGATGCATGCTGCTGTCAATCAATGTGTATGTGTTTCCTCTCTCAATTTCACATCAGGTAGCTTAAATTGTGTGTTAAATATAATCTCTTGTGTGTCCTTTGAGAACCGATGTTTCATGTCTGTGCTCTCAATGTATGCTTAAGTTAAACTTGCAGATCGGCTGCAAATATATAAACAATGGTGCTTACCCTGGTGACCCCGACAGCACCAATATTCCCTCCGTTAGTAGACGTGGCGTGACCACACCCGACAGTTCCAGATATAACCGTACATACACCTTCTATCATGATGCCCCTGTTTACGGCGTGCGGTGGCGGCGCCGAAACTCGACATACCCTTGCGCATGCGCAATTGCAGGTCCATTGAGGAGATATATAGGCTATGTCTCGAGATATACTGTCTGATACACTTGCAGATTGGCTGCAAATTGCTGCTTTTCATCCAAAACCTCGTAACTGCAGCTTTGAACAAGCTGCAGTTTCGAGGTTTTTGTTGAAAAGCGACGAAAATAAACACGTATGCTTACTCTGGTGACCCCAACAGCACCAATATTCCCTCCGTTAGTAGACGTGGCGTGACCACACCCCACAGTTCCCGATATCACCGTACATACGCCTTCTAACATGATGCCTCTGTTTACGGCGTGCGGTGGTGGCGCCGGAACACGACATACTCGCACGCATGCGCAATTACATGTCCATTGTGGAGATATAGACTATGTCTCGAGATTTGTTGTCTGACAAACTTGCAGATTTTGCAATACGCTGCTTTTCAACCAAAACCCTCGTAACTGCAGCTTAAAACAAGCTGCAGTTTCGAAGTTTTTGTTGAAAAGCGACGAAATATAAACATGGATGCTTACTCTGGTGACCCCAACAGCACCAATGTTCCCTCCGTTCGTAGACGTGGCATGACCACACCCGACAGTCCCTGATATCACCGTACATACACCTTCTATCATGATGCCCCTGTTTACGGCGTGCGGTGGTGGCGCCGGAACACGACATACCCGCGCGCATGCGTAGTAATCACCGATGGAATCCAAGATGGAGATCAAAGTAGCTATCATGAATGAAATGAAAGCGGCACCATCAAAACCGAATGGACCCCATTGACCTGAATATAAGTAAAGATGATTAAGAATCATTGCAAGTTAAACATTCTCCGACTAATGAGATTTTGCTAAATTCTTTGGAAGACAAACCATTTGGTGTCAATAATTCATAGCAGCAATACGATGGACTGTTTTTGAGTAAGTTCACATTTCTTTCATTCGTAATATTTGACGGAACCGGGAAGCTTCAGGTATCTATTTTTGCGAGAAAAGTCGAAAACTAGAGGTTGTGTCATGATTAATGGACAAAAAAGTAGAACGAAATGTACCCATGTAATAAACGCTAACATCTGTTTCTTTATTGAGTGGGAGAATAAAACATGGTGATAAACCGCCGCTTTCTTAAAACTCTCGTAACTACAGCTTATTTAAGAGAGCAGTTTCGAGGTATCGGAATATAAGCAGCAAAATGATGAACTGTCAGTTCAGTATGCTAAGCTTTTTGTGCGAGCAGGTGTAAGAATGCATTAATACCTGGCTACGTATGTTTGGGTTATACAAGAGCTTTGAACCGTGTCAATGGATCATTGCTACATGTAGGGAGCCTTGTCCTATAGAAATATGATGCTGTGGGTTTCTTTTTCGTATCACGCTGATCTCTGACATTTGTTTCTGGTAATAAAAGTACTTTAAGAAAACTACATGAAACTTACACAGGTTGCGCATACATGTACTTGTATGAGAAGTAGGCATATGTTTGTCTCTGTGCCATTATGGTGGAGTTTAAGTATGTAAAAAAGTTTGTTTATTGGAATCATCACAGACAAAAAGCGCTAAAAACTGATTTAGAAAACGGCCAAAAACAGTTCAAAGACCAGCATGCATCATGAATATCAGTTTGGGCCTTATTAAAGTCTTATGAATATTTTCCATTTTAGAACATAGAAAGAGATTTTAATTTAACATTCTATAAGTTCGTCAAAATCAGGGGTTGTTTGGGAAAGGGTAAACAACATACAGCTGATGTAAGAAGAATGTTAGCACCCGGCGCATGATCTATATCTTGACAGGTAACACCAGAATGGGAAAACTGCCTTGTATATTTTTTTTTATTTTTGCGATTTTTTCGTGGCATAATTACTTGAACTGTAATCTGGAAATGTGCATTTGTGGCATTTAAGGCTCAGCCTGTTTTAATGTCAGAATCTATAGGCTTTCGACTGATTTTGGTTGCCTCAACGCATGAAGAATTATGACAGAAAAGGATGTCTCTTTACAAAGCAAGCAAATCGAATATTAACATGGCTCGTGACCTGCATTTGCGTGACATTGTCATGCCGACAGTATCCCAAAATTTAGATGACATTTACGATTTGTACTTAACACCTCTAAAATGTTTTGAAAACAATAACGCATCACTTATTTTTTATACAAATATCTACAGCAACAGTGAAATGATAGGACACAGAGGCGTTGACGGTCAATAATTTTAAAGTGTGTTAGAAGCAAATTTCATTTGTCAGGCTCTATTGTCAAGATTTTGCAATATTTGATTAAAATGGCAGTCTGCACATTCAACTCATAGTTCTATCGTACGAAAAGTCGTTTTTGACAATCTCAACCTTTTAAGTTGTATTCTTCAAGAGAATATGGCTGGAGTGAAATTTTCAGATTCCACAAATCTCTGATTGGTTGGCATTTTCAGAAATAAAAGCGCAAATTTTCCAAAAAGTGCATTTCATCAAATACATCAACTCATTCCGAAATATTGACGCCTTTTGACTCCCCACAAAATAATGACTTTGGAAAACGTTGCAAAAATACCAATAAATGTAAAATTCCACACACTCAATATTGCCATCTGAAACTTTTTTTTAAAAAATTTGTACAAGCCTAAATAAAATTCTGGTAATGGGTTAACAAGCCTTGACCTACCGGGATAGGGTATAGAGAACCATGGATTATCTTCAATAATCTGTGACCGTGCGTCCGTACGTGCTTTATACCCTATATTGTTGGGATCGTCAGTAAGAACGCCTGTCGCTGTCAGTATTCCGCATAGCAACCAGTTGAGACAGATAGAAATCAACACCTACCAAAATAGTGTACATTATTTACAGGCCCGTAGGAGCAGGGAAACTAGGGGCTCCCCCAAATTTGGTCATAAAATGCCGATTTTATTCTTATTTTACACTGAAAGTTAAGGGAAAATCCCATTTAGCCCCTCCAATGTTCAGCAATATTTAGACACTGACCCGGAAAAGGGCATAAAGTCCCCCCCCCCCCCAAAAAAAAAAAAAAAAAAAAAAAATCTTCCTACGGGTCTGGTATAGATGAAATATGCAATTTATTCCATATATATAAATCACAGGCGACATTATCAAAAGAATGAGGAAATGTTTACTTATTATCATTTCCAGAAGGTACTCTCGGTTGAAAGTACTTCATGACAGTGTTGAGGTGACAATTTCATACTCGAAAGATTACATACGAATCGGCCAGAAAATGGCAAATTGCAAATGTGACATTTCAAATAAACCTTTTTACTTTAGAACTAAATCACTTATTGTGATCAAGCTGGGTTAACTCACACGTCTACTTATTTGTACACAAGTATCAGAAGTACCCATGAGAAGTAGCCTACCGGCCATATGGAGTACAGACCCCTGTTTCTAGAAAAAAACTTAAATACGTTCTCAGACTCAAATCTGAGCACTGAGCTCAAATAGCACGAAATCCACGCGAACTTCAATCGAATAACGTTCAACGTTGGAGAGTATTCCTTTGAAGTTAAGCATGTACTCATGAGTATGTGCTTAAGTTTTTTTTTTTTCGAGAAACCAGGGCCAGGTTTAGACTACGAAGTAAGAATCTGTTCAAAGCCACCAGATGACGTTAATGTTGGTACTGAAATACAATGTTTTTATAATCAAGCAGACTGATCATTTGTGTTTCTATCTACAGAAGACTAGAAATCAAGGATAATTTCGAGTCGGTACACAAGGCATTGACATATAAAATACATACGGCAAATACTTGGTGAAGAGGATATCGAATGATTCGGAATCCACCAGATCGTGTCCATATCGGTACAGGCATACGGTGTTTGGCGAGATACAAGCACAGAATGACAGCGATCACGATGGTGCTGCAAATACAAGATAGCAAAAATCTTGAAGATAATGGGAAAAGCAAACAATCAGTATGAGGATGTTAAATAATATATGGCTGGATAATCGCAATCGTCCATTAATGGACTGAAAGATATAATACGGCCAGTTATCGTTTTGCCGGATATAGCCGCGGTTTGATCCGCTCCAAAACTTCATAATACTTTTCTTGAAACTCTTATCAACTCTATCTGTGTATCCACATAGTTGTTATTACCGTGAAAAAATCCTTTTCTCGGAAAGTCCCAAAGCACAGAATGCAACTGCGCCTATTACCGGATATGCATAGTTACCGGATAATTGAAACGTAAACAAACGGGGCTATTATACTTACGAGATTGCAATGGGCCAGTTCACCTCCACGAAAGTAATGACTGGCTTGGCGATGAAGATAAAGATCAGCAACATAGTGGGTACGATCGTCAAGGGGCCGATAAACCGCAGGAGCAGCCCGATCAAGCCGGTCAATCCTAAGAGGGCGTGGACTAATCCTGCTACGATAAGGCTGCCTTGGAGCTGTAAAAGAAAGATATGTCGCTGCTTTTCTTCGAAAACATCGTAACTGCAGCTTAAAAAAGCTGCAGTTACGATGTTTTTGTTATGAAAGCGATGTTGTGATGGGTGATGGAATCAAATACTAAAAACTAGCATGTACCCCTTTTTCATCGATGTCTTGTGTGCTAAATATACACATTTACATCTTTCACATATTATTTTATTATCTATGTAACTCCTTCAAAATTGGATATGTACGCATTGACTAAGCAGCCAGTCTACAATATTTCCAGTCTATTTTTTTTATTTTTGGACTGACTCATTTGACGCATCACTTTATCCATTTTTGGATAAAAATCACTACGCGGTGCGCATAACTCCAAAATCCTGTCGCCAAAAAGTAGCAAGCAGAAAATTGCAACTACAAATACATTAACAAAATAAAGTTTGATTTTCGTCTCAATTTCATCTAATGAAATAATTAATTCAAATTAGATTATTCATTGTATCGCGCCTATGGCGCGATACATATTGTGGTATACATATTCTAATTTTAGAAATTACGTCATGAGGGATAATTATTTGTACTTGAAAGTCGTATGTATAACCTACACATAAACTGTTTACACGGTATAATTTTTCAAGCAGTACTATAAGTATACATTGAAGTACGTTTAATCTCAGACCACGCTGAAAATTCGTGTAAACAAAATTCTAGAATAGTTTTATACTTTGCATAGCAATGGAAAGTCCCCACTTCCGGTTTGCCCATGGTGGACATGTCTTTTTCCTATCCGTTTAAATGCAACGCATTTATGCATACCATTTCGAATCGCAATAAGAAATCAAAGAACGAGAAGTACCTTACTATTGAATGACCACTACATGTTCAATTTGGACTGGTCAAGTTGCATTGTTACAAGGGATCGTCTTATCTGACTAGATATGTGTATTGCTAGTAGAACAAATGGGTTTTCTCAAGCGTTTTTCAAAATTGCATTACAATGTGAATTCCTACTTTCGGTTTGCCCATGGCCTATCCGATTTGCTGCATCGCTTCCTAAGAAATCAAAGCACGATAAAGACTTAAGTATTGAATGAACACTGCATGTACAATTTTGGATGATTCCACAATTTCAAGGGATCGTCTGAACTAATTAGGCATGTGTATAACTAGTAGAACAAATAGGCTTTCTCAAACTTTTTTTTCTAAAAATTACAAACTGTTAGGGGTTTTCACATAAAAGAACAACTCAATTTTTATGTCTCAACAGTTTTTGACTGGATGGATTTCAAAACCGTTCAAAAGAATACTTTATGCTCAATCAATTCGCCGCCACAATCAAAACTGTAGTCTTGTACTTTTTGTTACACTCTAGTAAATCTCATGAAATCTCCTCGTATGTGTCGCTCGTTCTTTGTGTTTTTTTGTGTGTGATAAGTACAAATATAGGTCCCGATTTATGACCTGGCAGAGATGATCTGCCGGGTGAATTATTGAGACATATTCATGGTATTGCTTGTATTGTGTTACAGCTGAAATCTTAAACATTCCTTATATATTTGGCTTCATTTTAGCGGCTGGTAGTTGTCACTTTATATGGCATTTCTGTATTTCTCTTTTTTACATTTAATTTATTGCTCCGCCGGACAAAGGTAATAAGGATCATATCCGTGGCATTGTGGCTGTTGTGCGTTCGTTCATCTGTGTCTGTTATCATAAACGTTTCCTATTCCTGCTGATATCAAAGCATTTTTAGATTCCATAGACTAAGATTAGCATGCACTCTGATCTATTCAACACAGTCTGTTCTCTATTGAATGATTATACGAAGAACAAATAAGCTATAGTGGTCAAAATGTTCCGGTTTGGAAAATTTACTTGATAATATTTTTATATTCAGAAGGCTAATGGATAAACAAGTACTTTTTTCTATTTAATTAAAGTATTTTTACCTATTCTGACCAAAGGCTAACGGGGCTTATGCCACGGTCCTGTTTCCGGCGTGCGTTCATGTGAAAACTTCTCCAAAATTACTAGGCCAGTTTCAATCAAGATTCAAACAGGAATCTTCTAACATAGGAATCTAACAGGTATTGTCCAACAAGGTTAACCCGGGACAACTTAATTTTCGTGTGCAAAGTCCGTTAGTTGAGCGTCTTAACAAAACAAAGCCGAATAGGGGTCATTAAATATGCAGATGTCCCGGGTTAATCTTGCTGGACAATATCTTCCTTGCATGGAGCCTTTCGAATTGTTTTTGTTTTCTTTTGTTTTGTTTATGTTTTGTTTTTTTTATTTTTTCGAAAAATAATTTCATGGTGAACTGTGGTTAGATCTACTATGGTGCACTTTCAATTTGTGTGTGTGTGTCTTTTTTCCTTCTTTTTTCCAAAAAATAATTTCACGGAGAAACGATTCAGGACCATCTTGGCCCTAATTCCTTGCTGAAATATTTGGTTTCCTTTCTTGTTTAAGTTAATTTTAATCGCCATTTATTCAACTGCAACATTTAACACTTTTGTATTTGCTTACTTCCCCTCCTGTGTTGTTTAATTAATGTATAATCTGGCTGAACACACAAAATAGACTAGCACCAGCATATGCAGACATGTAATCCTATTTCGGTGTTCACTGCATGTTGACTTAAGGTATATGACCCATCATTAGCACCAAAGAGCCAGATGCCAAATTTGAAAAGTGCCAATAATTCTTAAACTGAGTTAGATTTCTATTCCAAATACAAACATAAGCTTTTTGAACGGTTTAGAATTTTGAATATGTGCATAGTTCTGGAAATATTTGACAAAAATGTTTAAAATTACCTCCCTTGCATATGAACATAGAGTAAAATAATATTTGTAGATTATTTTCTTCTTGAAGCATAATCTTGAAATCCGGCACGGCGAATCATCTTATGTGAAGTGTATTTACAAGTGTGTGTAATTTGATGCAATTCGTAAGTCTAGAAAGTGGTGTTTTTAATGATGGGTCATATACCTTAACCAGACACTTGTACCATTTTATTCACTACTTTGGTATAATTTTTTAAGCGCGATACAATTCATTTTGCTGTACATTACAGCAATTTTTTACTTGTTTTACTCTATGCAAGCATATGAAGCAAATATGCCGCGTGACAGGAAGTCATGAGGAAGTACCACGTGTATGCATTTTATGGGCGCTGACATCTTGAAAGTAGTTATAGTCCGTCTTATGACCCAAGTAAAAAATGATTTCGCTGCACCCCCCTAGGTACCAAGGTTGTTATATACCATTTTCAAGCTTGAAATATGCTGGATACGATGCACAATGTTGTCAAGTTGTAAACCTGTGCAGATCCCGAGGAAACGCACAAATATGTGGGTGGGGTAAGATAACATATGAATTATTTGAAATACATTTGTCAAATAAAAATCGTATTAAACCTAACAACTTAGGAATAAACTCCTTCAAATTCATACAATTATTATGGAATAAACCAGAAGAAACACACAAAACACATTTCAACCGATTATGCGTAGAAATAAGTCTCAGATACCTCGTCAATTTGCATATGGTGGGTGGGGTAATTTTTACACATTAAAACACTTGACCACAAAAACAAATTATCGCTTTATTGTTCCGTGAAACGTTTGTACAACCGTTTTTAGATTAAATACAACTTACTTGGATCTTAGCTAAACACATTCTTCAAAAATCTTACCGGATATACACAAGAAACGGTTCAAGGCGTATCTTGAAAGTACCCCCTATTTCCCAGTAAATTACAACATCGTCCGTCAAATGATTTCAAATAAGGCGGATTTGTAGAGAGATCGTTGCACCCCTAACCCCCGATGTACCAAGGATGTTACATACCATTTTAAAGCTTGAAATGCACTGGATACAATGTACGATGTTGTCAAGTTGTAAACCTGTGCAGGTCCCGTGTAAACAAATACATATGTGGGTGGGGTAAGATAAGATATAATATATTTGAAATGCATTTGTCATATAAAAATCGTTTTAAACCCAACAACTAAGGAATGTACTCATTCAAATTAATAAAACTATTATGGAATAAAGCAGAAGAGACATGCAAAACACATTTTAACCGATTTTACGAGGTAATAAGGCTCAGACATCTCGTCTAATTGCATATGGTGGATGAGGTAATCTATACACAGTAAAATACTTGGTCACACAAACAAATAATCGTTTTATTGTTCCATGAAACATTTATACAGTCGTTTTTAGATTAAATACAACTTATTCGGATCTTGGTAAATAATCTTCACTAAATATCGTATCAGATATAAACAAGATACAGTTCTAGGCTTATCTTGAAAGCGACCATATTTCCCTGTAAAT
Source organism: Fragum sueziense (assembly GCA_963680895.1). Lineage (NCBI taxonomy): Eukaryota > Metazoa > Mollusca > Bivalvia > Cardiida > Cardiidae > Fragum > Fragum sueziense. The sequence continues at coordinate 25,622,753 of OY804606.1, read as the reverse complement.
CACAACATCGTCCGTCAAATCATTTTTGAATAAGGAGGTTTTTAAGATCTCTGCACCCCTAACCTCTGATGTACCAAGGCTGTTATATACCAGTTTAAAGCTTGGAAAATGCTGGATACAATGCACGATGTTGTCAAGTTGTAAACCTGTGTAGGTCCCGTGTAAACACATAATTATGTGGATGGGGTAAGATAAGAAACAAATTATATGAAATACATTTGTCAAATTGAAATTGTCTTAAACCCAACAACTTAGGGCTTAGCAAATTCGAATTAATGAACTTATTGTTGAATAAAATTGAAGGGATATGCAGAAAACGTTTCAATTCATCATATGCAGAAATAATGCTCATATATTTCGTAAAATTGCACATGGCGGGTGGGGTGTTTTATACAGAGTAATATACGTAGCCACACAAACAAATAATAGCATTATTTTTCTGTGAAACCTCAGTCCAACCGTTTATAGATTAAATACAAACTTTTTTGGATCTTAGTAAAACACCTTCACCCAATATCTTAACAGATATATACAAGACAGGGTTTTAGACTGCATTTGAATATGCTCCCTGTAAGTTACAACATAGTCATATAGATTAGATGATATCACTCATGTTGGCTATTGAAGGAGTTGCTGCAACCGACCACAATTTCTCAAAGCTGTTACATGCCACTTTAAAGCTTGATATATGCTGGATACAATGCACAATGTCCTCAAGTTGTAAACATGTGGAGGTCCCGTGGAAACACACAAATATGTGGGTGGGGTAAGATAAACATTTTTTAAATGCATTTGTCAACTATATATCGTCCTAAACCCACCCTTTTAGAAATGTTCTCATTCAAATGTATGGAATTATAACTGAAATTACCTGAAGACATCTACTAAATACATTTCAATCGATGACACCAAGAAAAGGCTGCGGTGGATCCAGGATTTCTTCTAAATGAATCCAACTTTCTTCAATATTGGACCTCAATAATGGGAAACAATCAACTAAACTAACTTCTTTCAAATAAAAAAACTGATGTCAGTGTCCCGAGGTCTTGTTACAGATTTATGTTTTGACCCTGGGCCGGTGGAATTGGGCAAATAGCGACGTTTTGTCGTAAATTTGGAAAAAACTAAAACATGTATAACAGCTAACAATTAGACTGTATGTATGTAAAATACACTTGTAAATACTCTTGTTTAAGAACATTCATCAAAACTTCAAAACGTTTGTAAATGAAGATATTGCCCTATCGTGGGGAAATCTGGGTGCTCATTGGGAATTTTCACTCAAGATTTGCAATTGTCAGTCTCAATCTACTAACGATTAGATTGTGATCAGAAAAATATTGCAGAGATTCTTTTGTGGTGATTCACACCAGAGATGTGCTACCGGTGCACGTAATTGCACAATAACATCTTACAATCGTGGTGACTGCAGTGATTGTGATAACTACGGGCGTCAATCATGTAACAGCTATAAATCTGATTGCAATGTGTAAGTATCAAAAGTTTGGTAAAAACATATTAACATATAGTTGTAAGCTAAGACAAAAAAGCCTTTAAGCATTTTTTAGGACACTTAACTCTTGATACAATGGTCTGATTTATTCGGTAGTGCAAATAGAAGAGTTAAATTGCAAGCCCAGTTGATCACAATAGCTGAATTGTGCACCTCATTTCTCATTTTTAATTGATTAATAAATAAGAAAAATATCAAGAAATGTGCAAAATAGGGGAAACATGAACTCAACAAAGCCATTCTCTAAAAGATTTTTTTGCCTAGCCCGTGGAAGTCTTTTACTCCGAAAAGCGTCATTCAGAAATAAAATACGTCCCTGTATTAATCATTAACGGACTGTATTCTGGATTTCAAGTTGACATAATATATACCTCTTTTTTGAAACTTTGCTGTCCTGAAAATTATTTGAGCCAGGATCTGGAAAAATGTCCCTTATAGCATTTTCAAAACTTGAATTTGAAGATCAGCCTGTTGTCAAATGCAGTCCAATATGCATTAATGCTGCTCTCTTTAAGCTACTACAGGTCACGAAGAAGCTACTAGAGAACAACATGGATCCTGATCAGACTGTGCGTATGCACAGGCTGATCTGGGTCTATGTTGGGCTCAAAAGCCTTAAGGGACGTTTTTCCAGATCCTGGCTCATTTGTATTATTTTTCCACATCAATTTAGAACAAGACGAATGTTGTATGCGCCTTTTCCGTGTGTAAATCTGCTGTTTGCCGTCATCTTGGACGCAATCATGTTATTAGTGTGTTGTCCAATGACACCACAGTAAAATCGTTTTCATTCACAAATCAATACAATTATCTTATATCAAAAATGCTAAAATATTTTCAAAAGATGTTCTTGCTCAGATGAACTGTCCAAGGACTCCATACAATATGTATTTTGCTATATGACTATTGATAGTTAAAGCAGAGATTATTGTAAGTTAGAGGTGAAGATCGAACATATGGGAGCAACTTAGAACTATGATTTCTTGTTTATATCTGTTCAATTGGGTGAAGATGTTGTACTAATAATTTGTATTTAATCTATAAATGGTTGTACAAACGTTTCACGGAATAATAATAGTATTAATTGTTTGTGTGGCTAAGTATTTAACTGTGTATAAATTACCCCCCAAACACACACCAACCGTATGCAAATTGACTAACTATCTGGAATTATTTCTGCGTATAACCGATTTGAATGTGTTTTGTATATCGCTTCTGGTCATTTCAATACTAATTGCATGCATTTGAAGTGTGGGAACATTTCTTGTCAGTTTAAGACGATTTATATTTGACAATTGTTTTTCAAAAATATGTTATCTTACCCCACCCATATATTTTTGTATGCTTACACGGGACCTCCACATGTTTACAACTTGACAACATTGTGCATCGTATCCAGTCTATTTCAAGCTTTGAAATGGTATAAAACAACATGGGTACATCATGGTCGGATTCAGCAACTCCTGTAATAGTCGCCTTGTGAGATATCAACTAAAAGACTATGTTGTAAGTAACAGAGCCGAGGGTTGGTGGGAGATTTTCAAGTGCAGTCTACAACTCTGTCTTTTATATATCTGATAAGATATTGGGTGAAGGTGGTTTACTAAGATCGAAATAAGTTTGCAGTTCATCTGTAAACGGTTGGACTGACGTTAAATCACATAACAATAATGCGATTATTTATATGTGTTGCTATGTATATCACTTAGTATGAAACACCCCCGCCATAGGCATTTTTACGAAATATCTGAGCATTATTATTGCCTACAATCAATCGAAACGTTTTGTGTATATCCCTTCATGTTAATTCAATGATAATTTTATGAATTTGAATGTGCTAATTCCTAAATAGTTGAGTTTAAGACAATTTTGATTTAACAAATGTATTTCAAATAATTTATATGTTATCTTACCCCACCCACATATGTATTTATTTACACGCGACATGCACAGGTTTACAACTTGACAACATGGTACATTGTATTCAGCATATCCTAAGCTTTAAAATGGTATTTAACAACCTTGGTGCATCGGAGGTTAGGGTTGCAGATATCTCCTTAACCTCCCCCTTTATTTAAAATCATTTGACGACAACGTTGTAATATCGGGGAATAGGAGGCACTTTTAAGAAAAGCCTAGAACTGTATTTTGTTTATAACTGATTAAGTATTTGGTATAGATGTTGAACTAAGATCCAAATAAGTTGTTTTCAATCTAAAAACGGTTGTACAAACGTTTCACGGAACAATAATGCGAGTATTTGTTTGTGTGGCTAAGTGTTTTACTTTGTATAAATTTACCCAACCCACCATATACAATTTGACGAGCTATCTGAGCTTTATTACCTCGTATAATCGGTCGAAATGTGTTTTGCATGTCTCTTCTGCTTTATTCCATAATAGTTTTATGAGTATATTCCTAAGTTGTTGGGTTTAAAACGATTTTTATATGACAAATGCATTTCAAATAAATTGTATCTTATCTTACCCCACCCACATATGTATTTGTTTACACGGGACATGCACGGGTTTACGACTTGACAACATTGTACATTGTATCCAGCATATTCTAAGCTTTAAAATGAAATGTAACAGTCTTGGTACATCAGGAGTAATGGGTGCAACAATCTCCATACAAATCCGCCTTATTTGAAATCATTTGACGGACGATGTTGTAATTTACTGGGAAATAGGGGGTACTTTCAAGATAAACCTAGAACCGTTTCTTGTGTATATCCGATTAGATTTCGGGTAAATGTGTTTTACTAAGATCCAAATAAGTTGTATTTAATCTAAAACGGTTGTACAAACGTTTCATGGAACAATAATGCGATAATTTGTTTTTGTGTCCAAGTGTTTTACTGTGTGAAAATTACCCCTTCCACCATATTCAAATTGACGAAATATCTAAGCCTTATTTCTATGTATAATCGGTTGAAAATTGTTTTATATGTCTCTTCTGGTTTAGTCAATGACAATCGTATGAATTCGAATGGGTACATTTCACAGTTTTTTTGGTTTTAGACTCCTTTTATTTTACAAATGCATTTCAAATAATTCAAATATTGTCTTACCCCACCCACATATTTGTGCGTTTGCTCGGGACTTGCACAGGTTTACAACTTGACAACATTGTGCATCGTACCCAGCATATTTCAAGCTTTAAAATGGTATATAACAACCTTGGTACCTAGGGGGGTGCAGCGAACTCCTTAAATAGCCCCCTTATTTGATTTCATCCGACGGACTATTAACCAAGAATGCCCACCAGAGATAGATGGTAATCGACAGGTGGCGACATCTATTGGTAGATATTGGATATGTACGAGCACATGCCCAATGTTGTTGCTTTGTAATTGGTCAACGCAATGGAGGTATTTGTGTGACAAACATTAACTTATGCTTCAGTGCATTGTGATCTATGACATTTCCAACTAAATAAGAGCAATTTCTCCTAACCACAAAAAAAATTACATAGGGGTCCGAGACGCATAGTCTCGGATTTTAATGAAACTTTTTGTATGAGAGATATATTATCCCAAACTACAAAAAATAATGTCAATTCTTCGATTGAGACTGTGGTTGCAATGGAAACCAGGTAAATGTTTTATATTTTCAAAATCTGTATTTTCTTGGTTTAAAAATAGTGAAAATAGGCTATCTTTTGACAGTGCGCACGCCTTTCACATGCTTCAGTCGAAAAAATGGATTAATCTATATAAATGTTCCATATCAACTTACTTTTATGGTTTGGTGGAATTGGCCTTCACCCATTCCCACACATTGAGGCCTCTTGACGCCCCACAAGATGAAATCTTTTCATCCCAAAACACAAAACAATTTAGAATTTCATTCACTTGAAATGGTTGTCTGCAGCACCTTTCAAATTGGAACAGTCCAAAATTTTACCGTCTGGTAACGGGATAAAGACATAACGTATAAGATAATATAAGGGATGTTGACCAATCTGCGTGTTTGCACAGAAGGACCTGGGTCCATGTTGGTATCTTATACAATAAGATCTACCCAAGAAATCATTTGTATGAGTCTATACTACATGCGTGCCATAGTTGATGCTTTCCTAAAAAGTGAACGACTGACCCCAAATTTTGGATATATCTACCAAACTAATAAGATCTGTGGTTCAAAGTGACGGTATTTGAAAAGCATACCAGGTACTTTTTATCAATTGCTTTTGTTAACAATTATTCATCGGATGATCCTATAGATCTACATATTTTCAAGGGATTAATGGCTGGCTGGTCTTTTTTCGACAATATCAAAAATTTGCTACTTATCTTGAAAAGTGCTGATTATCAGCATTTTCTTCTTTTGTCTAAATATTTTCTTGGATTGTTTCTATTTGCACCGAATTACACAACTGTTTGTAAGAAACTTACTGCTTGTATGTTATACATTATTCGATCTTCTGTAATATTCTCTCCAATTGGAAAATCGTATGTAACGTCACTGGTATTTGTAAGCTTTGGTCCACTGGAGACTTCTGGAAGGGAAACATAAAGACATAAAGAACTGTGAAGATTATGGGTATTTGAAAAGTGGCTACTTTTTTCTGACTATGAGTAGGCCTATACTAATCAAGATACAAGATACAAGATACAAGATTTTATTCAGAAAACTCACATAACAAAGTGGGTGTCCTCCAATAAAAGATCAAAGTACATGTATAGTCAAGCAAGAAAACTACCTTAACATTATAGATGTTATAATAAAATCACAAATATATTTGGTTTCTATAATGTTAACTGGGTTCATTAAACGATTAAATAATCGTAATGAAGACCCAGAGTCTGGTTTAAAGTCGTGGTTTTCAATTTGCATTTTATTAAATAAAATATCTCTAGGTGCATCGTATTTTGAACAATGCAGCAAAAAGTGTTGTTCATCTTCTAGTTTATTACAAGTGACACAGACCCTTTGATCGCGGGGGATCTTAGGTCTAACATAACGACCTTGTTCGATAAGTAGGTCGTGTGCACTTATTCTTAGCTTGGAGAGTTCTTTAGTTTTCTCTTTTGAGAGTCCAAAGGATAGGTACTTTTGTAATGAGAAATCAGAATAGATATACGAAAAAGTGTACAGTTTATTAGAATCAGTCTGGGTTCTCATACGAGACAGTTCATTATTCAAGTCAATAGAATATCTACAGGATATAATATTTGAAATATCACTCGAATGTACTTCTGATTCTGAGAGTGCAAATTTTTGCATATAGTCATGTATGCATGAATACCACGATTTGAAACCACCTTCAGATAAAGATTTATCCAGTTCAAATGTCTCACGTAGCAGACGATCACTTGGAAGCTGAGATAAACGAGAATAGAATTTGAATGACTGACCACATATGAAGTTGAAAATGGGCTCTCTGCCAAATTCGAGTTTAGAAGCAAAGTTAGATGCCTTCTTGTGAACACCTAGAAGGTATTTGCAAAATCTATTATGGATTTTCTCGAAAGGAAAATTATCGATGTTTTGTTTAATATTGTAGTCTCCTATCCAAATTTCAGCTCCATATGTTAAGATGGGGCGAACAAGAGTGTCAAATAGTTTAAATTTCAATGAATTATTCATAAACTCATGGTCAAGAACATTTGATTTCAATGCAAAAATTGCTTTTAAACTCTTGTGATACAGTTGTTCAACTGCATGTTTGAAATGACCATTGCTTGAAAGTATAATACCTAAATATTTGTATTTATCGACAATCTCAATGACTGAATTATTAAAGTTAAAATTGAGATTTTCTGTTTTAATTTTCCTTGTACTGAAAACCATTACTTTTGTTTTATCAATGTTAATCCTCAGCTTCCATTGATCGCAATACAATTCCAAAGAGTCAAGGCAGGATTGTAAACCTTCCTTACTCTCCGATAATAAAAGCAAATCATCAGCATATATCAAACAGTTTAGCTTGGTCGAACATAATGTAACAGGTGCAGAGGAAGAATGATCGAAAATCTCACTAATGTCGTTTATAAACACGTTAAAAAGAAGCGGACTTAGACCATCTCCTTGGCGTACTCCTCTATCATAATTTCCAATTTGAGAAATAAAATTATCCTTCTTGACTAGAAACTTTGAGTTCGAATACATATTTTTGACCACCTTATAAAAATTTCCCCCAATACCTAAAGTGAGTAGTTTCTGAAAAAGGCCTGAACGCCAGACGGTATCGAAGGCTTTTGAAAAATCAACAAAACATGCATAGATTTGAGTTTTACATTTAGATAAATACTTGTTGATTAATGTCTTTATAGTATAAATATGATCTGTAGTTCGATAGCCGGGTCTAAAACCGGCCTGGAATTTATTGTACAAGTTGTTGTTTTCCATGTGATTATGTAGCCGGGATTGAAGTAATGAGGTAAACAGTTTACCAAAGCTACTAGTTAAACTTAAGCATCGATAGTTGCTACAGTCGTACACGTCATTGTTTTTTGCTAAGAAAGAGACAAGTGAAACGTTCCAACTGCGAGGAAAAGTTCCCGAAATTAAGATTCTGTTGAACAATTTGACAATCGGCAGTAGAAGAATGTCTTTTCCATATTTGAGAAATTCGTTTAAAATTAAATCTAAGCCCGGTTGTTTGTTATTTTTAAGTTTAGTAATTCCAGTACGTACTTCTTTACAAGTAAATGGATAGTCAAGTGGTCCGGTCGTATTTGTCTCTAAGTCACTTAAGTTTAAGTCAGAGTTATTTTCTTTATAAAGCTCTGTTAAGTAGTTAAACCAGGTAGACATTGAAATTGGGTTATTGTTGCAAGATGATTTATTTTTTAATTGGTCAACAGTTTTCCAAAAAGCTTTTGGATCATTTTCATGTAAATTGTCAAGCTGCTGGATGATTTGGTTATAAAACATTCTTTTAGTTTTCTTGAGGGTTTTGTTGTATTCCTTTTTTAATCTATGGAAGGAAACTTTAAGATCAAAATTGTTAGGATCGAGTTGCAGACGTTTCCCTAGATTTCTAAGTTCCCTTTTCATGATAAGACAATCATTATTGAACCACTTCTTTTTAAATGGTTTTTTACATTTACGTCTGCTGAAAGATTTAAATTTTGTGGATTTTTGTGCTGAGAAAGAAATAATATTAGTTAATTGGTTTGTCAATGTATCAATATCAATATCAACATTTTCGACTTCAAGCAGAAAGTTTTGCAGTAAAGTAACACTTTCATCACCTAAAAGTGCTTCTGTAAATTTGTATTTTGTTGAATCATCAATCATAAATTTACCAGGTAATTTAGTGTAGTTAGATTCAGAATCATCATCCATAAAAGTGGAGTGTGGTAGTCTAGTCTTCATGCGACACCATACCACACTATGATCAGACAATTCATTTGGAGGACGAACATTTAAAAAATCAAACAATTCAAACAAGTCTTCATTAACAATGAAATAATCAATGGTACTACTTCCCCTTGGACCAAAGTAAGTGTTGTATCCTAATGAGTCACCAAATATTCTGCAATTTAGTATTCTCATTTTTGTTTCAATACAAAAATCTAATAGTAGCTTACCTTGCTCATTTATTGCTTTGTCAATATTTTGTCGAGGGGGTAAATTAATGTCTGACAGGTAGTTTGGGGGTAACAGATCGAAATCGAGTTCAGTAGTTTCATCTAGTTCTACAAAGTCATTTTCAGTTCCAGTGCGGGCGTTAAAGTCACCCATTAGAATAAGTTTGCCTTTTGCTGAAAAATCACTGATACACTGTTTAAGGTTTTCAAAAATATGATCATTTTCTGGGCAGACTGATTTTACCCTAGGTGGAATGTATAGAAGGCATAAGTAAATATCAACATCACAGTTAAATGCGAGTTTACTTAATTTCAACCAGATGAAATTTTTTGAAATTTTTGTTATTTGAGCAAGACCTTTATTAAATAGCATTTCTCGGACATAAAGTATCAGTCCCCCTGAAGGTCTCCCTCTTTTTCTGTTCCCTTTTGTAGCATAGCTAGTGAATGCTCTGTATCCTGGCAGATTAATGTTTGAATCCTTACTGGTCCAAGTTTCAGTTAAACCAAAAATATCAAATTGGTTATGGAACAAATCGTTTTGGAACTTTTCTTGGGAGAACCCATGTATATTCCAACAGGCGTATTTAAACATGTTTATAAAAGGTAGATATGAGTGAACAAGTATCTAGCCAAAAATTAAAAATAAAAATTAGCAGTTGACATATAGATACAAAGTATAGGAGCGTACTACATAACCATACAGCAAGAACATTTACAGTTGATTCAAGCTTATGGTTAGGACGCAAGACATAACATTAAAGATTATGCTCGTGCTTAATAGGCTAGTGGATTATTATTGCAGGCTTTCTAGACACCGCGGCTACAGCTTTGTTTACACTGTAAGTGTGATGTCCAGCAGTATTAATCGTTCAAATTAACCCGAGATATTTGCATATTCGGGTCATATTGGGTCACGATTGTATTGAAATGAATATTTATTTAGCGTTAAATATTAGTCTTTCTTCATGCAAAGTCTGTGGTGTAATGGTAAGTATCTCTGACTTCAGACCTGACGGTCAAGGATCGAATCTCAGAAGGTGACTATTTTTTTATCCTTAATAAATAATTGTTTCTGCAATTATCATCCTCGTGAATTTCATTGCTGTTTATGAATTCACTCACAGAAAAAACCATCAATTACACTTACACTACTATATAAGGCACTGTTCATGTTGAAAGTAGCCATTTCATGTAATAATGCCGTCAAAATACCTTAGCTCGGGAGAAAAGGAAAGGATACTGAATTTTTGAGTATTTTAGGGACAGTGGAGAGCCGATTGGAGTGGCTATACAGCAGACTATTGAGGCAACTGGAGTGAGCAGGGCAACGGTCAACAGAATAAAGCAGGAAGCGCGAAGAAATGGGAAGGTAGCCAGTCCGACAAGGAAGAAAAGAGTTCCGTACAAGTCTGTCAAAGATTTTGATATCGACGTCATTCGCCACAAGATCGCCGAGTTCTACAATGTTCGCGCGTGCAGTAAGGTGGAAAAGGCTGTAGAAGAGATGAAACGTGCTGATCACTACTCCGGTAAAGCAACTCCCATTATCATAAATATCACAGGGTCAGACACGGAAGATACCGACACAGCAGACGAGTGCCCTACGGACACCAGTGCTACTGACACTGCTGACGAGATGTAACTTGGAAGTTGAAATGCTATGTTTGAAATGAAATAGTTTAATAAAATAATGAAATATACAACTGAAATGAATAGAAATTTTAAATAAATATAAAAATAAACACAAAGAAAGTATATCAATAGTAAAATTAAAAGATGTAAAGCACATATAGTGAAAAGAAGAAATAAAAGATTCTGATTCGTTTCGAACCTTGATCTTCTATATCATGAGCCCAACGCGCTATCCAATACACCACGATGCCAATTTAAAGTTTATGCGAAAATAGAATCTATAGTTCAAAGGTATCTTATTATTTAAATCGATAATACCTGAAGCGTGAAATCAGTATGCAAATATCTCAAGTTAAAATGAACAAGCAATACCTATAATAGATTCACAACAAAACGAGAACAATCCCAGTTGTTTTGATAAAGCAGTTCAACTGTAATTATTCCCGTTCAACAGCGAATCAACTACAGATTACAACTACATGTGAATATACATAGTATACATACATACTGAGTTGGTGGGGTATCCCTTTGCTATTAGTATATAATTTAACCTTTAACCTTTAACAAAACGGCGCAAATTTTGGACTGGACGAAGTCGAAAGGAATGGCTACAACAAAATAAATTGTATCAGAAGGAGAAAGTACCATTATGCAGGAAAATATTAAGGCAAAGGGAGAAAGTGCTGGATGTCAGCATCTTCCTTTGCCTCAATGTTATCCTAAACTTTTTTCTTAGAAATGTCCAAACCAAGTCCTGTTTGGGAATGGGTTAACAAAGTATTTATCAAAGCAAAGGATTCAGTTATAAGTTTCCTAGCAAATTGGCATTAATTTAAGACAAATGAAAAATAAACATACATACATATTGTGAGTCATACTTGACTTGGCGGGGAATCACTTTGCTATTAATATAAAATATATAACCCTTTCTAAAACGGCGCAATTTTGGACTGGTCTATTTCGAAAGGAATTGCAGACAACAAAATAAATTGTATAGAAAGGAGAAAATATGCACGTTATAGATCAGAAAACAATGAGGCAAAAGGAGAAGGTGCTGGTCGCCAGCATCTTCTTTTGCCTCAATGATTTCGCAAGCCTATTCTATTGGGCAAGTCAAAACCGGGTTTTGTTTGGGAATGGGTTAACAAAGGTGTTATCAAAGTAAAGGAATCGGTTAAAAGTTTGTTAGCAAATTGGCATAAATTTGTATGTAAACAACTGTAGTCTACAGAAAAATGGGCAATAAACATTCATATACATACTGAGTGTCATTCTTGACTTGGCAGGGTATCGTTTTGCTATTTGTATATAATATGTCCCTACCAAAGCGGCACAATTTTGGACTATTCCAATTCAAAATGAGTAGCAGACAACAAAATAAATTGTATTGAAAGAAGAAAACATGTGTGTTATAGTCCGGAAAGCGTTGAGGTAAAAGTAGAAAGTGCTGGTCGCCAGCCTCTTCTTCTGCCTCAATGTTTTCCCGAGCTTTTCTCTTGGGGACATCGGAACCAGGTCTTGCTTGGGAAAGAGTTAACAAAGTTATTATCAAAGTAAAGGAATCGGTTTTAACCCTTTCTCAAATGACAAATTTTAGGGTGATCCACTTCAAAAATTCCCACAAATGACAAAATGGATTTGTGTAAAATATGGCACAGAAAATTTTGAGACAAAAGGAGAAACTGCTGGCTATCAGCAGTCTCTTCCCTTGTTTCAATGTTTTCCCAAGCCTTTTCTAATAGGGACGTCAAAATCAGGCCTTGGGAAAGGCTTAAAAGTTTGTTAGTGAATTGACATTAATGCATGTATACAACTATAATCTTAAGACAAATAATAAACATATATACATTTTGAGTGTCTTTCTTGACTTTGCGGGGTATCGTTTAGCTATTAATATAATATATCCCTACCAAAACAGCACAAATTTTGGACCGGTTCATTTGGAAAGTAGTTGTAGACAACAAAATAAATTGCATCAAAAGGAGAAAATATGCATGTGGTAGACCGGAAAAACATTGAGGCTAAAGGAGAAAGTGCTGGATGCCAGCATCTTCTTTTGCCTCAATGTTTGCCTTAGCATTTTCTCTTAGAGACGTCAAAACCAGCTTTTGTTTGGGAATTGGTTATCAAAGTTATTCAGCATGAAAGGGTTGAATCACTATCAACTAAATCTTAAATACATGTGATATAAGCTACTAGCTACCTCAATTATGAATAAATCAAATGAGGGCTACAGAAAGTATATGACTAGGCCATTTATTGGACGGAAAATGAAGTTTGCTAAAGGTTGCTTGTAGGAAAAGGTTGTTTAACCCTTACCCAAACTGCAAAATTTTAGGGTGATACTCTTCAAAAACTGTCAAACATGACAAAACCGAAGTTATCAAAGGTAGAATTTGTGTAAATATTGCATAGAAAACATTGAGACAAAAGGAGAAACCGCTGGATATCAGCAGTTTCTTCTCTTGTTTCATTGTTTTCCCAAGCCTAGTTTATAACGGACGACAAAACCAGGTCTTGTTTGGACAACAAAAGTTATTTGTGTTGGTCTAGATTGAGAGAAGTTGCAGACGGAAATAAAGTACTGTTAAACCTTTCCGGCTGTATTAGAAAGTTCGATTTTCACCGGTCGTCGTGGTTTCCCATGACAGTTTAGTAGACAACAAGCAGTGCAGACAAAAATCAGGTTGCATACATGCAAAAGCTGATCTCAGTCTGAACTGTCTGTCAAAGCTTGGAAAATAAAGCAGTGAATTTTCCTTGGCATTTGATCACTTGTCACAACAACAACCATTGCAGAAAATCCGCAATAGATTAATTTTGCTACAACGTGACCGATGTGAATTAGGTTTGAAGCAGGGAAGGTAATTGAATGTTTTTTTCGAATATCTTTCAACCAGCACTTGATGACAAAGTTATGAACGAGCAAACACAATTTCAAAACCTTCATTATCAAGTGCGTTAAAAATCTTAATTGCTTTAGGGTCGAGAAGAAGAGTTTTTTACCTGGAGCGATGTTCGAGCAAAACGTTCCACCATTGTTAGCTACCAACAACAAAGGCACGATGTATTCAGATGAGGCCCCTTGGAAGAAAGGCAACCTGAAAATGAAAATGGCTTCACATAAGTTTAAGTCCAAGAAGTAGATCTAGCTTAAATTTGGCGATTTCGTGTGACATCTTTTCTTTTTCTGTTTATGTTTGTTTTCTTTTGAATATAAGCGAACACTATCGTTACAATCTCATACCTTGAGCATCTAAAGAGTGCCAAATTCAGTATCATGTTGGTAGATTGCTTACTGCTGTAAGTAGACCGGTTGAACAGTGAACAAGAAGGACACTATTTTATTACCGACCTGACACCCAACGAGCATATTGTCGATGTTAGTGCAAATCTTCGTAGCTCCAGCTTGATTAAAGCTGGAGTTACTAGGTTTTGCAATAACACCGACGATTTACTTTGTGTCATAATTTTGTTCTTTATGGTGGTCGAATTGATGGGGCAGGAATTAAAGTCAACTGATGTCGACATATCGATAGTAAAAACTTCCTACCTTACTCCCAGCAAGCACATGGCCAGTGTCGTTATTCCGCTCATCATGAGGGTCGAACTCAGCAGTTTAGCTTTAATGAGATCATTGTCAGACGCACAGACGGCTTCTGCGACAAGTAAAGACACGATCAGCTGGCCTGAGAGAGATAGGAGCCCTTGCTGAAACAGAAGAGCTGTACACATAATATTGTATTCTATGCTTATTTTGGGGTTCGAACCTGGGAATTTTTCTTTAATGAGATCATTGTCGGACGCACAGACAGCCTCAGCGACAAGTAGAGACACGATCAACTGGCCTGAGAGAGACAGGAGTCCTTGCTTTGAAAGAGAAACAACACGTAAGTGGGAGGTCAAAGCCTCGTAACTCCAGCTTAAAAAAAGCTGGAGTTAGGAGGTTTCAACCTTCCACCCACAAAATATTATGTAGCTTTAATGAAATCATTGTCGGACGCACACACAGCTCCCGAGACAAGTAGATACACGATCAGCTGGTCTGAGATACACAGGAGCCGTTGCTGAAGCAGATATTAAGTTTTTTATGCTCGTTGTGGTCGTTGTGGGGTTCGAACTCAGGAGTTTAGCTTGGATTTGTGTATAATATAGTACTGAAAACATTGAGGCAAAAGGAGAAAATGCTGATTAACAGCATTTTCTGCTTTTGTCTCAATGTTTTCTGAAGCCTTTTCTAATAAGGAAACCAAAACCAGGTATTGTTTGGGAAATGGTTAACGCAAAATTTGATTTGTCGTCAACCCTATGGTGTGGAAACAAATTTGAAATGTCAAATGTATGCTCGTATCATACACTTAAAGACACTTCTAACGCAACACTTACCTTTTTGGTAATAATTTGAAATTCAATGAACCATGTTTCATCAAATTTTCAACAAATTTAATTCATTCACAATAAGGTCCTCTCACTTATGTTTTAGTCTGTACCCACAGAACACACTTCCGGAGGCAAAGACGATGGGTTGATGGGAAATCAACATTGTATACATGAAAAGTATTACTAAGAATAGTCACAAATCGACATTATCAACACGAGGCTCCCTAAATATGTGGAGAAAACAATGACGACGCACGTGCATTCAATATACAGCGATAAAGAGCACGTGCATTCAACATTAAAACGCTTTGGGTTCAAGAGTATTGTTACCAAAACGCTTTGGGATTGAGAGTATTTACTAAAAATAACAAATACTAAACGTTTGAGCGGCGTTTTAAGACTCCAAGGACGACTTTTGGATGCTGTTGTGTGCGGGGGGGGGGGGGGGGGTCTTAGATGAAATAACCTAATTGCATAATATCTGTAATTTTCATAAAGAAACATTGAGTAGAAATGATTAAATTTGCAGTTCATATAACATGACTAGAAAACAAAAAGTCGCAAAAAATATTTGCGAGCTGATAACGTAAATTCATGTTATTCATGTAACAGCAGTGAAGTTTATTACATTCTGCTAACATTCTGTGTGTCCGTCATGGACCTAAATGACACGAAGACACCCCCTTCTCATAGATAAAGCATGATTGATGATGAATCTTTGCCGGATCATTCTTAACTCGTCCCTTTTAAGTTCCTGTTCCAGTTGTTGAATTTTTCTTGGAGCAAAAGGGCGAAAAACTAATGTCTGGTAACAAATTCAGTGATTTTGTGCAATGCTGACACGTACAAAACATTATTTCTTAAACAAAATAGATACATCTGAATTCTAGTATTGCTTCGCACGTGAAAGCATGTTATTGAATCTTATGAAGCAATGGTATGAGATATTCATGAGCATGATTTGGTGACGCTACTTTGATGATATTGAAATTCTGCAATTGCCTAGGGTTTTGTGACTTTTCATATTTGAGTCTTAGTGAAAAGTCTAAATATTTATTATGTTCGGATCAGTCGATTTTGATGAAATTTGCAGAAAACATGTAAACGTGGTTGATCTATATTTGCTGAAAATTTAATAAAATATACTGCATTATTTATCTAATTATGATGAAAAATGGAAGTGTTGCGTTGGATGTGTCTTTCAGTGTAGAGTTCGTATTTGCGATGACAGTTTGGATTGCTACATATCCCTTCTTTTCTCTTGCTCAGATTTATAAATTTATTTTGATATTTTCATACGCATTGTGGGATTCAAACTCAGAAGTATTTTAGAAAGATTGTATTTTTGCTCATTTTGGATTTTAACTCAATGGTTTAACATTGATCCATTCCCAAACAATACACGATTTGACGTTTTTAATAGAAATGGATTGGGAAAACATTGCGTCAAATAAGGAAAATGCTTGTTACCAGCAGTTTCGTCCTCTGTCTGCTTGGGATTGCGTTAAACGACATACAGCGAAATACCTTTTCATGAAAAAATGACATTCAAAATGTAGTGTCGCTAAAGCACAATGTCATAAACATAATATACTGGTCAAAACTTTTAACACACCACACGAATATATTAATTTTTTCTTGAAAAGTGTTAAAGCTGCTATTTCCCAGATTTGGACCCAAAATTTGTCAAAAACAAACGAAATGTACACTTTTTAAGCTTTATATGACCTTAATAAATGATTACGACAAACTATTGAAGCAACGACTCATTTTTTCGCAATTTGATGCCAAATTCATGAAGCGATGTCGAAAGTAGGTCAAAACAGTAGGGCATGCGACTTTCTTAAATGACGTCACAACATACATGATGACGTTATATTAAAATTCAAGTATGAATCTCGTTTGAATCTTGGTCCGCGCTGTATGCGCATGTGTGACAGTTAAAAAATAAATTCAACCGCATCTGTGACGGAGTTGAATTTGGGTTTGGATTCTCCCTAAATTCGGCTATCTCTCTTATAATTTCGGTTCAATCTCTGTCTGAATCGCATATTATTAATCATTTTGAGGTGCCCAAACACAAAGGCTTTGCATACTTTTTCAAAAAAATTCATTTTTTGCAATTAGACCATCTGTTACCCTCCAGCTTTAAAGCTGTTTTATTGGATATGCATATAATTACTTTTCTAGAATGAATGACCATTTAAGAAATATTCACACCACAGTCAAGTGATGGTTAATAAATGGAACTCTCGAAGATTGCTTGAACGACAAGTACCCTCATTGTGACAACCGGAGTGGCGCAGTGGTTAGCGCACTTGATCTGTAGCCCGGTCGTTACGAGTTAGAGTCCCACTCGGGTAAGGTGTGTCTTTGGGCAAGACACTTAATTGTCAGCTCCAGTCTACCCAGCTGTATGGAGTAGGTAGCAGTGAGGAAAAACTTGCTGCCTCTTCTCGAAAAAAAGGAAATAAAGGGCCTATAGAAGCTTAAAGTAGCTTATGACATGTACATAGTACATCTAGTCTCAATCAAAGTACTGAAAGTACTGTTGGGAAGCAAATTTGTTAATATGGTAGGCCTGTCCAGAAGTAGAGTACTTTGATTGGGTACTTTGATTATCCATTTGAATACCTTGAATACTTTGATTTCATGCATCTATTTATAGCTTTGAATTTTCATAGTTCAGTAAACTTGACTGACCAATTTACAAGGAAGGCCATTGGACTGACCTTTGAACCATAATAAAGCAAATTACTACGCCGGTTTTTTCTTCTCTTAGATACATGATTAATTGAGTGTTTCATTTTTCGTCACACAATTCAATATCTACACATAACTTCCGACTTACATATTGAATATTTGAATGACTGTTACCTCATCAATCTTTGTTTGTTTTTTAGGTTATTTATCCTCGGTTGCCGGTTGCCCATATGACCGAGTAGTAGACTGGGCGTGCCCAGGAAGGAACTCCCTTCTTTTGACCTGTTTCCAGCTTTGAATGGTGGAGGAAGACCCCAAGTGAGCACCTGGGTAGAACCACCGACGTTCCGCAAGCCAGCTGGATAGCTTCCTCACATGAAAGTTCATACGTCCCTGGCGGGATTCGAACCATCAGAGGTGAGGGGCAGGTGATCCTGAGTCAGCGACTCTAACCACTCGGCCACGGACGCCCCTGTAATCATCAATCTTTGCTTTTGATAGAACTATTTATAATGAGGAGGACCGGAAGATGTTGTATGGTATGCAGAGAATGGTAAAGTGCAGAGAAAGGCGGCTGTAAAGAGAATCAAATTTTGCAAAATTTGCTTCCCAAAAACTGAATGACCTGAACTGAATTTTCGAAATTTACACAAACAGCAAAATTTAACCGAACTGCAAATTTCCGACATAATTCAACGATAACATTATTTTCTATTTATTGATTGATTTTTTTTAAAAAAAAATATTGATAATAGACTGATGAGGAAACGTCAATTTCGAATAAAAAAATAGTTCTAAGCGTAAGAATTGAATCTGCAAAACACCACACCCACCATTAATAGAATGAAATTTGGGATATTGCGAAACTTGTGTCTATTCCTGTAATATCTGGTTAGATTATTGGTAACATTTTCACCATTATTCCTTAGATAATGGTTAGGCCTATACATTTCATTGACATGTAAGAATCATTGCTATTATGGGTGGAATTGTGGTGCGTCTCAAGTTTTGACTAGTATAATATATAATTCAACATTCATGATGTTGCAAATCTATATGCATATCTAATGCTTTTCAAAATGTTTCGCACGAGTCAATGAAACTATTCTCGTATATCAAGTTTTATTACCAAGTTTGTTATTGACGGGTACATTAATGCATCGCGTCATGCTAAGATTTATTATCATCATCCCTGTAATTCACAATACAATACAATACAATACAATACAATACACTTTATTCACTCAGTTCCTTTTACAGAAATCAAGAGGTATACATGCACATGAAATACAAATAACAAACGAGGCTAATATGCCGACTAAGCAGCCGGACAGACATCAGAATTTACACATGATAATTTTTATAAATTTACACAAATTCACAATTTCAGACTGGATATTTGAATTCATTAGAGACTCGAACTTTAAAATGTTACATCTTTTTGAATACTTGACAGGGATCAATCGTTCACGTTCTTCTTTTAAAATACTACATTCGAATAAGTAATGATACTCGTCACCTATGTTGTTGTTACAGAGGGTACATATTCTATCGGGTATATCGGTATTCAACCATCTCCCTGTTTCTATTGGTAATTTAGTATTGTTCGTGCGCAATTTCTGTCAAAACACATTCCCTAACAGTAAAATTTTGGGGATTATCAAAATTGGAAAACGAATGTTAATGGAACTTTGGGCAAAATGCTTAAATTCGGTCGAAAATATTGTGGTGGGGAATAGATAATGGTGGTTAGTATTTCTTTCTTTTGTCTCAATAGTTTTCCAACCCAATACCTAAACCATCTTTTTTTCAAGCATTCAAGCTAATAATTATGTCAGTTGGTTGCAACGGTTTTTATCACTTTTCAAGTTAAACAAAGGTTATAATCATAATTCCTCATCTCTTTCTATAAAACATCAGCGACATTTTGCACAGGTATTTGAATGGACATGCTAAAATGTAATATCAGTTGTTTAAACGTGAACGGCTTTCTGGTTGTTTAGGAATATGACAAAAATGTTTCACTTTTAAGACCCGTCTTACTGAATATTCTTATTCATTATAAAACTACATAGCGATACATTTCAAATACCCGTTGAATTCATGTTCACTTTTAAAGTTGCATTGGCCTGTATTGGCTTGCCAAATCTATTTGTGAATATCGCTTTTTTGTCATTTTTATGGTATCTTTCGACTGCGTTTATAATCCCCCACATCATTCCAGTGTTAAAAGGCTCTTGTTCCGGACTTTATACAAAAAACGATCTTAATATTTCTATACCATTTCAAACAATCTGGTGAAACAAAAGGGTCATAATTACCTGTAGAGCACAAATGATCGTGATATGGATAGGTGGCACGTCATTGACACCATAGATAAGATATTTCTCTTGTTCTTCTTGTTCTATTATCACATCTGGATTTTTGTCAATAAATTCCGTGTCTCCATTAACAACCAGATCCATAGGAGTTGCCGCATCATGTATTTCATTTTCTTCGTTTGTTTTATCCATTTTATTAATTCATATGTTTTGTTTCTATCAGTTTAATCCTTTGAATTCTGATTAACAGCAACTCCTTCTTTCAATCCTTTTGCAACAACTACCTTCTTTTTCGTCCTTGTAAAAAAGACCTTTTGTTGGAAAAATTGGTAAAAATAGAAGAAAATGAAAAAAATCCTAAACAAGGCACGGCTTTTACATCTCTGATAGGAAAAGTCCGGAAATATATCGAGGCAAAAGAAGAAAACGCGGACTTTTGTCTCAATATCTACTTTATGCTTTAATGCTCACAATTGTTGTCTTGGTATCAATATCCACTTTGTCGCGTGTTACATCTTTCATAAGGGAGAATGGCAATAAATTTTGTGCTATAAATAGACTAAGTTTAGTGTTATGTTTTGATAAGCCGTCGGTGCTGTTATAAAATCTCGTAACTACGGCTTAATTCAAGCCGTAGTTACGATATTTTATAACAACACCTACGGAAATTTTATTGTTTGTCCGAAATTACGTCACGGTACAGTGGATAAAATTGTTTCCTATTCAAAGTTTTGCCCAGTGGAAAAGGGTTAAAAAAACAACATTCGCGTCTCAAATCGTCGCTTTTGTACGAAAACATCGTATCTGCAGCTTGGTTTAAGCTGCAGATACGATGTTTTCGTAGAAAAGCAGCGATATACCAAGGAGTTCACAAAATAATTACAAACGGAGTAAAACCAGTAGATAAGATAATGATAAGATGATGATAATCACAGCAGTTGCTTCTGGTTTTTCAAAATCCAGAAATAGGCGCGTAGTCCGTTATGAAAAAGAGAAACTTAATCCTTTCCCACATATTATCACTTTTTGATGCCCCAAATGATAAAGACTTAGGAAAACATTGTAGAAAATGAAGAAATTGATTGTGACAAGCAATTTCTTTATGATTAAAATCCCTTTTTTAAATGCACAGACATGTATTGAAACACCCCAACCCAAACACACACCGCATTCGCAAAAGCGCTTATTCCATACTACTGATAAATGCATGTTCAGACTAAGAGAGCTTCAAAAAGTAACATTTTTATCTGATCTTTCCCAAAATGGTCGTTATTAGCAGAATAAACAGCTCATCAAATTTCATCAACTTTTTGAAAATTTAAAGACTGAAAACTGTTGTAATTATCGTCGCTTTTATACGAAAACCTCGTAACTGCAGCTTAAAACAAGCTGCAGTTACGAGGTTTTCGTTGAAAAGCAGCGATATTTCCCACAATGAAACACTGATGCTCATTCCACGGTGACTGATTGTACATTGTATACTGCTCAGCTGCTATCGGAGAACGGTAACAAACCGCTGCTTTCGGCAGAAACCTCGTAACTGCAGCTTATAACAAGATGCAGTTACGCGGTTTTTGTTAAAAAGCAAAGAAGCTCAATCTGACCTTGGTACCCAACTGGTTTTTAACCCTTTCTCAATCAACAAAATGTCAAACTGACCATAATTGAAAGCTGCTGTAGATAACTAGACTTGCCTAGTCGTTTTTTCTGTTTGCGTTATTTGTAAATGGATGCATTATTCTGTTTGAGACTTGCCTCTTTAATCCAAGTCCAAGGTATTTATTGCTAACAGAAACAGTATTCTAGCCTAGGATGTCATTTAAAAAGGGTCTTTGCTTTTATACTATAACCTTTATACTATGGTCTAGGCCAGACTAGTAGATAACATGCATGAGAACTAATGAAAAGGGTATTTCTGTAATTCGTAGCATAGAAAATGTTAAGGTAAAAGATGTAGCAGCATTTTCTTCTTTTGTCTCAATGTTTCCCAAAACTTTTTACTCGTCAGAACAACATCGTAGCCGACACCCTTCCAAAGAAACCAAGGATCCGACCTTGTTATAGTTGCTGAGTTGGGACCGGATTAACACATTCTCAAACGTTGACGATTTTGACGTCATTGAAGAAAAAAGACAATGGAACACAATGAGACAAAAGAAGAAAATACCGATGCTTTCGCCTCGATATATATAAATCTATGCTATATTGTACAAAACGTCCATCTTTATGATCAACATCAATTTTGTCGCCTGCAACCGCTTATCCTACTCTAATATGTTGTCATTTTGGGAAGGTTTAAAGTTTTGTAATTTAGCAAGCAACAAAAGTATCAGGCCTATATTTTGCAGGTATCCCGCTTCTTCATTGAATAGGAAACTGTTGGTTTCGATATAATGAGTATTATGTGAATCTATATATCATTAGTGTGATCTATGTGTTGGCCCTATCCTATACAGGACCTGATTTTGAAGTCCCTTATCATGTAATGTTTGGCTAAACATTGAGGCAAAAGAATGAAATGTTGATAGCTAGCATTTTCTCATTTTGCATAAATATTTTCTGTACAATATATTAGATCTATAACGTTTACAAATCATATCTTTATTAACTTCCATTCAGTCGTCTGCAGCAGTGCTACAATTTAATTAGCCTAAATTAGTGTCATTTTGGAAAGCGTTAAACCCAAATCTTTCCGAAACTTTTATCCGTTAGTTCTACAAACGAACGATCTGATTAAAAATCCAGTGTTAACAGACAGTAACGTCTGACAGGCATCAGTCATCTTCGCTAGCCAAGGTTGAACCCACCTACGTTTGTATTCACCATTGGCGGATTTAGTCCGATTTTCTTGAAATCGCGAAACGCCGCCTAGCGGTTGTTCTGCTGGTTGTTTACGTCCATTATTGATGACGTCATTAACGCGCGTTGTCTTTCGCGTCATACGTCATGCGGATATGTAAAAGTTAGCTGCTTTTTTGGTCGAATTGTCGAAAGTATAATAATTCGTCGATTAAAGTTAGGAAATTCCTGCCTATTGCAGTGAAATTCTTAGGAAAAATCGCCCATCTTCGCGTTTTTGAGTTGCAAATGCAATGCTTTTTACCGCCCGTTGTCATGATTTGGTTACTCATAACAAATGTATCAGTCGACAATCTGATTGGTTCCAGCGAGACCTCGCTGGAACCAATGAAAACGCTTTCCAGGAGGCCAAGAAAATCGGACTAAATCCGCCAAGGGTGAATACAGAAACGACGTTACGTCGTAGATGTCACCCTTGGCTTGCGAAGATGGGCATCAGTAAGGGGTCATCTTTTCTGACATTTTCTTCTGACCAATCAAATGAACGCTTTCAAGATTCGGAAAGCGGTTAAAACCCGAAAACTAGGACACAAGGACATTAATGCAGAACCAAGTATTTGGACGCAATTGCCGTGGAAAATAATATAGAACAAGATGGTTGGTTGGTTGGTTGGTTAGAGTATTAGGATATAGTCGATTTTTTGTTTTCCCGGGGTCAATGAAGATGACCATCGACTAGTGCACGTCAGATGTTACTGTAAGATGGCACCGGATTTTAATCTGGTTGCAAAACGAAGGGTTGTTAGTGAAAGTACGATAATCCCATAAAGTTTCAAGGGTAATTTAATAACAATACTACTTTCACCATTTCCTGAAAAACAGAATTTGGTTGCGCCTAATAGCAATGAATGTTGTGTTAAGAATATGCTGCATTTACTGTTATGTAATTGATAAACCGTCCGTGTTGTTATAAAATCTCGTAACTGCGGCTTGAAACAAGCCACAGTTACGAGATTTTATAACAACGCCTAATATAATTTTCTACGTTTGAGGAACGAATTAGGAGAAAATTATTTTCCCTTCGTCTGAATGAAGTAACGTCAGGTAGCACGTGCTACATGTGGTACATGTATATTGGAAAGGTTGTTCAAGTGTGTTAATTGTCATTCAGCTTTGGGTAACCGGTTCGACAGGACGTTTTTTGTTCATTGACTAGTTTTAATGTTCGACTTTGCATTTATCATAACACAGTAGTCAACCTTCTGTACAGGGGGATTGCAACAAATAGTATTGCGAGAAAAGAGGGACATGCTTGTACAAACCAAGAAGACAACTGGAGCAAAATTGCGAGAGCAGCGATGGCTTTGTGAAAAGATAAGTACAGCTGTAAACTTGGTTATTTAACAAATAAATCTATTGATTATTAGGAAAGGGAACCTTTCAAGTTGTCTATATAGATGTGATGTTCAGTTTATTTTTTAAAGATAGTGTAATTGTCACTGATGCAGAGAGCTTCGAATCATTATAGATTACTGCAGAATCGTTTGAGGTTTCTTTCAAAAGGAAATGCTGTAAGTTAATGAACATCGAATTTAACTCGAAGCTAGAACGTGTAGATAAAAAATATGTGTTGAACGATACGAATTGGCAATTGTAGCTTTCATGGCAGTTGTTTTTACAACATTTCAATGAGCTAGTTCTTGACTTAAATGTGAATTAACAAATATTGATAGACAGAAAAATAGGGACAGATCAAGATCAGCTAGGTCATTTCTGCACCGATACTTGGTTATTCCTGTGATATGTATATTTTGATAAATTACTGGTGTGAGACCATGTATAGTCCCCGCGGGATCTACTGTTTCCCTCAAAACATATAGACCATATACCTTTTTGGAATTTAAAGGTCACATAGATTAAAAATAAATGATTGCAATGATAACTAATACTGGTGTGTAATTCCTATGGGGAATTTATCACGTGCGTATTATGAAAAGATATGTTCATCACGTGCGTACTATAGGATGTTACACGATGATAGTATCGTGTATAACTTTATCTTCCACAAACTATATCTGTCATTGCACAAACATTGTACATACTTATAGTGAGTCGAGTTAATTACGGTAATCATAAATACATTTATAAACATTGCTTGTGTAGGCCTATAAGACGACACGTATTGAATTCACGTGCTAATAGCCGACCGCATAAACAGTGCTTACATACAAGATTAGTGCACTATTTAGAAACATATTTCCCTATTTCTAATTGCTATAATCACCCCTTTGCTTTTGATTTGGCTTTTTGATGGAAAATTGGTGAAAGAGAGGTAAAATGCAATGTATAGAATTGATTTGACTTCATTTGGCCTTTATATTATATTACGCTAATGAGAAACGAAAAAGTATTTTTAATAATAAAAAAAAAAAAAATATCAATTCATGATTATTTTCAGGATTGAATGCCCGTCGAAGGTATGTTGGTAAAGTTGATAGAGGTTTGTACAAGGTGCTTAGTTGCACCTACGTCATATGACAGAATAGGAAAGGTAATGCTTTGTTAGCTGATAGTGCACAGAATACTGTGGAAATTGTGGAGGGTAAATCCAAGGTAACATTACAAATTACTTGATGTTGGTTGATCATATTAGTGGTCTAAAGGCGTTTTTGAATTCTTATTCATATAAAGTCATGAAATAAATACTTTTGAAAATGAGGTCGGAATATTAAGCATTTATTCATATAAGACTCTTGGCACATAATGAAAAGTAAAATGTGGTTTGCTGGTGGCGTTTAAATATGAATTAACTAAACTTAGAACTTTTTTCTTTAAGAAATATGTAACAGTTTTTAACGGGAAGATATCATTTTGTTATATAGCCAGGACAGCGTAGGGATCGAAAGGTAAGACGTTTGCCATAGATTGAAAAGTAAATATGATTTGCTGGCGGTGTTTAAATTGGTATTTACTGAACTAAGAACTTCTCTTTTGAGAAATGTACAAGAAATAACATTTTTCTATGGTAATGGAAAGTTATCATTTATAGTCATGACAGTGGATCGGAAGGTAAGACTAAAACGCGGTTGAATGAATGACCTGGTAGGCCTGCATCTTATTTAAGAGTCAGAACAGAGTTTTGCATATTTAAATCTAGCACGATGTGTAATGTCATCTATGCGTGATCTGCTTAGATGTAAATCGCTTATTGATACAAGGAGAAGTGAATTCGGTACGTGGCATAGAAGGCAAGTATGCCTATTTAAAAGAAATATCAAAATTAATGATATGAATAGTACAAATTTGACTTAAGATGCTGATTCCTTATACATAAAACGTAAAATGCTGCATGCTTATGACTTACAATTCCTTTTGGTGGAAGGATTTATTAGTCCTCAGCAGTAATTACAATGACACTGAATGGTTTGTATGTTTGTTTAAAAATATACATAATTGAACAACGGTTTAAATTCATATCATCAAGAATCTGGTTGATTTTTTTTTAATTAAAAACATAGATTTTTGACTGGTAGAGCTCATAAGTACAACACATGTGTTGAACTTGAAACGCATTTGATAAAAAATTGAGGAAAATGATATGACTGTTTAATCATGCTTTATTGCAGTGAATTCACGAGATATGCTGCGATTGCTACTGGGAAAAAGATTTAGTGAAACTAGAAATGAATTGATTAAAATGTCTTTTTCAGTGATACTGGTTCTTCGATTCCATGATGGGTTTGGATGTCGTACATTGAGCATTGGTAGGCGGCTTCGCCTTAGTTCGTATGGTGGCTTCACCAATGTAGCGGCTTCGCAAGTGGTATGATACGGCGGCATCGCCAAGATCAAAGTACTGACGATATTACGGTAGGCGGCATCGCCTTAGTTCGAATGGTGGCTTCACCAATGTAGCGGTTTCGCTAGTGGTATGACACGGCGGCATCGTCTAGATCAAAGTGATGACGATCTTATGGAAGTGTCTGTGTTAAACGTATAGTAAGTGTACGGAGAGAACTACATTTCTCTTTGAAATGATAAATCAGTGAGGTGTCTCTGTAGATGAGCGTAATCACCAGAATTGTGGCTTTGCTATTACGAATGAAACCGATATGGTATGACAAACTTTCACATATCAATAGTGATTGATGTAATAGCGGTATCGCAGACAATGCATTTAGGACAGCTTTGCCTTGATAAGTGTACGGAGAGAACTACATTTCTCTTTGAAATGATAAATCAGTGAGATGTCTCTTTTGATGAGCGTAATAACCGGAATTGTGGTTTTGCTATTATGAATGAAACCGATATGGTATGACAAACTTTCGTATATTAATAGTGATTGATATATAAAGCGGTATCGCAGACAATGCATTTAGGGCAGCTTAGTCTTGATAAGTTCGGTGAATTCATTTATGGGATTTCCCGGACGGTTATCATAATTGTCGTGATATGATGTAATGAGTGTTGTAGACATGGTATATAATTTGTTAAAGAGTTACGGATAGTGATGAAATCGTTGATGAACGACAAGGTGTGCGAACAATCTGCGAATCATGTAAAATGACAATGATTAGAAAATGCATCTCAATGTTATACCTTTTTTGTAAAACTGTGGTTTTCTCTATCATTTATGAACTTGAAAAATTGGACGTGCTTACTTATCACACAACTCTTCGTTTCGTTAAATGAGTTGAAGACTATATGGTTTATCAATAAAGAAACATTCAATAATGACTGACACAGGTCGGGTGGTTGAGATTGACTTTATGTAAAAGCAAAGTTATTTCCAATGAATTTCATTTGTAATTATTCTTTTTGTGTATGCAAAATTAAGCATATTATGCTGATTACAAGAATGGTCGATCTAATCAATACGCCCGTTCTTTTAGTTCATCGGTTACCCAAGTGCTCTACACCATACGTGTATTACCAAATTACAATTTGTTATTGTCCAGAGTTGTTGAGTTGTTCATTGTACCTAAGTTATGTAATGGTGCCGAGGGAAATATAATTTTCTACGTTTGAGGAACGAATTAGGAGAAAATTATTTTCCCTTCGTCTGAATGAAGTAACGTCAGGTAGCACGTGCTACATGTGGTACATGTATATTGGAAAGGTTGTTCAAGTGTGTTAATTGTCATTCAGCTTTGGGTAACCGGTTCGACAGGACGTTTTTTGTTTAGTTTTTAGAGTCATGTTGATATTTACGTGTAAATGGAAAAAAAATGCACTGTTAATACAATACAAGATGCAATTCAATCGGTCAAAAGCGCATTCTATGCATCAATACAGTCGCATTAACGTTATTCAATGCATTTCATATTAAAAAAAAAAAAAAAATCAGCGTGTATATGCAGTTCGTCTGAAAACGACGTTCATGAGTGCCAACAGAAGTAATTAGTACAACCATTTTTTGTGTTCCAAAAGCTTTCCTTTATTAAAACTGATAGGTCAACTACTAAGTAAAGAATTATGATGATGCTATTTGATTGAACAGAAGTTCTACTTAGTACCTAAATAATGAAATATGTATACGAATGTAAAAACTTAAAGTTTATTTCATAAAATGTACATTTGTTAACGTTAATGACAGCGTGAACAGAATGCGGCCCAACATTCATCGGCAAAGACGTTGACAAATGGGTACAGGTTTCCAGGTCCATTTCTACTTCATCAAAAAATATAAAAGTAGTTTTCTGGTTGTTCCTGGGCCAGTCATGCCGGGTTCACGTTGTTCATTTCAAGTTGATGAATAATATGTAATTGCTATGATGATGCGCATTATGATGATGCGCATTTCGCACATTGAATATGATTTATATTGGTTTCAGTACCCATAGGGTATGAAATCTGTTCTCACAATTGGCCAGTCAGGACGAGAGACTATGACGCATGTATGCATTGCAAATTGGGCAGAGGTTCCAACAGAGCACATGTAATACGAGTTATTGAGTTATGTACGTTGTTGTTAGTCAGGTGTGATTTATGTAAAGAGCGGTTACCCAAGTGCTCTACACCATACGTGTATTACCAAATTACAATTTGTTATTGTCCAGAGTTGTTGAGTTGTTCATTGTACCTAAGTTATGTAATGGTGCCGAGGGAACGGAAGTACTATTGCTTGTCCGAAATTACGTCACGGTTAACTGAATAAAATCGTTCCTTATTGAAAGCTGATGCAGATAGCAACATACTGGAATGTCAAAACAATTTTTGTAGAATATAGCAAAAAAATATTGAGGCAGAAATATAAAATACAATCAGCATTTTTTTCTTTTGCTTTGGTGTTTTCTGAAGGCTATGTCTTACTTCTGATGTCAAAACCGGTTCGTGTTAGGAAAATGGGTTAATGGCAAAATGGTTACAATTACCGATTGGTAAAGTTATTAATAAAATAATTATGCTCTTCCTGGTTATTTCTCTCTTTAAAACCCATTACTGCACAGTGACGCCTTCTGACTCCTTTACAAATAAAGGCTTAGGAAAACATTGTGGAAAATGAAGAAATTGCTTGTGACAAGCAATTTCTTTATTTCCCACAATGTTTTCTAACGCGAAATGAAAGAATTTTTAGAATAATACTAACTTGAAATTTTTGTCTGCAACACCTTTCAAATTGGAACAGTTCAAACTTTTGTTGTATGGGAAAGGGTTAAACGTAGCTCAAGCGTTTATAGTACACATGCACCAACAGATATCAAACTTGTATCAATTGGATACATTGGGATAATGCATTATTTCCAAGTAAATAACTGGTTTGCAAACCCGACAGATTACGATTGATTGAATATTGTCGAAAAAGTACTCATATGCCAAGGGAAATAAATAGTACACTACTACCTCAAGTTCAGAGAGCAGTAAGTTCCCTTTAGAAGAGCCATTTCCATGACTAAAGCCTCTATAATAACCCGTCGTGCGTCCTTATAAAACGTGCGTTTTCAGAGATGAAAAAAAAAACTCTAGAGACGCATGAAGGACACACGACGGGTTGTAAGAGAGGCTCTTGTGTGATCCTTGTGGTCTAAAAAGACGCAGGTCGTAGCGAAATTGCCTGGTCAATTCTTTGCTACGTCCGTCAAAAAAGTAATTTGTACGTACGTGCATGCAACGCATGACTATGCCAAACTTTTAGATGCAGACCTCTTGCAGGGTCACACACGACGGGTTGTGAGAGAGGCTAGAAATATTACAAACCACTGAGGCAAAAATAAGTATACATCCAAGTTTTTCAACGTTTTCTGAGGAAATTATTAATTCTACGTCTCAGAAGATTGTTGTTTTTGCTGCCACTTTTTGTCTGTCCGTCTGTATGCCATTCCGTCCATTCTTGAGGTCATTCCATGATATGTCGCGTCGCAATATTATGAAATACGTTTACAAAATTTACCTACGTAAAAAAACAATGTCAAACTCCAAACTGAAATATTTTTGCATGACTTGTGATGATTTAAATAATGCAGGTGTAAAGCAACTGCAAGATTCGAACCAACGCATGCAAAATTGTATTGAAAATTAAGAACGTTTTTCTGTGTGTGTGTTTTTTTTTGTTTTTTTTTTTTTGTTGTTGTTGTTTTTTTTTTTTTTTTTTTTTTTTTTTTTTTTTTTTTTTTTTTTTTTTTTTTTTTTGAAAAGCAGCGATATAAAGATCCATTTTGGTCTCTAATACCAGCATGTGCATAATTATTTAGCATGTTACATGCTGATCAATATGGCCTATCTTACCAGTGATACATGATTATTAAAGAAAAATATGGATCCTGATCAGACTGTGTGTATATAATATGAACACGTGCCGGGACGGATCTATTTTTGGTCTGAAATACCAAAAGGCCCCTTTCCATGCATTGTTGGCTTGTTTTATACATCATTTTGTGAAAGGTATTTTAGAATTTCATTCGAAAGACAGGAAAATCGGGGGTTCAACTTGCGGCGCACATGTGTATGAGTGGCCGTTCATGTCAAAATCAGGATATCAATATCGTGATACTTTTACTATCGAGATACTTTCAATAAGTATCGGTATACTTTCAACAAGTACCAGTATACTTGCAACAAGTATCGGTATACTTTCAACAAGTATCAGTATACTTGCAACAAGTATCGGTATACTTTCAACAAGTATCGGTATACTTGCAACAAGTATCGGTATACTTTCAACAAGTATCAGTATACTTGCAACAAGTATCGGTATACTTTCAACAAGTATCGGTATACTTGCAACAAGTATCGGTATACTTTCAACAAGTATCAGTATACTTGCAACAAGTATCGGTATACTTTCAACAAGTATCGGTATACTTTCAACAAGTATCGGTATACTTTCAACAAGTATCGTTATACTTGCAACAAGTATCGGTATACTTTCAACAAGTATCGTTATACTTGCAACAAGTATCGGTATACTTTCAACAAGTATCGGTATGCTTTCAACAAGTATCGTTATACTTGCAACAAGGATCGGTATACTTAAATTTCAACAAGTATCGTGATACTTGCAACAAGTATCGGTATACTTTCAACAAGTATCGTTATACTTGCAACAAGTATCGGTATACTTTCAACAAGTATCGGCATACTTTCAGCAAGTATCGGTATACTTTCAATGAGTATCGAGATAAAAAAGAGTATCTGTATACTTTCTACAAGTATCGGTATACTTTCAATAAGTATCGGTATACTTTGATGAAGTATCGTGATACAAAAAATATCTACCAACGCATGGCAATGTAAGTGTGAAGTATCATGATATAAGTGTGAAGTATCATGATATATGTGTGAGGTATCATGATATAAGTGTGAAGTATCATGATATAAGTGAGAAGTATCATGATATAAGTGTGAAGTATCATGATAGAAATTAGAAGTATCATGATAGAAGTTAGATGTATCATGATAAAAGTTAAAAGTTTTACAATAAAAGTTAAAAGTCTCATGATGCTTTCAGTTTATACATATCGAATTATAGCCAACCAATGGAATTAAGTTTTACAATTTTACCTCGCACACCTTTAAAACTTTCCAAGAACGAGATAGAGTCTACGAGGTTTTGCATTTGCAACGACGATATTCTTCATTTTTTTTGGAATATTCCAGAGTGTCGGTGCAATTGCTTTTTAGAGCTTTATATATATGCACAAAAAATAATAATTCAAAGTAAATATTTCACACGTGGACACCTCCTGCCAAGACCACGCGTTCACATTTGACCATGACATTGACCTTGGAGTTTGACCTAGCCTACTTTTAAACAACTTTAACCTAGCATAGGGTTATTTCGTGACCTATTACACTTACAGCCTTGATATTTCACACAACGATAACTACTGTCAAAACATTTGACCTTTGAGTTTGACCTACTTTCCAAAGCCTTTAACTTGGTCCTACGTTATCTTCTACACATTGATATTTCCAGCCAAGGATTTTTATTTTGGACCATGACCTTTTACCTTGGCCCAAGAAATTACTAACTTTTTGACAAGCTCTCATTAGTGCGAGCTTTTTTGTTTTCTGTTGCCGCAGCCCCAAATGCTTTCCAAAAACCTTTCTATGACATGCCGAAGACGCAAAAAAAAAAAAAAAAAAAAAAAAAAAAAAAAAAAAAAAAAAAACAGTCGTGGTTTCAGGAATGGTTGAAAAAGACGTTGCATAGAAAAAGAAAGAATCCAGAACCTAGTTTTCGTGGCTTTGTCACAGAATTAATTATTATGAATTTCAGAAAAAAGAGAGGAAAGGTGACATCAACTTTTCTGATAGCCAGTTGTTCCAATAAGAAAAGGACCACAGAGGCAGCTCAGCCTATTTAGCGGTTTCTACCAACAAGTAACAAGTAAGTAACAAGTAATTATATTTTTTCCTCGATATCTATCGTATCCATTATAATTATGAAGAAAACATTTATGGAGTCAAAGTCGGTATTTTTTTGTACATTCCAACTTCTCAAGGTTTTCAAGGTTTCAAGGTTTTAATCAAACGACCAGGACCCCTACCCGGGGTATAGGTCAACATGTTACATAATAACAAACATAATTAACAAAACATGTGAAAAGTTTTGGTGAAAGCTCCAAATTAAGCTGACTAGATTGAACCAACGACAATCAAGGATAATGAGAGATGAAAAAGAAAAAAGTGTAGATTAGCCCCCAGTTGATAAACAGGGGAGGGACTGTCAGAATTATTCCTGCTAGTGTTCTGAGAGATGTCATGGACAAAGACCAGCCTGCAAAATGTGCAGTCTGATCTCTGCCCATACCACTCATTTTATTCTTTTGAAACAAGAAAAGTTTTATAAAATTAACTGCTGATAGCAATGGCATGTAGCCTAATAATGTAAACTAGCAGTTATAAGCTATAACATTCATCAGTTCCCTCTCAAACCGGGTTTTGACGTTCATGAAGTGTCGGAAAATATCGAGGGAAAAGAAGAAAGTGCTGAATATCTGCACCAACTTCTCCCCCAGTAACGACACTCCCTGTCCAGAAAGAGTTAAGACTTTATGGCATTATAGCGAGCGATGCGAGCAAACTGACGCGAAGCGCCAGTTCGCAGCGAACGAGCGTTAATGGTAATGCGTGAAAACGTTCTTACGTACATACGTTGGGCCGATATTTTTTTATTATTAAACTTCCGGTCTCCGGAGTGAATGTTTTTGGACATCAGTTATTGGGTTACGGTTGTAAAGGATGGTCAATAATGCTTACCAAAAAATAAAGACGTTAAAGCTGTGGGATTCAATTGATTTAACAAATACAAGCTGTGGACGAATTACGTCTGTGAAATCCTTACCACAATTTTAAAAATCGCAGCGTTTCTGGCTGCCGGAAGTGAAGATTGGTATCCGGCTCTGTCGTGGATGGACTAAAACACGCAAAGGACCTGTTTTTGGCGCAAAGGATGCAAAGGACCTGAAGGCAACGCAAAGGAGATTTATATCAGCCCAAACTCCTTAATCATGATTATTTATCGCATTAAATTATTTTATTCATGTATTTTACGATTAAATCTAGTCAATAATGTTTGTTTTGGAGCATAAAGTGTCTGATTTTTGTGTTGATTCCGATTTTCATAGTCCACTCACGGACGAAAAGGAGCTGGTGGTGGACCGGCTCAAAGGAGATTCATATCAGCCTAAACTCCTTTGTCACGATTTTTTATTGCATTTAATAGCAATATTCACGTATTTTAAGATCATATCTAATCCATCATGTTAGTTTTTCGGTCAAAGAGTATCTGTTTTTTTCTGGGTTTTTTTTTTTTTTTTTTTTTTTTTTTTTTTTTTTTTTTTTTTTTTTTTTTTTGTATAAATTCCGATTTTCATATGCTACTCACAGGCGAGAATGAGCTGGGCGGCGCAAAGGAGATTTGTATCAGTATAAACTTTTTAATCATGAATTTCCAGCGCAATAGATTGTAATATTTATGTATTATTAGATCATATGAATCGGGGTCAGAAAGGCCCAAAACCAAAAAGGCCCAGTCCAGAAAGGCCCAAAACAGTCCAGAAACGCCCAATTTACAAAGGAAAGAATATTGTGGATATTATGTAAATTAAAAGATATTTTTAGAGTTTATAATGATAATTTCTGATACATTGTTATTGTTGTTGTAGTTGACATGCAGTAGGTAACCCTTTACCAGATGGCAAAATTTCCAACTGCTCGAAAGTCCAAGAAGGCGCAGATGATCAAATCAATATAGGCCCATATATCACTTATAGATCTATAAATTTCTACAATTTACCAATTGATTTGTCTGTTATTAAATCTATCATAAATCACATAGTTTTTCAAATTTAAAATTCTTAGCCTAATAGGGTCTAATTAATTTAACTTAAAATCATGTATGGGTCTAATTCTATAATTTATCAATTCATTCATCTATTATATCATCATAAATCACATGAAGTGATGAAATAGACCCTAAAATATAATTAGATCTATAATTTCAAATATAATTTAGATATAGGTCTTATTTTATCATTTTAAATATTGGGCCTTTTTGGACTGGGCCTTTTTGGTCATTTTTGGTCTATTCAATACTGTGTATTTTTTTTTTTTTTTTTTTTTTTTTTTTTTTTAGAAAAAGTGTCTGGTTTTTGTATTTACTCCGATTTTCATAGGCTATACTCACAGGCGAAAAGGAGCTTGCGATGGTGCAAAGGAGATTCAAATCAGCCTAAACTCCTATTAATCTTGAATTTTTATTGCATTAAATGGCGATACTCATTTATTTTAATATCATATCTAATCATTAATGTTTATGTAGGGACATAAAGTGTCTGGTTTTTGTATTGATTTCAATTTTCATAGGCTAAACTCATGGGCGAAAAGGGGCTGGCGGTGGCGCAAAGCAGATTCATATCGGCCCAAACGGGTTGGACGATTTACCAAACAAAACGAAACCGACCGAAATGTACCGAAACCAATACCAAAACGGGCCGAATTGTAGCGAAACGGTATCAAAACATGAAACTATTTTCATCTAGACATGTAGCGAATTCATCATGGTGTAGTCCAATCTTAGTCTGGTCTAATATGAAACGAGTTACAGTGGTCGAAATAGTTTTTTTCTTCAAAATATCTCTCAATACGTTGTAGGCTTAGTTTTTGAAATTTGAGACGTCAATCGGTTGTTTGAGAGAGAGCTAAACTGGATAAATCTAGTGTAATTAAAATGAATGGTGTAGTTAGATTAAACAGGTGATTGGATTATTTTTCACAAGCATGCCAAACTCGCTGTTAAAAAGGTATAAGCCCTAATCATTTGGCTTAAATTTTCGCAATGACGCATGTGTCCTGCAGACTTCAAATGAATGGTCGCGTTCGGAAATTTTACCTCTTTCCTAAAGATCGATGCACAATCTTTGAGCTATTTCCCAAATAGAAATGTGTTAAACTGGTCCTTTTTGAGACTAGAGCCTGAAGACAACAAAATGCATTTATAAAGGCATTTTGTATTAATTGTCCAATTGCTCCTTGCTAATACTTTCTGTCTAAATATAAAAATATGAATTTGTCTCTTTCGTATCCATTTTAAAGGAAAACATGCTGATTACATTTTTTCCCTCAATTGTTTCCATTAATTTTATCCTTGTGCTTCAAAACTGGTCTTGTTTGAGAAAATTTATGGGTAACTTCTACAAATTTGCATTACACATAGATTCTTCTTAAATCTATCTCTTTTTCAATGTAGTTTTGTCGGTCCAAAAGTGAACTGGTATGTTTATGGGAACATCCCAGTTGGTCCAATTCCAGTTGGTCTAATATTCAAATTCCCCATTTCGTCTAAAACCCTTATTTCAAGAAATTTGCTTTTCTTCTAAAATATGTTCTCAGTTTGTCTAATATATATTTATTTATGCATGTATTAGGCCTATAGATATATATTTATGAAATAATAACAAGTTTACAGGTCTTTATTTGTCAAATAAAACCCGATGTGCGACGGACTACATGTGTAGGTAAAAACCGAGGCGCACAGCGCCGAGGTATTTGCCTTAACATGTAGTCCAGAGCACAGAGGGTTTTATTTGGCAAATAAAGACCTCTAAACTTGTTATTATCTCCATTATAACACTCTAAAAAACAAAACGCACATTCTAAATGTGTTGTTTTGTGGAAATTCTGTATGATCTAGTTTTCAGCGTAGGAAACGCTTTGGTGGTTAAGTGACGTCATTGATGACGTCATTTGACGTTGCTTTGACGCTACATGACGTTTTGATGCATACACAAAGCATAATTACATAGGGTTTTTATTGGTAAAAAAAAACCTGATGCAGTTCTTCTTTCGCTATATATGGATTTTACGGAAACGTGTTATAATGTTGAACAAGACAAAATTTTGACGCATAGCATCAAAGAGGCCGGCAATTTTTTGGTAGCCATCCATGAAAATTTTGCTGAAGTGAATCATGTTATGTTAATTATAGCTTTCCTTTTCTTGTTGAACTCACAGTATAAAGACCCCAACGGAATTAACGTGGACTTGCAGTAGCAATTATTTGATAGCGTATTGTTTGTTTGCAGTTCCAGTGACTTCTACTTTTAAAATGTATACATTCTGCAAGTCCCGCAAATTGCAATGTTTGCTCATTT
Organism: Fragum sueziense; assembly: GCA_963680895.1. Taxonomy (NCBI): domain Eukaryota; kingdom Metazoa; phylum Mollusca; class Bivalvia; order Cardiida; family Cardiidae; genus Fragum; species Fragum sueziense. The sequence continues at coordinate 25,585,763 of OY804606.1, read as the reverse complement.
GGGTGACCTCAAGTGCAATAATAGACTATGCTGCCTATAGATTTCTCAGCGAATGGTCCTGCACCACCTACACAAGTTCACATTACCATGGTTAACTTAGAACAAATACCAGCTCGCATAACCATGATTAACTTAAAAATATCGAATTTTTAACAACAAAATTGAAACCTATTGTTCTGAACCTAACTAAATATTTGTTCATTGCTTTACTTCAAAGAAATGGATATTTTGTTCACGTTACTGACATGTTCTTCTGTAAATCCGTGTTTTTTTTTCTCTATTTTTTTCAATTGTTGCATTGTTTGATGTAGAATTTGTAAATATTTAAAGGTGCTCTATCTCGAGTTTTCTTCGAAAAATCAACTTTAAAACCATTTGGTGGTCATTTGCTGGGCCATTAATAATATTTTTTAAACAATACACCTTTCAAGCTCAATTGTACTGCAATTCAATGAAATTATCCTTTAAAACGAAATACCGGAGGGGTTTTTCCACAAATTACCGCTATTAATTTTATAGAAAAAGTATTTCGCAGGACTTTGATGATGTCATTCTCAGACACCCCTCCAAGCGTCTTCTCACGTGACCACTATTGATGTATCGATCAGCGTTTTTGCAACATGATTCGATTCGTGTCAGCTTCGATAAGGCCTATCCTTTCACCTTTCCATCGCTCTGTTTGATCCCCGATAAAGATAGGCTTGGATCTAAATCTCCTGTCGTTTGTATTTTGATTTCTTCTATAGTTCGCGCAAGATCCTTTGGCACATGGGTAAAAAAATACATTTTTTTATATTTAGTGGCGTAATGACTAAGAAAATTTAGGTTGATAGGTAGAGCGGTCAGTTTTCAATTATGGAGCCACGAGTTCGAATCAAGCTGTCTGAGGATTTTTTTTATACTTTTTTCTTCGTCTTCAATGGCTATTAGCTACGAAATTTCATTTGCTAGGCAGATGGCAGCTTGTATTTTGTGTAAAAATACAAATGGTGGACAAAAAGAAAAGAAAAGAAAAAAAGAGAGTAAAAGAATCGCCGAGACCTAGGATAGAACTCGGATGCCCTGTACAGCACACATACCGCTCAATCACTCTACCTAAATTTTACCCGTATCTACATCATTACTTTATAAGAGTTTTATTGTGTTTTATACAAAAATGTTGTGTTTACATCTGGGCAAAATGTTAACAGTGAGGAAAATAGATTTGAAAAACGTGACAAACGTTTTTCATTTTTTTCTACGGATTTCCCTTAATTTCGGCAATAACTATCTTATTTTAGGTTCATTGTTTGTCTGAACCGCCTTCCGTTACTTTTCCAAAGGTGGTCATTATAAAAATTATGCGTTTCAATTTTTTTCCCGTTTTTTTACAATTTGACCAAGCGAGGGACTGCAGCTTTAATACAATGCAATATTTGTATTTTACTGACTAAAGAATTACAGATAGTATGATACAGCAACTCCGTAATAAGGTCATAATAGTCATTCTCATCGCGAGATGAAAGTGTTTTTTTATAATTTTTTAAACGATTTGTAAACTTCAACTTTAAATTGATGCAGCCAAAAAATTAAACCTGGTCACTGTTGACTCGTGCTGCAAGAGTTAATTCTCTTTGTCGGAGAACGTTGTTCTCAGCCATGATCTATTGGCATTCTGTCAAAATCAGGCTGTTTTCATATGTGATTTTTATCATAATGAAAAGAAAATTATAGCAAAAAAGTTAAACGCTTTAAATGCAAAAACATATTAGAACAAGGTGTCAAACTGTCACAAAATACGCCCGTAACACTGCTTTATGTCGACAGGGGGAGCAGGTTGGTAAAAGTTTAATGGTCCTAGCTATTATACTTTTCGAGATATGCCCTTGACAAAAATGAAGTATAAAAATAACAAAGGGCAATAACTCAAAAAATAAGCCAGGTAGAATTATGGTCCTTATGCACTGCACTCCCCTTTGATGAGATCTATACACCCATGAAGTTTCATGATCCTAGCTATTATACTTTTAGAGATATACTCCGGACAAGATTCTAGTATGAAAACAACAAAGGGTAATAACTCAAAAAATAAGCCAGGTAGAGTTATGGTTCTTGTGCACTGCACTCCTTCTTGGTAAGATCTATACACCCATGAAGTTTCATGATCCTAGCTTTTATACTTTTAGAGATATACTCCGGACAAGATTCAAGTATGAAAAACAACAAAGGCAACAACTCAAAAAATAGGCCAGGTAGAGTTATGGTTCTTGTGCACTGCACTCCCCCTTGGTGAGATCTATACACCCATGAAGTTTCATGATCCTAGCTTTTATACTTTTAGAGATATACAACGGACAAGATTCAAGTATGAAAAACAACAAAGGGCAATAACTCAAAAAATAAGCCAGGTAGAGTTATGGTTCTTGTGCACTGCACTCCCCCTTGGTAAGATCTATACACCTATGAAGTTTCATGATCCTAGCTATTATACTTTTAGAGATATACTCCGGACAAGATTCAAGTATGAAAAACAACAAAGGGCAACAACTCAAAAAATAAGTCAGGTAGAGTTATGGTTCTTGTGCACTGCACTCCCCCTTAGTAAGATCTATACACCCATGTAGTTTCATGATCCTAGCTGTTATACTTTTAGAGATATACTCCGGACAAGATTCAAGTATGAAAAACAACAAAGGGCAATAACTCAAAAATAAGCCAGGTAGAGTTATGGTTCTTGTGCACTGCACTCCGTAATGATGAGAAGAATATAACTGCCAAGTTTAAAGTCAATCGGACTTAAGGTGACAGAGTTATGCTCCGGACAAAGAAGTGGACGCAGCCGGACGCCCGGACGCCCGGACGCCCGGACGCCCGGACGCCGGACGTCACGGGTGATCCCATAATACGTCCCGTCTTCGACGGGCGTATAAAAATAAACACACACAAAAAGAAATCAGATTGCATATTGTCCAGCAAGGTTAACCCGGGACAACTTAATTTTCGTACGCAAAGTCCGTTAGTTGACCGTCTTAACAAAACAAAGCCGAAGTGGGGTCATTACATATGCAGATGTCCCGGGTTAATCTTGTTGGACAATACCTAACTAAATATATAACAAAGGACAAAAGTTCCTTTCAAAAAAGTATTTGAGAAAAATTTGACACAAGCGACAGTGGGTATTGAACCCACACCGTAGAATACAATTATGACTGTATGTACGAGCGGCTAACCGATTGAGCTACGGCGTTCGGTTGAAATTCTATACAAATTACAACTTATTTATTGAGTCCTTCAAGGGGCAGTAACCCAGTATATCGGGTCCATAGAAATACCGAAACGCATGAGTATTTCTGTTCATGATCGGATGCTTTCAACAGAGACGTTCACGTGGGATTGGGTTAAGTGCCGGATTTGAAACGCGTTTCGAAAACTTCCAAAGCTTGCCGATATTGTTTAATAGATAATATATCGACATTCTATGTACGTCTCGGTTTTTGTGCATTCCAGTATTTCTATGGACCGTGGTTAATCTGATAGTCACGTGATCGGGGGCGGTCAGTTATTGGAATTGGAACGATATACAAATGCGGCCAATTTTGCGATATTTTCGCTCGTAAAGCAGAAAATATTTAAAAAATATAACTTGCAAGGTGAACGTCAATTATTGACTTACAAATCAGTCAGTTCTACACCAATATGTCGAAAATGTTCTAATTGTTAGCCTCCCACATCCTACACGTCGAAATCGAAAAAAGCATTCCAAAGAAGGCCGGCTTAAAGAGCTGGCCTTCAATAATGTCTTTTTATTTAAGATTTTTGGGACATGAAACAAGGTCTGAAAAAGTATTAGACGAAATGGGAATTTTTCGTCTAATCCAATATTTTTATATATTAGACGAAATGGGATTAGACCAACTGGGATGTAACCATGTTTAGTTAGTTTGTCATCGCTCGCTTTAAGGCTTTGCCTTAATTACATATTAAATGTATGGGGGGCTACTGTTTGTGATCAGAATCACTGGTCTACCTCAGAGGAATTGAGCTTAAGACACTTGATAAACCTATTGTAGATAATTAAATTAATTAACAAGTTAATGGTTATGCATTACTTTAAAAGTGTTCAGAATTTCTTTTTTTTTTTTCTCTCTTTTTAATGGGAGATAACTCGTGCGCTGACAATTCTGTTTGTGTAAGGGAGGTAAACAGAAAATTTTAATTTGCACTATCAACAAAAAGCAGAATATTGGTAAGCCTAAATCACAAGTTCTTTATTTGAATAGTGAAAAAACAAAAATAGTAAATTATTTTGTCCCCATTTCAACTCCAAAGACAAGCTATTCTTTTGAATTTAATTTCGTTTAAATTCTTAAATTGGTGTCGTCAAGGCAGATAATTTCGTAAAATTTAGTGAAGTGAAACAACAACATTTTTTGGATATTCTCAAGATTTATCAGTTTTCTGCCCAAAAATCGTCGTGATCTAAAGGTTTTGTTTGATATTCAATCGGTTTAAGATATCTTATCAGGTGAGTTGATCAAATCGATCGAAAATTTGTCCCAAAATTGATGTTGTTGAAGCGATGGAATGTTAAGAATTTGCGTTGTGAAAAAAGTGGGTGGGGTAAGTTTTCAACAATTTTTAATTCGATTTTTAATTTTTTAACAAGCGCCGACCGCAATGTTATAGTTCAAAAGTTTTTTCATCGGGACAATAGAAGACAGAAAATGACAGATTTGTAATCGATCCTTCAGACATTGCTTATTTTACATCGGTTCATTGGGAAGCAAGTTTCAAGAAATTTATCCCGATGTGCCCTAAATTCGGTCAATACGTATATTCGGTCAGCCCCGGAAAAGGCATATTTAAGGTCGTTTACCCAGCACGCGCCGCAATACACACGCAGATTTGTTTGTTTTGGTAACATTCGAGTGTTCTATGACAAATTTTCCGAGAAAATGGATATAAGACAGGCAACATACACTTTTTACATTTTTATGGATAAAATGACACACTTTTACTATTCCCGTTTTTCCACTGTGTTCAAAGTCACTTTTTTGACTTACAACTGGATTCCTGTCAAAAATTCTGCTTTCGTCTGCAATATTTACATTTCCAGGGCCCACTATGCCAATGTTATTCTGTAGTATACTGTCCAACAAAAGTTAAGAAATGTAGAATGACACTGCAGTCCTTATGGGTTTCAGTTGTCTTTATTTCATTATATTGGGAAAATGGTGATTTCAATTTGTCTTCACTACCCTGATGTACTTATGACTGCTATTCTTTTTTGCAGCCTAAACCAACCAAAAGAGGTTGCCCCGTCCCATTTGACCCAGAACAGATCTCTAGGGCAGTGATCCAGTGAATATAGTACCATAAGGGTTCTCAGAAGGGGTGACTCATTTCTCTGCCCAAGCTGTTCTCAATTTTAGTCAACATAAACTTTAACTTGTTCTCTTTTTCTACCAGTTTAGTTAGTTTGCTGCAAGTGCCAGACGATTTTTAAAAGTTATCCTTTAATTTGGACTGTTTTACATGTTTTCCTTATGGTAACAATATTGTGACACTTAAACTTTTTTGAATAGTATAGAAAACAGAGAGTGACCGAATTTAGGATCTAAAAATAGGAATGACGTATTTTGGCAGACATCTTTGATTTTGCAAAACTTTGAGATTTAGAAAGTCCTTTATACATCTGAAATGGATTATTGGGAGAAAATATGCTACAGAAACGGATTTTAACGGTACGATTTGCATTTATTAATCTCCTAGCAAGCCTTTGTGAGAAATGCGCTTAGTGACCGAAATTAGGGTAAACCGGGATATTTTTATCCCTCAGGATTCTGCTTCCTGGAACTACACCAGTAGCCTCTATTTAATTTTTACCGTATCCCAGCAGGCTCTCCTACCTTTGTTAATGCACAGACAGGATTCCAATTTGTTAGTAACAAATTAAATTGTTACTAAAGAAATTTTCTATCTATCTACAGTGTTCTGGCGAGGCCGCGATTCCGCGACATTCTCGCATGAAAAAAGTGAATGTCGCATAAAATTTGGTCAAGATACGATTTCTGTCGCATGAAAATAACGAGATCAAATTTTGTTTTTTACGGCCGCTGACCAACTTTACTTGTACTCGAAATCGAAAGTAGGAGAAATCCAAACTAGATCATCTCATTATTTCTTACCCAGAATTCAATTCATATGCCCCGAATGAGCATAAGACTCGAAACGCTTTAATTTCATATCAATTTACCGTTGCACGCGACTCAAGTTCCGGTGCCCCATTGTTTATAGGTCGGGTCGGTTAGTAATTTCAGGCACGGAGTGCTAGTTAATCGACCAACATTACAAATTGAATTGAATTCATTTCATTTAATGGAAACTGATTTTGAGATTGATAATCTAAAATATACATACATATTTAGAATTGAAAATGATTTGATAATCATTTGCGCCTATCATTATCAATGCGACAAAATTGCTGAATGTTCGGAATGTCAATATTTACTTTAAAACGAACACATCCGCAGAGCTTCAGATTTATTTGAAGAGTGGTGGGTCGAAATGACCCATGGCAGGGAAATTGATGGGTCATTTTTGGAAATGATGGGCCATAGCAATGAAAATAAACATAGTGATATAAAAAATTTGTAAAAGCTTGGGCCCCTTGGCCCCTGGAGTTGAAAAGTGATGGGCCATACTTGCAAATAGTGTGTCAAATGGCCCGGGCCCACTGTCAATCTGAAGCTCTGCATCAGCGTTTGCAAAATAAAAAAAATGTGGTCATCAGATTCTTTTCAACCAAATAAAAAGAAGAAAACCATGAACATCCTGAGTTATTTCAGTAAATCTTTTAGATGCACAGTGAAATCCGATCCTTGAAAATTCAAACCAGAGAAATGAACCCATGCCTGGCCCGTTGCCGGCAAAAAATCATGTCGACGAAAGACAGAATCTATCGTCTGCTTCGTAATTTGACATACATTTATCATGCCTGTATGGCCACCAAAATTCACTCGGGACAACTTATTTGACGTGGACAAAGTCTGTTAGCTGAGTGTCTCAAGAAAACATCGCCGAAGTTGGGTCATTACAATGTACATGTATATACAGATGTCTCTGGTTAATTTTGGTACACAGGAGTTAAATAAAAGTTATTATTTTGGATTTAAAATGTGTCCCCTAGTTTGTCCAAAATGTCCCCAACTTTTGAGTAGCCATGAGACATTTGTCCCATACTTTTTTCTACCTCGCCAGAACACTGTATCTATCTATGTATTCTGCTGCACACCCTCACGGGTAATTTTGAGCAGTTGCGCGTCTGTGCCTGGTTAAAAAGAGTGAGAAAAAGTAAAAGAGCTATAAAGATGATAATGATATGAATGAATAATGGATGAAAAATGTTAAAAGAGGGGTGAAAAGAAAAAATGATAAAAACACACAGACGCAGTGCTTACTGTTTATGGTGAGGGATGGTACTGACAGAAGACCTGAATTGGTTCAGGTCTCCTGCCAATACAACATCTGGTGGCAGCAAATTCCATTGCACAATGGTAGCAGGAAAGAAGGAATATTTATAGAGGTCTGCCCTGGTGTGGATCTGCCTGAAGCTGTAAGAGTGATTGTATCTTGATGTTCGTGGGTTTCTGTGGAGGTAAACTAGGATGGGGACAGCGACTAGGCCATGAACTATCCGATAAAACATACAAAGACGGGCATCCTGTCATCGCTGTAGTGTTCTCCAACCTAACTTGTCCAGTATGGATGTGACACTGGAGTGTCTGGAATAATCATCCAAGGTCCAGCGTGCAGCACGACGTTGCACCATCTCTACTTTGTCTATGTTGGACCTTGTATGAGGATCCCAGACACTGCCTGCATACTCCAGCTGGGGAGGAACAAGGGTTTTATAAGTGCATTCCCTTATTTTCACGGACTTTGTCTTAACGTTGCGTTTCAAGAAACCAAGAGTTCGATTTGCGGTAGCAGTTATGCGATCAACATGAGTATTCCACGACAAGTTACTGGTTATGTCAACTCCCAGGTACCAAGCACTACTGACGGTCTCTAATGTCTGTCCATGTAGGGTGTAGGTTGTCTGTATGGGGACCTTGGCCTTAGTGACTTGTATGACTTGGCACTTTGAGGGATTGAAACTCATGTCCCACCGTCTGGACCATTCCTGCATTCTGTCTAAGTCAGTCTGTAGCGTAGCACAGTCCTTGTCTTTGTCCGTGATAGTCAAGTAGGCTGCGGTGTCGTCCGCACACAGTCAAACCTGGGATGTTATGTTGTCTGGAAGGTCATTGATATATACCAGAAACAGGATCGGCCCAAGGACCGATCCCTGGGGGGGCCCCAGATGTCACTGGTATAGTATCAGAGACCTCCCCGTCCAGTACCTCTGTCTGTGTCCGACCGCCTAGAAATGCCCGGATCCAGGAGAGGACAGGTCCCTGGACAACTTCTCGTGGGACACCATGTCGAAAGCCTTACTGAAATCTAAAAGGATCAGATCTGTTTGCATACCTTGGCTTGCTGATCTTGCCATGTCCTCTACGAGCATCAAGAGTTGGGTTTCTGTTGATCGTAACGTTTTTCCCTGAAACCATGTTGGAGGTCATACAGGATGTGATTTCTGTCCAGGAACATGTCAAGATTGGATGCAACAATGTGTTCCATTAGCTTACACGCTATACAAGTGAGAGATATTGGGCGGTAGTTAGCCGCATTTGATTTATCTCCCTTCTTGTACAGCGGTGCCACATTAGCCGCAGTCCAATCCAGAGGCACCTGGCCAGTTTCCAGGGAAACAGAGATTACCTGAAAGATTGGTGCTATCTGCTCGTGTAGTTCTTTCAAAACTAGCGGTTTAATTTTGTCGGGGCCAGCTGCTTTGTCAGGTTTTAGGTTTCTTAGGGAATACATAGAAAATCCCCCGCCTACTTTAGCTTCTGGCCCAGATGGCCAAAAAGTTATTGAAACCCCTGAACAGGGTTCCAGACATGGCGAAAAACCAGAAATCTTTGTCTGACATTCAGTCTGACAGTGCCGAATAATCTGTCAGACCAATTAAAATTTCGTAAGACAGAATTTTCATTCACTATCTTGACAGATCAAAAGGAGTGTCAGACATTTGGACTGACAGTAGCAAAAAAATCATTGAAAGGGAAATTTAATCAGATATGTCTGATTGTCCGACGGTTTTCGACTTGTCTGGGGTTCTTCACAGAATAATTTTAAGCATTAGTGGTTAATTATTTAAGTATTTGTAAACCTTGAAATGCATTGTTTATGCAAATAATTGTATATAAAACATAATGGGAAAAGAAGAAATTGCTCAAGATGAGCAATCTCTTCTTTTTCCATAAGGCCTAAAAAAAAAATATGTGTGTTTCAGGTTTCCCGACCGACTCAACCAAAATATGGCCGACTCAATTATTTTTAAGGAGTTTCCAAAAATAAAAAAACAAAAGTACCGATTCAGACCCTTTTTTACCAAATGTCCGAAATTAGGTACATAAAATAAATTATTTTGAAGAATTATAAGTAGGGTCCCATCTTTTAGTCAGATCACTTTGGTAAAAGACAATACTCTTTAAAGACTTGTGTAGTCATAATGATCATTTCACAGTCAAATTTTTAATATTGGGTGTTCTATTTTGAACACTACTGCAGATTACATGAGGATAGATGTTAAAAAAAAAAAAAAAAAAAAAAAAAAAATCCGACCTACCGACCCAGGTTGAATTTTCTGAGGAAACCTGAAACACACATATTTTTCTTTTAGGCCTAATGTTTTATACACAACTATTATATTTACAATGATACAAGTGCATTATAACAGTTTTTGGCATAAGAAATACCTAAAAATTCCTCTGTTTGGTGACAATTTTAAAGAAATTAAGCTGTGGGGCACTTTTGAAGCTGTAGGGGCATTACACGGATTCACATGAAGCTGTGGTGGGCCCGCTACAGCTTATTGGGCTGGGGAGAACACTGTATAAGCCTGATTGTACTGTTCAGGGATAATTCTGGCTCTGAAATTGCTTGAGAGAAAATGTCTCATTCATCCTAAACTTATGAGCGAAAATGAATTTTCAGTGAGAGCTTTTACCAAATTTTGTACTATTTTACATTTTTCTGTGAGATTTCTCTCCCATCAAGGAAATTTGAGTGAGATTTCTGTCAGAAAAATGAGAGAATTTACCTAAATCTTGCCCCCAAATAATCCCTGCTGTTTCCATTTTCAGGGTATTGATTATGGTGGGAGGATGCTGACCAATCTGATCCAAGTCCCACCATGACAGCTAATGGAATAAGTGGTGGTCTGTACTCTAATGTTATAAAGTCCACGGGAAATTCAGCTGTCTACACGCCCTCTTCCAGCATACGGACCGAGCCACTGACGGAGAAATATTCGGTGGAGGATAACATTGGAAGGTAGGTCTTGAACTGTCGTATATATATATGTTTTTGGTTACTCTGTAATACATGTATAGCTCACCATAAATGACCTGACAAAGCATCTCCAGGGTGTCCAAAAACCTACAAATGGGGGTTTTTTTACCCCCAAAATGAATTTTGTACCCCCAGTTTTTGCAAGCAGCATTCTTTGTCTCTAATAGAGGTCAGGGGGTACAAGCAGTCAAGCATGCTGTAAAAGTATGGTTTATACCCCCAGATTTGAAAGTCGGTGGAAACCTTGATCTCTAGCTATTAGCTAGGGATGCTCTGCCAGGTCATTTATCGTGAGGTATATATGTAGGTCCAGAAATGACCTGCCAGAGGATGTCCAGCTTATGCTAGAGATGCTCTGCCAGGTCATTTATTGGGACTAACTTGTATGTGTCCTCGAAACTGCAGTAATTATGTCTTCAAAGATGTCAAAACTAGGTCTCAGTAAAGGGTAAAATGAAGAATTTTAAGTCTTTCTCGGACTGACTGATCTTTTATAAACCTTTCCCAAACAAGACCTGGTTTTGACCTGTCTAAGAGGGGTGGGCCGATGTGGTGCTGCTGGTGCACTGGTAACACGCTAGACTTGAAACACGGGTCACTGGTTTGATCCCCCGCCTCTCCAGTCTTTCGGATGAGACCTCAAACTGAGGTACCTTCTCCATACGACCTTAGCTGTTGAGTGGGATGTAAAACTCCATTCAATCCAATTTGACCTGCCTTAGAAAATAGGCTTGCGAAAACATCGAGATAAATTAAGAAAATGCTGATAATCAGCATTTTCTCCTTTTGCCACAATATTTTATGTGCTATTTTAAATTCATGTTTGCAGTGCTAGTTTTAAAATTGGACCACCCTAAAATTTTGCCATTTGGGAAAGGGTTATGTGTAAGACTATTAGATTTAGGTAGAACTTTGACTTCTTAAGCTCTTTTGAAGAATTAACCCTTTCCCAAAAGGCAAAATTTTAGGGCAGTCCTATAAAAGCTGCTGTAGACGACAAAATTGATGTTAAAAACGAAGGTATTTGTGTATAATATAGCACAGAAAATATTGACACAAAAAGAGAAACTGCTGGTTATCAGCAGTTTCTTCTTTTGTCTCAATGTTTTCCAAAGCCATTTCTACTAGGGACGTCAAAACCCGGTCTTGTTTGGGTAAGGGTTAACCTTATTCTAAATTAGAAATTCCCGAACTGCTCCAAATGGAAAGATCTATGATATAACTATAAACTAAAGTCTGTTATTATTGCAAATTATGAAAGAAATTTGCACTGCTTTTGAAGAACACAAGATAATTCTTCAATTTTTTTGTCTCAAAATGCTTTTCAAAACTGTTTATTTAGGGAAGTCGAAACCAGTCTGTGTGATAGGAAAAGGGTTAACCGTTTCCCAAACGACACAATTTGAGGGCCGGTAGTTTCAATTTGAAAGCTGCTTCAGACAACTAAATGGATGTTGATAGGTTAGATTTGTGTACAAGTTTATTTAGCACAGAAAATGTTGGGACAAAAGGAGAAAATGTATTTTCTTCGTTTGTCTCAATGTTTTCCAAAGCCTTTTCTATTTGGGAGTCAAAATTAAGTCTTGTTTAGGAAAAGGGTTAAATGTAAATGAAATGACTGAGTTTTAATTTTGTACTGGAGTACTTTAATCTTTTCTCAAACAAGACCTGGTTTTGACATCATTAATAGAAAAAGGCTTGTGAAAACATTGAGACAAAAGAAGAAATTGCTGATAATCAGCAATTTCTCCTTTTGCCTCAATATTTTCCGTGCTATATTGTTTACAAATTTTATCTTAATCAAGATCTGTTTTGTCGTCTGCAGCAGCGTTCAATTTGAATCACCCTAAACAGTCCTAAACTTTTGTCGTTTGGGAAAGGGTTAAGAAAATTTATCATAATACACAAAGTGTTGATGGATGAAAGGAGGTCAAACCATAGGAAATCTATTAAGCTTATCATCCAATAAAATTTAAATTTCTGAGTAGTTAAATACTGTGTCAATAAACTGATGATAATTTACAATTCACACGTTCGTAATAATGAGTGTTTACGAGTCCATATCTTGTTCTCTCTGATAACCAACCAATTACGACCAGTGATAAAATGGTCGATGGACGGGTGGATCGAATTTGCCAAGCCCCGAAATGCTGGCACATTGGCAACAAAGATTTTTTGCACCTATTAGTATTACAATGTATACCAGAAGATATAAAAATCGACTAAAAATCATTGCATAATTCCCAAACGAGAGCTGGTTTTGATCATGTCCCTAATGCTAGGTTCCCACTGCCGATCAAATTAACTCGACCAAACCTGATCAAGCGATTAGAATAGACTAGAATAGAATCAGCTCGATCTGGTCGTGTATAGATCGAGATGGTCGGTTTTGGTCGTGTAGGGCTCGAAATAAGGTCGGGATGATCGGGTAGAAATCGGAAAGATGTTCGTGCTTCCATCGGGAAATAATTGGGAGTGCTCGGGTGGGGGTCTAGTTTGATCGACTAAGGATCGAGAAAAAGTCGTGTACAGACATTTGGTCGAGCTTGATCGTGTTGAACAGATCGGCAGTGGGAACCTAGCATTAGAAAAGTATGCATGGGAAAACATTGAAGTAAATTAAAGAGGAAAATGCTGATAACATGCATTGTCTCCTTTTGTCTCAATATGATATTTTCTGTACTATGTAATTTGTTTTCCACAAATCATAATCATAAATGATATATAACACCTTTGTCATCTGCAGCAGTAGCTGCTTTCTGATTAGACCTACCTAAATTTGTGCTGTTTAGGAAAGGGTTAATTTGGCTCTCCATTGTTATTTACTAAATCAAGGGTTTGATGTTAGATCTTTTAATTGGATTTGAATTTATATCCACTTGAATTAAAATAGCCTTACATGATTAAGCTGTTAAATCAGAAGTGTTGAGGGCATTTTAACCTATACTAGTTAAAATTCTGAAAAAAGAACTTACAAGTGGAAATTGCAGATCAGCTTCAGTTTAAAATGAGTTGCAGAAGACAAAAAAAACCCACTAGAGTTTGACATTTGGGAAAGGGTTGAAATTTGGATCCGTAGGTAATAGATTTATAAATCAATGAACAAGCAGATTCCTCAGCAAATAATGAAAGAAAATATTGATGCTTTTCAACGAAAACCTCATATCTCGAGGTTTTCATTGAATAACAACGATATGATTGTGTCACAAAAATGTTGTAACTAAAGCCAGGCCTGACTACAGCTTAGTTGTAACTTAAATAGATGGAATAGTTTTCTCCTGCAAGACACACTAGTTATATTGTCATTTTTCTTTAAAAAAAACTCATAACTACAGCTTTAACCCTTTCACTGCCATAGGTGACTTTTGTCGACTATAGGGGGTCCCTGCCATAGGCGACTTTTGTCGACAAATTTATGGGGACGAAATATATGAGTACCAACAACATAAAAAAGAAAAAAATATTGTCATTTCATAAATTACATTTAAATTTTGGTCACATATAGGTGCTTAATTTGTCTGTGTGTGCTGAAAATTTGAAAGGAATCCATCAAATGAGTCAAAAGTTATGCATGTTTTTGTGAACAGGGTATCGATTCTTGGAAATTTCTTCGAATTAATTCAGCAGTGAGAAACACGTCCGAAAAAAATATTTGGCAGTGAAAGGGTTAAACAAGCTGTAGTTACGAGGTTTTAGATGAAAAGTAACAATGAGTTTCACCTGTGACACAATCAATTACTAATCCTCTTTGGTATGCTAAATCCCTGAAAACAATAACAGTGGAAAACATTTTCTTCATCGCTCTTTCAATGGTCAGTTTTTAGCTCCACTGGCCGAAGGCCAGCGGGGCTTATGTCATGGCCCTGTGTCCGTCATGCGTCTGTGCGTGCGTGCGTCCGTCCGTGCGTGCGTGCGTAAACAATTTTCAAACATCTTCTTCTCCATAACTACATGATCAATTTCATCCAAACTTCACACAAATCATCCTTGCATGAATCTCTACTAAATTCCTTCAAAAGAAAAAAATCCATGCAGAACTTGAATTTTAATTAATTTAATTGAATTAAATTTTCGAAAAATCTTTAAAAATTCTTCTTCTCCAAAACTACTGAACCAATTTCAACTAAACTTCACAGAAATCTTCCTTGTATAAATCTCTACCAAATTCCTTCAAAAGAATAAAATCTGCGCAGAACTTGAATTTTGATTAATTTAATTGATTTAAATTTTCGAAAAATCTTTAAAAATTCTTCTTCTCCAAAACTACTGGACCAATAATTTCAACCAAACTTCACAGAAATCCTCCTTGTATGAATCTCTTCTTAATTCCTTCAAAAGAATAAAATCTGTGCATAACTTAAATTTAAATTAGTTTAATTGAATTAAATTTTCGAAAAATCTTTAAAAATTCTTCTTCTCCAAAACTACTGGACCACTTTCAACCAAACTTCACAGAAATCTTCCTTGCATAAATCTCTACCAAATTTCTTCAAAAGAATAAAATCCTTGCAGAACTTGAATTTTAATTAATTTAATTGATTTAAAATTTTAAAAAATCTTTAAAAATTCTTCTTCTCCAAAACTACTGGACCAATTTCAACCAAAATTCACAGAAATCCTCCTTGTATGAATCTCTTCTTAATTCCTTCAAAAAGATAAATTCTGTGTAGAACTTAAATTTTAATTAATTTAATTAAATTAAATTTTCGAAAAATCTTTAAAAATTCTTCTTCTCCAAAACTACTGGACCAATTTCAACCAAACTTTACAGAAATGTTCCGTGCATGAGTCTCTTCTCAATTCCATCAAAAAAATAGATTCTGTGTAGAACTTAAATTTTGATTAATTAAATAAAATTAATTTTTCAAAAAATCTTCTTTGCCAAAACTACTGGACCAATTTTAACCAAACTTCACACAAATCTTCCTTGCATGAATCTCCTCTGAATTCCTTGAAGAAAATAATTTCCGTGCAGACCTTAAATTTTAATAAAGTTAATTAAGTTGAATTTTCGAAAAATTGTTACACAATCTTCTTCTTCAAAACTACAGGACCAATTTCATCCAAACTTCACAGGAATCTTCCTTGCATGAATCTCTACCAAATTTCTTCACGATCGGATGAAAAGCTTGGCCGCTGTGGGCTAGGCTTATTTTTCGCTATATGAAACATAGTGTAATTTTAAGAAAATTTTAAAAACATTTCTGCTGTTTAATCACTTACTGGATTTCATTCTGGTGTAGCATGAATCTTTTTTGGATAGACCTCTATTGTATTCCTTGAAGAAGTTTGTTGTCTTAATGTCTAAAAGCCAGTGGAGCGATACAGGGCCATCTTGGCCCTCTTGTTAACTCTTCCCCCCCCCCCCCCATCTTGTGTTTTGACTACCTATATCGTATATGTGGAGCCTGGATATATCGTAGCTCAGTCGGAGTCTGTTAATCCAGGGTTCCTGGGTATAGAACCCTCTCTCTGCCAATAACCATACTGATATATGACAAGTCATTAGTTTTGTCTCTCACCAATGGGTCTGAATCATCTATGTGAGAGAGCAGCTGGAGGCTTGAATTGTATATTGTGGTACATGTAGTACTGTACTGGTGAAAAAAATACTAGCTGGTTAGTTGCTCCATCTACTGCGATATGACCACAGCAGCTGAAAGAGGCATTAACCCTTTCCCAAACGACAAAATTTTATGGTTATCCACTTCGAAAACAACTACAAATGACAAAATGGATGTTATCTAAGATAAGATTTGTGTAAAATATGGCATAGAAAATATTGAGACAAAAGGAGAAACTGCTGGTTATCAGCAGTTTCTTCTTTTGTTTCAATGTTTTCCCAAGACTTTTCTAATAGGGACGTCAAAACCAGGTCCTGTTTGGGAAAGGGTTAATTAAACCCCAATCAAGCAACAGTCTGACTCCATTGAACCATTCTGATGGAATTTTGCTGTTAGTTCAATTTGATTGTAATTAGGTTCAAACAGGGAAATATTGTTCATACATTGATTTTTGATAAGTTTCCCCTTTTCACTTTGATTTTACATGTAAATTTTATTATGTTTACTCAGTTTATCATTTTGTTGATAAACTGGTGGGTTGAAGTGCAAATTTCTGCACTCTTAATCGATATTGTCTATCTAAGGATTTTACACCACTTCCAAGAATTTTTAGATGTACATGATACTGTTATTATTCTGATAAATATCCATATTATAATAAACACCCACCCCATATATCAGCTGAAAATCTGCATAATTTCAAGCACAGTTTTAGAAAAATAGGGTGATTCTATTAAATGGCCTTCCTCCTATTCTGGATTATTGTAATGTAACTTATAAGCATTCAAGCTGTAGTTATGATATTTTATAACAACACCTTTTTCAATACATAATGGTAAACCCAGTTTATTTTTAGCTCAAAATTATTTGTCTTTCTTTCATTGCATGTAGCAATCTCTAATGGATCCCAATCAGATTGTTCATAGGCACAAGTGGATATCGTCGCTTTTCAACGAAAACCTCGTAATTGCTGATTGTTTTAAGCTGCGTTTGCGAGGTTTTCGCAGAAAAGCGACGATATATGAGACAATGTTAACTGGCTTCAAATGCTTTAAAAGGCCTATTTCTACATACAAGCTAAATAAAATTTTGTAATTAAGTGTGAATGGGTATCATAAAGACTATCAAATTACCTCTTATTGCTACAAAAAATGTGAAATCATCGGGGAAAATTTATGATTCTTCCTTCTTCCCCTTTGTTGATCTCTGCTTGACTCAGTGTTTAGGCCAGGATTCAGATTTGATGGGTCATTTTGGCCCATTACCAGTCAAAAGTAGGGGCCATTTTTTGTTGAAGTGGGGTCAATGATATAAACCACAAACTTACCTAAATAACAAACACTCATTGTCTGATGTGCAAATGAGTGAAATAATGGGTTTTTGTATTCTACAGGATTGTTGATCTTTGCTCTGAATCAGACTACCAAATATTTTAGATCTTAGCCCTGTGTACTTAAAATGATAAATCATCGAAGTTTTGGCTTACTTCTCAGTTTGTTTTGGAGGAAAGCACTCTTACTCTCATGATTTTAAGAAAGGGTTTCCTAACAAAACCTAATAAAAGCATCACAGAGGAACAGACATGGTTTCCAAATTGAGGTTGATTTGTGTTTATTTCTTCCCATCACGAATACATAGCAAACAATTCTATTGCTTCTTCAATTCAGTGGAGGTGTTTGATCATTAGTCTTATGCCATTTTGGCCCCCATTCACCCTTAGAACGACCAAAGAATGAAAGAACTTATTTGTTTTCCTATTCAGACGATCACGAATTACGTATTTCACGATCCAGGTAAAGTATCACCCAGGAGCTTTCATGGATGGATTTTTATTGAAAATAAAGCGTCTGATCATAAAAATTCATAGCTACCAGTCTGCAAAAAAATACAACTAGTCTAATTAATCACGGAAGACTTTACTTTGCACAGGAAAGCGTCTGCATAAATTGACTAATTGTAAACATGATTGACAGGTGATTGACGATTAAATTCATTCTGGTATAAAGAGATAAAAGACCATCTTAACTCTAAATTTGATGCGCCAAAATGACCCATTATTTCTGAATTTGATGCGCCATATCAGAAAATGACGCGTCAATCCCACAATGGCGCGGCCTGGCCTAAACACTGTTGACTTTTATACTTAACCCTTTCCCAAATGGCAAACTTGGTTGATCCACTTCAAAATCCGTCACAAATGACAAAATGGATTTTATCAGAGATAGGATTTGTGTAAAATATGACATAGAAAATATTGAGACAAAAGGAGAAACTGCTGGTTATAACAAAGCAGTAGCCCTTTTTGGTTTTAGGTCAAAGGTTGTGGATTTTTTTTTCAAATTATGTAATTATTTGTGATTTTCCATTCACAAAAACACAATTTCAGTGAATTATTGCCTAAATTATGAAGGAGTATATTTTGTTGTCATTTTGGTAAAATGATGGGTTATTGCAAAAACATTTCATATGTACCACATGATTATAAAGACTTGCAGGTTTCTTCCACTAGCCAATTGAAACTTGATTTTCACTGAGTAATGAAAAATAACCCGGTAAAATGTACAGTTTTATGCCCTGATTTCCTTTTCCAAACAAATTCTTTCATAAATTATATTTTGTTGATTATGTTTAACACAAATCAAATCTTTATCAGCATCCATTTTGTTTTCTGGATCAGCTGTCATATTGGAGCAGTCTTGATTTTCTTCTCCCTTTGGGAAAAGGTTCATCTAACTCTTCTATTTATATTTCAAGACAACCTGAAAGTGTAACGCTTTCCCGTACATTGTTGCTTTTTTAAAGCCCTTCAAGGCAAAGGCTCTGTAAAACATTGTGGTAAATGATGACATTGCTTTGACATGCAGTTACTTCATTTCCCACAATGCTTAAACCTTTCTACCCAGAAATACCAAATTATATAGAATTTCATTCACTTGAAATTGTCGTCTGCAACAACTGTCTATTTTTTTTTTTCGTTTTGGTAAATGGGATCACAAGGGTCAAGACTGACTGATGATAGGGTGGTTTGTACAAAAGAATAGAGATTTTATTTGCCTAGCTATCCCTTATTGGAGCAGTCTTTGCCCTTTCCTAAACAAGACCTGTTTTTGACATCATTAAAAGATAAAGCCTGAGAAATCATTGAAGCAAAAGAAAAAAGTGCTGAGGCTGATAATCAGCACTTTCTTCTTTTGCCTCAAAATTTTCTATCCTATATGATATTGTACACAAATCCAACCTTTATCAATGACATTTTGTCATTTTTGACAGTCAATAGAGTTGGACAACTCTATTGATTTAACTCCCTTTGGGAAAAGGTTCATGTAACTATTTATATTTTAATTAAGAGATCCTGAAAGCATAATAAGGGTCAAGACTGACAACGATAGGGTAGTTTGTAAACAAGGAAAGAGAATTTATTTGCCTATATCCCTTTGATTTCCATTTTTAATGAGCCCACGAAATGCGGGTGACCCTTGTAAAACAAATTTTTTATACCCCGCATTAACATTCTAACAAAGAACAAAATATTTCATACATTAGCTGTTTGTGAAGAAAACATCTGACATAATACAATGTATATTTTCTGTGTACTCAAATTGTATATTTTTTCTGGACATTATAAAGTGTCATTATAAATAAAACATACTTTTATGCCCCCGTATTGAGAGATCAGCTGCATATTGTTTTACTCATGTCTGTCTGTCCGTCTGTCTGTCCGAAAACTTAACATTTTGCCATTTCTCCAAAAGTATTCCACATACAAAGTTGAAATTTTGTATGTAACTTAATTCCTTTCAATGATATCTATCTGTTCCATGCAATATGTCCTTCTCCCTCAAGGTCATGTTGTAACCCTTAAGAGCCCTTTACATGTTTTAGGAAATGGCCATTTCGGGGGCATAGGTGTTTCCAAAACACAATTGTTCAAAGTAGGTAAAACCTGTGATTTGCTTAAAAAGTAAAAAAAAAAAAGATAAATAAAAAAAGTAGCATCCCAAGACCTTGAAAGAGAAAATTAATGTTAACAGGACTTGTGGGAATACAATTAGATCTTGGAAGAATTTTCAAGCTCTGAAAAGGTTTAGGAATAATCTAATAACAGTAGATGATATTAAGAAGGATTTTGATATTGATATCAAAAGAAATATTTTGGAACCTTCCCATTTTCTTTGTATGTAAATTATTTCAATTATGTGTACTTTATCCCTTCACCAAACAAATTTTAGACTGAATGAAATCAAGTGTTAAAATGCAAAATTATTGTTGTGTGAAATTTTACAATTATATTTTGTATAACCTTAGTAGGGAAATGAGGTGAAAGAAGAAAAAATGTTGCAACTAGCATTTTCTTTCCTTTTCCTTGATATTTTCTAAAAACCAAGAATTCTTTAAGTAAGGGTTAAATTGCCGGCCGGCAAGGTAATTTCTTTTCAAGTTTTAAATGCATTTAAAATGTGTGGGCGCAATCATTGTGTTTATAAAATGCAAAAAAATTATATGCTGAAAACCTGCTTACAAGTCATTTTGGAATATTTTGTAGCTTTTCAACGAAAGCCCGGTAACTACAGCTCGTTTTAAGCTGCAGTTACAAGGTGTTTGTTACAAAGCTTCGATATTTATTATGTCTCAATGACCTGTATTCAAAATAGAAAATGCTTTGCATGTATTATTACAATTACTGACTTGAATTTGGTAATTCTTGATTGCATTTTATGTTACTGAGCAAGTGCAGCCCATAATAATATGTGACAAATGCTATAGTATACCTTTATGCATTTAAAATTCTGTTTGTTAAGCTGATAATTTTTTTAGCAATCATAATGTCGCCTTTCATTTAGGGTTTTTAAAAACACTGTTCAAACAAAGGGATTTGGTAACTTAAGACAATTTAAATAATAATTAGTCAGTAAAGGTGCCTTTAATCTATATCTACCCTTCACTATGTTTGTCACTTGGCCTCGACAACAAAATTGTTAGGTCTTTAAACAATATGTCGAGCCCCATAGCTCAGTAGGTAATAACATCGGAGTCTGTCAATCCAGGGCTTATGTTGAGTTTTAACCACAGCTCGACCAATATCACCAATTGTTGTTAATCATCTACATGAGAGAGCAGCTGGAGGCTTGGTTTGGATATTGTGGTAGTGCTGGTGAGAGAAATACGGGAATCCATGATAAGGTGCTCCAGCCACCGCTACAAGACCATAGCAGTTGAAAGAGGTGTTAAATGTAACACCAATTAATCAATCTTTATTATACAATACACCCGTAAGAAAATCTGTGGAGAAGGAGAATGTTTATAATTATATTCTTTATTTACCTCCATCATTGAAGAGTAATATATACAACAGTAAACATTGTTTTCCCTGTCTGTTTGAAAAATTGTCAGAAAATATTGTGGTAAAATATGCTGGTTTTACAATAAATGCATGAAGTTAGTTATAATGGTCTTTTCACTTGAAAAGGCGGAACAGAGTTATGAAAATATTTAGGTCAATAAAATCCATTTTTAGTTGTGAAATTCTCACCGGACCTTTACAGTTTGTTAAATGAAGTAAAAAATAAATGTATACAAAAGACGATTTCAAAAGAAGTACATTACTTTACCTATATTCTAATCTCTGATAGTGTCAAACAGATTGTTTAGTCATGATAGAATTATATCAATGGAAAGTGGTATGCCAACAAATATTCTGCCAATGCTTGCAATGCTATAGCATACAAAATCAATTCAGTAATGCATACTTTGTTGTCTGCAACTCCTATGAATTGGACAAGTCTCATATTTTGCTTTTTGGAAAAGACTTAGCAATTGTCGCAATTATTTTGAGCTTGAAGCAGATTTTGAAATTGTGTTGTCTAATTGTCTTAAGAGGTACCTGTTACAACTTTAAGATGGAAAAAAGGGGTCCTATGCAGTTCTGCTTGACATCAGCATGTATGCAGATGGTACACTGAAAAAGAAGAGGAAAAAAGGAACATTCCAACTGTATCTAGAATTAACAATTTGAATGAAGAATAATACAAGTAAATTAAGGGTTAAGAAATACCTGCTCTTAATACAAACTATAGTAAAAAATATATTATGGTAGCATTAAATAAGTTTTTCATGAGTCACCGAAAATATTTTTTACCTTACTCAAAATACTCATTCTTGTGCAAAAAAAGAAACGTCAGCAAAAATACTGAAACATTTCCTGCATGTTATAGTTCACCAACATTAACTCGGGATATCTGCATTATCACGGTGGGTAAACCACATGACTTTTGGTTTTGGAAAGCGTCCACACGGAAAAATCGTCCGCTTCAAGATACCGGTATGTTTTGTTCTTACTCACTCTGCTCCAAATCAAGTGGTTTCTTCAAACATTCGAGCCAAAGTCTTTGTAAGTGCAAAACGAAATTGGGAAGCGTTCACATGCACCGAAGAAAACTTTCGCTTGAATCAGAATGTTTGAAGAAACCACGGGATTCGGAGCAGAGTGAGTTACAAACGGGAATAGCCCTCTCAAATGCGCGTTCCGTGCACTTTATCTCGTCAAAATCAATAGAGTATAAGCTGAGAAATTAAACAAAACATATCTTGGAGCGGACAATTTTTTCGATGTTAACGCTTCCCAAAAGTCACGTGGGTTATCCATCGTGATTATGATGTAATGAGAAATCTTTGTTAATGTTTTCTTATGATGCCCAACTGGCGAACTTTGCAGACAAAACAAAAAGTTGTCATTTCTACAGACATGGCGAAGACCAGGAAAATTTTGTCAGACATTCGGACTGACAATTCTAAATAATCTGTCAGACCGAATGAAACTCTGTCAGACCGAAAGGTCAGAATAAAAATAAGACACATTTTCAATCTTCAGATTATTCAAATGAATACCCACAACATAGGGCATGGATTTGGAATGCTTAAACCTTCCCCCCTTCCCCCTGCTTTTAGTTTTTCTACCATTTTGTAGATCTATATCAAAATTGCATAGAGTAATGAGTATTCTAAAATGTTTTGGCTTTAATGGTAGCTGAGCAAGCTGACAGCTGCTGATAATTTTTTTTTTCATAATTAGTAGGTAATTTTTTTTAGAAATGCAGACTAAGACAGATCCACAAACATATTGAATAAAGAAAGGAAAAGTGTAAAGGGATCAGGGATCAAATTTGATAGATCTATGTTTCATCCAAAAAAGAAAAGAGTCAACTCACACAATGTTTTTGGCCCGGTGCCAACATTTTCCAACACTTCCGCGTACAGTCTTTTGATGTCTGATTCTACCAACGCTTTGTAATTGACTGGCCCATTTTTTAGTGACTCACATTAGTTAAGGGATGGAAATTCACTAGATTTATAGCATGGATTATTGAAAAAAAGGTATTTATCTTTTAATTTATACTCTTAGTTCTTGTTAAGTAAATTGTCGATCTTTTCATACAAACAAACCTTTAAATTAGCGTCGGACAGTTGGACTGACAGAAAGGAAAAAAATATCGGACATAGTGTAATTTCATCGGACAGGTCCGCAGGTCCGACGGTCTTCGCCATGACTGTTTCTATGTTATAGTGCACCAATATTAATCCGAGACAACTAAGAATATGATAAATGGGACATCTAAACCAAGACTTGATGATATGGATTGGTTGGGTAGATAGGGGGAGGGAGCATATGAATGTGTGTCTGTCCAATAATGGAATTTAGCATTGATTCTAACATGTCCAAAACAGCAGAAACTTTCAATTTAAAAGCTGCTGCAGATGACATCACAAACATTGATAAAGATAGGGTATCATAATTGTGTGTGCAAAAAGTACAGAAATATTGAGGCTAATGGCAAAAATGCTAGTTACCATTACCTCCTTCTTTTGCCTCAATCTTTTAAGGAGCTTTTCCTCTCCCGTTTAAATGATTTGACTTTCATGAATATGTATTGTGACAGAACCTTTCCCCTGTAACTAAGGCCAATGTCGAAGTTCAAGGTCATTATGTAGAAAATAAAAGGCTCTGTCTCAATCACCTTTGAAGCTTGACAACCCTTAAAGTTTGTTGTTTCCGAAAGGGTTGTTTATTAGTCCCCTACCGGTGTTCACACCGGAGGGGACTATAGGTTTGCCCTCCGTCTGTCCGTCCGTCCGTCCATCCGTCTGTCCGTCCGTCTGTCCGTCCGTCTGTCCGCTCAAATCTGGATCCCGCGATAACTTAATAACTAAGCAAGCGTTTTTGATGAAAGTTGGTTTATGACTAGATGGCAATGTGTAGATTATGCACATCATTTTATTTTTGTTTTTCGACTTAAATTGAGGTTGCTATGGTTACAGAAATAGTGAAAATATGGCCAAAAATGGGATCCTGCGATAAGATAATAACTAAGCAAGCTAGTTTGATGAGACTTGGTATATGACTATATGGCAATGTGTAGATTATGCACATCATTATACCCCCGCAAAACGAATGTTTTAGGGGGTATACTGGAATCAACCTGTCTGTCTGTCTGTCTGTCTGTCTGTCTGTCTGTCTGTCTGTCTGTCTGTCTGTCTGTCCGTGGACAAAATACTTCTCTAGAGCATATGGGTGGTTTCAAAAAAAAAGAGGATAAAGTGTGACATTGGGTGTCAAAAATTAAAATTATTATTTGCTGATGTTTTCTCTTGAAATGTTTTGCTAATATGTCAAAATTTCAGAAAATATACATGGGAAGGTGAAGGACAAAGACAATTTCCTTTTTAATTTTGAATTTGTTCAAATCCATCGACTCATTTTTTAAGGATTTCTGATTTTTTCTAGACATCTTAAGGCTTGGAAAAGTTAAATAATTGAAATATTATTTGTCTTTTAAGTTTAAAGCATAGGTAAAGCTACAATCTGATACAAAAATTTGCTACTTCTGCGAGATGTATCAAATTTTATGACAATTTGAAGTAGAATTTTGCTCTGGTTTTTCATTTATCACTTATAAAAGTTTCTGTAAAAGACCCAATATGTAAGGAAAACAGCTGTAGTTCTATCTAATGTGACAATGAACACATAGCTATAGATAAGCCAAAAGCCGTTTTTCTACAAGTAGCCACAAGTAGTTTACATGGCATCAAAGAAACTGGAAAGTCTGTTTCACTGGGGACAAAAATATAAACAAAATTGTCTTAAGCCTTCTTCTTTTTAGAAGCTGATATAATGTACATGAATTTTGTATGTATCATTGACAAGGCCTTGTAGATTAATAAATTCTGGTATGTTTCCATGGTCTAAAACAACCAACTGGCACATATTTCAAAGCTACACCTACATTTTAAAAGTAATATGCCGAATTAAATGGTAGAACAATTCAATCTGATTCTTATTCAGTTTGAATGTAAAGAATATTGTCCAAAGACTCAATTAAAGGTGTATAAAAATTGAAATAGGAAAAGATTCTGAAAAAAAGTCACCAGATACAAATGCAGCTGAAACCGTTTCACTGGGGACATAAAATTGTTAGGCTCAAGATAAATAAGACTAATTTGTTATTGTTCATTGTTCATTTTTTCTATAATTTCAAACATGGCAATTGCATTTCAGATTTAATATCAATATATAAGTACAATTTTGCTGTCATAAATTTAGAAAATGATGTCTTTGATATTTGACCTACACCATAGGGATATCAAGAAAAAATTCTTGTGAAATATTAGAAAATGGCCTATCTACACAACGAGTAATCAGAAGTAACCAGGCAACATCCTAAACTTAAGATATTTTAACAGTTAGACTGACATAGTGTCATGCAGCAAAATTGCGTTTCACTGGGGACATTTGTTTTCAGATGACAGATACCAAATGCACATCCTCCTCTCATTTATTCTATAGCTGGTGATCTTTTTGGCACAAACTCTCTTGGAAAATATAAAAGAATGCACACTTGAAAAAGATGGGGAACAATTATAAGCACCCAAACACAAAATGTTTCACTAGGGACAATTTGGGGTACCTACAGATATAGCTCTACCAGATCAAAGTGGAAAGACATGCAACAATAGTTTTATGCTTATTTTAATCTTATAATATCAAAATCATCAAATTAACTTAATTAACAGGTTGCAATTCTACAGAAATCAAATAAGACCAGAATACATTGAGAATCAAGTAAATTTTGACTAAATTTTCGTCATCATGTTGTATGTTATAAACCCAGAATGTATAGTCTAAAAAAGGTAAAATGCATCTGAAACCTTTAAGAAGATAAAGATTATAAGTCAAAGTTTCATTTAAATACTAATTTTCCATCACCAAATACCTACACTTTATGTAATAACAGTCCTAATAATGATGTTATCAGAAAATGTCACACAAAAATCGTTTCACTAGGGACAATTTTAGCATCATTTTTTGTCATAAAATTTTTATTTATCAAGATATGTTCATGAAATTTTGTAGATATCTTAACACTAAGGCAATGCTTATTTACGGACAAAAAGCTCATCAAAAGCTTTTAAAATATTTTCTGTAGCTCACTTTGAAAAAAAATCCTCTTTTTTTTTGAAACCACCCATATGTTCTAAACCATATATGCTACCAACTTCAAACTTGGCACACTTATAGATCTTATTGTGGGGAAGTCTCATGTATAAGAATTGTTACTCTGTCACGCCCACTTTTTGAGTTATTGCCCTTTGTTGTTTGTACCCTTGCATTTTTGTCCAGAACATATCTTCTGAACCATAAGTGCTAGCAACTTCAAATTTGGTACACTTATACATCTCATTGTGGGGAAGTCCCATGTACAATAGCCATTTCTCTGCCACGCCCACTTTTTGAGTTATTGCCCTTTGTTGTTTGTACCCTTACATTTTGGTTCGGACTATATCTTCTAAACCATAAGTGCTAGCATCTTCAAACTTGGTACACTTATAGATCCCAATGTGGTGAAGTGTGGTGTACAATAATCGTTACTCTGTCATGCCCACTTTTTGAGTTATTGCCCTGTGTTGTTTGTACCCTTGCATTTTTGTCCGGACCATATCTTCTAAACCATAAGTGCTAGCATCTTCAAACTTGGTACACTTATAGTTCTCATTGTGTGGAAGTGTCATGTACAATAGCCATTACTATGCCATACTTACTTTTTAAGTTATTGCTCTTTGTTGTTTGTACCCTTACAATTTTGTTCAGACCATATTTTTATAACTATAACAGCTAGCAACTTCAAACTTAGTACACTTATACATCTCATTGTGCAGCAGTGCCATGTACAATAATCATTACTCTGCCATGCCTAAAATTTGAGTGATTACCCTTTGTTCTTTTTACCCTTTCATTTTTTGTCCGGACCATATCTTCTAAACCCTAAGGGCTGGCAACTTCAAACTTGGTACACTTATACGTTTCATTGTGCAGAAGTGTCATGTACAAGAACTGTTACTCTGCCATGCCAACCTTTTACAGTTACTGCCCTTTGTTGTTTGTACCCTTGCATTTTTGTCTGGACCATATCTTCTAAACCATAAGTGCTAGCAACTTTAAACTTGGTACACTTATTGCCCTTTTTTTGTATTGAAAACTTGTGCGGGGATGTATCAGGTCACATCCTGTGACAGTTCTAGTTTTATTTTTGTTTTTAGACTAAAATTGTTGTTGCTATGGTTACGGAAATAGTGAAAATATGGCAAAAAATATTGGATCCTGCGATAAGTTAATAAGTAAGCAAGCTAATTTGATGAGACTTGGTATATGACTAGATGGCAATGTGTAGATTATGCACATCATTTTATCTTTGTTCTTTGACGAAAAGTGCGGTTGCTATGGTAATGGAAATAGTGAAAATATGGCAAAAAATGGATCCTGCAATAACTTAATAACTAAGCAAGCTAACTTGATGAAACCTGTTTTAAAATGTAAAAAAGTTTACAAGCCATGTTAGTCAGGGTGGTGATGCAGCAGTATTAATCACCTCCAGTTGGGCATAACATTTCATATCTTTGACAATTATTTTGATGACTTGTTCATCTTAATCTATTATTGATTACCATATTGAGTCAATGTGAAGCCGGTAGGGGACTTTATGTGTTGCATACAACACCAGATACTTGTTTAAAAATATTCTACATATTTTATTTCTCTTTTTCCAGGGGTAAATTTGCTGTGGTGAAAAAATGCATCAGTAAAGATACCGGTGAAGAAGTCGCTGCAAAGTTCATCAAAAAGCGGCGCCGTGGAAAGTCATGTCGGGAAGAAATCCTGCGGGAGGTGGTTATGCTGGAAATGGCGTTGGACCATCCGCGATTGGTGAACTTGAAAGAAGTCTACGAGACGTCATCGGAGCTAGTCTTGATTACAGAATAGTAAGTGGAGATTGAGGGCATTAACCCGTTACCACACAATGACACCCATAAGATACATATACATGTATACTTAGTCAAAAAAGAAAGTGTACATACTTCTACTTTATATATCTATGTAACCATTGCAATTAACTTCATCAAAATTCTACACAGAGTTAAGCTATCGACTTTCTCACATCTATTGACATGGGAAGCAACTTTGGATCATTAAATTGCCTGGCATATCACCATAAGCAGTAAGCACCTTTTTGCATGTGGTTATCAAAACAAACATTTCATAGTAAACTTTCTTGTCTAAAATCTGTATTCAAAGTGTGTAAAAGCTAAATCAAACATAAAATTTCAAAAGTCTGAATAGCAAAAGATGCTACGTCTTAGTAAACACTGCAAAATCCTCTCGTTAGTTTTGCTAGTGTCTTAAACCGGCGTAAAATGTGTCATTGTCTTTTAAATGTCATCGTTCTGAAATTAGGCGTTTGCAGTCATGTTTCTAAAACAAAGGGCACATTTTTGATAGGCTTCGGTCTGATATCCAGAATGAAGCAATGACTAGACAAGATCGTTACATGACGTTGACACCCTTACGTCAAAAAAAACTTTCCAAAAAAACACAATTTATGGCGATTCAGTATAGCAAGCATATGTTAGCAACATTTGAAATCGACGAAGGCAGATAGACGGCTCATAAGAGATTTGAGAACGTAAGTTTGTCACATTACCATAACGCATAAATCTTACGTTATGCCTGCATTAGGCACATCGTCATGATTAGTAGTCCTGAGTGTGGTGTAGGGCTGATCAACTCTGTACCGCCTGAGTTTCGCAAAAGTTAGAGTCCAGTTAAAGAATTTGCAGGACTTGCAATATGAACGCCATGGAATTCCAAACAATAAAACGAAACGTTATGTTTGATCAGTGAGACTACAGATATTTGCCGTCATTCATTTAAGACATGTCGCAACAGAATTTGAAGCAGAAATCCTAAGAAAACTGCATTATTTAATCTCCTCACATCCGTCAGCAAGTTCAGTGAATTTCGAAATTGACCACTATCTCAAATATCTTAAGGAAACACAAGAAAAATTCCATTTCAGACAACTACTTATAGGTAATTGAATTATCTTTAATTTGACACCAGTATTATAATATCAAATTACCGTATCAATATTCAAAATTACGATAGAAATTCCAGTTATTCTCTGTGCACACTTTCTTTTTTGACTCAGCATATATAAGCTTTAGAAAACATTATGGAAAATGAAGAAATTGCCTGTGACAAGCAATTTCTTGATTTCCCACAATGTTTTCTACCCAAAAATCCATTCACTTGCTGCTATTGTCTTCTGCAACATCTTTTGACAAATCTAAATTGTTGTCTGGTAATGTGTTAACCCGTCTTTGTTCAAATCCTTGGATCATCCACGATTAGTGAACTTGAAAGAAGTCTACGGTACATTATCGGAGTTGGTCTTGATTACAGAATAGTAAGTGTAGACTGTAAACTCGCAGGGATCATTGTCTGTTGCCTTTTACCTCCTGCATACTTTAACCCTTTCCCAAACAACAAAAATTGTAACTTTTCCAATTAAAGATCCACTGCAGACGTCAAAATGGACGTTGATAAAGGCAGGATTTGTGTAAGATGTAGCACTGAAAATATTGAGACAAAAGACTGCATGTGATTGTCTGTGCAGGCTGATCTAAGTCCATGCAGTCTTTCAAAGTTTGACCCTATCAGGAATATGACCCAAACAGCATGAGATGGGTTTAAGTACATGCACCACAAAATGAAAATGAGAAACCCCTGCTACTTGGGAAAGAAGAAGCTAAATGTCATTTAAGGTTTGGCTGTGATTTTAACTTCAATGTAAAAGTTTCCCAAAAGTTGTTTGGGAAATGGTTACCTCTGTGAATTTTAACCGTTTCCTGAACCACAGAAATTTGGGCTTTTCCACATAAAAAGCAGCAGCATATGTCAATATGTATGTTGATAAAGGCAGGATTTGTGTAAAACATAGCACGGAAAATATTGAGACAGAAGGAGAAATTGCTGATTATCAGCAATTTCTTCTTTTGTCTCAATAATTTCCCAAGTTTTTTCTACTAGGGATGTCAAAACCAGGTCTTGTTTGGGAAAGGGTTAAGAGAGAGGTGTGTCTGAAATGTTAGTTGTATGTCATATGTCACAGTTACCTGTCATTGTGAACACAGGAAGATGGATATTTGTACTCACGCTGACTGTGTAACATAATAGATGAAAGAGAGCAACTTCTCCATTCCATTATTTCATTTGGTCCATCTGTGGGATAATAGATGAAAGAGACAAACTTCTCCATTTCTTTATTTGATTGCTTCGTTTGTCACATTTTGAGATTTTTAAATACCCAAAGAGTTGTATTTTGTTGTAACTCACAGTCAAGTTGTCTGTCTGTCTACAGACTCATGTCTGCTTAACTTCCAGCAAGCCACAGCCATAGTGCAGTTCATAGCGCATGGGACTCTCATTCTTGAGGGTCAGGATTCAATCCCAGGTCGTGGCAAATATCCTGTCAGACAAATTTGCCTCCCATCAATGGTTTGCTAATTGTTAACCTATAGATGTAGCAAGCAGTTTCAGGTGCGATAAGGATGTTCTGGTAGTACTGGTATAAGAAACAACAAGAATCCATGGTTAGCCTTAGGTGCTCCAGCTGCCACGATATGACCATAGAAGTTGAAAGAGGCGTCTAACCTCAATTAGTTATTCAATCTGACCCATTGATCAAGGCAACTTCCACCAGTTCAGACTTGGCACAAAGCATCTCTTTTACCCTTCGTTTGCAGAATTATTTCCCAGAAATGACTATTTTCCTTATTTCCAAGCAACTCATGTATAATAGAGAGATTTTAACAGCAGAATACCCATAAACCTACAGGGTGTTTCATAATATGTGTTACCATTTCGAATCATAAGTGTGTTGAAATTAAGAAATGCACATTTAAATGAAATGTACAATGTGAAAATAGACTTAATAAAGTTTTATTTGACATGTAATATTAGTATATTTGCATTCAGGATTGACACTAATTCAATCTCACACATATAGTACAGTTTTACGACAAAGCACTCTAGATGACGGCATCCATGTTGCAAAACGACGTCAACACGTTTCTTAGAGTTTCTAATGACAGAATTTCATGTGTTCAAAGCATTATTCTGATTTCCCAATGGAATGCTATTTAAAGTCATCTATGGACATTGCGACATGGTTATACGCACATGCTCTTTCAGAAATATAAAAAAAAAAGTTCAAGCAGACTTAGATCTGAAGAGTACAAAAGCCACACATTATCATGACCTGTATGAAATCCATTGTTTCCCATGTTTTTCAAGCCAAACAATTACTTCATCGAAAGTGTGGGGCGCAATACTATCCAGCTTGAATTAAAAAAAAATTAAAGTATGCACCTCTTCGCTTCAATGCTGAAATATTTCCTCTTTAATATAATTATGCAGATAGCGTACTGTATTTATTGTCTCAACGTCACAATTTTTGTTCTCGGAAAAGAAAGGTCAAGTTATTACCGATGAACTTAAGGCGGTCCATACTGTTAAATTGTGAGAATGAAATGATCTATTGAGACAAATTATTTTTTTCTATGAATCTGTATTGAGATTTCATGGTCAGGATATTGTTTATCCATAGATATGATAACAGATATTGATAAATATTTGATCAAGCATTTTGATAACTTCTGAGCGTGCGTCAATTGGCGGCAACATTTTGAAAAACGGACCAAATTTAATGACGTCGAAAAAGACGCCATGACACAAATATTTTCCCTTAATTTTTGTGTGACACAAAACTTCATTATGTAACCTTTAGAAACAT
Source organism: Fragum sueziense (assembly GCA_963680895.1). Taxonomy (NCBI): domain Eukaryota; kingdom Metazoa; phylum Mollusca; class Bivalvia; order Cardiida; family Cardiidae; genus Fragum; species Fragum sueziense. Next base: position 25,553,575 of record OY804606.1, on the reverse strand, counting down.
GTATATGATGGCTATATTGTATGTAACACCAATGATTTATGCTTATTCGTAATGGTAACAGGTTATTCAATTTCCTTCCACAATATGATGAGTAACTGATAGAAAATATGCATCTCATCAAAATCTCGACCTTTAGCCCCACGACCCCTGTCAGGCCCCCAGCCACGACCCCCGTCCACCCCACCCCTACAATTTTGGACTGGATTCAGTTTAGGGTCATCGGAATCACTATCGGAGTCACTATTCGTTATCGCTATCATCGCTATCATCATCGTCCAGCACTGACATGATGATTAGCCGGGCCTCTTCTGTAAGAATATTGAACCCTCCTGGTCATCGTTACAGCTCATACAAACCCAAAAACTGCGTTGATTGGTTTACAAGCTATATATATAGTAAATATATCTTCATTAAAATATGATATTGTGATTTCATAACATCTATTTTCATCCTTGATATTTAAACTTTTAAAACCATGAATTCAAAAATTTAAATGAGATACAAGACACTGAGCTTATTGTTGAAATTGGTACAAAATGTGAATTTCCTCTTTCTTATAAAATGGACTTGAATAGCATTAAATGTCATGCTAAATATAGACTGGGTTTACTTTATATGTTTTTATAAACCGTTAGTGTTGTTATTAAATCTCGTAACTATGGCTTGAATCAAGCCTTAGTTACGAGAGTTTATAACAACATCCACGAAATACTATTGTTTGTCCAAATTCACGGCAAGGCTTACTGAATAAAACCTTTCCCTATTATGAATACATTTCTAAAGTCATGACAATGCACTAATTTCAAACACAAACCCATAAAAATAGACCTACAAATTATTAGAATGACAATTACATTTATAGTTATAAATAGCAAAAGGAGAATTATGTACTAATGAGCAATTTGTCATGTTGTCACTATGTTTGTTGTAAAGTTTTGTAAAGGGGGTAACCCTTTACCGGACTTCAAAATTTCAGACTGACCCAAATTCAAAGATGTTGTAGACGATAATGTCAATTGAATTGAATTCTACAATTGTTGGGATTTATTGGTATAAAACATTGTTTGAAAAATTGTTTGGATTTTGGGGTATAAAACATTGTTAGAAATGAAAAATTTGCTTGATGTAAGCAATTTCTTCATTTTCTGCAATGGTTTCCAAAGCCTATGTCTTACAGAAGGGCAAAAGGTGTCTTAATCTATAAGCGATATATTAAGTTATTAAGCCAAAAAGTCATAAAAATTTCAAAATTCCATCAATTTGAAAATGTACTCTGCAATTTCTTTCATTTTGGACAAGTTTAAAAATTGTGTAGTTTGAAAACAATTTAACCCTTTCCCATACGAAAAATTTTTAGGGTGATCCACTTCAAAAACAGTCACAAATGAGAAAATGGATGCTATTAAAGATATGATTAGTGTAACAAATGGCAAAGAAAATATTGAGACAAAAGAAGAAACTGCTGGTCATCAGCAGTTTCTTCTTTTGTCTCAATGTTTTCTTAAGCCTTTTCTATTTGGGACGTCAAAACCAGGTCTTGTTTGGGAAAGGGTTAATATATGAATGGGTCAAGAATCTTTCAAGATAGTGGGTGGTCTGTGTAAGTAGGACAAACTACCTGTTCTCACTTTCTATTATTGTCACAATGCTTAATGAGCCTATATATCCCACCTGTACACTCTTACGCTTTGAAGATGAAAAATGTGAAATAAGATTTGTAATTACAGTTCAACTGGTGCCCCTCAAGATGAAGACTTTGAAAACATTGTGGAAATTGAAGAAATTGCTTATGACAAGTAATTTCTTCATTTCCCACAATGTTTTCTATCCCCAAAAGTGCTTTGAAGATGAAAAATGTGAAATAAGAATTGTAATTATGCTTTAACCTTATCCCGAACAAGACCTGGTTTTGAAATCCTTGATAAAATAGGATCTGAAAAAAAAGTTTAGACAAAAGAAGAAAATGCTGATAACCTGCATTTTTTTCCAATTGCTTGAATATTTCTAGTGTTCTATTGTACACAAATCTTATCTTAAACCTCCATTTTGTTGTCTGCAGCTGGTTTCTAATTGGAACATCCTGAAGTGTTGTCATGAAGGTTAAGTCTAAAATCGAGCACACATTTTGATTGAAAGTAGCAAACACAGCGATATTTTTATGCTCCCGTATCGAGAGATCGGGGGCATATTGTTTTACTCGTGTCTGTCTTTCTGTCCATCTGTCTGTCCAAAAACTTAACATTTGCATTTTCTCCAAAAGTATTTGACATACAAAGCTCAAATTTGATATGCATCTTCCTTTCAATGATACCTATCTGTTCATCAAGGCCATGTGTTAATCCTTTTCAACCCTGTACACAAAAATTAACACTTTAGAAAAATGACCATTTCGGGGGCATTGGTGTTTCACAAACACATCTTGTTGATTGATGAAATTAATGCAACCTGTTCTGTTTTCTAGTTGTGCTGGCGGTGAACTGTTCACAAACTGTATTCTGGAAGAGAAATTCAATGAGGCTGATGTCCGGTTACTTATGTCCCAAATACTAGAGGGCCTAGTGTATTTACATGAACGGAACATTGTACATTTAGATCTAAAGGTAAGATATCACTCTGAAGTTCTCTCTCTTTTCCATAATGCATTCTTACAAGTATGTTGGAAGACAAAAAAAGTCTGAAAAATAGTTCAACAAAGCTGATGTCCGGTTACTCATGTCCCAAATACTATTTACATGAAAGAAACATTGTACATTTAGATCTAAATGTGAGCTCTTTTTCCATGATATTTTCTTACATGTAAGTTGCAAGACAAATATTGGAGAAGCTGATGTACACTAATTGATGTCCAATATTGAAAGCCTTCAAACCAAAACCCTATTTTGTGGGTACTCATTTTGAAAAATCTCAACATAGGGTTTGAATCATAGGGTTTGATAAACTATAAATGAAATAACACATGTTGAAAAGCCAAAATTCCCTCTCATATGTATGATGATAGAGATTTTCTACATGAATGGGCATTCATCTTGTCAGTGTCAACCCCTTTCACCATGGGATCCAAGTTCAATCCCCCGCTGCAGCTACTATCCTTTGCCATAATATACACAATTTCCATATGAATTTATGCCAATTTTGTCCTCTGAAGCAGCTTTTGAATTGAAAAAAGTCTAATTTTTCACTGTTTGGGAAAGGGTTAAATAAACCCCATTAAATCTTTTTTACATCTCTATTAAAAGAATGGATGTAAGACTTTTTTTCTAGAAAAGAAATTTGCAAAATCATGATTTTATACATAAAAAAAATCCTTGACTTGTTTGGTAAATTAGCATACCCGTCAATTAATCATGAATTTGATTCCGCATAGTGTTACATGTTTAACCCTTTCCCAAACGGCAAAATTTTAGGGTGGTCCAATTCAAAAGCTGCTGGGGACAGCAAAATGGATATTGATTATGACTACATTCATGTAAGATATAGCATAGAAAACATTGAGACAAAAGGAGAAACTGCTGGTTATCAGCAGTTTCTTCTTATGCCTCAATTTTTTTCTAAGCCTATTCAATTAGGGACGTCAAAACCAGGTCATGTTTGGGAAAGGGTTAACAAAGAGAGGGAAGATTTTGAGTAACCCAATACCTCAAAATTATCCTTAATCTTATACAATTTACATTCACCCTTTAATGTATTCTTCCCTTTTCAAAAATAATCTTTCACCCATTACCAGATGACAAAATTCTAGACTGGTCAAAATTCAAAGATGTTTGGCAACTTGCAGATGACGTTTTCAGAAAATTTGCACCAGGTGGAAAACATTTTGGTGAAGGAAGAAATTGCAGTTTCTTCATTTTCCATAACGTTTTACAAAACTTATCTTGAGAGGTGCCAAAAAGTGTTGATGTGTAGGAATGGTTTTAATAAGTCTTTAACATTCTTTCATAGAATAATTTAAGACTTGAAAGCAACCACCAATCCATGCTGGTTTACCCATTACCACATAATAACTCTTTGACTCCCCTCAAAAATAATGGCAATGGAAAACATGGTGGAAAATGAAGAAATTGCTCCAATGAAGAAAAGCAATTTCTCCATTTCCCACAATGCTTTCCATTAAAAAAGACCAGACTGTTCATATGTACAGACTGAGCTTCCTTTATTTTACAGGCAAATCAATTTGAATTTTGTGATTTTGGCTAGAAAAACATTAATTTTCAAGAATTTAAATAATCTATTTTCAGCCTCAAAATATCCTGTTAACAGAGGATTTTCCTGGGGGCTCTGTAAAAATCTGTGATCTAGGATTTGCTTGTCTTGTAAACACTGGTGAAGATATTCGGGACATCATTGGTACACCTGACTATGTTGGTAAGTGGGTAGAAAAATCCCTGTTTCTCCTTTTGCCTCAATATTTTCTGTGCTTTATTACACAAATCTGTGATCTAGGATTTGCTTGTCTAGTAAACACTGGTGAGGATATTCGGGACATCATTATACCCCCCACAACAAAGTTATGGGGGGGTATACTGGAATCAGGTTGTCTGTCCGTCCGTCTGTCCGTCCGTCCGTCTGTCCGTCCGTCCGTGGACACAATCTTGTGTCCTCTTCTCCTCCCACAGTTTTTGACCAATTTTTCTGAAATTTTACCAGGATGTTCCCTATCATATGAAGTTGTGCACCTGCAATTTTCATCTTGATCCAGTCATTAGTTTCAGAGTTATGCCACTTTGAAGTTTTTAAGGGGGGGGGGGGGGGGGTGGACATAATCTTGTGTCCTCTTCTCCTCCCACAGTTTTTGACCAATTTTTTTGAAATTTTATCAGGATGTTTCCTATTATATGAAGTTGTGCACCTGCAATTTTCATCTTGATCCAAGCATTACTTTCAGAGTTATGCCACTTTGAAGTTTTTAATGAAGGGGGGGGGGGGGGAGTAGTCAAAATTTACAATTTCGTTTCCGTGTTCTAACTTGAAAACCGTTTGACCTAGGATCATGAAACTTTACACAGTTGTTGCCCATGACCAATGGAGGTGCCCTATTGTTTTGGGGTCACCAAGGTCGAAGGTCAAGGTCACAGTTGGACTTTGTTTAAAATCCGTTTCCATGCTCTAAGTCAAGAACATTTTGACCGATAGCACTTTTTCAGTGACATGGCCCTAGTGGGGGGTATTCGTCCGCTTTGCGACAGTTCTAGTTGGTACACCAGACTATGTTGGTAAGTGGGTAGAAAAATACCCCATTAATCTTTTACCAGAGAGCAAAATTTCAGTTCAAATTTTAAATGTAATGACAAAATTTTAGGGTGGTCCTATTTTAAAGCTGATGCTGATGACAAATGAGGTGTTGTTAAAGATTGAATTGGTGTATAATACTGTTGGGGAAATATTGAGACAAAAGAAGAAACTGCTGGTTATCAGCAGTTTCTCCTTTTGTCTCAATGTTTCTCAAAATATCCTGTTAACAGAGGATTTTCCCGGTGGTTCTGTAAAAATCTGTGATCTAGGATTTGCTTGTCTTGTAAACACTGGTGAAGATATTCGAGACATCATTGGTACACCTGACTATGTTGGTAAGTGGGTAGAAAAATACCTGTTTCTCCTTTTGTCTCTATATTTTCTGCGCTATAGTACACACAAAAATCTGTGATCTAGGATTTGCTTGTCTTAAAAACACTGGTGAAGATATTCGGGACATCATTGGTACACCTGACTATGATGGTAAGTGGGTAGAGAAATTCTTGTTTCTCCTTTTGTCTCTATATTTTCTGTGCTATATTACACAAAAATCTGTGATCTAGGGTTTGCTTGTCTAGTAAACACGGGTGAAGATATTCGGGACATCATTGGTACACCTGACTATGTTGGTAAGTGGGTAGAAAAATCTTTGTTTCTAATTTTGTCTCAATATTTTCTGCGCAATATTGCACACAAAAATCTGTGAAGATATTCGGGACATCATTGGAACACCTGACTACGTTGGTGAGAGGGTTTGAAAATTCCCTGTTTACCCTCTCCAAAAGGACAATATTTAAGGATGGTCCAATTTAAATGCTGTTCCAGACAAAATATATATAGATAAGAAAAGGATTTTGTTAAAATACAGTAAAGAAACTATTGAGGCAAAAGTAGAAACTGCTGATAATCAGCATTTTCTCCTTTTGCCTCAATATTTTCTATGCTATATTACACAAAAATCTGTGATCTAGGATTTGCTTGTCTAGTAAACACTGGTGAAGATATTCGGGACATCATTGGAACACCTGACTATGTTGGTAAGCTCGCTTTTTACCTACTCAGCTGAGGTTGCATTAACCCTTTCTGAAATTGCAAAAATAAGGACCTTTTCAGTGCGAAAATTGCTGCAGATGACAAAAGAGAATACAGCATGGAAAATATTGAGACAAGGGAGAAATTTCTGGTTATCAGCAAATTGTTCTTTTCTCTCAATATTTTCCACAAATGATTTGTCTTTGTATAGCTTTGCACTTGCAAGTGCAGCCTAATTTTAGTCTACACTGCATGTTCTTGTCAAGCTAAATGTTTCATTTTCAATAAAAAAAAGTGGAATTCCAGCAAAACCAATACACTATAAGTCTGTTGATTTGTAAAAAAAGATTCAAAATACACACCAAAAAGATAGATGGAAAAGGAGTTTTCATCATGACAAGGTTTAATATTCTTCTTCTAAAAGACAAATGATAAAAACAATTCTTTTCATTTCAAATGTACTTCAATAACATCACTCTCTACAGGTTATGCAGAAGCTATTGGAGAACAGCATGGTTCTTGACCAGACTGCGTGTATACGCAGGCTGATTTAGAACATTGTTGGTCTCAAAGTGCTGGAAGGGCCCTATTACATAAGATCCTTTCAATAACATTTCTATTTCCAGCCCCAGAAGTGTTGAACTATGACCCACTTGGTTTATATACAGACATGTGGTCGTTAGGTGTCCTAACCTACGTCATGCTAACAACATGTTCACCATTTGCTGGGGATGACAAACAGGAAACTTTTTGCAACATCACCACCGTGAATCTAGACTTCCCGAAAGACTTGTTTGAACATATCAGTGTCGCTGCACAGGATTTTATTAAGAAGTTGTTGGTTGCTGAACCAAGGTATGGAATGAAAATTATTAATTACATAAGGCAAAAATTAAAACATAAGGATTAAAATACATGGTTATCTGCAAAACACTTTTTGCATCTTCAGGTGTAATGCGTGACAACAAAAATTGACAAGAGTACTCCCAGCCAATGTCAATGGATGGCGTCAAAAATTGATAAACATATCATAATTATCATCAAATTCAGTTGCCACAAATGGTGACTGAAGATGCAAAAAGTGTTTAGTATCTAATGATGAGTTGTAATCCTCAATTGAGAAATAAAAAGGTTTTCACCCTGGTAAGAGTGGCTTTGCAGTCCTGTCATGGTAAAAACTTTCTGCTTTCAGTTAAATATCATTCATGCTTTCTGACTATCACATATTACACTTTGCAAGAAACCTATTTGTAATAATGACTAAATCCAGTAGCTTTCACATAATTACTAGTATTGAGTAAATTGAGTTTGCAACATAGCAACTTTCAATCTTTGAATTGAGTATTGAGTTTCTTTTTGTAACATTACAACTTTCAATATTTTCTTACCTAAGAGCTTGTTTAAATGTATCAGTGCTGCTGTATAGGATTATAAGGATTGGTCACATGGACAATTCCGTATCCATTTACCCATCACAAACACATCTTGCTTTTCTTTCAGTGATCGACTTACAGCTGCGGAGTGTATGGAACATGAATGGATTGTCGGAACCATATCACCACACAAACATATCTCTGTAACAGACATAGAACCCAGCCAGATCGGGCAAGGTGATACTGAAACTCTACAGGAACAGTCAGTCAATGAAGTTAAAGTTGGTGAAGAAGTCCGTGAAATAGAATCCAGCAAGTCAGATCAGCATGAGAAAGTTAAGGATGAGATATCTGAAATGTCTGTGACTGAGGAAGCTGATGATGTGCGATCAAGATCAAACAGTGAATCATTTAGTGGTAAAATCATGGATCAGGATCAGACTCATTCTGATGTGATTATAAGTGAGAATAAGGGAATTACAGAGCCTCGTCTAGGTTTGAATGAATCTACACAAGAAAATAAAGATAAGGATGTGTCCCGAGGACTAACTGAACATGATGCTGTTGCTATTCAACAAAAACCTGGTATCTACAGCTTTGAACAAGCTGTAGATACAAGGTTTTTGTTGAAAAGCAGTGATTTAGAGTCAGCGGTATCATCTAGTGCGAATCCAAATGTTGATATTACTATTAATATAGGACAAACAGGTGAAACAGTCAATCAATCTACAAACAAATCAAGTGATATAGGTGAAAGAAACTTAGAAGTGAAGCCATTTTCTCTACTCACTGAAGACGTCCAGACTCCCGATTCAGAATCCAGTATGTGTATATCAGACGGACGGATCGACGACGATGATTCAGGGGTGGGTACTGGAACTGACACTAGAGCAGAGTCTGAAACCAGAACTGTGTCGAGAAATTCTGATTTTGTTGTTGAGAAGGAACTGGATTCGGATATCATTGAAGAATTAAATACTGATAAAGATCAATTAGCAGATACTAGTGAAGATCATGAAATGTTGAGTAAAAGTTTCATTGAATCAGAACTCAATGAAATTCAAAAGGGTAACCAAAATGCTCTGGAAACTGATAATAGACTGTTGATAAATGATGAAAAGGTGACTATTGTTAATGATTTGAATGAGAAAAATGTTTCTGAGCGGGGGAATCTAGATAATCATACCGAGATGGAACATTCAGACATCATTGAAAATTCTCCTCATATTGGTGAAACTATAGAACAATCTAGTTTTAATACTGGAAAGTTAGATTCAAGTAGAAATAAATTTGAAGATGGTTCCAGTCTAAACAGAATTCCTAATCCAGATTTCCAGTCTATGGACCAAACTACAACATCTCCGTCTGCCATTCGTAAACTTCATATAACTGTGACGGACGTAAATACAGAAACAATTCTCGCAAATTCTTCAATCGTTAAATCTACGGAACAGTCTGTAAGTGGGTTACAAGACAATGTGCCAATATCCTCATCTAGCGGGGAAAGTCACAAACGCGGCATGTGCAATCTTGAAACTACTCAAGGGGCAGAGAACTCTGAGAATCAAGTGGAGTACGAGTTCGTGAGCGTGTCAAAGCGAGTGAAAAGTTACGAAGAAACGGTCACCAGAGTTCAACAATTTAGTCCTAAAATTCAAAGGAGTCCGAGGGTAGGACGGCATACAAAGGGTCATCAACATCATTAAGATACCTTTACTCGAAAAAAATATTTTAGACTAGTCCAAATAAGCTGTTAACCCATACCCACACACTGATTCTTTGACTCCCCAGAAGATTATATAATGGCTTTGGAAAATGTCATGGAAAATGAAGAAATTGCTTGTGACGAGCAATTTCTTCATTTACCACAATGTTTTCTACCCAAAAAGACAAAAAAAATATCCACTTGACATTGTCGTCTGCAACATCTTTTGAATTGAACCAGTGTGAAATTTTGCCTATTCTCAAAGGGTTAAATAATATTTTTGGTTTCAAGAAGCTGCGTAGCAAAATATGTATGAAACAAAAATCATGGAAAGCATCGAGAGCAAAGAAGAAAATGCTTGTCAATGTTTTCTCCTTTCTCAATGGTTTTCAGGAAGATCAAAACCAAGCATTTCTTGGTAAAGGATCAAGAAATGACAAATGTTGCAACTCAATTAGATAATACTGTTTGTTAAATGCTCATGAATATACACCCAGTACCTTCAGACCTTTCCATGGTTATCATCAAGGCCATAATATTGGAGCTTGTTACCATTGTCCTAAATAATCTCTGGTTTTGAGGTCTCTGGTAAAAAAATGGCATAAGAAAACAGAGAAAAGAAGTAAAATGCTGATTATCAATATTTCTGAACTATGTTTTCACTATGTTTTTGGTGTTATTGCTTAACCTAGTACCAACAGTTTTATTCAAGCTGTAGAATAGATACGAGGTTTTGCAATAACAATGACAGTGCGTTTCCAGTTAAGGATTATTTTATTGTGTCGCTTTCAACATCTTTTGATTAGGACCAGTCTCAAAATTGTCACTAAGGAAAGGTTTCAGGAACTGATATTTGTAATTCTAAGGTCAATTGTAAAGGTCAATACTCCAAAACAAAAAGCCATCATGTGCATTCAGAGCTTTAGAAGGGAGTGAAGGCTTTGTAAAATGCAATATTTCATATAATGTTCATCAAACTTTATGCTGTAAGTACTCATTGGAATTGTCTCATCAAGACGATTCAAATGAGTACCCACAACATAGGGTTTGGATAAGAAATAACAAATTTAGAATGTCTTCACCCCCTCTTATCTGTTGCTTTGGGCATTGTCCATTTCACAGCCATATATGATAATGACCTAACATTTAGGCTGTAATGTGTACAGTGTAGTAATTTGCAAGTTATTTTGTTTTTAGCTCAAAATCCCAACCCAATATTTTTGTATCTACAGTTTAGAGATCACTGGATAGGAGGGGGTGGTTGCGTAACATATCGTTCAAATCAAATGTATAACTTTCATAGCTACAGATAGATGGAGTAGTGGCTTTTCAAAAATAGGAAATATTTCGTTTTAATATTTATCAAACCCTTTGTTGTGGGTTCTCATCAGAATCGTCTCGATGTTTTCCCAAGTCTCGATGAGACGATTCAAATGAGTACCCACAACATAGGTTTTGCATTTGAAATGAATTTAAATTGTCTTCGCCCTCTCTTATCTGTTGCTTTTGAATTTTATACTACCAACATTAGGAGCTGAGTCTGGATAGCTCAGTCAATAACATTTAGAGTCTATTATTCCAGGGTTTGAGAGTTCAATCTCCGGTTGGGCTCATGTTCTTTCTGACATTTGACAAATCATTTCGTCACTCAACAATAGGTGTGAATCATCTAAGTGAGAGAGGAGCTGGAGGCTCAGATTGGATTGTGGGGTGGTACAGTGGTGACAGTGTATAATCATGTGACTCAGAATTTCCGATAATCTTCAATATCTTTTTTAATACTTGACAAATTTGAATTCGGTTTGAAGCAGAGAAGGTGGGAAAGTGCCAGGAATAAGCTGGACGTGTTGGATTTTTGAAAATCAACCACGTCCATCTAATGCGTGACGTCTGTCCACATTCTTTGCTTCAAACCGAATTCAAATCTGTCACATATTGACAAAATTATTGAAGATTTTTTGAAAATATTGTATCACATGATTATTTACCGTGGTGGTACTAGTGAAAGAAATGTGAGGAAAACCTTGTAACTGTTTTAAGTTTCTGTTACAAGGTTTTTGAAGAGAAGTTTTTGAAGAAAATCGACAAAATTTTAATATTTCATCAACTTGAAAATGTTTTCTGCAACTTCTTTCAGTTTGGAAGAGTCTAAAATTTTGCAGTTTTACCGTTTGGGGAAAGGGTTAAATCTCAATCACTCTATCTCTTTATAAAGAAAAGGAAAAGTGTTGTTAGTTTCAGAGCTTATCACTTCCTCTTATCCAGGTTTCTATTATGATGAGTGAAAGCAATATAAGTCTTGAGTGATGAAAAGATAGATGCTAATGTTAGGGATTGCAACACATGGAAACTTAAGGTAGAATACCCATATTGAGATTCGCACGACCTCGGAATTATTAGGGTGGGATCGAGAACATTTGGCGGTGGAACTCTCCACCGCCCAATGTTAACGACCGTGCCAGAATAGGTTTGGATACGTAACGACGCTGCTTGAAAAAAGGCTGATGTTTTATGAATCTCAATATGGCGACATTACGGGTATTCTACCTTTACCCATTCCAACTTATTGACATCTTTTGAGGCCCTACTAGAAAAAGCTTGGGAAAACATTGTGGAAAATGAAGAAATTGCTTGTGACAAGCAATTTATTCATTTGTCACATTGTTTTCTGACCCGCAATAGAATACATACTGTTTAAATTTCATCAACTTGATATTGTTGTCTGCAACACCTCTCAAAATGGAACAGTCCAAAATTTTGTCGTCTGGTAATGGGCTATCCCTTGTCATACTGAATTTAATCCATTACCACACAGTGACTCACTTTGACTCCCTACAAGAAACTGGCTATGGAAAACATTGTGGTAAATGAAGAAATTGCTTGTGACAAGCAATTTCTTCATTTCCCACAATGTTTTCTACGTAAAATGACCAAAAAATGTAAAATTTCATTGACTTGAAGCTGTTGTCTGCATCATCTTTGAATTTGGATCAGTTCAAATTTTTGTCGTTTGGGAAAGGGTTTAACCCATTCCCACACAATGACTCTTTTTGACTCCTTCAAAGATAATGGCTTTGGAAAACATTGTGAAAAATGAAGAAATTGCTTGTGACAAGCAATTTCTTCATCTCCCACAATGTTTTCTATACCAAAAGACCAATAATGTATAAATTTCGTTCATTTGAAATTGTCGTCTGCAACACCTTTCAAATTGGAACAGTCTAAAAATGTGTTGTCTGGTAATGGGTTAAGCAAGCACTGCACTTATGTGCAGGCTGATCTTGCTCTATTCTATCTGAAAAAGCAACTGAAATATTCTGGGATCAGCATAAAAAGGGTTAAGGTGCAGTACTGTGATTTCTCTACATAATCTACAAAGATAATAAATACTTTCTTGTCTGAAGTAACAAAATAAATTTGAATTTGTTCATAAGATAATGAATTAATATCACTGATCAGGGCTTATTGGATAAACTTTGGTTAGCATTAACCAAATGGTTAAATATCTGTTTCTGTTACAAAACAAGATGTTGTTTTGAAGTCCCTACTAGAAAAGGCTTTTGGAAAATATTGAAGCAAAAGAAGAAAAAGCTGTTTATTAGCATTTTCTTCTTTTGTCTGAATATTTTCTATGCTACATTGTACAGAAATCTTTCACACAACTTTTTTGTCCTCTGCAGCAGTTTTTAAATTTGATCTCCCTAAAAATGTGTTGTTTGGGAAAGGGCCAAGATAAAGTTGTTGAAAACAAATAAGTAAAGAGACAACCTCTTTCTCCAATTCCCTTATTGATTCTTCAGTTGTTATATTAAGGTATCCCCCCTAAGGAGGTTCACGCTACGTCAGAATTATTCAGGCAAAGTTGTAAACATGCAGTTGTGGAATGTTCCACGGCCAAATGACAATGTTAATGACATAGCCCGAATCGGTTTGGATACGTAACAAATGTTGACGAAGTTACACAAAAAATTCCAACGTCGCACATATCTCGTTGCGGGTGGTCTACCTTAATAGCAGTATTTGATAAAATATATTGGCAAAGATTTGTTTTGCTTTCACTCATCCATTTTATGTTAACATATCATACAGAGATGGTATATATATCAAGAGTAATATTTATTTTGTAATCATTTTGGATATTTATATAATTATCTTGGTTATATTTTTTAACCATTTGCTTGTTTATGATTTGTAGATTAGCCAAGTAGATTTTATTGCTTTAAGTGTTGAATGAATGATGAATTTTTAAGTGAGACTGTTGACTGGAATTTATATCATTAAATTCAAACTTTTATCGAAATTATTTTGTTTTTTCCTTGACAATTTCCCAGAATTACAAGGCTGCAGATGAGAAAATGTTAAAAGGTTGAAAGGATAGGAATTGTTGAGGGATAAGATTTAAATGCAAATTTTATTTTCCCTCCATTTTTTCATCCCCATCATTCTATATTTTGGATGTAGAATCAGAGATTGCTTTTGAAAATCCCCGACCTAAGGCTGGACCTCTGTTTAACCATTACCAAACGACAAAACTTTAGGTTGATCAAAATTCAAAGATGTACGGACAACAATTTCAAATGAATAAAATTTAAATTCTTGTTGCATTTGGGATGGAAAACACTGTGGGAAATAAAGAAATTGCTTGTCACAAGCAATTTCTTCATTTTCCCCAATGTTTTCCGAAGCCATTATCTTGTGAGGAGTCAAAAAAAGTCAGTGTGTGGTAATGGATGGATTAACCCTTTCATAAACAGCAAATTTTAGGTTGCTCCAATTTGACGAATGCCGTAGACGACAAAATGGGTGTAAAAGCGTATGAAATTTTTGTACAAAATAGCACAGAAAATATTGAGGCAAAAGGAGAAATGCTGGTTATCAGTATTTTCTTCTTTTGCCTTAATGTTCTGCCAAGCCTTTCCTTTCAGGGACATCAAACCAGGGCTGCGTTCAGTAGACAAAACGTTAGCTAATGTTAGCAACAGTCGCAACTTCTTGGACACAAATTTCACAGAATTGACCGAGTATTCCGAATGAAATGCCAATGTTAGCTAACGTTTTGTCTTACTGAACGCAGGGCAGGTCTTGTTTGGGAAAGGGTTATAGGTCATTTGAAAGGATTGAAATTTTGAGGGATGAGATTAAAATGTGGTTTTTCTTTTCCATCAGTTTTTCTTACCCGATCCTTCTATACTTGCGTTGTGGAAACAAAGGCCAACCTTGGATACACCCATCTTGCAACTGAAGCAATTCAACAGTATTTATTCACCATTCTTGTGCACTGCACTTCTAAATCAGATCTATCCACCGATGAAGTTCCATGATTCTACCTTGCATACTCTCCGAGATATATGCTCTGGACAAGAGGCATGTAGACCGTCCAAACTATGGACAATGGCAAAGCAATATACCCCCTCTTCTTTGAAAGGGGACATAACTATGAATCCCATACTTCAGATGGGCAGCTAGTGGTGTCGTCCATACTGGTTTGTAAAGAACTCCTCGTTTTAACCCATTACCAGACGACGAAATTTCAAACTAGTCCAAATTCAAAGATAATGCAGACGACAAATTCAAGTGAATAAAATTTTACATTTTTGGTCATTTTGTATAGAAAACATGGTGGGAAATGAAGAAATTGCTTGTCACAAGCAATTTCTTCATTTTCCACAATGTTTTCTAAAGCCTTTATCTTGTGGGGAGTCAAAAGGTGTCACTGTGTGGTAATGGGTTAAATTAATGTTAGTATATTAAATTAGCACATGAAATCGTTCCAACCTTCAACTTCATACTTTGCTTTTAGACACCCTAACCACTAAGAGCCCTTTACTGTTCATACTTTCTCGAACAATGTCCTGGTTTGATGTCATCAAATGAGCTTGGTTGCATTAACCCCACTTTAATCCTTTTCTTCTCCTTTTACCTCATGTTTTCTGTGTTATATTATACACAAATCCTAACTTTATCAACATTCATTTGGTCGTCTACAGCAGCTTTCAAAATGGAATGGTCTACATATTATTTTTTACCAATCAAGCAGGGTTGCCACTACTCAGAGGAAACAAAATTGCCTGACAATTGCCTGTTTCATCACGGTAATTTTGTGTGGTAACACAAGATACTTAGAGACAAGTTTAAAAGACGATGTTGAAATCATTAATTATATGGCACTGCAATTTATTTTTTCAAAATTCCCTGTATTTTCAAATTTCCTAGACAGTTCACAAAATTCCCTGACCTTGGAAAAATTAAAATTTCTCCGACTTTTCCCCTGACGCGCGGCTACCCTGTCAAGAACTGGTTTTGATGTCCTAATAGATAGATTGATATTTAACGCCTCTTTCAACTGCTATTGCCATATCGTGGTGTCAGGAGTACCGAACGATGGATTCCTGTCGTTTCTTAGCCCTTTCCCAAACAACAAAATTTAAGGGTGGTCCACTTCAAAAACTGCCGCAATGACAAAATGGATGGTATTAAAGATATGATTTTTGTAAAATATGGCATAGAAAATGTTGAGACAAAAGGAGAAACTGCTGGTTATCAGCAGTTTCTTCTTTTGTTTCAATGTTTACCCAAGCTTTTCCTATTAGGGACGTCAAAACCGGGTCTTGTTTGGGAAAGGGTTAGAGTAGACCAGCACTACAACATCCTTACAGAGCCTCCAGCTGCTTGCCCACATAGGTTAACCCATAACCAAACAATGACTTTTTGACTCCCTACAAGATAATGGCTTTGGAAAACATTGTGGAAAATGATGAAATTGCTTGTGACAAGCAATTTCTTCATTTCCCACAATGTTTTCTACTCAAAATGACCAATCTTTTTTAAATTTCATTCACTTGAAATTGCTGTCTGCAACATCTTTGAATTTCGAGCAGTCTAAAATTTTGTTGTTTGTTAATGGGTTAACGATTATCAAACCACTGGTGGGCTACAAGTTCGTCTTCAAGGATATTTATTGCAGCTGGGAATCAAACCCAGGACCTATCGAGTAAGAGCATGATGCCCTAGATCCGCGGCCAAAAAGCCTTTCCTAAACATGACAGTGTTTTGACATCCGAATCAGGAAAACAGAGGCACAAGATGAAAATGCTGATGATAGAGGCAAGTATCAGCATTATCACCCTTTGCCTAAATGTTTACTGTACGATATCATTCACTAATCCAAACTTTATGAACATCCATTTTGTCATCTACAGGCCTAGCGTAGCCTTTCCCAAACCAGACCTGAATTTGACATCCCTAAAAGAAACAGCTTGGGAAAACATTGATGATAAGCATTTTCTCCTTTTGCCTAAATATTGTCTGTGCATCAATTCTCACAAATTTCAGATTTATAAAAACAAATTTTCACATCTGGAATTTATTTCAAAATGGGAGCAGTTCGTATTTCGCCACTACTACAATTTCCTCTCTGAGCCTCCAGTCTATTCTGTCATTTGGAAAATAACTCGGCAGGTATCAAATTGGCAAGACAGAAGTGCATATATACAACTGAGACGGGCTTTCTGTTTTCATTTCAAAGGCAGATAATTCAAGAAATACCTGAATTTCAAAAGTGGCATGCACAAATAGACACCATGGAAATTCATTGTTTCAAGTTCGATGAAATTCTGATTGAATCTGTTGCAGTAAACTGTTGTACACTCAAGAAATTGCTGACCAGGGCCTTAACCCTTTCCAAATCGACACAATTTTATGTTTGTCCAAATAAAAATTTGCTGCACACCACAAAATAGAAGTCAAGAAAGATTTGATTTGTGCGTGTAATATAGTCAAGAAAATATTGAGGCAAAAGGAGAAAATGCTGTTTATTAGCATTTCCTTCTTTTGTCTGAATGTTTTCCCCAAGCCTTATCATTTCGTTGAGTTAATACCAGGCCCTTCTTTTCTCGAAAATACTTAAGTACATTCTCATGCTCAAACCTGATCACCATGCTCAAATCACACAAAATCCATGTGGACTTCAATTGAATACCTATCAACATTGGAGAGTATTCCATTGAAGTTGAGCATGAACTCATGATTATGTACTTTAGTTTTTTCGAGAAATCAGGGTCAGGTCTAGTTTGGAAAGGAGTTAACAAAATATGATCCTTCTGACTTATAAAAATATCACAAAACAAACATTAGTTGATTTCTTTTAATTTAGAGCACTAATGAATCACAAGTCAGAGATAGCACATCTGAGTGTATGTTTGTTGTCGAGTTGTTGTTGTAGTGTTGGTCCATGTTTAGATCTTGTTGAAGGCAGCTATATCCATACTCTGGACCTGAAGCGAGAAATAAAAAATATTTGAGCCTGGATCTGGGGCCATATTCAACATTTCCAAATAGATTTTCGAAGAATTTAGCTTTATTGGTATTTGTGACCTTCATCTTTTCTATATCAAACAGACTTGTAACTAACAAGACAATCTCTTAATCCCTTCCCAAACAAGACCTGGCCCCGGTTTCTCGAAAAAACTTAAGTATATACTCATGAGAATATGCTCAACTTCAAAGGAATACTCTCCAACGTTGAAGGGTATTCGATTGAAGTTCACGTGGATTTCGTGCGATTTGAGCACGGTGCTCAGATTTGAGCATGAGAACGTACTTAAGTTTTTTCGAGAAACCGGGCCCTGGTTTCGACATCCCTAATAGATGTGGCTTGGGAAAACTGAGACAAAAGAAGAAAGTGCTGATAACCATCAGTTTCTCCTTTTTTGTCTCGTTATTTTCCATGCTGTATTATACATAAATTTCATCTTTAACAACATTGTTTTTGTTGTCAGCAGCAGCTTTCAAATTGGGTTACCCTAAAATATTGTTGTTTGGGAAAGGGTTAACACTGAAATAATCAGCACACTTGATTACGAGGAAAGAAACACCTATTATGATCTACTTTCCCATTGATGGCCTCCTGCTACAACTCTGAACTGCACCAGATTGTAAATCTTGTTGTGTGGAAAATGGTTAGGAATGGAGAGCAACAGATAACAAGAGCTGTCCGAAGACAGCGCACTCGACTTTCTAAGTTGCTTAGTATAAAGGGGGCATAACTCCAAATATAGTTAAGCCAGGGTCATGGGCCCTGGTAGTAAGGTAGAGGGTGTGATGGTGAATAAGTATTCCAAGTTTGGGTTGAATCCCTTTGATAGTATGGAAGTCATTGATGTTTGAAAAAACTTTAACCTTTGTTGCAACGCCGACACAAACGCCGACGCCTGGGTGACAGTATAAGCTCTCATTTTCTTCGAAAAGTCGAGCTAAAAATATGTTATTTTGAATCCAACCTTATGTTGTGGGTACTCATTTAAATCGTCTTGACTCTAGACGAGACAATACCAATTGAGTACCCAGAATAAATGGTTTCATTAACAAAGAATGAAATATTGCATTTGAACAAGAGGACCATGATGGTCCTAAATCGCTCACCTGAATCAAGATGACAAGAGTGAAAATGGCAATTAGGTCTAATTCAAAGGCATTAAACTTAGGGCTTTCTGTTTGGAAACAATTAGGGAATAATTTTGTTCGAATCGATCCTGTAAATATGGGTATGAATTAGCACAACGGTTGAGGTTATTTTTTGATTTCGCAATATAAAACATAGGGCTAATTTTCAAAGCATACTGATCTGTTAGAGATTGATCATTTATGATATATCATTACAAGAGGGCCATGATGGCCCTAGATCGCTCACCTGAAATTTCTTGCCTTGTTGAAATAAACATTTTGACTTTTGACCTGTATAGCAGCAAATTAAGAATTTTGCAATAAAGCCCCTTTTCCTTAGTTTTTCAAAAGAATGAAACAAAATTCAGCCTTTTCAAAAGTGTTTGCTCTTTTACCCCTTTTCTGATGCCACTGCACTAAGAGCTTTGATATTAATCAAATTCTTATAACAACTTTGAAAGCCCTTCACCCAAAGATCATTCATGTGAATATTGGCCCACTACATGTAGTAAGCCAGAAGATTTTTAAAAGATTTGGCTATTTTCCCCTTTTCTCATGCCGCGGAAGTCAAAGGCTTTGATGGAATCAAAGTCTCTCAAAAACTTTGAAATTCACCAAAGGATCATTCATGGGAAGTTTCAAGAATATTGGCCAACTAGTTGAAGGCAGAAGATTTTTACAAGATTTGGCTATTTTCCCCTTTTCTCATGCCGCGGCAGCCAGAGTCTTTGATGGAATCAAGTTCTTTTAACAACTTTGAAAGCCCTTCACCCAAGGATCATTCATGTGAAGTTTCCAGAATATTGGCTTGCTAATTAGGCAGAAGAAGATTTTTAAAATATTTGGCTATTTTCCCCTTTTCTCATGCCGCGGCAGCCAGAGTCTTTGATGGAATCAAATTCTTTTAACAATTTTGAAAGCCCTACACTCAAGGATCATTCATGTGAAGTTTCAAGAATATTGGCTGACTGGTTAGGCAGAAGAAGATTTTTAAAAGATTTGGCTATTTTCCGCTTTTCTCATGCCGCGGCAGCCAGAGTCTTTGATGGAATTAAATTCTTTTAACAACTTTGAAAGCCCTTAACTCAAGGATCATTCATGTGAAGTTTCAAGAATATTGGCCCACTGGTTAGGCAGAAGAAAATTTTTAAAAGAGTTGGCTATTTTCCCCTTTTCTCATGCCGCGGCAGCCAGAGTCTTTGATGGAATCAAATTCTTTTAACAACTTTGAAAGCCCTTCACCCAAGGATCATTCCTGCCAAGTTTCAAGAAAATTGGTCTACTGGTTTGGGAGAAGAAGATCTTTAAAGAAATTGTGGACGGACGGACGGACGGACGGCCAGACGGACGGACAACGACCAATCACAATACCTCACCTTGAGCACTTTGTGCTCAGGTGAGCTAATAACAAATTATAAGCACAATTTACAAGTTTTGGTCTATTATTTGAAAAAAATATAGCAAAAGATCAACACCTGATATGCTAAGCTAATCCCTTCTTATTTGTTTACATAAGATAAACATAGGGACAGCTAGAGCAACAGATAAGAGAAATAGATAAGAGAAATAGAAATAGCACTCTAAATTTATCATTCATATCCAAACACTATGTAGAATGTATTAATCTTTTCTAATTTCAAGCAGATGATTGAAATGATCACCAATTACATATAGGGTTTGATGAATATTGAAACAAAATGTTGATTTTTGAAAAGCTATCATCTCCTCTTATCTGCAGCTTGTATGATTCCCACAGTAAATGGTTCAAAATTGGCTTGTAAATGTAGAACCAACAATATAGGGCTTAGTTTCCATGTATAGTGATGATTTCTTGTATTCTGAAAGCCATTCATGACATGAGGTCTTACACAAAGTTTCAAGGTTCTGGGCCAAACAGTTTAGAAGAAAACTAAGTATCTCTGTGACAACCTGCAGCATGGTTCATACAAAGTTTTGATGAAAAAATTCAAGGACTTTTTAAGGGTTTTTTAAGGACTTAACATTAAAATTCAAGGGCTACTAACATTCAATAATGTAAGCACAAACATGGTTCCTATATCATTTTTTCACACACTTTATACCTAAATTACTATGAAACAATCATATTGCAAAAAACTAAGTCTTATCTGGTTGGGCAATGATTATTCAATCATTGTAAACATTATCAATTTCATTGTCTGTTTTTTAATTTGATGCAACACCACAGAAATTGGTAAAGTCAAAATCTATGCGACAGATAAGCATTGAACATATTTTATACTCACCAATTTTACCCAAGTCAAAACAATAAAGAAATAAAATTCAAGGGTTTATTAAGGGCTCAGACTTGCTTTTTAAGGGTTTTACAAGGCTCACATCCATTTTCAAGGGTTTTATAAGGCCAAGATCAAATTCAAGGGTTTTTCAAGACCTGTGCGAACCATGTGCAGTAAAGTATAATTTTCAATGCACAAAATTTCCCCAACCCTGCCACACCCATATACATATTATAAAATCAAAAAATCAAGATACAATTTTGAAATGAGTCACTTAAGGACCTTTCAAGCCAGTTTTGGTTCAAATTGGCCAATTGGTTGATTTTTAAAGAATTTTCTTACGATTTCTCTAAGTTTGAAAAGCCCCTTCCTCCATGCCACTCCACATTTTTTACCAAATGCAAAAATTTGTGAGCAAATATTGAAAAGAGTGACTCAAGGAATATTCCAGCAAAGTCTGGTTTAATTGGGCCCAATGGTTGATTTTTAAAGAATTTTATTATGCTTTCTCTAAGTCCTATAAGCCCCTTTCTCCCTGCCACGCCCACATTTTTTGACAAATGTAAAAATTTGTGAACAAATTTTGAAAAGAGTGACTCAAGGAACATTCCCCTATAGTCTGGTTCAATTGGGCCCAAAGGTTGATTTTTAAAGAATTTTCTTATGATTTCTCTAAGTCCGATAAGCCCCTTTCTCCCTGCCACACCCACATTTTTTGACAAATTTTATGTAAAAATTTGTGAACAAATTTTGAAAAGATTGACTCAAGGAACTTTCCTACCCAGTTTGGTTCAATTGGGCCCAAAGGTTGATTTTTAAAGAATTTTCTTATGATTTCTCCAAGTCTGATAAGCCCCTTTCTCCCTGCCACGCCCACATTTTTTGACAAATGTAAAAATTTGTGAACAAATTTTGAAAAGAGTGATAACAGGAACATTCCTGCCGAGTTTGGTTCTATTGGGCCCAATGGTTGATTTTTAAAGAATTTTATTATTCTTTCTCTAAGTCCGATAAGCCCCTTTCTCCCTGCCACGCCCACATTTTTTGACAAATGTAAAAACTTGTGAACAAATTTTGAAAAGAGTGACTCAAGGAACATTCTTGACGAGTTTGGTTCAAATTGGCCCAATGGTGGATTTTTAACGAATTTTATTATGATTTCTCTACAGGGCTTTTTCGCCTATTCCGTAGGGGCCGATATTCGGCCCCATTCCCAAACCAAAACGGCCCCAATTTTTTCCCAATTCAGAAACAAGAGGACCATGATGGTCCTAAATCGCTCACCTGAATCAAGATGACAAGAGTGATAATGGCAATTTTGTCAAATTCAAAGGCATGAAACTTATACGGACTTTCTGTTTCGAAACAATTAAGTAACTAGAACTGTCGCAAAGCCGACGAATACCCCCCACTAGGACCTTGTCACTGAAAAAGTGCTATCGGTCAAAAGGTTCTTGACTTAGAGCATGGAAACGGATTTTAAACAAAGTCCAACTGTGACCTTCACCTTTGACCTTGGTTACCCCAAAACATTAGGGCACCTCCTTGGGTCATGGGCAACAACTGTAGAAAGATTTGGTATGTGATTTGAAAGTATATAGTAAATGAGGACAAACCATCTGATAAGCTAGGCTTATAATCCCTTCTTATTTGTTTACATAAGATAAAATGGGGCCAGTCAGAGATATTGATAACAGAAATAGATAAGAGAAATAGTAAAAGCTTTCCAAATTTATTACTTATATCAAAACCCTATGTAGAATGTATTAATTTTTTTCAAGCAGATGATTGAAATGATCACCAACAACATAGGGTTTCATGAATATTGAAACAAAATGTTGCTTTTTGAAAAGCAATTATCTCCTCTTATCTTCAGCTTCTTGTATTCTGGAAGCTATTCATAAAATTAGGTCTTACACAAAATTTCAAGGTTCTAGGCCAAACAGTTTAGAAGAAAACTAAGTATCTCCATTACAACGCACAGTACAGTATATTTTTTAATGCACGGAATTTCCCTTACCCTGCCATACCAAAATACTTTTTAAGGAAATAGAAATTACAAGATACAATTTTGAAACGAGTCACTAAAGGAACTTTCCAGCCAGGTTTCTTTCAAATTGGCCCAATGGTTGATTTTTAAAGAATTTTCTTATGATTTCTCTTTTTCAATAAGCCTCTTCCTCCCCGACATGGCCACATTTTTTGACAAATGTAAAAATTTGTGAACAAACTTTGAGAAGAGAGACACAAGGAACATTCCTTCCAAGTTTGATTAAAATTGGCCATATGGTTGATTTTTAAAGAATTATCTTATGATTTCTCAAAGTCTGATAAGCCCCTTTCTCCCTGCCATGGCCATATTTTTTGACAAATGTAAAAAATTGTGAATAAATTCGAAAATAATGACTCAAGACACATTCCTACCAAGTCTGCTTCAATTGGGCCCAATGGTTGATTTTTAAAGAATTTTCTTCTGATTTATCTAAGTCCGATAAGCCCCTTTCTCCCTGACACTGCCACATTTTTTGACAAATGTAAACAAGAGGACCATGATGGTCCTATATCGCTCACCTGAACCAAGATGATATGAGCCACAGATTTGTTCAAATCAATTACTTGTGACTTTAAGACTGAAAACAAACTTATGGTTAACAACATTGCGTCCAAATTTTGTCTCGGTTTGTCGCTATTTGTGGTTGTTAGAGTAAAAACAGTCGAAAACGGCAAATTTGTCAATTTGAAGGGCTCAGCAAACTCAGCAAATTCTACTCTAATTAAGCTAATTCAAACTGGTGCAAGATCTTATGTTCAGCAACATTGTGTCCAAATTTCTTCTTGATTGGTCAACAATTATTGTAGATGCTAAAGTGTAAACAAAGTCCGAAACAATCGAAAACATCAATTTTGTCAAATTCAAGGGCATATAACTCATGACTTTCTAGTCTGACGAGACTGAAGTTCAAGCTCATCCAAGAAATTATGGTCACCAACATTGTGTCAAAGTTTCATCTTAATAGGTCAATAATTGTAGATTCTAAAGTGTAAACAAAGTCGTAAACATTCAAAAACGGGAATTTTGTCAAATTCAAGGGCGTTTAACTCATGACCTTTTGATCTGATCAATCTGAAAATCAAACTCATACATGATCTTATAGTCCCTAAGATTGTGATCAAGTTTTGTCTTGATTGGTCAATAATTGTAGATGCTAGAGTGTAAACAAAGTCAAAAACAGTCGAAAACGGCAATTTTGTCAAATTCAAGGGCGTTTAACTCATGACTTATTGATCCGATCAATCTGAAAATCATACTCATACAAGATCTTATGGTTCCTAACATTGTCTCAAAGTTTTGTCTTGATTGGTCAGTATTTGTAGAAGTTAGAGTGTAAACAAAGTCGAAAACAGTCGAAAATGTCAATTTTGTCAATTTCAAGGGCACATAACTCAAGACCTTCTGGTCTGATCAGACTGAAAATCAAACTCATCCGAGATCTTATGGTCACCAACATTGTGTCAAAGTTTTGTTTTGATTGATAAATAATTGTAGATACTAGAGTGTTAACAATGTCAAAACTAGCTATTTTTCGCATTCAAGGGCAGATAACTCCGGACTTTCTGGTTCGATCTGACCCATAATCGAACTCATCCGAGATCTTATGGTCATACATGTTTTGACCAGGTTTGGTCAAGATTGGCTTATATTTGTAGATGCTAGAGTGTTAACACGAAATTGTGGACGGACGGACGGACAGACGGACAGACGGACAGACGGACGACGGACAAAAAGTGACCACAATAGCTCACCTTGAGCACTTCGTGCTCAGGTGAGCTAAAAATTGTGAACAAATTTTGAAAAGAGTGACTTAAGGAACATTCCTGAAAAGTCTGGTTCAATTGGGCCCAATGGTTGATTTTTAAAGAATTTTCTTATGCTTTCTCCAAGTCTGATAAGCCCCTTTCTCCCTGCCACGGCCATATTTTTTGACAAATGTAAAAAATTGTGAATAAATTCGAAAACAGTGACTCAAGGCACATTGCTACCAAGTCTGCTTCAATTGGGCCCAATGGTTGATTTTTAAAGAATTTTCTTCTGATTTCTCTAAGTCCGATAAGCCCCTTTCTGCCTGCCACGGCCACATTTTTTGACAAATGTAAAAATTTGTGAACAAATTTTGTAAAGAGTGACTCAGGGAACATTCCTGCAAAGTCTGGTTCAATTGGGCCCTATGGTTGACTTTTAAAGAATTTTCTCATGCTTTCTCTAAGCCGATAAGCCCCTTTCTCCCTGCCACGGCCACATTTTTTGAAAAATCTAAAAATTTATGAATAAATTTTGAGAAGAGTGACTCAAGGCACATTCCTGCCAAGTTTGGTTCAAATTGGCCATATGGTTGATTTTTAAAGAATTTTCATATGATTTCTCTTAGTCTGATAAGCCCCGCCCTGCCACGCCCACATTTTTTGACGAATCAAAAATCCGCGAACAAATTTTGAGAAGGGTCACCCAAGGAACATTCCTGCCAAGTTTGGTAAAAATTGGCCCATTGATATAGGAGGAGAAGATGTTTAAAAGAAATTGTGAACGGACGGACGGACAGACGGACGGACGGACAGACGGACGGACGACGGACAAAAAGCGACCACAATAGCTCACCTTGAGCACTTCGTGCTCAGGTGAGCTAAAAAAATCCCAATCCAAAGTACTGGCATGAACAGTAATGAGTTTCACATCTGGACTGTATGCCGATTATTAGCTGAGAATCCAATATTTAATTGGCCACCGCCCTTTATTCTATCAATTAAAGTAGCCAGATGTCATAAATTACATAATATGCGTGTGTAAAAATACCCAATTGTGTTATGCAGTCATTCAGGTAAATCGCCGATCGTATCTTCGCAGCCGTAGATTGTAAATTAATTAGGGCTCTATATCAAAGAAATCCAAAAAATTCTTCGGTAATTCAGTCAGATCTTGTTACCTATTTGATGTTTTATTGTTTAGACTGTTAGATGCTCTTGGGAAAAACAGATACAGTGATAAAAAACTTAATGTCATGGGTTTTCGCGATGTAAACAAAGAGTTAATCAAAGTTGATAGGAGGAAAATTAAAGCTGTATACAATCAAAGATCCATATTTTTTCAGCTAAATATCTTCTGTGGATCATTAGTACTTTCTGTTTCAGTAAATATTTAATCCTTTCCCTGACTACCAAATTTTTACAGTGAACTAATTCTAAAGCTGTTGCAAACAACAAAATGAATGTAACTAAAAATGTAAAGCTTGTGAATGATATAGCTCAAAACACAGAGGAGAAAATGCTTATCACTGACCAGCATTCTCTCTCCATGTTTTACCAAGCTTATGTAAACATGGATGTCAAAACCAAGTCTTGTTTGGGAAAGAATGAAGCAAAATAAAGAAAAGATGCAGGATTTCAATTTTCAACATGATTTTTTCTTGATGGTGAGAATTGTGATTCTGGGATATGTTTTAGCTCAGTTGTTTTAAATAATTAAAGTCTTACTAGTTATGTATATACACAAGTTCTAATTTTTCCCAAATTTGGCACTTTGTCGATAAAATTTTCCCAATTTAGAGCTAGGGGCCCTTTCCCAAAATGCCTGGAAAAAGCCCTGCTCTAAGTCTGATAAAGCCCCGCCCGGCCACGCCCACATTTTTTGACAAATCAAAAATTCACGATCAAGTTTTGAAAAGTGTCACACAAGGAACATTCCTGCAAAGTTTGGTCAAAATTGGTCCAATGGTTTAGGAGGAGAAGATGTTGAAAGAAATTGTGAACGGACGGACGGACGGACGGACAGATGGACCGACAGACGGACGGACGACGGACAAAAAGTGACCACAATAGCTCACCTTGAGCACTTCGTGCTCAGGTGAGCTAAAAAGCAGTTATCATCCTCTCTAATCTGTAGCCTTGGGATTATCTAATCATAACTTACAAAATCTTCGAAGGCTGTAATTTTGTCTTCCAAATCGTCTGTGCTAACTTTGTCATCCTCAATAACAGCGTTGATCTGTAGTTTCTTGATACCATAACCAACAGGGATAAGCTTAGCTGAAACATTTAATAAATGTCGTTTAAAACAATACAGCCATTCAGGCTTATTTACAGCTTAACCCTTTCCGAAACAAGACCTTGTTTCGACATCCCTGTTGAAAAAAGCTTGGAAAAACATTGAGGCCAAAGAAAACAAGAATTGTCCGCGGACAATAAAGCTCGCCCAAACGAGAGCTTGTCACAAAGAAAAGTCATTTCCTAGGTCAAGGTAAAAAGGTCATGGCCCAAAATGAAATTTTGTAAAAGTAGGTCAAGCTCCATGGTCAAGGTCACAAGTCACGGTCAAATGTGAACTGTGTTGGAATGAGGTGTCTGTGTGTGAAATATCAAGGCTGTAGGTGTAAAAGGACATGAGTAATAGGCCAAGTTAAAGTTTTTTGAAAGTAGGTCAAACTCCAAGGTCAAGGTCACAGTCAAATGTGAACCGTGTTGGTAGGTGTCCATATGTGAAATATCAAGGCTGTAGGTGCAAAAGGACATGAGATATAGGCCAGGTGAAAGTTTTTTAAAAGTAGGTCAAACTCCAAGGTCAAGGTCACCAGGTCCATGGTCATGGTCAAATGTGAAGTGTTGGTAGGAGGTGTCAATGTGTAAAATATCAAGGCTGTAGGTGTAAAAGGACATGAGATAAAGGCCAGGTTAAAGTTTTTTAAAAGTAGGTCAACCTTCAAGGTCACCAGGTCCAAGGTCATGGTCAAATATGAAAGGTCTTGGTGAGAGGTGTCCATATGTGAAATATGAAGGCTGAAGGTGTAAAAGGACATGAGCTATAGGCAAGGTTAAAGTCTTTTAAAAGTAGGTCAAACTCGAAGGTCAAGGTCACAAGGTCCATGGTCATGGTCAAATGTGAATGGTGTTGGTAGGAGGTGTCTATATGTGAAATATCAAGGCTGTAGGTGTAAAAAGACATGAGATATAGGCCAGGTTAAAGTGTTTTTTTAAAGTAGGTCAAACTCCAAGGTCATGAGGTCAAAGGTCATGGTCAAATGTGAATGGTGTTGGAGGAGGTGTCCATATGTGAAATATCAAGGCTGTATGTGCAAAAGGGCATAAGATATAGGCCAGGTTAAAGTTTTTTTTAGGCCAGGTTAACGTTTTTAAAAGTAGGTCAAACTCCAAGGTCAAGGTCACAAGGTCAAAGGTCATGGTCTCAAATGAAAGGTCTTGGTGAGAGGTATCCACATGTGAGATATGAAGGCTGTAGGTGTAATATGGCATGAGATATAGGCCAGGTTAAAGTTTTTTAAAACGGTCAAAAAGTGGGTCAAACAGCAAGGTCAAGGTCACAAGGTCATGGTCTCAAATTAAAGGTCTTGGTTAGAGGTACCCACAGGTGAAATATGAAGGCTGTATCTCTAACAGGGCATGAGATATGGGCCAGGTTAAAGTTTTTGCGGACGCCGACGCTGATGCCGACATCCGGGGGTATAACAATAGCTCTTCCGAGACTATCGTCCCGGGCGAGCTAAAAATGAAGATGATCATAATTTTCTCCTTTTGCTTCAATAATTTCCATGCTATATTGTACACAAGTTCAATCTTTATCAACATCAATTTCGTGGTCTGCAGCAGCATTTAAATTGGACAACTCTTATATTTTGCAATTTAGACAAGGTGTCAAACTGTCACAAGATACGCCCGTAACACTGCTTTATGTCTACAGGGGGAGCGGGTTGGTAAAAGTTTCATGGTCCTAGCTATTATACTTTTCGAGATATGCCCTGGACGATTCAAGTATGAAAACAACAAAGGGCAATAACTCAAAATATAGGCTAGTAGGGATGTAACAATACATCGGACTATCGATATATCGCAATAGTGACCTCTGCAATAGTACTATCGTGATAGGCAACTGGCAATATCAATAGTATCGCAATAGTGGTTGTCACTATCGCAATAGTTTTGATAGTTTTAAAAATAGCAATTTGTCACATGACAATGAGAAATTTAGGTCAAAAAAGAAGAAAGATGAATTTAAAAGTTTTGACTACTGTCTTTTGAATACCAGACATCAACGACAGGCAATTCAAATGTCACTTTCTTCCCACAGATTATCTACAAGTTCTGCAAATTAATTTGTTTATATGTAAAATATTCCCAAAATGTGATTTTTAATGAAAAAATTATGTTTTTATAGCACTAACAGCGTATCACAATAGTATCGCAATAGTATTGCAATAGCAACCTGCAATAGCAATACTATCGCAATAGCCATTTGGTCAATAGCAATACTATCGCAATAGTCATTTTGGCCTGCAATAGTCACCCCTATAGGCTAGGTAGAGTTAAAATTCTTGTGCACTGCACTCCTCCTTAGTGAGATCTATACACCCATGAAGTTTCATGATCCTAGCTATAATACTTTTAGAGATATACTCCGGACAAGATTCAAGTATGAAAAACAACAAAGAGCAATAACTCAAAAAATAAGTCAGGTAGAGTTATGGTTCCTGTGCACTGCACTCCCCCATGGTGAGATCTATACACCCATGAAGTTTCATGATCCTAGCTATTATACTTTTAGAGATATACTCCGGACAAGATTCAAGTATGAAAAACAACAAAGGGCAATAACTCAAAAAATAAGCCAGGTAGAGTTATGGTTCTTATGCACTGCACTCCCCCTTTGTGAGATCTATACACCCATGAAGTTTCATGATCCTAGCTATTATACTTTTAGAGATATACTCCGGACAAGATTCAAGTTTGAAAAACAACAAAGGGCAATAACTCAAAAAATAAGCCAGGTAGAGTTATGGTTCTTGTGCACTGCACTCCGCAATGATGAGAAGAATATAACTGCCAAGTTTAAAGTCAATCGGACTTAAGGTGACAGAGTTATGCTCCGGACAAAGAAGTGGACGCCG
Source organism: Fragum sueziense (assembly GCA_963680895.1). Classification (NCBI taxonomy): domain Eukaryota; kingdom Metazoa; phylum Mollusca; class Bivalvia; order Cardiida; family Cardiidae; genus Fragum; species Fragum sueziense. The sequence continues at coordinate 25,523,592 of OY804606.1, read as the reverse complement.
CCGGACGCCCGGACGCCAGACATCACGGGTGATCCCATAATACGTCCCAGGGGTCTTGCTACCAATTTTTGTTTGGGGCAAGGGGCCAGTGAAATTGGGAAAAATGGTGATGTTTTAACCGAAATTGGGAAAAACTAAAACAAGTTTGTATTCATACTGTCACTCAGTTTCAGCTGCAAATTAGACTGTAGTGGTGTAAAATGCATTTGTACATACTCTTGTTTAAGAATCTACTCTAAAACTGTCTTCAAAATGTTTGTAAATGAAGATGAGGTCTTAACATGGGGCATTCTGGGTCCTCATTGGGAATTTTCACCAGAGAATTGGGAAACAAGAGGGCCAAGATGGCCCTGTATCGCTCCACTGGCTTTTAGACATTTAGACTACAAACTTCTTCAAGGAATACAATAGAGGTCTATTCAAAGAAGATTCATGCTACACCAGAATGAAATCCAATAAGTGATTAAGGAGCAGAAATGTTTTTAAAATTTTCTTAAAATTACACTGTTTTATATAGCGAAAAAAAATCCTAGCCCACAACGGCCAGGCTTTTCATCCGATCGTGAAGAAATTTGGAAGAGATTCATGCAAGGAAGATTCCTGTGAAGTTCGGTTGAAATTGGTCCTGTACTTTTGGAGAAGAAAATTGTTTAACAATTTTTCGAAAATTCAATTTAATTAAATTTATTAAAATTCAAGTTCTTCACAGAAATTATTTTTTTAAGGAATTTAGATGAGACAAATGCAAGGAAGATTCGTGTGAAGTTTGGTTAAAATTGGTCCAGTAGTTTTGGAAAAGAAGATTTTTCGAAAATTTAATTTAATTTAATTGATCAAAATTTAAGTTCTACATAGAATTTATTTTTTTAAGGAATTATGAAGAGATTAATGCAAGGAACATTTCTGTAAAATTTGATTAAAATTGATCCTGTAGTTTTGGAGAAGAAGAATTTTTAAAGATTTTTCGAAAATTTGATTTAATTAAATTAATTAAAATGTAAGTTCTACATAGAATTTATTTTTTTGAAGGAATTAAGAAGAGATTAATGCAAGGAACATTTCTGTAAAGTTTGGTTGAAATTGGTTCAGTAGTTTAGGAGAAGAAATTTTTCAAAAGATTTTTCGAAAATTTAAATCAATTAAATTAATTAAAATTCAAGTTTTGCGCGGATTTTATTCATTTGAAGGAATTTGGTAGAGATTCATGCAAGGAAGATTTCTGTGAAGTTTGGTTGAAATTGGTCCAGTAGTTTTGGAGAAGAAGAAATTTTGAAGATTTTTCGAAAATTTAATTCAATTAAATTAATTAAAATTCAAGTTCTGCGCGGATTTTATTCTTTTGAAGGAATTTGGTAGAGATTCATGCAAGGAAGATTAATTCTGTGAAGTTTTGTTGAAATTGGTCCAGTAGTTTTGGAGAAGAAGAATTTTTAAATATTTTTCGAAAATTTAATTAAATTAAATTAATTAAAATTCAAGTTCTGCATAGATTTTATTCTTTTGAAGGAATTTGGTAGAGATTCATGCAAGGATGATTCGTGTGAAGTTTGGTTGGAATTGGTCCAGTAGTTTTGGAGAAGAAGATGTTTAAAGAAAAAGTTTACGCACGCACGCACGGACGACGGACACAGGGCCATGACATAAGCCCCGCTGGCCTTCGGCCAGTGGAGCTAAAAAAGATACTTTTTGCCATTGGGAATGGGGCCCAATAACGGCCCCAAATTTTGGCAAATGAGACCCCTGCGTCCCGTCTTCGACGGGCGTATAAAAAGTCATATCGTCGTTGTAAATGCAAAACCTCGTATCTCGTTTTCGGAAAATTTGAAAGGGGATGGAAAAAAGTGTTGTAACTTTTCCCAAACTGAAATGTCTTACTTGAAATTTGAACACATTGTTCACAAATAATGTGTCAATAATACTGATCAGTAAAAATATCTCAAAACCTGTGAGAATCGTCTACACAGGGCACACAAGTTTGTACTTTGAAAATCGCACCAATCGACATACGAGGTTTTGCATTTACACCGACGATATGTCGAAAATGTGTTTTTAAACAACATGTATTCAACCAGGAGAAAATATGTTTATCAGCGTTAGGTAATTGTATACAGCACTACTTTCGTATGGTCTACTTCTGCTATGTCTCCCATCATGGAATAAAATGGAGGTTTACAACTTAGATAAAATAATATAGAAAGTTTTGTTGACTTACCCTGACCCCATACTAAACCGTCCATCTCGATGGTTCTGACACATTTTTCTAATTCTTTCATGTCCGTTTCATCATCCCACGGCTTTACATCGATCAACAAACTGGATTTAGCAATAACAGTTGGTTCTGAAAAAGAATTGAAATCATGCCATTTGAGAAACATAAATATTTTTTCCAAAGAATGATTTGTTCAACATTAGTGTGTATTTTTATGAAATAAAGAGACTATGGGCACACAGAGATGAGTGTAAATATGATGACTAAAATGGAGAACACTATTTGAATGTAATGATTCACTTTGCAGTATTTTCAAGTATCATACGAAAATCTGGAGTTCAAAGCTTGCATCTGGATTTCAAATCTTGTGTCATTATTGACCAACAGGTAACTTTTCATGGGTCATTATGGTTCCTTTATTATGCAATTGCGACAATAATGCATGATTTGTGCGTCATGGAAAACCCTGACACTTACTTTTTGCCTTCTTAGCGTGGTACGCAGCAAGTTTAGCCTGGAGCTCTTCGTCCTGTTCATCTTCACTTTCGTCATCATCATCATCACCGAACAAATCGTCACTGTCGTCATCATCTTTCTTAGCACTCGACGGAGCGGCACCAGAGGGTCCGTACGAATCTAGCGGCTTTCCAACTCCCGGTAAACTGTTAATTGATTAAATGAGGCTTGGCCGTTTCCCAAACAAGACCTGGGGCCAGTTTCATCAAAATCTTAGACATATCTTTGTCTAACCGATGAGTTACAAAACGCTTTTAAAAAACAACCATCACATTACCTAGGTTTTGAATGACTGCTGAATTGTGCTGATACCCTTCTAAATGTGTCGTATGACATGTGTTGGACAAAAATATGTCTTAAATGATTTGATGAAACTGGCCCCTGGTTTTGAGAGAGTGTAATAAGATAGATTTATGAGAAAGGTAAAGCAAGAAACACTGTTTTTTCTTCAACAAATGTACTAACGTTAATAGCTTGATTGAATCCAGACTCTGCTGTCCATAGGCAGAAAAACATTTTTCGAAAAATTGGTTAACCCATTACCAAAAATGACTCTTTTTGACTCCCCCAACAGATAAATGCTTTGGAAAACACTGTGGAAAATAAAGAAATTGCTTGTGACAAGCAATTTCTTCATTTCCCACATCGTTTTTTACCAAAACTGACTTTGAAATTCACTTTTCATCTGCAACAACTTCGAATTTGGACTTGTAAGACGAAAATTTTGCCGTTTGGTAATGGGTTTATATAGGTTACCTGGTTTTTTCACTGCCATAAGAGCTGATCTGGTTGTACCATCTGAGAGCGTGACAAAGATCAGCCGGTGGGGCTCCGGATAATGCTTTAAACACCACTACATCGGCCTGGGAGGGCTGGAATCTGGAATATAGACAAACCAACAGATAAGGGGGGATCCCTGGCATTAGCTGCTAATTAGATTTTGACTATATAACAATAGTATAACATTTTTACATATCTAAGTTTATACACATTTAAAATCATCATTTGCGCTTGGACCCCCAGAAAAATCCTGGATCCGGCCTTGCAAGGTAACGTCTTCCAAAGAAAAAATGAATTCTGTTCAGACTGTTGTTCATGTCCACTAAAATCTATGTAAGATAAATAAGCTTCCAGTGTTCTCCCCAGCCCAATAAGCTGTATCGGCCCCACTACAGTTTCATGTAAATCAGTGTAATGCCCCTACAGCTTCATAATTACCCCTACAGCTTAATTTCTTCAAATGGTCACCAAATAGAGACATTTAGAGGTATTTCACGTAAAAAACTGATGAGTAATTCATTATTAAATCACAAGAGCTGTCCGAAGACAGCGCGCTCGACTTTCTAAGTTGCTTAGAATAAAGGGGGCATAACTCCAAATATAGTGGAGCCAGGGACATGGGCCCTGGTAGTAAGGTAGAGGGTGTGATGGTGAATAAGTATTCCAAGTTTGGGTTGAATCCCTTTGATAGTATGGAAGTCATTGATGTTTGAAAAACCTTTAACCTTTGTTGCAACGCCGACGCCAACGCCCGGGTGACAGTATAAGCTCTCATTTTCTTCGAAAAGTTGAGCTACAAATGTAATAATTCTGTATAAAAACATTAAGGGAAAAGAAGAAATTGCTCAATGCAAATTATTCTTTTCCCATTATCTTTTTATTCACTATCATTTGCATGAACACAATGCTTTTCAAGGTTTACCTATACGTATAATTTGCCACTACTGCTTCAAATAATTCTGTGGAGAACCCTGGCTTCCAAGTAATGGATTCAATTTCCAATACTCGTCCTTTCTTTCCTAAACAAGAAGTTGTCACCTTGTATTGTAGCTGCGATATTGTAGCCACAAACTTGATGATGGGTATTGGTTTGTGGCTACGAGTCTGCCCTCTTACTTCTTTGGGGCAAGGCAAACAAGCTAAAAATACATTTTCTTGCATAAATGTTTGAAAACCAACATATTTCATCAGAAGTAAATCCCATAAAAACATAATTCCATGTCACAAATTTTGTAAAAAGGTATCAACAAGAATTGTTTTATTTTTTTCTTCCAAACAGAAATTCTCAGTAGAATAAAATGGGTGGGTGCTTCGCTTCAAAATTAAATCAAACTTATAGGAAGTAATTGTAAACGAAACGGTGCAACCCAGATCACAATTCAAAAAGGTTTCGGTTACATTATTGCAACTACTTGTATTGAGGTCCCTAAACGGGCTTTAGAAAACATTGACACAAAATAAGAAAATGCTGATCATCAACATTTCTCCTTTTCCATATAATTTCTGTTCTATGAAGTATACACTTGTCCATTCTGTAACATCTGTTTTCTAGTATGCAGTCAGAAATTGGAACAGTCTTTGGGAAAGGGTTATTATTGAATCAGTCGGCATGACGTCATAACCTCACTTTCATTTTTTCATCAAGGGTACTTCCTCGGTCTTTATCGTTACTGGATACCAACTTTGAGGCAGATTATTTCAAAAATCCATCGTTAAAATTCATAAACAAAACTCTTTCTTTAAAGAATGTGATTTAAACTTTCTAACTACCAACGCATTTTTAATAATCAGGCGTAGTCGTCGAGATATTAATGCTGAAAGTTGGTAATGCTTCAACGAAAAAGACCGAAGCTTTCACAGTGATTTTTTTTCTTAAAAAAACGGTCGTTATTGGGCCCCTTTCCCCTCTCTGAGGAATATACTTTTTTCCCCCATTTCAGAGAAATTTTCCCCTCCTGGAACTAGATCTTTTTGTTGCAAAGAGAAATCCAAATTATATTTAGATTCTATGAATCCCTAATAGTTCTGGTGGTTGTTTGAATGTCCCATTATGATATACAAGCAAGTTAAATGCATTTATAACTCTGTATTTGAGAGTATAAGCTTGTATTGAAATGTCCCCTTTTTGGGCGTTCACACGCAAATTTCCCCCTAGTTGCAATAATGTAACCGAAACCTTTTTGAATTTTGATCTGGGTTTCAAACCAATACCCATCATCAAGTTTGTGGCTACGATATCGCAGCTAATTTCCCCCACCTATGGGCCCTGACCGCCTTCCCCCAAAATCAAAAATAAACACTGTTTCACCTCCACCGAATGAGTGCAGGTCCGCTGACGACGTTTTTGATTGGCTGAAAGGATTGTGCCGACCGAATCAATAAAACATTTTTCATGGCGAGTGCTTCTCATGATGTGTGACTAGCCATCTTTTCTTGTTGAAAAGTTCAAAACTTCTTTCAAATTAATAAGACATCATACCCTTCGATGTAACTTTTGTCAGCAAGGTAGTTGTTCAATTGCTGGAGTCCAGACTGACTTTTAAGATCACCAAAACCCATTTTTAGAGAATTTGTCGATCAACGTGGTCGTACCAGACGGTGTCTTGATAAAAAGGAACGTCTATTCGGATGAAAGAGTAGAATTTTGTTCAAACATTTATCACATTGATTTTGCATAGTTTAGTAACACATAATCTTGATCAGACAACTTGACTTAATAGTTTTGAATTTTTTTCATTTCAATATGATATTTACACTGTCTTAACTTTCAGGTTTGACTTAGTGACATTCGATTAATTGCATTTGTAAAAAATCAAGTACAGACTTTTACTAAAAATACGCAATGGAATTCGGGTCACACTAAAACGCGGACGCTAATTTTGAATTTAGAATTAGACAAATTGTTCAATTTAAAAATGTACATTTTAATACGTTATAATAAATCAATTTATGTTCAAAACAAACATTTTTTTTTTTTCATTCACAAAGTTTTTTTTTATTTCATCAAATTCAAATTAAAAAAACATAAATTTTCGTTTATACTTTTGACATAACAAACAATTTTAGAAATTAATACAAGTATTTTTTAAGTACAAAATCAAATCCACTCTTTATCTTATAGTCCGCATTTTCCTTCTTTGTCTTATAGTCCGCAATTTCCTTCTTTGTCTATAGTCCGCAATTTCCTTCTTTGTGAATGGCGGGCCGTGAATGGCCAGCAAAATTCCTCTATGTTATTTGGTCCGTATTTCTTTCTTAGTGCTATGGTCAGCAAAATCTGAAAATAAATAAAAATATAAAAAGAATTAGACAAATTGTAAAATTTATAAAATGTTCATTTTAATACGTTATATGATAAATCATTTTATGAAATAAACATATTTTTTTTTCATTCACAAAGTTTTTTTTTTAATTTCATCAAATTCAACTTCATAAAATATAAATATTCGTTAATGAATTTGATATAACAAAGAATTTTAGAAATTAATAAGAGTCTTTTTGAGTACAAAATCAAAATCACTCTTTATCTTATAGTCCGCAATTTCCCTCTTTATCTTATAGTCCGCATTTTCCTTCTTTGTCTATAGTCCGCAAAATTAGCGTCCGCGTTTTAGTGTGACCCATGGAATTCCTCGAATATAATCGAAATGGGGCAAATGTAATGCGTCTAATGTGTCCATTGTAGATGTATATTATATCTTCGTATTATACATATGGCAAAGGAAATAACGAAAACAATGTACTGTATTAACACGAACCATTAATCATGTTTTCTAAAAAGCTGCATGCCAATTCTAATTTGACATACGAAAAAGGGTGTGATAAAACGATCTAGATATGACGTCACGATGTATTGATGACGTCATTAAAACATGATAATATAGCTTTACAATAATTATTTTAGATGACCTAGATTCGTCATCTTATTGTTGCAAATCATACTACCTAGATGAAAGAATAGCATAGCAAGTAATAATAAGACGTTGTTAGAAAGGGTAATTACCAGAACTCTTGAACTAATAATGATTGAAGATATGGACTCCTTAAAAAAAGGAGTTCCCAAGATCATACATTTGACACCCTAAACGAAGTACACTGTTTTTAACCTTGTTTTATCTTCACCTCCTTTGCACAAACACAGATCTTTTATCTCACTTCTATACTTTTTAACTGTTTCTTTCTTTTAACTTGCACATGCAGCGCAACTGCACATAATACTCGCGAGAGGGTGCTGCATTTTGAAGAGATAGATAGATATGGGGCCAGCATATATCCTATTCCCCCCATAATTATTAATACACCCATATTTTCCTTCAAGAAAGGTCCAGCCGAGCCCGGATAGCTCAGTCGGTTACGTCGAAGTCTATCAATTCAGGGGTCGCGAGTTCGAACCCCGGCTCGGCCAGTATCAATTCTGACATTTGACATAAGTCATTTGTCTCTCATCAATGGGTGTGAATCAACTTTGTGAGAGAGCAGCTGGAGGCTCAGTTTGGATATTATGGTTGTGCTGGTGCGAGAAATACCAGGAACCCACGGTTAGGTGCTCCAGCCGCCGCGATATGACCATAGAAGTTGAAAACGGCGTAAAACCCCATTAAAATCACATCAAGAAAGGTCCAGGTATAAAGTGCAGTCTGAAAGTGCCCAGCTTGCAGGAAATGGCTTCTTAGAATTCAAATTTTTACTCGGGGCATGCCCCCCCCCCCCCCCTAGCAACGCTAAGCTCGGTCGGGTTCCATTCACTTAACATTTGCACCCTCCCCCTACAATATTATAAACCTTTCTACGCCTATGCTATATGGCTAAATATAGGAACCAAAAATGTGTACAGATAAAGTTGCAATGCCAATTGAATATATGTAATTTAATCAAAGCATTAACATTCTCGGCGAACTTCCCTTCTGTAAATTGGATTTAACACTGGATCAAGCAAAAGAAAAAAAAAAAAAAAAAAGAAACGATTTCTCTATATACTATAATAATTTCTTTTCTTTAAAACTTGGATACAGGTGTGAGCTTTTCATTGGGTACTACCTTAAAATTTCTTCCGACTCTTGGGACTTCACAAAAATATACTTGTTATGCCCTAATATAAGGATTTTCCCTACACATATGCCATATAAATTAAAGAATCCCTTTCGTGTATATACTGCAGAATGGAATTTGCTTCGCACGGCCTAGTCGCTGTCCCCACTACCTTCCTATATTCAGAAAGCCCCTCGTACATCCAGATGCAGCCACCCCGACAGCTATCGACAGATCAACACCAGAGTAGACTTTTACAAATACTCCTTTTACAAATACTCCTTTTTCCCGATTACCATAGTTCAATGGAACGCTCTGCCGCCAGGTGTTGTGCTGACAGGGGACATGGACCATTTCATGTCCTCAGTCAGCACAATTTCTCACCAAAAACCTTGAGCACTGCCACTGTGTGTTTTTATCATTTTACCTTTTCATTGTTCTTTTAACCAATTAATTACCGTTCATCATCACCATCTTTTAGCTCTTTTCTTTTTATCAATCTTTTAATTCAGCTCAGACGCGAAACTGCTCGAAGTTACCCGCGAGAGTGTGCAGCAGAATACCTAGATAGATAGATTTAATTGTCTAAATATTGGTGCACAAAGTGATGTGGACATATTTCAATATTTTCTCATCAAAATTGATTTCATAAGAATAGCAGAACTGCTGCTGGAGACACTCCACAACGGGAAATGCTTCCGGGTCAAAACATAGTTCCGTCAAAAATAGATTCGCCCCTTTTGTTGCATTAATTCTGTGTCTATAGAATAGACAGATGCATGAAATGTGGTTCTGCATACTGGCATACTGGCATACCATCAGTGTACTGCTAGGATGTGTTTTAATGAATTTCCTGAGAACTCGTTTCTTGCGCGGTCGTGACCTTTCATCGGGGAGTGTCACATGCAGATCCCGAAAGAGATGGCAAATTGCAAGGGTGGCTGTGTTCACTGGGGCGTGATTTTAGCTGATGGTGATATTGATACCACTTACTTAGTAGTACATGAAAGACAAAGGAATGATCTATCAGACAGACTAAGTAAAATCTACCACAGAGGCTTCTGAGAGAAGATAGAAGCTGCCAAATTGACCCATTTTACTATATATTTGATATGCCCGTTTCATTCCCTTGCGGAAGTTGTGAGCTGCTTGTCACATGGGCATGCCAAGGAGTTGAGTGTTACTTCTGCTATATATGGTACCACGCAAACTGCCAAAACATCTCTGAGAGCATGTATGAAAGACTGGGCTCTGACTCATGTGTAGGGGCATGGAAATGTCTTGCTTGTGACAACATGAATGTTACCACACAAAGCACTATCAGCCTGGAGTCCTTCCATACTCCAAATAAATACCATCCTCTAGACATGTCGAACAAATCTTTCCAGCCTGATGACCCAGATCAAAAACTTGACACCAACATATAACCAACCACATCTACACCCAAAACACATAAATTTAGAAATAATAAACCAAAGGGCAAAAATAATATCAAAAAGTCCATGAGAGTAGTTGTTGTAAACTGTAGGTCAATTGTCGACAAAAAAGAGGAATATGAAAACATGATTATGTCAACAAAACCAGATATCGTGGTTGGAACAGAGTCATGGTTGAAACCAAAACACTATGACAATGAAGTGTTTGATCCTGATCTGGGATACACCCCTTTCAGAAGAGATCGAAAGGGCAAGACAGGAGGTGGTGTTTTTATAGCTGTCAAGAACACCATTATAGCACAAGAAGCACCATCTCTCCAAACAGATTGTGAGATTGTCTGGGTAAAAATAGAGATACAAGGCTCTAAGCCCCTACTCCTTGGTTCTTATTACAAACCAAAAGAACATGACCCACAGAGCCTAAGCGAGTTTGAAAAGTCTGTCTCTATGGCTACCAAGTCAAATGCAACTGTGTGGATTGTGGGTGACTTCAACATGCCCAAAATGAACTGGACTAATATCTCCCCTACCCAAGATTGCAAATACCAATCCTTTTACAGGGATTTCACAAACATGCTGTTTGACTCAAATCTCACACAAGTTGTCCAAGATCCTACTAGAGAAAAGAATGTGCTGGATCTCTTTCTCACCAACAGCCCTTCAATTGTTCGCAGAACCAGCATAATCCCTGGTATAAGTGACCACGATGCTGTCCTAGTAGACTCCAACACATCTGCCAGAATGAAACCCCAAAAGCCCCGGAAAATCCCCCTCTAAAAAAGCTGACTGGGATGGACTGAAAGCATACATAAATACCCTCACACCTCACTTCTCAACACCTACAATAATACCAACATTGAGGAACTCTGGCAAACAATTACAAGCAAACTAGAAGTCGGCATAGAAAAATTTATTCCCACTAAAATGTCAACTCCAAAAAATAAGCTGCCATGGATTGGATTGGAACTAAAACGCCTATATAGAAGGCGAGACAAAGCTTATCGCAAACACAAGGCCCAAAATGAGAGCAGTCTGAGAAAGAAATATCTCGACCTCAAACATGAGTGCAGAAAGAAAACAAAACTTGCATACAGAAAGTATCTTGAAGAAATCCTAAATGTAAATCCTGAACAAGACCCTAACAAAATTCAAGAACAAGCACGTCCAAATAACAAAAAATTATATACCTTACTCAAACATGCTAAACAAGATTCCAACGGTATTGACACCCTAAAGAGACACAACAAACTATATACTAACGATGAGGAAAAAGCCCAAATCCTTAATGAACAGTTTCAATCTGTCTTTACTCATAAATCGCCGCTGTCACTCAAACGGCTCGCAGAGATAAACTTGCAAAACACAACTGACACTGGCAAAAAGATACCCCACCCCTCACCCAGCCCTCATATACCCATGCCAAAAATTGAGATTTCCAAAAATGGAGTCGAAAAGTTGCTCAAAAATCTAAATCCACACAAAGCTGCAGGGCCCGATAATATCAGACCAGTTATTCTGAAAAACTGTGCACAAGAACTTGCACCTATCATCACAGAACTATTTAAGAAATCCACTGAGACCTGTTCCATTCCCGGTGTATGGAACACAGCAAATGTTGCCACTGTATTTAAGAAAGGATCTAGGTCAGACCCAGCCAACTATCGCCCCATCTCCATCTCCCTAACATGTATACTATGTAAACAATTAGAGCACATTATAGCTTCTAGTATCACCAAACATTTCACCCAGCATAACTTATTCTATGAACCCTAGCACGGCTTTAGAGAGAAAAGATCTTGTCTAACCCAGCTTCTTAGCTTAGTAGATGACATTCTACAATTTATTAATCTAAAGAGCCAAGTTGATACCTAATACTTTTAGATTTTTCCAAGGCGTTTGACATGGTAAATCATCAGAAATTACTTTCAAAATTACACTACTATGGCATAAGCGGTCAAACCCTGGCATGGATCATTTGAAGCCTTTCTAGACAACAGGACACAATCAGTCATGGTCAATGGATCCATGTCCAGCACCATTCCAGTTCCCTCAGGTGTCCCCCAGGGCTCGGTCTTAGGTCCCCTACTTTTCCTCATTTATATAAATGACCTCCCTGATTATGTGAAATCTTCTAAAGTCCGCCTTTTTGCAGATGACACTGCCAAAAATCTATCTTTATCAATAGCATCACACTCTAGCCTCCTGCAGCAGGACTTACTCCAGCTTGAGAGATGGGAAGCAGCCTGGGACATGTCCTTTAACCCTGCTAAATGTCAGGTCATACAGATCACTAAGAGAAAGACACCTATACCGACACAATACTTCCTACACAACACACTTCTCGAAACTGTACCATCGGCAAAATATTTAGGTGTAAGTTAACTTTATCAAGCGACCTATCCTGGCACAACCATATTGATAACATCACTAGGAAAGCCAACCAAACACTATCATTCCTAAAGATAAAAATTAAGGTACATTCCCAGGCACTGAAATCGACTGCATATAAGACGCTTGTCAGGCCTCAGCTGCAGTACTGTGCTCCAGTATGGGCCCCACATTCAGGAACTCTGATTGAACAAATTGAGTCTGTGCAGCGGAGAGAAACTCGCTGGGCCATGCGAGACTATGGTCGTACATCCAGTGTCTCGGCTATGCTAGACAACCTCGGTTGGAGAAGGTTAGACTTGTGCCATATTGACCAACGGCTGGTTACATTCCATAACATCGTAAATGAAAAAGTAGCTGTCCCTCTCCTTCAAAATATTGTTAGACCTGTTAGACCACTAAGAAATTCCCATTCCCTAGCATTCCAACAACTACATACCAAAACTGATTACTATAAATTTTCTTTTTACCCAAGAACAATTGTCCACTGGAATGCCCTACCACCTGATATTGTGACACTGCCTCCAGATGAGTTCAGTCTGGCTGTAAGCTGGATTGAACACATCTCATCATAAACAACCCTGTTTTTAACCTTTATCCTTCTTTTAAACTGTTTTTCTCTCTTTTATGCTTTTATTTTCGTCTTTGACAGTGAAGCGCAAGTCTAAGTCCCCAACCGGGGTTCGACTAAAAGGAAGATAGATAGACATTGAGGAGTGTCACCTACTCTTAACTATGGATGTCGAACTAAGCGGAATTACCATTATAGTACTACTCTAATAGATTGGTCAAGGTTATCTCCTTTGGTAAATAATAGAAACGTTATTCAACTGAACGTTATACTTATATTATTTCATTTTATGCTCTCGTTGACTTTTCATGAATAAAAAAACTTGAATTTCGTTTGATTTGTAAAACTCCATTTCAGATGAAAACTCCATTACGAATCTTCGTGGTACCCTGCGCTCACGTAAGCCTCAAGGCGGGGATACAGCAACTTCTGACTTCTTCTTCCGGTTAAACTTGAAGGTTAGTTTTTGAAATATTTTAACTGCTACAGTTACTTGATCTTACAAGTAATCCCTTGATCATATTTAACATTTTTTAAATTGCCTTATGGTTGTTCTGATGCTATGCTACAAGGCCACGAATGAGAAGCTGACACTTTGTGCCAACCGCAACTTTCCTATTATTATCTTACCCCTCCCACTTTGAACAGTTATCAGCATTTTATGTAACAATACATATCGATTCATTACATGACAACAGGTAAGTTTTTCAGTGACAAAAACAAACAAAATAATAGCTTACAGTACCAAAGAGTCAATTATCAAGTTCAATCGTAAATCACATGCTTGATGGAACGTTTAGTGATTCAGATTAGATTATCCTCAGTCAGCCTAATTTCGATAGCTATCTTAATTCGATCACTTCAGATTTTATCCAATACATGACACAATTTGACCTGAACATTGTCGGTTTGAGCATGCTTCGTTTATAGAGACAATAGAATCAGTCGGCATGACGTCATAGCCTCACTTTCATTTTTTCATCGAGGGTACAACCTCGGTCTTTATCGTTACGGGATACCATTTTTGAGGCAGAATATTTCCAAAACCTATCGCTAAAATTCACAAAGAAAACTCTTTCACTAAAGAATGTGATTTAAACTTTCTAACTACCGACGCATTTTTATACGCCCGAAGGGTCGTATCAGTGTGTCCACTGAAAATTTTAACTGGGGGTTTTTGTACCTCTTGGTGGTTGAAGTTGGGGGTACAAAAAATAAATAGGGGGTACAAGAAATCCAATCAGTACCCACAAAAAGGGTTTGACTAAAAAATTGAATATATACATTTGCTGATTGTCAGAAGTTTCTCCTGTTTTTCCTCAATGTCAAGTTAATCCAAACTATTTCTACCAGGAATGTCAAAACTAATTCCTCTTTGGGAAAGAGTTGGGGCGTTTTGTTCAGCATTTTTTTCTTTTGATTACCTGCGAATCAATCAAATTCTGAATGTTTTCAGAAGCCTAAAGCAGTTTTCAACTTTTGATCACAAACCAATATCTATCATCAAGTTTGTGGCTAGGATCTCATAACTATTTTCAACCCAGCCTCTAATATTGGCATTGTTCCCTTTTCTCTGTCCGAACTGGCTGAGCAATGAACTTTGATTTTGGATTCAACAATGGATGATAGTCCAGACTGAGTCAGTGTTTCCTTTGTCGTTTCCCCCTATTTATGTTGATTTTCTGATTTAGTGCATTTGAAATTAAAAAAATCCAGCCTGTTGTTTAGATGCCATGATCATGCAGACGCGGTCTTTTTCAAGCGTTTTGGTCGAATAAAATGGCAAAAAATGCAGCATCTTGGTAAACTGCAATTATGGGAAAAAATAGAGGGACCCAAATGACTAAATTTAGCAGATTCGATTTTATTACTCGGCTAACAAACTTGTTTTTTCTTTCTTTAACAACAGGGGTTGTCATCTTATTTTTATACATGATACAGGATTCATTTTGCTTACGTTCTTAGACGTTCTGGGTGAAAAAGTAGTGCGTGATTTTTGTTGATCTTGCGTGATTCACGTACATTTCTACGTGATCGGACATCCTGTCGTATTATGTTATGGCCCCGCTCGTCTGTCTGTCCGTCTGTCCGTCCGTCCGTCTGTCCGTCCGTCCGTCTGTCCGTCCGTCCGTTAGCAATTTCTTGTGTGCGCAACTCCTCCTACAGTTGTGATCGGAATTTGATCAAACTTGCCATAATGAATCTCCATGGTGTCTAGTTGTGCATCCCGCTTACGGAATTTAATTAACTCTTTTCGTTCTTGAATTATCTGCCCTTGAATAAAAAAAATGCCCATTTTCTTGTGTGCGCAACTCCTCCTACAGTTTTAAACAGAATTTGATCAGACTTGCCACAATGAATCTCCATAGTGTCTAGTTGTGCACACCGCTTACAGAATTAAGATAACTGTTTTCGTTCTTGAATTATCTGCCCTTGAATTTAAGAAAAAATGCCCATTTTCTCAAAAATGTCCATTTTCTCCTGTGTGCAACTCCTATAGTTTCAACCATAATTTAATCAAACTAGCCACAATGAATCTCTATGGTGTCTTGTTGTGCAAAAAAAAAATTGACAACTTTTCATGTTTGAATTAACTGCCCTTGAATCGAAAAAATGGCCAATTTTACTGACAAGCCCCTCTCGGGCGTATATGCGCCGCTTTGCGAAGCTCTTGTTAATAATTTGGCGTAGTCGTCGAGATATTAATGCTGAAAGTTGGTAATGCTTTAAGGAAAAAGACCGAAGCTTTCACCTCCACCGAATGAATGCAAGTCGACTGACGACGTTTTTGATTGGCTGAAGGGATTGTGCCGACCGAATCAATAGCCGAAAAAGAATATCTCAAACTAGGGCTTTTCTTCCCAAAATTGGGAAGGGGCCCTGGTCAGTCATTTTGGTCAAATTGGGAGAAATGTAAAGACACAGGAGTATAAATGTACAAAGAGAAATATATTTTCCTAACCAGAGAATAATTGAATAATAGAATGCACACTAATTCGTTGTGACTAGAATTGCCAGTAGGTGAATGAGTATAATATCTTTTTCCAATTTTGGGAATTTTTGTTTTGAAAATTGGGAAATTCTTACTCTGGAATTGGGAAAAAAGTAGCCATTTTCCAATTGGGAAGCCACCGAATTTCGGCCTCTGTTATAGAAAGAAGAAAAGCCCTGCAAACCAGGTTAAATGGAGATTCAAAATGTTATAAATATACCAATATTTACCTAAACGCAAAAAATGACGCCATTTTGCTAAGTCATTTTTTTCACAAACATAAAATTCAATTTTCTCATTCAAATCACAAGACATCTAAAATGTTTAATTCTCGTCTGCAAGTGAAAACATTTTTCTATGCCCCGCCTCCAATTTTTATGTCATTGCAAGTATACTCACGAAAAAAAGTTATGTCGAACCATTGTACAGTACTTATCACTACTCCTAGTGATGTTTACTTTTCTAAAAATGTATTTGGAGCTTCGATATATCCATTAAGCGTAATTCCTATCTCTTGTTGTCATTGTGATCGCTGTAATGTGTGTGGCCATCTTCAGTTTTGTATTTTTGCAAGGTTTTTTAGGTGATGAGATAGCTATATTTGTCTAAAGTGTGCTTCTGAATAACAACACCTGGAATACAGACTTTTTAAAAGCCAAATAATTGGAAACAAGTTTCAAACATGTTCGAGAGAGCTAAAAAGGGCTATATTGTTTTTTAATGAGCAAGTTGATACTTTTTAATGCTTGTCGATGACTTCTAGCACATTTCCAAAAAGGTGCGTCTGTCTTTTTCCGATCAGTATACAAAATTATAGGAGAGCCTCTTTTGATTGAATTTAGGTTGTGACCTGAGCGTCTACAGAGAAAGGAGGTCTACTGATCTTTTAATCTCAAACTTTACACATATCAGTCAGTTCTGTAGAAAATATTGATATTTATCTCAGAGAATGATTTATTTATATGACTGTAACAATGTAAGTCCTGTTATTTCCTGTTTTTGACAAAATGAAAGGATATTCTGCTTAGGTGATCGAAATAAGGTCGGACGGGGATAGCCCCCTCGGATTGGGACAGCTAAAAGAGAGATGTTCGGGAGAAAAATTGTCCGAGAGCAAATTTGTCCAACAAAAATTAGATGTCTATCAGACAAAATTACAGATATCAGCATGCCCACTGGCTTTTCATTTTGAGGGTACATGTACCCTCTAAGTTTCAAATTGGGGGTACAACGGAAAATCTGGGGGTACAGTGAACCCTTTACTTTTAGAGTTAAGGGTGCACAATATAAGTCTCACCAATCGTAAGTATTAGATCTACTACTGGTTAGTGCAGAAACTAATTCAAGAGCCCAAAGATTAATAATTTAATAACCGTTTTGCAGTAAGAAAAACATCTGAATAGGAATAAATAAATTGTAATGAAATGATATTTATTCAAAAAGTACTGTCGGTAAATGCTCTTGCTACATAACTTGTCATTAACAACAATTTAGTCAAATGATCAAATCCCTCCAGTTCTTGTAAGTTGTAAATTGAATTCTGTAATTTTCAAACCAATTAGTTTTCAATTCCTTCAAGAGGATTTTTTCCCTTAAAAACGAGATAAGACATTGAATGTTACATAAATAACAGGAGCTAAATTACCAAAGAATCTTTCATGTGTGAATCCAGCAATAATTAATTGTGGTTTCATGGCTGTCAATGTTTACGATCTCCAAGAATTACCTGTTGATTGATGACCCACACAGTTTCTTTAATGGGTACAGTAAATGACTGACTAATTAAGGGGGAATGCTCCAGTTTCCTAAATTTTTTCCCAATAATAGAATTCATTTATATTTTGTATGTTGAAATTACATGTTATTACCAATAGAAAAATAAAATAAAAATGGATGGTCAGCGATCTTGTTTGAATTTTATAGGCATTCATATCACACACCCCTACATCGAAAAAATGCACAATTTCTTGCACCTGTCCAAGGTCACTAAAAAGCTAATAAAATGTTCTATATTCATCGTTTACTCCCGAAAACGGATTTAAAGTAACGTCCTACATTTAATAAGAAAAGAAAACCCAAAATATGTGCTATTATAAAAACGTTAATGTATAGAACAGCATGTTCACGTGTTCAGTTAAATCAACGAAGCTGGAGTGTTTTATGTCAAAATTTGCATATTTTTGGAAATATTTCAAGTTATACATAATAGAATTTGATAAAACTCCCTCATTGTATTAAGCAACATGTCCTGGTAATAATTCAAAAAGAAAATGTTTGTATTAACCCTTTCCCAAACAAGACCGGTTTTTGACGTCCCTATTAGGGAAGGCTTTGGAAAACATTGAAACAAAAGAAGAAACTGCTGACAACCAGCAGTTTCTTCTTTTGTCTCAATGTTTTCTGCGTTATATTCTTCACAAATTCCTTCCTTTTTGACATCAATATCATTGTCTTCATCAGCTTTTGATCTGGAACACCCTAAAATTTTGTTGTTTGGGAAAGGGTTAAGCAACATGTCCTGGTAATAATTCAAAAAGAAAATGTATTGGTCAGCGCACTTTTTAGCTCCACTGGCCTTTCAGGCCAGCGGGCTATTGTCATGGCGATGTGTCCGTCGTGCGTCAGTGCGTCCGTGCGTGCGTCCGTAAACTTTTTCTTTAAAAATCTTCTCCTCAGAAACTACTGGATGGATTTCAACCAAACTTCACAGGAATGATCCTTGGGTGACCCTCTCTCAGATTCCTTCAAAGAATTTGGATTGAACCAGAATCACCTGAGTTATCTGCCCTTGAATGTCAAAAATAGCTGGTTTTGACTTTATTTTTACTCTAAAATCTACAAATATTTACCAATCAAGACAAAACTTGGACAGAATATATATCAGCATAATATCCTGCCTGGGTGTAATTTTCAGGTTAATCAGAATTTTACATCTTGAGTTATGTGCCCTTGAATTTGACAAAATTGCCATTTTCGACTTTGTTTTCACTCTAACAACCATAATTGTAAACCAATCAAGAAGATATTTGGACAGAATCTAGTTGACAAGAAGATCTTGCTTATGTGTAATTTTCAGGATGATTGCATAGCTACAATCAGAGTTATGTGCCCTTGAAAATGACAAAATTTCAGTTTTCGACACTTTTTTTCACTTTTGCAGCCACAATTATAGACTAATAATGATAAAATTTGGACAGATTGATGCTGACCATAAGATCTTGCACGAGTTTAATTTTCAGCTTGATTATAAACTCACATACTGAATTATGTGCCCTTGAATTTGGCGTAATTACAGTTTTCTACTATATCATCACTCTAAAAATCCCCAAAATATTGGTCAATTATTTACCTTCTTTTCGCTTTTACCATATGATTGCTTCTTTTTATTTTGATTTCGCTCTAAGAACCACAAGTTTTGAGAAATCTAGTTTTTCTTTGACCACATTGCTGTATTTTACTTTGTTTCTGCTCTAAGAACCATAAGAATGTAATAATTATAAAGTTTAAGCAATTAGATAAATTTGTCAATTTTTTTATAGTAAACCACAAGAAATTCAGGCCTGTGGAGCGACTCAAGACCTTCAGGTCTTTCTAGTTAGTGAATTACAGCAATTTTTATCAGCTACATATGAATAAAATGACGCAAAACAGTGGTAACTGCATACACACTTACGACTGTCTTGCTCCAAATAATCGATTTCCATCTTGAGGAGTTCAGTTTCGCATAATAAATACACTTTTACCGTCGAAAATGGTAAATTGTAATGATGTGTTATATCATTGAAAATATGGTAGCGAAACATATTGGTACGAAACATTTAATTTACTACAGTAATGACCGAGTGTTCCGAAAAACTGGAGCATTCCCCATTAATTTGTTGGATTTACAACTGATAATGAGGCATGCAAATCAGATTCTCTAAAGACTTTCATTCCAAACACTCACGCAATGGTCATTATCTTTCTACGCTCATCAATTATTCTTTACGTACTTGCACGTCTGGCATATAAACCTGTACGTGAACTGATGTATTTTTACGTGAATTACGTACTGTGTTACCTGAATGGGCATGCTGGATATTTTATTATTTAACACAATTTAAAAACCCCAACTGTAATAAATATACAGGCAATGTTATAATTCTCCATCCTTCTACTTCTAGGTTCACGATGTTGAGGCTGTGGCCCCTTGCCAGAAGCTTAAGGGCTAAGCCAGCCCTATCCTCATTAGGTGAAGTATATATTCTAACTAAATAAAAGACTTAACCCTTTCACTGCCATAGGCGACTTTTGTCGACGAGGGGTTTCTGCCATAGGCGACTTTTGTCGACAAATTTATGGGGACGAGTACCAACAACATAAAAAAAAAATTTTTTCATTTCATAAATTACCTTTAAATTTTGGTCACATATAGGTGCTTCATTTGTCTGTATGTGCTGAAAATTTGAAAGGAATCCATCAAATGAGTCAAAAGTTATGCATGTTTTTGTGAACAGGGTATCGAAATTTCTTCGAATTAATTCAGCGTTTAGAAACACGTCCGAAAAAAATATTTGGCAGTGAAAGGGTTAACCTGTTACCACACAGTGACGCCGTTTGACTCGCACAAGATATAGGCATTTGAAAACATTGTGGAAAATGAAGAAATTGCTTGTGACAAGCAATTTCTTTATTTACCACAATATTTTCTACCCAAAATAGTTTTTTTTTTAAATTCCTTCACATTGAAATTGTCGTCTGCAACTTATTTCAATTTGGACCAGTCTAGATTTTTGTCGTTTGGTAGTGGGTTAACTTAGAGCCAACATTGTTTGAATTATTCATACCAGTTTGATCATCTATGGGTTCTTTCAATAAAATTTTGTTGTTTCAGAAGAAGATAAAAGGGCGTTTTGATTTACTGTAAAGTTTAGATACTTACAGACCTTGACTTGAAATTACATTACATTCAGATGTTTCTTACAAACAGTACAATTACCATTTGAGCCAGGATCTGGAAAAACGTCCTTTATGGCATTTGAGAACAACCTGGATCCAGACCAGCCTGTGCATACGCACAGTCTGATCAGGATCCATGTTGTTCTCTAATAGCTTCTTCGTGACCTGAAGTAACTTAAAGAGAGCAGCATGGATGCATATTGGACTCCATTTGACAACAAGCTTATCTTGAAACTCAATTTTGAAAAATGCTATAAGGGACGTTTTTCCAGATCCCGGCTCATTTATTTGTTGCTACATTGAAAGTGACATCACAAAAAAATTATCTTAGCATCGAAGCAGTCACATTCCCATTTCATTTTTCTTAAAGTATGTGACTGCTTCGATGCTAAGATAAATTTTTTAACAAATGCTTTAGAGATTGACTGAGATGTGGCAAAACACTGTAAAGATGCCAGGCGCTGGAAAGAGAAGCATATATGAAGACCAAATATTTTAGCTTATCAGAGGCTTTTCATGTCATTGTAAATTACCCAGTTTTAAAAAACTCTGCTTCATGTAAAACTAATTACAATTTACTATGCAAATTAGTTTAATTTCAACCAAAAATATATATTCCTCATTTACAGCGCAATATTCTGGCTTGAAATTTTCAGAATTTTCGTAAGACAATATGCTCTTTCAGATAAGAACAAAAGTAAAATTTCTGAAAAAATATTTATGCTATGTCTCTTTAAAATAGTAAAATATATACCTTCTTTTATGTCAACAGTTCGATACAACACTTCAGTAGCAGCCCCAGAGAAGATAGAAGTTTTTGTAGATGACAAGCCTGTGTATGTTGAACCAGGAACCACACTCTTACAGGTAGGTTGTTTTTTACCATTTCCCAAACTACAAAATATTAGGGTGGTCCAATTTGAAAGCTGCTGCAGATGACAAAATGGATGTTAATTAAGGTTGGATTTGTGTACAATATATCTTGGAAAATATTGAGGCAAAAGGAGAAAGTGCAGTTCATCAGCACTTTCTTCTTTTGTCTCAATGTTGTCCCAAGCCTTTTCTCCCAGGGACGGCCGAGCCCGGATAGCTCAGTCGGTTACATCGGAGTCTGTCAATCCAGGGGTCTCTAGTTCGAACCCCGGCTCTGCCAGTATCCAATCTGACATTTGATAAAATTCATTTGTCTCTCACCAATGGATGTTAATCATCTCTGTGAGAGAGCAGCAGGAGGCTTGGTTTTGATATTGTGGTTGTACTGATGCGAGAAATACCAGGAACCCACGGTTAGGTGCTCCAGCCGCCGTGATATGACCATAGAAGTTGAAAACGGCGTAAAACCCCAATAAAATCAAATCAAATCTCCCAGGGACGTCAAAACCAGGTCTTGTGTGGGAAAGGGTTAATTGTCTTTCACTATAACCTGTACTTATCTGCATTGTGGTGCAACACTTCACTAGCATTTCCAAAGAAGATGTAAAGTTTCGCATATGACAAGCTTACAAGTGTGTGTTGAAACAGGAACAGGTCAGTTTAACAGTCCATTCTTCTCAACACTTTTAGATTAGAAATTAAGGACCTTTGTAGTGCCTTGTATTATATCTTTTTACCACCAGTTTGATGAAGCACATTCTGTCAGGAAATTTGCTTCTTGAAATTTTATCAAAGGGAAAAAACTTCTTGTTTGAAGCAAAACTTGATACGTATATTAACTCTTTCCCAAACGACAAAATTTCACGGTGATCCACTTCAAAAACTGCCACAAATGACAAAATTGATGTTATTAAAGATAGGATTTGTGTATAATATAGCATAGAAAATATTGAGACAAAAGGAGAAACTGCTGATTATCAGCAGTTTCTTCTTTTGTCTCAATGTTTTCCCAAGCCATTTCTAACAGAGGCGTCAAAACAAGGTCTTGTTTGGGAAAGGGTTAATGGACATTTTAAAACTCATGGAAGAAAACTGATTTTTCCAGGCTTGTGCAGAGGCTGGCGTAGAGATCCCCAGATTTTGTTATCATGAATGACTGTCTGTCAGGCTGGTAACTGTAGAATGTGCTTGGTTGAGGTGGAAAAATTGAGAATAGCAATGAATTTTGTGCTGAAAATAGTGTTTACCTTCATGTATTGATAAACTGTCGGTGTTGTTATAAAATCTCGTATTTACAGCTTGCATCAAGCTGTAGTTACAAGATTTTATAACAACACCTACGAAATACTATTGTTTGTCCGAAATTACGTCACACATAACCGGATGAAATCGTTCAATATTAGAGACCATGGCTAAGTCTAGTTGACTAACAATAACATAAACAATTTCTTATTTTTCCAGGCTTGTGCAGAGGCTGGTGTAGAGATCCCCAGATTCTGTTATCATGAAAGACTCTCTGTGGCAGGCAACTGTAGAATGTGCTTGGTTGAGGTGGAAAAATCTCCAAAGGTTTGTGGACATTTTTTGGCTAACTAAGAGTTGTTATATGTTATGTCAAATCATAAGGACCCTTGTCAAAAAAGGCAAAATGTCGGGCTTTACTAAATCATTTAATAGATTAAATAGACGGAAAGGGTAAACCCTGTAATATTTGTCCCACATCAAATTATTTACTTATTTCATGGACAATCATGGTCAATATGCATTATTTGTGCTTTTGAATAATTAACTAAGGTTGTAGTTCTTTTGAATGTTCACTGGCTTTAAGCTTTTCATGCTAGAAGGTGAAAATGAAATTAGCTTTAGATGTTTAAAGCAGTGACCATTGCTTTTAATCTGTATAATCTTGCTATATATATATTTACAGCCACAAGCATCATGTGCCATGCCAGTCATGAAGGGAATGAGAATAAAAACAGATTCAGAGATGACCAAGAAAGCTAGGTAAGTTGTGGTTTCTTATAGGGATGTAACAATACATTGAACTATCAATATATCACAATAGTGATCAATGAAATAGTACCACAATAGTTTGTTCCACTATTGCAA
Organism: Fragum sueziense; assembly: GCA_963680895.1. Classification (NCBI taxonomy): domain Eukaryota; kingdom Metazoa; phylum Mollusca; class Bivalvia; order Cardiida; family Cardiidae; genus Fragum; species Fragum sueziense. Next base: position 25,499,752 of record OY804606.1, on the reverse strand, counting down.
TAGTTTTACAAATGACACACTGTTACATGTCCTATTTATAATCAAGGTGGAGAGTGTGAGTTTTAAGATCAGTCTTTGACATTTTCAGATGTCAATATTTTACATCAATTAAGATGAAAAGCTTTTGCAGATATCTTCTGAAATGAGGCATGACAGGTTAACTTTTGATTGGAAGAGTTTGAAACTTTGTAAAAGAAGGAAATGTTGTTGTTGAATCTTTCATGGAAAGCTTTAAGGCTTGTGAAACTTAACATTGCTTGCAGATATTTCTTTCTATATAATCTGTATCTTGATATTGTGTACAGAGAAGGAGTAATGGAGTTTCTACTGATGAACCACCCACTAGACTGTCCTATTTGTGATCAAGGGGGAGAAACTTTTTAAGATGGTCCAATTTGAAAACAGCTGCAGATGTCAAGCTGGGTGTAAAATTGTAAATAAAGATAAAAGTTGTGAAAAATATAGCACAGAAAACAATGAGGCAAAAGAAGAAAATGCTGACTGTCAGCATTTTCTTCTTTTGCCTTAATGTTTTCCATAGCCAAATCTATTGGGACGTCCAAACCAGGTATTGTTTGGGAAAGGGTTAAACCAATTTTCCACTTTTCTCATATGATTTATTAAACTATTTACAGAGAAGGAGTTATGGAGTTTCTACTGATGAACCACCCACTAGACTGTCCTATTTGTGATCAAGGTGGAGAATGTGATCTTCAGGATCAGTCTATGGCATTTGGGAGTGACAGGAGTCGATTTACAGACATGGACTTTCTTGGCAAAAGGTTTGTGATATGGAAAAAGATTTTACATTTATTTTTGATAGCAGTTTCTTTCATAAATAATGTAGCTTCTTACCTGTGTTAAAATTTTGAAGAGCAAAGAAAGAATTATTATACCCCCCGCAAACGAAGTTTGGAGGGGGTATACTGGAATCAGCCTGTCGGTCCAGTGGTTTGTTGGATGGTTGGTTGGTTGGTTTGTTGGTCTGGCTCCAAAACTTTGTCCGGACAACTCCTCCTACACTTGCTGACCGATTTAGTTCATACTTGGCACAAGTGTTCATTGTGACCTGTAGATGTGCAAGACGCAAATTTCACGAAAATCGGACCGATACTTTTTGAGTTATGGCCCCTGATTTGACCCAAAAATGCTTGTCCGGATAACTTCTCCTACACTTGTGGGCCGATTTTGTTCATACTTGGCACAATTGTTCATTGTGACCTGTAGATGTGCAAGACGCAAATTTCACGGAAATCGGACTGATACTTTCTGAGTTATGGCCCCTGATTTGACCAAAAAATGCCTGTTCGGATGACTTCTCCTACACTTGTGGACCGATTTAGTTTATACTTGGCACAAGTGTTCATTGTGACCTATAGATATGCAAGACGCAAATTTCACGGAAATCGGACTAATACTTTTTGAGTTATGGCCCCTGATTTGACCCAAAAATACTTGTCCGGCCAACTTCTCCTACAGTTACTGTCCGATTTGCTTCATACTTGGCACAGGTGTGCATTAGGACCTGTAGATGTGCAAGACGCAAATTTCATGAAAATCGGACCGATACTTTCTGAGTTATGGCCCCTGATTTGACCAAAAAATGCTTGTCCGGATAACTTCTCCTACACTTGTAGACCGATTTAGTTCATACTTGGCACAATTGTTCATTGTGACCTGTACATGTGCAAGACGCAAATTTCACGGAAATCAGACCAATACTTTTTGAGTTATGGCCCCTGATTTAACCCAAAAATGCTTGTCCGGCCAACTCCTCTTACAGTTACTGTCCTACTTGCTTCATACTTGGCACAGGTGTGCATTAGGACCTGTAGATGTGCAAGATGCAAATTTCATGAAAATCGGACTGATACTTTCTGAGTTATGGCCCCTGATTTGACCAAAAAATGCTTGTCCGGATAACTTCTCCTACACTTGTGGACCGATTTAGTTCATACTTGGCACAATTGTTCATTGTGACCTGTACATGTGCAATACGCAAATTTCATGGAAATCGGACCAATACTTTTTGAGTTATGGCCCCTGATTTAACCCAAAAATACTTGTCCGGCCAACTTCTCCTACAGTTACTGTCCGATTTGCTTCATACTTGGCACAGGTGTGCATTAGGACCTGTAGATGTGCAAGACGCAAATTTCACGAAAATCGGACCGATACTTTCTGAGTTATGGCCCCTGATTTGACCAAAAAATGCTTGTCCGGATAACTTCTCCTACACTTGTGGACCGATTTAGTTCATACTTGGCACAATTGTTCATTGTGACCTGTACATGTGCAAGACGCAAATTTCACGGAAATCGGACCAATACTTTTTGAGTTATGGCCCCTGATTTAACCCAAAAATGCTTGTCCGGCCAACTCCTCCTACAGTTACTGTCTGATTTGCTTCATACTTGGCACAGGTGTGCATTAGGACCTGTAGATGTGCAAGACGCAAATTTCACGGAAATCGGACCAATACTTTTAAAGTTATGGCCCCTAATTTGACACAAAAATGCTTGTTCACGGAAATCAGACTGATACTTTTCAGTTATGGCCCTTGATTTGACCAAAAAATGCTTGTCCGGACAACTCCTCCTTTAGTTACTGTCCGATTTGCTTCATACTTGGCACAGGTGTGCATTAACTTCTGTAGATGTGCACGACGCACATTTCTTGAAAATCAGACCGACACTTTCTGAGTTATGGCCCCTGATTTGACAAAAATGCTTGTCCGGACAATTCCTCCTACAGTTACTGAACGATTTGCTTCATACTTGGCACAGGTATGCATTAGGACCTGTATATATGCAAGATGCAAAATTCTCGGAAATCAGACAGATACTTCCTGAGTTATGGCCCCTGATTGGACCAAATTTCAAGAAAATCGGATTGAAAATTTCTGAGTATGGCTCCTGATTCAACAAAAAGGCTTTACCGAACAAAGGTGGTGGCGGGGGGTATTTTTATCACCTTCAGTGATAGATTTCTAGTTTTTCATAAAATCAATAGTGAAACCTATTCCGAATCGACAAAATCTAAGGTTGGTCCAACCACATACTGCAACATTCAGTCTTTGTGTGGGACTGGAAACACAGACCTATCACAACACCATATTACTTTTGCTGTTTGAGTGTGATATGAAGCTTTGTGCATTTTGAAGTTGAATTCAATTTGTTTAGCAATATTTGCTAGACAGAAAAAGAATCTTGTTGCTGAATTATTTTTCATGAATTTTAAGTAAGTTTATTCATAGATAAAGATGTTTTTCAAAGATTCGTTACTGATTGGTTTCTTTTATAATTGACAGGGCTGTTGAGGACAAGAATGTTGGACCTCTGGTTAAAACCATCATGACTAGATGTATCCACTGCACAAGATGTATTAGGTAGGATTTCAGTATCAAATGATCAATATGTCTCTGTTCAAGAATGTATTAGGTCAAAGCTGTGATGTGTGCTGAAAAAGTTTGAGTCTTATTGTACCAAGTGCTACCCCTATGCTGATATAAAACAAATTGGTAGTGAAGAATAATTACAGACTGCTAATGTGTGCAGGCTGAGCTTTTTAATGCTCCTTGGAGGACGAGAGCATTTTAGCATCCGCTTTGGCTGTCTGTCAGCTGTCTGTCCAAAGTGAATCATCCATAACCGATGGGCTAATTTTGATGAAACATTTTTTTATGAATTCCTTGTGATATAGAAAGATACTCGTAATTAACCATAATGACATTTAATAATATACTTGCCAACCCTGATGTTACACTTCATTAAAAGATTCGTCAGGTAAAATAAAGACTCCCATATAAACATTTCAGATTTGCGAGTGAGGTTGCAGGTGTAGATGATCTAGGTACTACAGGACGTGGAGGAGATATGCAGGTTGGAACATATGTGGAGAAGATGATTAAATCAGAACTGTCTGGAAATATTTAGATAAAAAGTGTCACATTAACATTCCAGATTTGCGAGTGAGGTTGCAGGTGTAGATGATCTGGGTACTACAGGTCGTGGAGGAGATATGCAGGTCGGAACCTACGTAGAGAAGATGATTAAATCAGAGCTGTCCGGAAAAAATTTGCTAGAATTAATTAATCTATTGCCACCTATTCATGCCTTTTGACACACAAAAGACAAATACTTTGGAAAATATTTTGGAAAATGAAGAAATTGCTTGTGACAAGCAATTTCTTCATTTCCCACAATGTTTTCTACTCAAAAAGACCAAAAAAAAATCAGTGACTTGAAATTGTTTTCTGGTACATCTTTGAATTTAGTCTAAAATTAGCCCTCTGGTAATAGGTTTAGAATATGGTTTGTTTAAGACAATAAAGACCCCCCTATAAATATTCCAGATTTGCGAGTGAGGTTGCAGGTGTAGATGATCTAGGTACTACAGGACGTGGAGGAGATATGCAGGTCGGAACCTACGTGGAGAAGATGATTAAATCAGAATTGTCCGGAAATATTTAAATAAAAAGTGTCACATTAACATTCCAGATTTGCGAGTGAGGTGGCAGGTGTAGATGATCTAGGTACTACAGGACGTGGAGGAGATATGCAGGTGGGAACCTATGTGGAGAAGATGATTAAATCAGAATTGTCCGGAAATATTTGTTAGAACTAATTAATTTATTCCTACCTATTGATGCCTTTTGACACGCTTAAGACAAATACTTTAGAAAATATTTTGGAAAATGAAGAAATTGCTTGTGACAAGCAATTTCTTCATTTCCCACAATGTTTTCTACCCAAAAAGACCAAAAAAATATAAAATTGCAGTGACTTGAAATTGTTTTCTGCTACATCTTTTAATTTGGCTTGGTGTAGCATTTTGCTGTCTGGTAATGGGTCAAGAGCGTGGTTTGTTTGAGAAAAAATAAAGACCCCCTTCCCCTATATAAATATTCCAGATTTGCGAGTGAGGTTGCAGGTGTAGATGATCTAGGTACTACAGGTCGTGGAGGAGATATGCAGGTTGGAACATATGTTGAGAAGATGATTAAATCAGAATTGTCGGGAAATATCATAGATCTGTGTCCCGTGGGAGCCCTGACATCCAAACCATATGCCTTCACAGCCAGGCCATGGGAACTGAGGTATATATTTTGATATTTTCAAAACGATTTTTAGCTTTTCAAAATGCAAATATCATTCAATATTCATCAAATCATATGTTGTTGAGACGATTCCATCGAGTACCCACTGCATTAGGTTTGGACTTGAAATAAAATAATTAGTAATTTTCAAAAGATGTCTGACTGTTCACATAATGATTACCTACATATCTAATTTCATGGACTTATGATATTAAAGGCTACCAAGCTCGACAGTTGATTTCGCCGTATATTAGAAGAAAATCATTAAATCAATGTGTTTTATAAAAGTTCCGTCAAACTCGATTGTTTTGAAAGTTTTATTTGCTTTTCTTTATGTCGATACTTGGAAGGAAATAAAGATCGGCAATTTCCGTGAATCTCCACTGAATGACGTCATACCGTGGCATGTCTTTGCCCCCAATTTAGAGCATGAGGTTTCTGACACAGATAATGTGTTCGACCTTTCTGTCATAAAGCGAAGTTTCAGTTATTATGCATTTCTCCATCGTCGGAGTAATACAGACAACCTTAAACCGTTCTTTGGCACATTCCTTCACTCACTAACAACATATTCTTTGACTGTTTTAACATTTTTTCTAACATTTACTAAGGATAAATTCCGTGTTTTGAGTATCCATTGGGGAAGTCGCTTTATGACAGAAAAGTCGGACACTTTACTTTTTCAGAAATCTCAGGCTTACCGGGAAATGACCCATGACTGCCCATTTTTTCGGCCATGACGTCATAAAGTGGCCGATATGATGTCAAATCTTCAAATTGGAAGTTAAGCGTTTTTTGTTTGGTAAAGATCGGAAAAGACCAAAATATCCAATTTGAAAGAGGAAATAAAAACGCTTCTAATGTTTAAAACTTGTAGAAACGTTGATATTTGGTTCTCAGAAGTGTGTTTTTTCGACACGAGAGTTTGATTTTGCCAATCAACGGACACTTTAAGTATTTTATTCTAGAGTTATTGATTAACAATTTGATTGACTGATACCCTTTTCCACCTGAAAAAAGGTTGTGTTTATGTTTGAATGGAATAAAGAAAAAAACTTAGCTGAACATATTTTGTTTCAAAATGGCTCATTTGATCCATACAATTTTGTTACATTTGCAGGAGAGTTGAGTCCATTGACATTATGGATGCTGTTGGTAGTAACATTGTTGTGTGTACTAGGACAAATGAGGTGATGAGGATCATTCCCAAACTCAATGAGGTAAGAAGTCAAACAGATACATGTGGGATAATTTTGGCCCTTATGGACATACCTACAGGTTTTCTCTGTAGAAATATTAGACACAGAATCGAGAAAAATATCTGTACTTGACCAATTTTAGTTACAATGCCAATTCTGGCGTGGAGTAATCATGATGTCATGTGCTTATAGACCTAATATACAGTCAACACTTGTTGTGTGGAAGTTAGAGGGACCGTTAAAATACCTCGTCATATCCAGAGTTTGACTCGTCCGATTTTTGTTCAGTTTCTATTGAAATGATAATTATGTACTTTCTTTTGTTTCTCATCAAATACATTCATGGATTGACATTAAGTAGGAAAAGGAAAGAAATTGCTGGACACGAGCAAATTCTCTCCTTTTCCTACTATGTTTCAATGGCTCTGTGTGTTTCAAAAAATTTTTTTCTTAATACATTTGATATCCATTGATTGGAATGGGACCAGATTTTCACTTCGACTTAAGCAGAAATTCGACTCATCCTATGTCGACTTAACAAGTGTTGATTGTATTTCAAATTATTCATATCAGATGAGATCTATTTCTTACACATGTGTGTCTTGTAGCGATCTGACTGGGATTGATCTTCAGTCATGGCAATTATCATTTCATTTGTCTCCCGATAATGGTTTGGTTATCATTAGTCCCCTACCGGTGTTCACACCGGAGGGGACTATAGGTTTGCCCTCCGTCTGTCCGTCCGTCCGTCCGTCCGTCTGTCCGTCCGTCTGTCCATCCGTCCGTCTGTCCGTCCGTCCGTCCGTCTGTCCGCTCAAATCTGGATCCCGCGATAACTTAATAACTAAGCAAGCGTTTTTGATGAAAGTTGGTATATGACTAGATGGCAATGTGTAGATTATGCACATCATTTTATTTTTGTTTTTCGACTAAAATTGTTGTTGCTATGGTTACGGAAATAGTGAAAATATGGCCAAAAATGGGATCCTGTGATAAGTGAATAAGTAAGCAAGCTAATTTGATGAGACTTGGTATATGACTAGATGGCAATGTGTAGATTATGCACATCATTTTATTTTTGTTCTTTGACGAAAAGTGTGGTTGCTATGGTAACGGAAATAGTGAAAATATGGCAAAAAATGGATCCTGCGATAAGATAATAACTAAGCAAGCTAGTTTGATGAGACTTGGTATATGACTATATGGCAATGTGTAGATTATGCACATCATTTTATTTTTGTTTTTAGACTAAAATTGTTGTTGCTATGGTTACGGAAATAGTGAAAATATGGCAAAAAATATTGGATCCAGCGATAAGTTAATAAGTAAGCAAGCTAATTTGATGAGACTTGGTATATGACTAGATGGCAATGTGTAGATTATGCACATCATTTTATCTTTGTTCTTTGACGAAAAGTGTGGTTGCTATGGTAACGGAAATAGTGAAAATATGGCAAAAAATGGATCCTGCAATAACTTAATAACTAAGCAAGGTAACTTGATTATTGATTACCATATTGAGTCAATGTGAAGCCGGTAGGGGACTTTATGTGTTGCATACAACACCAGATACTTGTTAACCTATGTGGGGGAGCAGCTGGAGGCTCGGTAAGGATGTTGTGGTAGTACTGGTATGAGAAACAACAGGAATACATGGTTAGGGGCTCCAGCTGCTGTGATGTGACCATAGCAGTTGAAAGAGGCGTTAAACCCCAATAAATCAACTGTTAACCAGCGCTTTCTTCTTTCGTCTCCAAATTTTTGCCTTTTTAAAGGGTTAAATAACAAACATAATTTGCCAACCTGTCAGATTTCCAAAGTGATCATTATAAGTAATATAAGCAAAAATTCAAACTTTGGTTTTTGCAAAGAGACTTAAACAGGGTTCCCACGCATCAGGGAAAAGTCAAGGAAAATGGAATTTTGAAAAAGTCAGGGAAATGTCAGGGAATTCTATTAAGTATCAGGGAAATTTGAAAAATTAGGCAGAAGTCAGGGAAATGTCAGGGAATTTTGTATACACTGTCAGGGAATTTTTCATTAGAGTAGTTTTCAAGGCAAAGGCAGATTCTTTAAGTAATGATTTCCAATTTTGATTCTAAATGAAGAGATGTGTTCCCTTTGCCTTCAAAAGGGTATGGTTGTTTCTGTTAAAGTTTTTTTTTTTTTGCGGATTCGAATGGTAACTTGGTAAGCTTGGTAACAAAGGGGTCGCAGGTTTTATTCCCTGCCATTCCTGTCTTTATAATGAGACTTTAAACCAAGGTCCTTCTCTGTATGAATTTAACATTTTTGTCAGGGAGTGTCAGGGTATTTTAGAATTGCTTGAGCGTAGAAACCCTGTTAAAAGAGAAGGATTAATGGAAAAGAAAAAAAAAAAAAAAGAATTTATCATGAAGGTATTTTATCTTTTCTTTTACTAGGACGTTAATGAAGAATGGATATCAGATGCTACAAGGTTTGCCTATGATGGTTTAAAGAGACAGAGGTTAACTACACCATTTGTGAGAAATGATGAGGGAGTTTTGGAACAGGCTGACTGGGAAACAGCTCTAGAGACTGCTGCTGCACAGGTATAAATTGAATTAACTGTTTGGAGAATTTCTTTAGAATTCTTGCATTTAAAGGGCCATGACAAACAAAATAATGTATATGCAGTTACAGAAAGAATTAGAACAAGGGATATGTGTTCCTCATAAAGTTTGACAAAAATGAAAAGATCATAAGCTTCTCCTACAGCCGGTTGTATGTGCTCCTGCTTGCGGTCTGCGTCTAAAACTTAGGCATACTCGTGCGACGCATGCACATGAAAAGTATGATTTTGTGTGAATGCAACCACAACACAGAATGCACATAGCAAAGAACTGACTGTACAATTCTTTGCTACGATCATTCTGCATCATAGAACGCCAGGAGCATGCAAGACAGAAGTACTGAGAACTTACGACAGATGTGCGTGTGACACAGGGAAATTTATACAAATTCCATAAAATTCACAAAGAAGGCGTATTTTCTTGGAAAAAGATTCATACATTTAACCTGCTTTGAATGTACATGTTTTAAGTCTCTCTTACAACCCGTCATACGTCTTTATAAATTGTGCATCTTCGGAGATTTTTAAAACGCATGATTTATAAGGAAGCACAACGGGTTGTAAGTGAAGCTTTACTGATTGTACTGTGGTGATATCATTTAACAGATTGTTGGAGAGACAAATGTGGCAGCCATTGCTGGTGGTCTAGTTGAAGCAGAGAGTCTGGTAGCCCTGAAGGACTATCTCAACAAGATTGGGAGTGAGTCCCTGTGTACGGAGGAAATATTCCCCATGGATGGAGCAGGGTATGTAGAATTGAAATAGATTTATTCTTATCATGGTTCGAAAAACATCTAGACCCCCATTCATTTGTTTGGCGCTAACCAAGTGGTTGAATATCTGTTTTGGTTAGATTTCCCTATAACAAGTTAACGCAGGCAATTTTAATCAAAACAGGTAATTGACCACTTAGTTAGCGCTAACCAATATTTATACAACGGTGCCCAGATGGCAATTTACAGTAATTTAACCCTTTCCCAAACAGCAAATTTTAGAATGATCCACTTTAAAAAACTGCCACAAATGACAAAAAGGATGTTATTAAAGATAGAATTGTGTAAAATATGGCATAGAAAATATTGAGAAATAGGAGAAACTTCTGGTTATCAGCAGTTTCTTCTTTTGTTTCAATGTTTTCCCAAGCCTTTCCTATTAGGGACGTCAAAACCAGGTCTTCTTTGGGAAAGGGTTAACTCTTTTTATAATCAAATTCTATTTTGAAATTAGCAGATGGTATAGATTGATTTACACATTTATCTCTGTCGTTCTGGTTTGCCAATGAGTAAGGGCTTTAGATATTTTAAATATAGCAAGTTTGAATTGAATTTAAAGTTCGTTTGACATAATCATTTATGTATAAAAGTCATGACTGATATTTTAACAAATTTTCAGAACTGATTTACGCTCCAACTATTTACTTAACACAAAGATATCTGGAGTTGAGGAAGCAGATTTGATCCTACTGGTCGGAACAAACCCGAGATACGAGGCTCCATTGTTTAATGCCAGAATTAGAAAGAGGTAAGATGATGTAGAGATTTCATTAAGAGACAACAAAAAATTGGTGCTTTTACCCTATACCAAATAACAAAAAATTGGACTTGTTCAAATTTAAAGACACTGCAGATGACAATTTCAAGTAAAATGGAATTATATGGTTTTCTTCCCTAATGGTCAGAAAACATTGTGGAAAATGATGCATTTGACTATTGCTTAGTAAATGTGACCAAGATTAGGTGCACTGCTAACTGGAGTTCCTGAATTAAGATCAGAAACATGCTTTGTGGTCTGAGTCAAGATAAATATGTTTGAGTCATAATTTGACAAGTTAGCATTTTACTTTAACATAAGTTCAAATTTACGAGGGGCGTTCAATTAAAAGTGGTACTAATGGTCCACCATACCTCACGGTTCTATAGAACTAGTGGTGTTTGCGGCTTTTTGACGGGAAAAATACTGTCTATACTTGGTCAAAATTTGAGACAATTTGGTTGACTTGTCAAAAGTTATTGAACTTTTAAGTTGGTTCAGTCATATACACTGGCTATTTCGCTGTGCGCAAAATGGAAAACGAACTGAAGTAGGATGTACGGGTCTACATTAAAGGTCGCATAGGCTTTGAAATATCTGCATCACATGTATAAAATGAACTATATCAGATTCGTGGACATTCGAACGTTGAATATAAGCCAGTTTTTAGGAAGTAATAAAAAATTAAATTAGTAAAACTGGCCTGAATGATGCCCCCTCTCAGGCAACCCGGATAGAGCTAGTACCAAAGCAATAGTTGCTGTAGATTCCGACATGACTGAACAAGACGCATGGTTCAATGTGCAAGAAATAGCGGATAAAGTTGGTTTTTCATCGGGGACATGTTATACAATTTTGACGAAAGGGTTGAAACACAGAAAGGTTTATGCCCATTGGGTCCCCCACCTGCTGCCTAAAGGACAGAGAGCCACCCTTGCAAAATATACTTTGAAATTATGCAATAAATGCAATAAATGTCGGCTTTCTTAGCTTTATACATATGATTGAACAATTATCTAATATTATAAGCACCAATGGCGTGTCATTAGCAAGCAATAGTTGCGAAAAGATCAGACAGGGTCCGTAATAGCTAACAAATTAAAAGCGCGGCAAAAGTTTTGTAAGCGGTAATTTTCAAATGTGACGGGTGCAGGGTGCCCAGTAACCTATAAATACCTATAAATACCTATATTATCCTATATTTTTGGACCTTACCTATAAAAACCTATAAATTCACTAATTTTGCCCCAAATACCTATAAATACCTATATTTTGTGCCTTGGCTACGCAAGTTTTACGAAATTTTAAAGGGACATTTCATTCCAATTTCAGTTTTTTAAAGTATGTCTTGATGCCAAGATTGGTTATTCTAATGAGTATAAACACTGTTAGTTTTTGTTGTTGCCAATAAGCGAGAAACACGGATTTATAGTTGAGACATAATCGATAAATTGCATATAAATCCGAACTGTTGTCCACAACAATTTGTTCAATTTTAACACAAAAATATAAATTTCTCGTAAACGGCGCAATATTTTGGCTTGAAATTTTCAGAATTTTCATAAGGAAATATGCTCTTTCAGATAAAAATAAAAGTAAAATTTATGACAACAAATTCTGAAATGTCACTTTAAATGTTTATGATTTAAAAGTAACTATTATAGGAGTATATACAGTAGATTCAGCCAATTTCAATCTGAAGTGTCAGGGAAGGACAAGTCAAACAGTATAATGATAATCATTGTTGAAGAAGCATGTCTGTATGTATGTCATCTGTTACTGGTATTGACAATTTCATTTAGTGGATAAGTTTCCTTTATGAACGGTAAAGTTCAAAATTTATAATCTTATTTTAGCATTATTTATGGACAAGTGAATTATAATTGATTTATATAGATGCACAGAATAATATCATACCTTTAAACATGACAGTTTGGCTTCTGACGTACAAAGCTAAGTGTGACTTCCTGTCCTTAAGTTATCACATATTCTGTACCAGTCTTCTATTTAAGCTGGGAAGAATTATTAAAGAATAGAGAATGTTTCCTTTTATGGCACTCACTGTTAATTACTTAAGGCCAAATTTAGGTGAAATATTTTAATTTTCATCTCGCTGTCACAGAGACTGATTGAAATTTGAACATGAAGTTGCTTGTCTTTTTATGTTTGTTAGAGAAACAGCCAAGATGTTTAATAACATTTATTTTTGGCTCCCATTAGCAAAAAGTGCAAGGGGTGATAAATTTGGATTGCTCACCGTTGTCATCAATCTGCCCATCTCTCTGTCAACAATTACACAAATCTCCCAATTCATATGGCCTTGCCCTAGAGTCTTGAAATTTTGTATTTACCATCACCCAAGGGCCCATTTCCAAAATATTTTAAATTATTCTGGAATCATGAAAATTGGCCCTACATGTATACATGTTCTGGGGTACCATATTTCATATATGGACAAAGAAGGACAGTCTTCTGCTTCTGAATAATTTGGTCTGTGGCTATGAAACTGGTATGTAAAATTGTCTTATGGCCCTCTACCAAAATACTTTTTATTACAAATGTGGTACAATGAAAACTGACCCTATGTTGTGGGGTATCAGACAGAGATGTAAATCTTGTACAATCTCATTCGCCATAACCTTTTTGCCTAGGGCTTTAAAACTTGATGTGTAGAATTGTCTCATGGCCCTCTACTAATAAGATTAAAATCATAGTGGTACAATGAAAATTGGCCATTTGTGTTAGGGTATCAGACTTGATATAGAGACAAAGGAGTAATTCTTTCTTCTAATCCTGAATCTTGAGACCAGTGGGGCTTTGAATTTGCTGTGTGGAATCATCTCATGGCCCTCTACCAATATTCTTCAAATTATTTTGGTACATTGAAATTTGGCCCAATGTTTTGGGATATAGATTTCATAAGAGACATAGAAGTAAATTTTGCACAATCTTCTACTCCTTTACTGTTTGGCCTAGGGCTTTGAAATATGGCGTGTAGAAATGTGTGATGGCCCCACTTCCAAAGCATTTCAAATTTTTTGGTTCTATAAAATTTGCCTTATGCTGTATGATATCAGCTATTGGTGACTTAAATTTGGTGTGTATCTAATGCCCTCCATCAAAATATTTCAAAGTTTTGTGGTAGTATGAAATTTGACCCAATGTTGTGGGATATCAGATTTCATAATTGAGACAAAGAACTAATTAGGAAATTTGGGGCAAACTTCCCCTGACAAATCATTTTATCAGAGACCCTATGTTAGCATTTTGCATGTATCATGGCAGCATGAATCTCTACCAAAATTCTTTAAATTGCCTTCCTGCAATGAAAATTGGCTGGAAGTATTAAGTCTGGGAATGAAACTGAAGATGTCATATTAAGGCCTCAATGTTGTCTAAGGAGATCGATATATGACCTTCTTGGCTTACGTTTCCTGATATGTATATGGTATTCTCTGAAACACCTTAGTGCTACTGAATATCCAGGACAGAAAGTAATAGCTAATGGCTGCATTGTCTGTTTCCCCTTTTATCCTAAAAAGAGAGAGAGAGAGAGAGATGGAAGTTGTTGGTGGAATGTTTAAAGTTTGAAAGTCTTTTCTTCGTAGTAAAGGCAACCTATATTATCCTATATTTCTGGCCAATAGATACCTATATTTTTGGGACATACCTATATTTTTGACACCGAAAGTCACTGGGCACCCTGCGGGTGTAATGTTCAAATAATTGTTTCAAATAGTACCACTATTGCCGGTCATTCATACAAGAAATGTATGTCGGCGAAAGTAAAGAAATATCACGAAAAGAGCAGGTCTAGGACTGACTAAAGAGGTATGTACAAAATCCATGACAACGGAGCTGTCCACAGGTGTCATCTTGTCCAAGACTTCCTGAAAGAGACACATGCTGCACAGCGTCTCCAATCACCCTTATAGCCGGGCTTAAGCCTGTGTGGCTTTTTAGGTCACCTGACCGAAGGTCATGGTGACCTATTGCGACCGTGTTTCGTCTGTCGTCGTGCGTCGTCCGTCGTCCGTTAACTTTTAACATTTTCGACTTCTTCTTGAGAACCATTGGACGGATTACAACCAAACTTGGCAGGGAGCATCCCCATGGGAAGCCGCTTCAGATTTGTACAAATCATGGAGTTATCTCCCTTTGGGGCCCCATAAGGGGCCAAAAAGGGGTTAAACAGGGTACATCTTAAAAAATCTTCTTCTCACGAACCGGCTGTTGGATTTGATTCACATTTGGTATTTAGAGTCTTTAGGGCAAGGACAACAAAGTTTGTACAAGAGAAAAAGATCCGTTAAGAAATGGCCGTGCTGGGGATGGGGATGGGAGGGGGGGGTGCGTTATTAGTTATCTTAACATTTTCGACTTCTTATTAAGAACCATTGGACGGATTTCAACCAAACTTGGCAGGAAATATCCTAATAGGAAGCCGCTTCAGATTTTGTACAAATCATGGAGTTATCTCCCTTTGGGGTCCCATAAAGGGCCAAAAAGGGGGTAAATTGGGTACATCTTAAAAAATCTTCTACTCATGAACCGGCTGTTGCATTGGATACACATTTGGAAGTTAAAGTCTTTAGGGCAAGGACTACAAAGTTTGTACAAGAGAAAAAAATCTGTCAGTAAATGGCCGTGCTGCGGATGGGGGATGGGAAGGGTTTCGCGTTATTACTTAACTTTGAACATTTTCTACTTCTTTCTGAGAACCATTGGACAGATTTCTTCTAGACTTGGCAGGAAGCCTTCCAATGGGAAGCCGCTTCAGACTTTTACAAATCATGGAGTTATCTCCCTTTGGGGCCCCAAAAGGGGGTAAATAGGGTACATATTAAGAAATGTTCTATTGTTGGATTGAATTCGCATTTGGTATTTGAGTTTTTGAATAAGTTTGTACAAGAGAAAAAAAGACTGTCAAGAAATGGTGGTGCTGGGGGGTTGCGCTTTTAGTTAACTTTTAACATTTTCCTTAACTGTTTCTGCTCATTTGATTCAGGTGACCGATAAGGCCCTCTGGGCCTCTTGTTTGTGTTCCCCATGATGGCGAAAAAAGCTTCTGGTCGTCGGTATAGGCCTTCATGTTCCATATGCGGTGCAATTTTCCAGTGTCTGCGGGGTGTTCCAAAAGAGGCCCATTTATTGGCATATAAGCAATTGATCTCAAAACTTTAGAAGTGTGTAGGTGTCAAAGAGGATTACTTCGAAGGATTGAAGAAACTTAAAATTGAATTGCGACATAACTATGGCTTATAGAACACCAGTTCCAAAATTAATTGAACGTCCCTCGTATCTCTATGTAGGCAGCCCATTTGGTTTCTCTACCTTAAGGCATTGTATTCATCAATGGAAACAAAACATTTTCTGCATCTTTGGGCATCATCTATGACTACGGAAATTGATAATTATATCATATACACTTGTCAATGTCCAGGCATAATCCATGGCAACATAAATTGACAAGGGATATCCTTGTCAATTGCTGTTGCCACTGATGACGTCGGAAGTTGCACGAAGTGTATGATATATAGTGGTGGATGGAATGCTTTGAAACTGCAGTTTACAGGGTTGTTAGAAAATCAGTACTAATTGTTGTTGGTTACTTGTTACAGTTGGATCAACAATGATCTAGAGGTAGCTGTTGTTGGCACACAAGTTGACTTAAGTTACGAGTATGAGCATCTTGGTGATTCCACACAACTCCTACAACAGATAGCCGATGGGTCTCATCCATCAGCTAAGGTTAACTAGTTGATTTATTGACGATTACTTTTTCAGCTGGATCAACAATGATCTAGAGGTAGCTGTTGTTGGCACACAAGTTGACTTAAGTTACAAGTATGAGCATCTTGGTGATTCCACACAACTCCTACAACAGATAGCCGATGGGTCTCATCCATCAGCTAAGGTTAACTAGTTGATTTATTGACGATTACTTTTTCAGCTGGATCAACAATGATCTAGAGGTAGCTGTTGTTGGCACACAAGTTGACTTAAGTTACGAGTATGAGCATCTTGGTGATTCCACACAACTCCTACAACAGATAGCCGATGGGTCTCATCCATCAGCTAAGGTTAACTAGTTGATTTATTGACGATTACTTTTTCAGCTGGATCAACAATGATCTAGAGGTAGCTGTTGTTGGCACACAAGTTGACTTAAGTTACGAGTATGAGCATCTTGGTGATTCCACACAACTCCTACAACAGATAGCCGATGGGTCTCATCCATCAGCTAAGGTTAACTAGTTGATTTATTGACGATTACTTTTTCAGCTGGATCAACAATGATCTAGAGGTAGCTGTTGTTGGCACACAAGTTGACTTGAGTTACGATTATGAGCATTTGGGTGACTCAACACAACTCCTACAACAGATAGCCGATGGGTCTCATCCGTTTGCTAAGGTAAACTACCTTTGATTTTAATATTGTACAAAGTTCGACTAAAAAAGAGAGAAAGGGTCCATTTGATGATACAAGAAAAGCACGCACAGTTTGAAATCACTATACATCAACTGGCACAACCTTTCTCATTGAAAGCTTAAAATTGCTGTTTAAAGAATGAGGAATCTTTTTTATATCATTATGCGACTTTACACATACTTTTATACAATGTTTACATGAAAGGATTATATAGTATTGTCTACCCTTTACCAACAATAATTATATTTCAGAAACTTGCCTCAGCCAAGAACCCCATGGTAGTTGTAGGCAGTGCTTTGTTACAGAGAAAAGATGGGGGAGCTATACACAAAGCTGTGACGTCCATCGCTCAGACTGCAAAGTCAAAGTCTGGCTGTGCTAAGGAGTGGAAGGTTCTTAATGTATTACATAGGGTAGGTGGATTTATATGCTTATTTCAGTCTTTTCTATAACACATTCTAGCCATCATTAATTGTCATGCTGATCCCTTAAGGCTTTTCTTTTAACACATTTTAACTCTTGTCACGCTGATCCCTGATTATTGCTTTCGCTTTGGCCGTTAGAATAGATCAAGATCAGCCTGCAATGCTCACAGAATCAGACATTAAAATTAATAGCATGAAGTAATCCATGGCAACAGATAAGTGGGAGTGAAGAAATCCTAACTTTGTTATTTCAATTCCAAACCCTATGTTGTGGGTACTCATTTGAATCGTCTAGACGAGACGATACAAATGGGTACCCACAATATAGGGTTTGATGAACAATAGCAGAATTATTGCAGTTTGAAAATTCATCACACCCCTCTTATCTGGAGCTCTGTAATCTCTCTTCCTTTCATTCATTGCCCGTTTCTAAGAGAACTGTTTCTGGTGTAGAATATGATATGAGGTCCAGGGTTCCCCGCAGAAAAAATTTGAAGCTGTAGGGGCAAATTACATAAGCATCGCCAAACCTTGAAACACAGTGTTAACAAAAATTCTTGTGGATAAAAACATAATGGTAAAAGAAGAAATTGCTCATTTTGAGCAATTTCTTCTTTTTCCATAATGTTTTTATACACAATTATTACCTTTACAATCATAAATCTGCATTATTCATCAATCTTTGAATTGAAATACCTCAATATGCCTATGTTTTGTGACTATTTTGAAGAAATTAAGCTGTGGGGTCCTTTTGAAGCTGTACCTGGGCATTGCACTGATTTACATGAAGCTGTAGTTGGGGCGATACAGCTTATTGGGCTGGGGAGAACACCAAGGTCATAAATACTGAATTGCAATTCCAGCCAATCAACCATTTTCCCCTTTGTCTAGCTATACCCAGTAGAAATTCCTTTATCACGTGTTGGAATTCTTGTTCCATTTTTAGGTTGCCAGTCAAGTGGCTGCCCTTGACCTTGGCTATAAAGCTGGAGTCAGTCAAATCAGAAGTAATCCGCCCAATGTCCTGTTTTTACTTGGCGCTGATGAGGGGGTTATCACCAGAGATGATCTACCAAAGGACTGTTTCGTTATTTATATTGGTAAGATCTTGTTTTTAGCTCACCTGAGCACGAAGTGCTCAAGGTGAGTTATTGTGGTCACTTTTTGTCCGGCGTCGGTCCGTCCGTCCGTCAACATTTGGGGTGTTTACACTCTAGCATCCACAAAAGTTAGGCAATCTTGATCAGACTTGGCCAAAACAAGTAGGATCATAAGTTCTCGGACAAGTTCGATTATGGGCCTGATCGGACCAGAATGTGCTGAGTTATCTGCCCTTGAATGTCAAAAAATGCTGTTTTGAAGTTTGTTTACACTCTAGCATCTACAATTATTGATCAATCAAGACAAAACTTAGACATAATATTAGAGACCATAAGATCTCGGATGAGCTCGATTTTCAGTCTGATCCGATCAGAAAGTCTAGAGTTACGTGCCCTTGAACTTGACAAAATTGCCATTTTCAGATGCTTTAAACTCTATGTTAATCTAAGGGAAGTAACTATTCACACTACTTTTCTTTAGTAGTGTCAAGAGTTACTTCCCATAGATTACAATTAACTATAAATCAAGACAAAACTTGGACAAAATGTTGGGGAGCATAAGATCTTCAATGAGTTTGATTTTCAGTCTGATCTAATCAGACAGTTGAGAGTTATGTGCCCTTGAATTTGACAAAATTGCCGTTTTCGGCTGTTTTCGACCTTGTTTACACACTAGAATCCACAATTATTTAGTCAATCAAGACAAAACTTGGACACAATGTTGGGTAGAAAAAAGATCTCAGATGAGTTCGATTTTCAGTCAGGTCTGACCAGAAAGATGAGAGTTATGCGCCCTTGAATTGGGCAAAATTGCCATTTTTTGGCTGTTTTTGACATTGTTTACACTCTAGAATCTACAATTATTAATAAATCAAGACAAAACTTGGACAAAATGTTGGGGAGCAGAAGATCTGGGATGAGTTTGATTTTCAGTCTGATCTGATCAGAAAGTCGAGAGTTATGTGCCCTTGAATTTGACAAAATTGCCGTTTTCGGCTCTTTTCGACCTTGTTTACTCTCTAGAGTCTACAATTATTAATCAATCAAAATAAAACTTGGACACAATGTTGGGGAGCATAAGATCATGGATGAGTATGATTTTCAGTCTGATGTGATCAGAAAGTCGAGAGTTAAGTGCCCTCGAATTTGATAAAATTGCCGTTTTTGACTGTTTTCAACCTTGTTTGCACTAATCTACAATTATTGACCAATCAAGACAAATCTTGGACACAATGTTGGAGACCGTAAGATCTCAGATGAGTTTGATTTTCAGTCTGATTTGACCAGAAAGACGAGAGTTATGTGCCCTTGAATTTGATAAAATTGCCATTTTTGGCTGTTTTCGACCTTGTTTACACTCTAGAATCTACAATTATTTAAAAAAAAATGTTGGGCACCATAAGAGCTTGGATGAGTTTGATTTTCACAACGTTATTGACCATTAGTTCATATTCAGTCTTAAAGTCATAAATATCAATTGAATTGAACAAAAGTGTTGCTCATATCATTTTGGTTCAGGTGAGCGATATAGGACCATCATGGTCCTCTTGTTATGCTTGTATATTGAAAGATCCTGGTGCAGTGTTGAATCTAGAGGGGGCCATGGCCAAATTGACCCCCTAAAATCCAAAATGGTCCCCTTCAGAAGGGAAGCTGGGCCCAATTGGCTCACTTAGATCAAAAGATCCTAAACTCTTTTCTGAATGAAAACATGCAAACAATGTCTTAACTTGTCTAAAATGCCTATTACCATATAATGTATTGTTTATTCACATAACATTAATTATTCAATAATTTGTCAAAGTATTTGTGTTGGATGACCCCCTGGACCCAGAGCTGTGGGCCCATTGGGCCCCTTGAAGGCTAAGCTAGATTCAATACTGCTTGTGTCTGTCCATTTGTCTTTCCGAAAACTTATTATAGGCCATTTTGGGGCATTCATATTTCACAAAAACATCTTGCTTCTCAATGATATTAACCAATAATAATATATTGCTCAGCAGACAGCACATTTCACCCGAACCTGACCTGTATGCAATCAATTGTGATGTGGAATAATCAATTTTTGCCAGCCATCATACACTGTCACACTGAGTTGATAGTTTCTGTTATCATTATGGCTTTGTATTCAATGTACTACAAGGTATTTTTAGAGAACAATTAAGGTATGTGATTTTACTAAGGTCAGTTTCAGGTGAAGTCTGTTGAGCTATTTTTCTTCAAACTTGCAAACAGATATTTCAACTCTTCCCATGGTGTTTGCAACATATTCCTGTTGTTACCAAAGCTTTAGTAGGTAGTATAGAATAAAATCAGACAGCACAGATCAAAATTTAAATTCCGCTGGAAAATAAAAAAAGCAACAACAGCCAATATGAAGATGTAGTAATCAAATTCTGGAAGCACATGGACAAGTTAACTGTGTTTGACATGAAAATATTAACCCTTTCCCAAAGGTGAAGCATGTGAAGAAAACAGATGTCATTAAAAATTGGATTAGTGTACAATATAGCATGGAAAATAATTAGGGAAAAAGAAAAATTGATTATCAGCATTTTCTTCTTTTGACTCATTATTTTCTCAAACATTTTTTTTAAGGTTGATCAAAACCAGGTCTATTTCAGGGTAAGATTTAAGCAAAGAAACAAGTTGAGGATAACACCTATTTCAACAAAATTACCTTACTTGATTTATGGATTTCCTCATTTTTAGCTCACCTGAGCACGAAGTGCTCAAGGTGAGCTATTGTGGTCGCTTTTTGTCCGTCCGTCTGTCCGTCCGTCCGTCTGTCCGTCCGTCCGTCCGTTCACAATTTCTTTAAACATCTTCTCCTCCTATATCAATGGGCCAATTTTTACCAAACTTGACAGGAATGTTCCTTGGGTGACCCTTCTCAAAACTTGTTCGCGGATTTTTGATTCGTCAAAAAATGTGGGCGTGGCAGGGCGGGGCTTATAAGACTAAGAGAAATCATAAGAAAATTCTTTAAAAATCAACCATTGGGCCAATTTGAATCAAACTTGGCAGGAATGTGCCTTAAGTCACTCTTCTCAAAATTTATTCGCAAATTTTTAGATTTGTCAAAAAATGTGGCCCTGGCAGGGAGAAAGGGGCTTATCGGCTTAGAGAAAGCATAAGAAAATTCTTTAAAAATCAACCATAGGGCCCAATTGAACCAGACTTTGCAGGAATGTTCCTTGAGTCACTCTTTACAAAATTTGTTCACAAATTTTTACATTTGTCAAAAAATGTGGCCATGGCAGGGACAAAGGGGCTTATTGGACTTAGAGAAATCAGAAGAAAATTCTTTAAAAATCAACCATTGGGCCCAATTGAAGCAGACTTGGTAGGAATGTGCCTTGAGTCACTCTTCTCAAAATTTATTCACAAATTTTTAGATTTGTCAAAAAATGTGGCCGTGGCAGGGAGAAAGGGGCTTATCGGCTTAGAGAAAGCATAAGAAAATTCTTTAAAAATCAACCATAGGGCCCAATTGAACCAGACTTTGAAGGAATGTTCCTTAAGTCACTCTTTTCAAAATTTGTTCACAAATTTTTACATTTGTCAAAAAATGTGGCAGTGGCAGGGAGAAAGGGGCTTATCAGACTTAGATAAATCAGAAGAAAATTCTTTAAAAATCATCCATTGGGCCCAATTAAAGCAGACTTGATAGGAACGTGTCTTGAGTCACTATTTTCGAATTTATTCACAATTTTTTACATTTGTCAAAAAATATGGCCGTGGCAGGGAGGAAGGGTCTTATTGGACTTTGAGAAATCATAAGAAAATTCTTTAAAAATCAACCATATGGCCAATTTTAATCAAACTTGGACGGAATGTTCCTTGCGTCTCTCTTCTCAAAGTTTGTTCACAAATTTTTACATTTATCAAAAAATGTTGGCGTATCGGGGAGGAAGAGGCTTATCGGAAAAGAGAAATCATAAGAAAATTCTTTAAAAATCAACCATTTTGCCAATTTGAAAGAAACCTGGCTGGAAAGTTCCTTGAGTGATTCGTTTCAAAATTGTATCTAGTAATTTTTATTTCCTTAAAAAGTATTTTGGTATGGCAGGGTAAGGGAAATTCCGTGCGTTGAAAATTATACAGTACTGTGGGTTGTAATGGAGATACTTAGTTTTCTTCTAAACTGTTTGGCCTAGAACCTTGAAATTTTGTGTAAGACCTAATTTCATGAATGGCTTCCAGAATACAAGAAGCTGAAGATAAGAGGAGATAATTGCTTTTCATAAAGCAATATTTTGTTTCAATATTCATGAAACCCTATGTTGTTGATGATCATTACAATCATCTGCTTGAAAAAAATAATACATTTTACATAGGGTTTTGATATAAGTAATAAATTTGGAAAGCTTTTACTATTTCTCTTATCTATTTCTGTTATCAATATCTCTGGCTGGCCCCATTTTTATCTTATGTAAACAAATAAGAACGGATTATAAGCCTAGCTTATCAGATGGTTTGTCCTCATTTACTATATACTTTCAAATCACATACCAAATCTTTCTTATAATATCATAAATAATCAATTTTAACAGATCAGTATGCTTTGAAAGTTAACCCGATGTTTCATATTGAAAAATAATGAAAAAATTATTGAAAAAAACTCAACCATTATGCTAATTCATACCCAACTTTACAGGATCGATTGGAACAAAATTATTACTTAATTGTTTCCAAACAGAAAGTCCTTATAAGTTTCATGCCTTTGAATTTGACAAAATTGCCATTATCACTCTTGTCATCTTGATTCAGGTGAGCGATTTAGGACCATCATGGTCCTCTTGTCTTATTTCGTCTCACTATGAGGTTTTATTTGCCTGTATCTATTTCAAAAATCTTAGATGAAACATTAACCATATGCATATTTAGGTCATCACGGAGATAAGGGGGCTGCAATGGCTGATGTCATCCTGCCTGGAGCTGCTTACACAGAAAAAGATGGTACATATGTAAACACAGAGGGCCGAGCCCAGCAGACTCGAGTGGCTGTCTCTCCACCTATGTTGGCTCGTGAAGACTGGAAAATCATCAGAGCTCTGTCAGAGGTAAAAGACCATCTTTATGCATTTACTTAACCGTTTCCCAAATGACAAAATTGGGTGATCCACTTTGAAAACTGCTACAAATGACAAAATGGATGTTACGAAAGATAAGATTTGTGTAAAATATGGCATAGAAAATATTGAGACAACAGGAGAAACTGCTGGTTATCAGCAGTTTCTTCTTTTGTCTCAATGTTTTCCCAAGTATTTTCTATTAGGGATGTCAAAACCCGGTCTTGTTTGGGAAAGGGTGAAAACAAACTGCAGCTACATGGTTTCCGATGAAAAGCAAAGATATATGCTCGCCTACGTAGTTCCGACGCACCTAAGAAAGAATCGACGATTACGCGAACAAAATGAAATAACAAACATTTATCTACCTTTGCAACATAAAGCTCATTCATTCATCCACCTTTTAGAAACTTCTGATATCGCTAGAACTTATTTTTAGCTCACCTGAGCACAAAGTGCTCAAGGTGAGCTATTGTGATCACTTTTTGTCCGTCGTCCGTCTGTCTGTCTGTCCGTCTGTCTGTCCGTCCGTCCACAATTTCGTGTTTACACTCTAGCATCTACAAATATAAGCCAATCTTGACCAAACTTGGTCAAAACATGTATGGCCATAAGATCTCGGATTAGTTCGATTATGGGTCAGATCGAACCAGAAAGTCAGGAGTTATCTGCCCTTGAATGCCAGAAATACCTAGTTTTGACATTGTTTACACTCTAGCATCTACAATTATTGATCAATCAAGACAAATCTTGGACATAATGTTGCAGACTATAAGATCTCAGATGAGTTCGATTTTCAGTCTGATCTGACCAGAAAGACAAGAGTTATGTGCCCTTGAATTTGACAAAATTGCCATTTTCGGCTGTTTTTGACCTTGTTTACTCTCTAGAATCTACAATTATTCATCAATCAAGACAAAACTTGGACACAATGTTTTGGACCATAAGATCTCGGATGACTTTGAATTTCAGCCTGATCTTACCACAAAGTCGAGAGTTATGTGCCCTTGAATTTGATAAAATTGCTGTTTTTAGCTCACCTGAGCACAAAGTGCTCAAGGTGAGCTATTGTGGTCGCTTTTTGTCCGTCGTCCGTCCGTCTGTCCGTCCGTCCGTCCATCTGTCCGTCCGTCCGTCCGTCCGTTCACAATTTCTTTCAACATCTTCTCCTCCTAAACCATTGGACCAATTTTGACCAAACTTGGCAGGAATGTTCCTTGTGTGATACTTTTCAAAACTTGTTCGTGAATTTTTGATTTGTCAAAAAATGTGGGCGTGGCAGGCAGAAAGGGGCTTATCAGACTAGAAATCATAAGAAAATTCTTTAAAAATCAACCATTGGGCCCAATTGAACCAAACTCGGCAGGAATATTCCTTGAGTCACTCTTTTCAAAATTTGTTCACAAATTTTTATATTTGTAAAAAAATGTGGCCGTGGCAGGGAGAAAGGAGCTTATTAGGCTTAGAGAAATCATTAGAAAATTCTTTAAAAATCAACCATTGGGCCAATTTGAACCATACTTTGCAGGAATGTGCCTTGAGTCATTCTTGTCAAAATTTGTTCACAATTTTTTTCATTTGTCAAAAATTGTGGCCGTGGCAGGGAAAAAGGGGCTTATCAGACTTGGAGAAATCAGAAGAAAATTCTTTAAAAATCAACCATTGGGCCAATTTGAACCATACTTGGCAGGAATGTGCCTTAAGTCATTCTTTTCAAAACTTGTTCAGAAATTTTACATTTGAAAAAAAAAAAAAAAAAAAAAAAAAACATGGCCGTGGCAGGGATAAAGGGGCTTATTATACTTAGAGAAATCATAAGAAAATTCTTTAAAAATCAACCATTGGGCCAATTTGAACCAGACCTTGCAGGAATGCGCCTTGAGTCATTCTTTTCAAAATTTGACCACAAATCTTTTTATTTGTAAAAAATTGTGGCCTTGGCAGGGAGAAAGGGGCTTATCAGACTTGGAGAAATCATAAGAAAATTCTTTAAAAATCAACCAATGGGCCAATTTTAAGCAGACTTTGCAGGAATGTTCTTTGAGTCTCTGTTTTCAAAATTTGTTCACAGTTTTTTTCATTTGTAAAAAAAACTGTGACTGTGGCAGGGAGAAAGGGGTTTAACTTTATTAGACTTAGAGAAATCATAAGAAAATTCTTTAAAAATCAACCATTGTGCCCAATTGAAGCAGACTTTGCTGGAAGGTTCCTTGAGTGACCCTTCTCAAAACTTTTTCGCAGATTTTTGATTTGTCAAAAAATGTGGGTGTGGCAGGGAGGAAGGGGCTTATGGGACTTAAAGAAATCATAAGAAAATTCTTTAAAAATCAACCATTGTGCCCAATTGAACCAGACTTTACTGGAATGTTCCTTGAGTTACTCTTTGCAAAATGTGTTCACAAATTTTTCCATTGGTCAAAAAATGTGGGCATAGCAGGGAGGAAGGGCTTATCAGACTTAGAGAAATCATAAGAAAATTCTTTAAAAATAAACCATTGTGCCCAATTTTCTATTTCCCTTATCTGTTGCTCTCAGGCTGGCCCCATGTTTATCTTATGTAAACAAATAAGGGATTAGCTTTAGCTTATCAGATGGTAATCTTCCACTATATTCTATCAATCACAGACAAAATCTTGTTAATTGAGCCTATCATAAATGATCAATCTCTAACAGATCAGTATCCTTTGAAAATTAGCCCTATGTTGTATATTGCGAAATCATGAAATAATTGTTGAAAATTAACTAACTCAACAATTGTGCTAATTCATACCCAACCTTACAGGATCGATTGGAACAAAATTATTTCTTAATTGTTTCCAAACAGAAAGTCCTTATAAGTTTCATGCCTTTGAATTTGACAAAATTGCCATTATCACTCTTGTCATCTTGATTCAGGTGAGCGATTTAGGACCATCATGGTCCTCTTGTTGACTGTTTTCGACCTTATTTACACTCTAGAATCTACAATTTTTTCCCAATCAAGACAAATTTTGGACACAATATTGGAGACCATAAGATCTCAAATGAGTTCGATTTTCAGTCGGATCTGACCAGAAAAATGAGAGTTATGTGCCCTTGAATTTGACAAAATTGCCATTTTCGGCTGTTTTTGACCTTGTTTACTCTCTAGAATCTACAATTATTTATCAATTAAGACAAAACTTGGACACAATGTTTGAGACCATAAGATCTTGGATGAGTTTGATTTTCAGTCCCATCTGATTAAAAAGTCGAGAGTTATGTGCCCTTGAATTAGACAAAATTGCTGTTTTCGGCTGTTTTCGAACTTGTTTACACTCTAGAATCTACAATTATTGACCAATCAAGACAAATCTTGGACACAATGTTGGGTATCATAAGATCTCGGGTGAGTTTGAATTTCAGCCTGATCTTACCACAAAGTCGATAGTTATGTGCCCTTGAATTTGATAAAATTGCCGTTTTCGACTGTTTTCGACCTTGTTTATACTCTAGAATCTACAATTATTGATCAATTAAGACAAAACTTGGACACAATGTTGGGGATCATAAGTTCTGGGATGAGTTTGGTTTTCAGTCTGATCTGATAAAAAAAAGTTGAGAGTTATGTGCCCTTGAATTTGACAAAATTGCTGTTTTCGGCTGTTTTCGATCTTGTTTATACTCCAGAATCTACAATTATTTATCAAACAAGACAAATCTTGGACACAATGTTGAGCACCATAAGATCTTGGATGAGCTCGATTTTCACAATGTTATTGACCATAAGTTCGTTTTCAGTCTTAAAGTCATAGATATTTATTGAATTGAACAAAAATGTTGCTCATATCATTTTGGTTCAGGTGAGCGATATAGGACCATCATGGTCCTCTTGTTCATTATGACATACAAAAAAAAATTCGGGTATGGGTTTCCAATATGGCGGCAATGAGAGTACAGAAAAACGACGCATTTCATTGGTTTCTATTTTTACTCTGACAAAAACGGAAGTACCGTTCTCTTTTCACTCTGAGAAACCTGTATGCCAAAAATAGTAAAATGGAGCTGGAAAAAATTAATTATGAACTAAGATGTGCTTGTAAGAATGCAAGGATAGACTGGTGGTCCAGAGCGGTTAGCCTCTGGATTGATTGGTTTCAGGGACTCTGCACTGTCTGAATGTGGTCCTGATTTGGGCTTCAGTAAATCTGCATAGATGGTATGCAGTTGTCATTTGTGTGGGAGAATAACTCCTGCACTTACTTTTAGGTTTCTAGAAGAAAGAAATGAAAAAAATATTGAATAGAACATCATTTCAAAACACCGTTACCGTAGAACACTATTCAGTTAACCACACAATATGGAGACAACGAGTACATCATCCAAAACAGTGAATTTTTCATAAGGAAATCACGTCACATGTCATATGACTGTCACATGACTTTCTAAAAATAGCGAAATATCCGGTTTGGGCTGGTCTGCTTTTCGTGTGCAAAACTTCACCGAAAATAGCATTGTGTAGAACATCGGAATTTGGTGATAAGAAAAAATGGAATATTTTAGTGTTTCCAATAAAATGTGACTAAAATAATATTTGGTAATCAGCGATTTTTCACATTTTGGTCTTCTTGCATGCTTCGTGTCTTCAGTAGACAGAAATATGCGAGAATGACATCACACAGTGTTGTTAAATTGAAAGCGAGGTGAAAACAAAAATGGCGTCGTAATAGTGATGCGTCGAAATAAAGTACTCGAGGATACTTATTAACCTGTCAATCTACTTAAGTATAGGGCAGGTCGCATGCAACTCTGCATCCATATCATGTCTAAAATTAGCTGCCCAGGTTGCCTATTGTGGACTGGATTCGGCAGTGAAGTGGACGTAGAGTTTTGTGTTTGACCAGGCCCCGGTTTCAGGAAAAAACTTGAGTACTTTCTCATGCTCAAATCTGAGCACCATGCTCAAATCGCACAAAATCCACATGAACTTCAATCAAATATGTTGGAGAGTATTCCTTTGAAGTTGAGCATGTCATTAAACCTGTCTTCAGTAAATTTCATTGGTCATTTCCTTTACCAAGGTGTAGCTATGAAAAGGTATACATCGATGCTAGTGTTGTCAAAACTAGTTTTATTGGAAATTATTTATATGCCACCATATCAGAATATCACAGGGCATATTGTTTTACTTGTGTCTGTACATCTGTCCTTCCATATGTCTGTCTGAAAACTTAAAATTGACCATTTTGGGTGCATTTGTTCACAAACACATCTTGTTGTTGTTGTAGAAATTCTGTGATAAGTTTCAGGAAAGGTTATGATTATAGATATCCCCAATTTAAAATCTCTCATTGAGATTAATGAAATATTTCATATCTACAGTTTACTGGTCACCAGCTCCCCTATGATAGAATACAAGAAGTAAGAGAAAGGATGGGTGAAGTCTCACCAAACTTGGTACAATATGGCACAGCAAAACCATTACCATTATTTAAGATATTTTATTCTCTTGTTTACAGTTTACTGGTCACCAACTTCCCTATGACAGGATACAAGAAGTAAGAGAAAGGATGGGTGAAGTTTCACCAAACTTGGTACAATATGGCGCAGCTGAAGATGCTAACTATTTCCAACAGGCACAAGAACTGGCAAAGGTTAGTAAAAGTTAGATTGAATAACTTTGGTTCTTTATGATGAACTAGACTCGAAGTTTACACATATTTATCATATAGAATTATGTTCACTAGATATCATGACAATTCATACAAATATAAAGTCTTAAGAGATAATTTTGTAAAGTTAGTACATCAAAAATAAGCAAAATCTGAGGTTGCCGTAGGAACTGATACAGAAAATCAACAAACTGATCTATATGATCAATAGACCCTAAAGTATTCTGTCCTTGGACTATTGAACATAGATGCAAATTCCATGCTGATATATGACAAATACAGAAAAAGTTATTTAACTTCAGCATAAAAATTTGCTTCTCATGTCAATTTTCTTCACCCACTTTGTCAACCCATCCTTTGTGTCAAAATAAATGAATCCTTCTTTGGGCACTTAAAAATTAGAAACATATCATATTTATATTTCAGAATGTCACTGGAAGTTTGGACAACACCCCTCTCACACCCCCTCAGTTGAACCTCAAAGACTTCTACATGACTAACTCAATAGGCCGGGCCTCTCAGACCATGGCTAAATGTGTCAAGGCCGTACAGGAAATGGACTAAATGCGTGATATTTTATATGTTCAAATTTGAGTATTGAACATTTAGGAAACAAGAAGGAATGTGTTGAATTATCTTCCTTCAACAATGTAGTATAATGATAGCTTGAAACAGCTGTATTTATGACATTTTTGAAAGAAAGCTTAGCAAAAAATGTTTCATTGCTTAAGGTAGTCCACCACTAATGAGATTCAGAAAAATCAGAATATTTTGTGCGAAGTTGTTAACTTTTGTATCTGAGCCTAATTGTGGAAAATCGCAAATATTTGGCGATGGAACTTTCCATTGTCAAATGTTTACGATGTTGCCCAATTATTTCTGACATGGCGTGAATCTCATAAGGGCTGGACTATCTTATCACAATAATATTCCTAAACTTAGCAACTTTGACTGATTTAAAAAGTAGTTACGACATATGTAGCTCAAGAAAATGTTTAAATATGAATTTTTTTTCTTTGAAACATTAAGTAGAACATGTCTGCAGAAATGGTGAAATAACATAAAAGTTGAAGAAAAAAAAAGAAAGAAAAGAAAAACAGTATATTTGTTTATATTCACTAGTAGTTCTCGGTGAGTGAACCTTAAACCAACCTTGTTTTTAGCTCGACTTTTCGAAGAAAATGAGAGCTTATATTGTCACCCGGGCGTCGGCGTTGGCGTCGGCGTCGGCGTTGCAACCAAGGTTAAAGTTTTTTCAAACTTCAATAACTTCCATACTATCAAAGGGATTCAACCCAAACTTGGAATACTTATTCACCATCACACCCTCTACCTTACTATCAGGGCCCATGAACCTGGGACCACTCTATTTGGAGTTATGCCCCCTTTATACTAAGCAACTTAGAAAGTAGAGTGTGCTGTCTTCGGACAGCTCTTGTTAAACAATTGTGATGGACCTCATGGTGTTTATCAATTCGAGGAATAGTCCGAATATTCTCTTTAAAAATGTGTATTTTTTGTTATTTAGAAATTGTGTGTGACACTTGATCTTTCGAAAATAATAAATGAGTGTTTATGCCATACTGACAAGACAAGTGAAATATACTTTAATTTCTCATTATGAAGTAGGAAACAAATCCTCCCAGATTTCTACTTTGATAGCAACTTAACTCAAAATAGAAAATAAAAAGAAAAACAAAGCAAAGAAAGGAGACACTATTGAATAAAATTCTTTACAAAACTGGATGATAAATATTCAGTGGACAGTAATTTATTCTGATGTATCTATAAGAAGCATGGATTATTACTGAATTTGCTTTTTGTTGAATAAAAACTTTATTTGTATGTGGTTTGATTATTAATCTTTTTCACGAAGCTGCCCCCATTGTCCACTAGGTGATAAGCAAAACAACAGATAACAGGGACAGAGACAACCTAAATTTGTTACATGTATTTCAAATCCTAACCCTGTTTTTTGGAGCACACATTTGAAGGGTTTCAATGAGACTATTCCAGTGAGAACCCAAAACATGTGATTTGATGAACAATAATGGAAGTATTGCATTTTCAATAGCCAACCCAGTTCTTATCTTTAGCGCTGTGAAAAGTATCTGAGGACATGCATAACATCAAAAGAGAAAAATAATTGGAGGTAGTGTTAATTAAGTACAATGCTACAAAGAAAATATCAAAACAAATCGAGAATATGCTGGTTATCGACATTTCGTTGTTTTGTCTCGATTTCTAAGCTTTTACTATGAAGTATGCCAAAACTAGGTCTTGTTTGGGAAAAGGATAAACCGGACTACATCATATCAACATATGGTGTAGTTTGGTCATTTTCCAAATATGACCTGGTTTTGACTTCCCTAATAGAAATGGCTTGGGGAAAATATTGAGGCAAAGGAAATATGCTGATAGCCAGCATGTTTTCCTTCGGCCTAAATATTTTCTATGTTACATGAAATACACGTACTTTTTATAATCACTTATTTTGCAACATATTGAAACATTCAAGCATTCTTGAATTTCCCCGTTTGGACTGTTGCGATTTGAATGCGACAAATGGGCTCAATCAATCTATCAAAGTTTGAATTTGACCGTGCAGAGTATCCATTCCGATATTCAGAAGTCATTCGTCTCTCATCAGTGAATGAACGAATTGTACTTTGGTATGAACTGCTGGTTTCATGAATTTGGGATAATTGTCGCTCTTCAACTAAAACATATGTGACTGTAAGAGAATAGGTACCCCACCCACCAGTTTTCCATTGCCAGGAATTGTATCAATTCCTGGCCTTGGTCATTCTACTTTATTGCAGCTTTATTGAGTGATATTTTGTTACTGATGGGTTTTTAGGCATTTTCTGCACATTTCTAAGACCAGTCCTACCTACCTAACTCTTACAATCAGTCTACGTAGCCTATTTACTATTTTGGTAAATTCAGCCATTTTGGATTATCTCCCTTTGACCTAAACTTAATTCTACAATATTATCTACACTAACTACCTACAGAGTGCCTCATATGGTTAAATACATGCTATTTTGTCTATAGTTTGTCTTTGCAGGAATGGATTTTCTTGGAATTTGGTATTAAATGTGTAATTCCATTCCTGGCTCTGACCTTGGAAGTTTGGAAGGAGGGAAAGTTTGAATCCTTTCCACCTTCCCACTTCAAGGGTCTTAATCTCCTTTATCAGAGTCATTTGCCTTTATAGAGTAGGGCGCTATGTAACGAAATTGGCTCCCGTGTGCTTTTGATGATACAGGGTGCCAACATGCATTTTTGTAATCACATATGTTCCTGTTATCGATATCCGTTTCTTGACATTTCGGGAGAGGCGGTATTTTCCAGGAATTCGGCCATTTCCAGGTTGCTTAAATACGTCACAAATACAATGCAAACATTCTAGTTGATATAACTCCAACATTTATAAACGGATTTTGATCAAAATTTCACAGAAT
The DNA here is from genome assembly GCA_963680895.1 of Fragum sueziense. NCBI lineage: Eukaryota > Metazoa > Mollusca > Bivalvia > Cardiida > Cardiidae > Fragum > Fragum sueziense. Next base: position 25,467,202 of record OY804606.1, on the reverse strand, counting down.
GTTTCTAATTACCTGACCATGACATTATGTTGATGTTTGTATCATTTTATGCTGTGTCATGGGAAAAGAGGACTTGATGCAAAAATGTTCTTTGACATAATTCCTTAAAAATTTATTAGCTGATTTTGAAAATGAATACGAAAAATGTTCCTATCCACATGACTATGTGTATATTGTCACGTATTTTTTCATGTAATGCTGCATCATAGAAAAATGGGACTTAATTAAAAAGGCTGGCATATTGATCAATTTCTCCCCGCCATCAATACTGTGTTTTAATGTAATAGAAAAACAGCATTGTGATATGTTGTGGTAAAGAATAGAGAAAACAAATCATAATCAACAGCAATATCCCATTCTACACTAAGTCACACATGCAAAGTTTGCAAAACCGAAATGTAGCACGAGTATGGATAATCGATTGATTCCAGGTGACATCTTTCAGCCGTGTATAAATGCTTTATGAGTAAAACGATTTTGTTCAAAATTTTGAGTTGCTATCATGAAAATTAAGAGAGATATTGAGAAATAAAATTTGTATACTTTCTTTTGTCTCTCAGTATATACATCTAAACCTATATAAACTATTAGGCTTGAGAGGCAAAATTACAGCACCTTCACTGATGCCATCGCAATAACAACCGCGTTTTAATCTGTCGAATCTATAATTACAAGAGGGGCGTGGTCTGTAATTTTCTTTTATGAAGTGCATCTTATCTTCGATCCCTATGATAGACCATCTTCTCTGAAAACCGCAACACGCCTGAAACGAATTGGCAAAAAACAAGCGGTATCGTATCACATCACAGTATCGTCGGTAGCCGATGGCACCGTCGGCAACCAACAAAATATGAACGAATATTGTGCCGACCGGTAAAAAAAACATGGCGGATAACCAACCACCAATATTTTCAGAAATAAATGGCTAATTAAAATAACGGTTGCTTCAACTATTACAATAAATTCTTTCAAGAACGGCCAAAGGACGATGCTCTTGTTAATGAAAAAAAAATTATATGATTTGGACCGCCGTAGGTGGGTTGTTATCCGCCATCTTTTGTAATCAAAACAAGGCTACCAACGCTACTCGACTTGTCTAGTTGCGGGACAATTGGTGACCAACAAAGAATCCATCGGTATACCGATGGTTACCGATGGCTACCGATGGTTAACAACGGTACCGATGGCTAACGATGGGAGAACTCTGAACGCACCCATTGATATTTACTCGCCAGACACAGATGTATTTTGGCTATGCTTGAGGCGAATTCCATTTTTTTTAGCTCAAGATAGCCTGGCTCCTAGGCCGTGTGAATTTGAATTATAATTTATGTACATCATTTACATATATTTTATTAAAAATCAGATCAGTCAGACTGGAGCCAGTCTAAGCTCAAGACATCGTGTTTGTTTCAGGAAATGGCAATACAAAATTCATTGTACGTTTGAAAGCAATAGTTGATGCCATAGGAAATGAAGCAGCCGAAGTTTTACCAGTCGTACATGCCTTTTCAGGCGCTGATAACACAGGGTCCTTCACTGGAAAGGCGAAAACCTGTTTTGGAAGGCTTTGAACTTTTAAAGCCATCTCTGCGAGGCATGTCATAATTGGAATAACATTAACGTCTCTTGAAAAGTTTGTCTGCCAGTTGTATCAGCCTGGAACAGAGATCACAGAACTGGAAGCTCTTCGGTGGTGGCTATTTCGGAGGAAGCAATAAAAAAATGAAAGATTGCCACCTACAAACGCGACATTTGAGGAAACTATTTAGCGCGCAGCGTTCCAATGCATAATTTGGAACTTTGATATGGTGCCTTGTCCTCCCATTCCAGATCCTGAAATCCTTGGTCGGATAAAGGATCAGGATGTATACCAGCCGGTTATGACGACCTTGTTGCGAGGACCACATGCACTTCTTGAACTGGTAAAGTGTGGTTGCACAAAATCTAAATGTGGATCCAGTAAGTGCAAGTGCAAATCAAGTAATCTGGATTGCACTGAATTGTGCGCGTGTGGAGCAGATGAGTCTACTTGTCAAAACGGAGCAGATGCCGCCAGTTGAATTCGCTCATTTTTAGGATCAGGTGATATAACATTATATTGAATTCTATCTAATTTCATCCCGTTTTTACATTCTTTTACGTCGTATGATATGTTTTAAAACAGGTGTAATAGATGTAATTGGACATACTTGCGATATCGTCAAAACTGGGAACCTTTTAAGCAAGTGTTTATATAAACGTACTGTAAGCTTTCTATATTTCTCAGAAATGTATATGTATATACGTGTTGATACTACATACTATACCATGAATACCGGTATATCAATTTCAAAGGGTGGGCAAACAAGAAAGGGTGGAATATATCAACGTCAACCACAATTTTAATGATTTTATACATATTCCTATCTACTTGTGTTCATTAAATGTTTTTTATGGTAAACATATTTGATCTAGATCGGATAGTATTGAATTAGATTAATTGCTATGCGTATTCTTTAAAGAAATATACTAAAGTGACGTCACCGGGTTTCAATTACGTTTATTTTGCGTATTCAAGGTGGTATAAAAATCGACTTTCATATTTTTTACAATTGTTCAATGAGTGATTGTAAACATGAACTGTTAATATACCAAAAAAAATACCTACGTCTGCTTGTTTATTAACAACGTTTAAATTGGGTCGTGACGTCAGAAATGGCGTTTAGGGTTAAACACAGTACACAAAATAGTTTTTTCTACGTTAAGATAAATGTACTATGAACAAATAAAAGCATATTCATAAAATATTTTATCATTTACGTCTTTTATCTTTAAAAGTCCCTTTCCGGACGTCATTTTTAACGTAACGTCACAAAAATCTCCCGCGTGTACACGGATGTCAAGATGTTGTTTCTTCACCTTCGGTGTATGTACTTCGTAATGGACAATGTTGGCAAGCTGTATCATCAAAAGCACACGGAATTACATAGCGCCCTACTCTATTAATGTAGGGTATCAAAAGTTAGCTTATTATGTGTATTTTCTAATTATTCATATGATTATTCCATATCTTTTTCATGTTTAGAGTAATTGTAGGTGACAGGATTTGCTCCTGGCAACATGGCCGAAATGGCCAGGAATTGTCTGTTTGCAGCCAGGATTCCTGGACTGCCAGGAACGTGTTGATTGGCTCAGTGACACCTTCCATTACCTGTGATTGGTTAATGAGGGTGTAACCTAGGTGATCAAAAGTCTATATAAGGGGTAAATCCTGGCACTTGATTTAGTTTGATTATCAGAGTCATTGATGCAACATCTATCTTTTGGGACAATCTTCAAAATTACAAATTCTTAAATAGCCTAAACAAATTAAAAGGTAACTTAGTACTAACCTGAGGCTTTTTTTATTTACTTATCCATCTGAACAACTGTGAAAAGAATCTAAAGAAAATCCCACTTTGTTTACAATATGTGACTGCAGCTTGTTTTGAGCTGCATCTGCGATGATTGTATAAAAAAGGCAGCGTTTTGCTTCTAATGGTGTGAGCAATGCTAGAACACATGGTACGGTAAATCTTTTTGTCGCGATATTATTGAAATCGTGCGTAAACCATTTCGAATGTGCAGTAAACGTTGGCGAATCGGGGAAACGACAATTGCAGAAAATCTTCAATAGTGAATACGTGACCGGGTTTAATTTGTTTTGAAACAAAGAACTCTGAAAAAAGGGGTTTTCTGGATGTTTGGGACTTCAAACAGCGCCAGAAAGAGTTATTGGCGAGCGAACAGAATGTTGTTCGCTCGTCAATAACTTTTTCATCTGGTGCTATTTACAAGATTTGTCAAATCCCTGACATTTTTACACCACTGCTTCAAACGAAATTCAAACGCCACGTATTTTATTATAGATTTGAAGAATATTTTCTGCAAATGTTGATGTGTCGCATGGTCCCCATCCTGTTTTACGATAAGGAACCTCAACTCAAGCCTGATAAAAAAATCTTTAAATGCAGTTACATCCCTTTGGTTACATTGTTTTCGCTCATGACGGTTAACCCTTTCACAGACAAGACCTGGTTTTCACGTCCCTGTTGTAAAAGGCTTGGGTATACATTGAGGCAAAAGAAGAAAATGCTGAATATTTCTATGCTATATTGCACCAAAAGCCCACCTTTTTCAACATCCATTTTGTAGTCTGCAACAGCTTTCAAATTAGACAGCCCTAATATTTTGTTATTTTGGAAAGGGTTAACCTGGCATCTAAAGGCCTTAAAATTGTGCAAGTATTCTAAAATCGACAGAACATAAACGTTTGACTCTATGTCCCTATCGTAGAACGAGTAACAAAACACCGAGAGAAAAGAATAACATGATAAGCCACCATTCATCATTTTCTCTCGGTACAAGTTGCCTGCCCTGATACAAAAAAATATCGGTTGCACTTCGTGTCAAAATGGACCAGTTTATTTTAGATTTATCGCATGGGAAACGGTAATGTTTTCAGCCTCTCTTACAACCCGTCGTGCGTCTTCGTAAATCGTGCGTCTTCGGAGATTTTTAAAACGCACGATTTATAAGAACGCACGACGGGTTGTAAGAGAGGCTTAATGTGTGTAATTGTTTCGTCATTATAGTCAGGTCATGATATCATCGCACATGTTTACAAAATTTACCAGTGCACTGGTAGTGAACTCGGCCAAAGTGTGGGACGTTTTTTCTGGATCATAGTATTCCGTCGGTGTTGTTATAAAATATCGTAACTACGGCTTCGACAAATCCGTAGTTACGAGATTTGATAACAACACAGACGGTGTGTCAATACATATCGGTAAACCCGGTCTATTTCTAGAACAAATTCATTGTTAGAAAAAACTATCCAATCAAATCTTTGAACTCGCATTTAAACTCAAAATATCTGTTACTGTACCTTGTTGTAGCGAAAAACGTCCTTCGCTTGGGCCGAGTTTACCACCAGTGAGTGTATGCTAAACAACACAATATCGGACTCCACAGTACTGCAATTTTGTATGTAGTGGTTCGAAACTTGCCTGTAAGATTCGAATCAACACAATGTATCAAAAATTGAGGACGTTAATCGCCCCTTGGTAAAAGTTGTAAACATGTGTCATTAGATGGTGACAGAATTAACGAAGCTTTAAAGGGGCTAATCTAAAATGTTGTTCCGGAAAAGATTAATTAAGGTAGAATACCCTTGATGTGGCCATTTTGAGATAAATAAAACAATATTTTTTCGAGGGGCGTCCTTACGTGTCTGAACCTATTCCGGCGCGGTCGTAAACATTCGGCGGTGGAACTTTCCACCGCCGAATATTTTCGACTTCGCCAATAATTCCGACGTCGCACGAATCTCTTTAGGAATGCACTACCTTAATTAAAGAAAGAATCTAAGTGTAGTGGCACCTATATTATGCAATTAAAGACTATAATACATTATTTCCTTTACAATTAATCTCTATAATTGATTATTTACGATGTTTTATGATTATTGCGTCTGCCTTTTTATTTATTTACTTTTTGCTGTTATTTGCCCTTTTACTGTATTTTGTCAAATGTTACGATGACATTTATAAAGACGAATTCGTACGCCAGGAAATGTTAATCGTTCAACCTTTTTCTCTGAAACATACATCTTTGAAATAGGAATTAAACCTTTCCCAAACGACTGAAATGTAGTCTTTTTTATATGAAAGCTGCTGAAGACGACTAAAATTGGTATATTTAAAATGGAATTTGTGTATACAATTATCACTGCACTGAAATTATTTGAGGCAAAAGGAGAAAATATTGGTTACCAACAGTTTCTTCTTTTTCCCCAATGTTTTCCCAAGCCCCTTCCATGTGGGGGCATTTAAACCCGGTCTTGTTTGGGAAAGCTTTAATTAAACTAATACCGTCAGAAAATATTTGGACAAAAAGAACTTATTTTCTTCTTCTGTCTTGATATTTTATGTGCTATATTGTACATTCATGAATCATATCTTTTTCATCTTTTACTTTTTCTGCAACCGCTCTAAAAGTAGACACCCCTACTACTTTGTTGTTTGGACAATTTTATTCCATTCCGAAACAAGCCATGTCACAGCTTTAGAAACCACTGAATGAAAAGGAGAATGTGTGGACAACCAGCATTTAAACTCATTTTTTCTACACATTTATTTACAATTGTTTCATTTTCAGTACCTAATGCTTTGATACCTACAGCAAACTTCAAATTATAATCACTTTTGATATTTGCCGTTTTGGTAAGGGAAACGTCGCCAAATTGAGAGTTATTAAATGACAATTTATTAAATTCGTGGTATTTGTTATAGATATTAATGCAGACGAATATCTGCATGCATTTTAGATGACCTTCGCATCATCCATAAAGTAAAAAGAGAGCTCTATAATATTATCGCGTTTCAAGAAAACCTCGTAACTGCAGCTTTAAACAAGCTGAAGTTAGGAGCTTTTTGTTGAAAAGCACATATATTTTGTCTGTCTCGTAAAAAGGAACCAAATTGTGTGATAGGTATCGATACTGGTCAGTCTTCACCGAGACTGCACAGGCTGAATAGGTTCGAAACGTGTTTTTTTTCTTTCACGATAAAGCGGTTTTCTGAATCAAGGTTACTGTTTTCGGAAAAGTGCACAAAAATATGATTTTTAAACTTTTCCATAGGCCTATATGCGCAGGCTGATCAGAATACATCTTGGTCTGAAATGCAACAAATGTTCTTTTTCCCAAACATTGGTCAATGCTTAAGAAAATCTTCTTGTCTAAAAAAAACTATTTGAAATGTCATATTTACTCCTTCTTTCATGTATCTATTCCTTTGAGTACAAAGTTAACGAGCAAAAAGCAATCACGACCTCTAATAAGCATACGAATAGCGCATTTGTTGCGTACACATTGTAGATAAAAATCAAATTGTTGTACTTTTATTCTTTGCACTTTTCTATAATTGTTTTTACGAAACAATATGAAATACCATGTATCAGTACTCAAGATGAGAAAGCTTTTATCAACCAAGTGTCATTTTGATATCAGCAGAGTGGAATTTTATCTAAAAGAATAACTTTGTAGCTGCCTTTACCCATTACCACACAGTGACTCTTTTTGACTCCCTACAAGATAATGCCTTTGAAAAAGATTGTGGAAAATGAAGAAATTGATTGTAACAAGCAATTTCTTCAAATCCCACAATTTTTTCTATCCAGAAAGATCAAAGAATGCGAAATTTCATTCAATTCATGTTGTCGTCTGCAGTATATTTGACTTTGGACTAGTCTTAAATTTTACCAGTTGGTATTGGGTTAACCCTTTCCAAAACAGTGGAATTTTTTGACGACCCTGATGACATTTTGTCCTTGAAATCTGATGTGCAAGATTTTCAACATTTTCTTCTTCATAAACAACGGGTTTTTCTGTCAATCAAAGGGTTCTGAGTTTGATCCACGGCTAAACTATGTCATTTCGATGCGCACAAATTCAACGCGAGTGCTGCAGTGCCGCAGCTTCCAAGTAGCAAGATCGATTGTTACTTAAAGGAAGAATGCACCAAAGTCGTTGTAAAGTTGAAGTCTTAAAAACGAAATTAAACGAGTTATATCTACTCTGTAAAGAATTGGCGTTCCTTGAATGGTGTTGGATTTCAGTAATTGCTTACAATTTCTTTTTAAGGTAGAATACCCCTAATGTGAACATTTTGAGTTTGAGGTTAACAAAACATCGGATGTTTTCGAGCGTCCTCGTTATTTATCCGAACCTATTTGGTCTCGGTCGTAAACATTCTGCGGTGGAAAGTTCCACTGCCGAATGTTTTCGACGTCGCCCGAATAATTTCGACGTCGCGCGAATCTCATAAGGGGTTGACTAGGCCCTACCTTAATTCAAACAGTTGCGAACATCATTTTAGTCTGGTAAAGGTTAAAACGATCTTGAAGTATAGTACCTTTGACATAGATAGCGGTGTCTGTCTTTGATCATAAACTGGTGACAACATTCTCCTAGAGCAACAACCCTTCTGTTCTCAAGTACTCCGTCATCACAAAAGGACTTCTTTAGATGACGACATCTAAAGACCACAAATAAGGCCACAGACTGTTAGAATGAATAAATTTATTTGATCCGAAACTGAATTTTTATCCTGATGTATGCACGACTGTGCTAAAATTTTGCGAAATTTTTATTAAAACTCCTGTATTTCCACAGAAAGACTACAGTTCTATAAATAGGGCTATGCGGATGTCAATGGGAGTCTGCTCAACTCTTCGCCGTTTCGTTCATGCGTCCGTTGTTCACGTCCTCCGGTCCTTTGTCCGTTCATTCTTTTGATAAGAAAATACTGAATCGGCATTTTAATACATACCAAATACCCACCAGGAGCCACGAATTGTCATTCGTGGCTCCAGGTGGGCATTTGGTATGTATTTCATAAGCATCTACATTAAATTTTCAAATATTTTCTGGGAGATGCCCGCAAGACCCACCCAGCAGTATGGAGCCCGCTATCAAACTTCCCTCGATACATTAGACATGCGTTTTGTATTGGGTACACTTTATTTTCGGCTAGCTACGTCAGTGATGTGTCCACCGTAGCTCGTTTTCCCATCACATGCCTAATCTTTTTTTTTGTATTTTCAGTATCTTTAGAATCTCGTTGATGCTAATTGAGACACTATTGTCTCTCTGAATACTTCACATGGTGACAAGAAGCGCTTAAAAGATACTCAAAATATGTAGAAGATTTTCAACGACTCTTTAAACCATTACGCATTTTGTATGGAGTAATTTCCACTAGTCCGCACTGACCCTATCTTGGAGTTTGTTTTCTCTTAGGTTCGTTTCTATGAGGTTTTTTTTGTTCATTTTGCGACAGTATTCTCTAATGGCGTTTGAATAAATCGCAGACAAGGATCGAGCAGCATTGCTAACCCTTTCTGCACAATAAGAATCGTATATAATATTCAAAGGACTTGTGCGTATCGTAAATGAGATATAGGTCTAAATAAAAACAAAATTTTAGTTTGCCCTCAACAGCTTTTGAAAGTGACATTTCAGAATTATTATTACATAAATTTTACTTTTATTCTATCTGAAAGAGCATGTTTTCTTACGAAAATTCTGAAAATTTCAAGCCAAAATATTGAACCGCTTCCGAGAAATATATATTTCTGTGCTAAAATTAAAGAAATTGTTGTGGACAACAGTTCAGATTTACAGAATTTGTCATTTCTTTCTCAACGTTGAAGGCGTATTTTCGCTTATAAATTACAACTTGAAAAAAAAAATGATAGCATTTCTACGCATTAGAATAAACAATCTTTGCATCAAGACATACTCTTAAAAATGAAATAAATGAGAAATGTCACTTTAAATAAGACATAGAGTCTAACATATTCATTTTTTCTGGCGTTCTCCCACCTTATCTGCTACAATCCAATTTCAAATTGGTCAAGTATTGAAGAAATTATCGACGATTTTCTGAAATTATTGTGTCACGTGATTCGCAGTCATGAAAATGTGAAAATAGAACATTTGTTACCCGTCACGCTAAAAGGGACCTTATCAGAAGTAAAACAATCCACATTTTGACAATCCTTTTGCCTCAATATTTTCTTTGCTATATTGTACACAAATCCATTATCATTCAATGTCCATTTTGTCGTCTCTAGTAACTTGGTAAATTGGACCGCCCTATCACTTTGTCGTTTGGGAAAGGGTTAAGCAGCAAAACAGCATGTCCTTCTCTTTAAAGTGACATTTCACAGATTTTTTTTTACTAAATTTTACTTTCATTCTAATCTGAAAGAGCATAGGCCTACTTAGTATTTTCTTATGAAAATTCTGAAAATTTCAAGCCAAAATATTGCACCGTTTACGAGAAATGCATATTTTTGTGCTAAATTCAAACAAATTGAAGTCTACAACAGTTCAGATTTATATGCAATTTGTCATTTCTGTCTGAAATTTAAATGCGTATATTTCGTGTATGAACAACAACTTAAAAAAAAACTGATAGCATGTATAGGCCTATGCATTAGAATAACGAATCTTTGTATCAAGACATACTTTAAAAAATGAAATTGGAATGTTATGTCCCTTTAAGCAATATTACCAAGCCCTGTCTTCTCGATGCAGTCATGTGATAATGGATTAACCCTTTCCCAAACAAGACTTGGTTTTGACGTCCCTAATAGAAAATGCATGGGAAAACATTGAAACAAAAGAAGAAACTGCTGATAACCAGCAGTTTCTCCTTTTGTCTCAATATTTTCTGTGCCATATTTTACACAAATCCTATCTTTATAACATCAAATTTGTCAATTGTGGCAGCTTTTGAAGTGGATCACCCTAAATTTGTCGTTTGGGAAAGGGTTAAAGCAACTGAATGATGCGTAAAGCATAAGTCTGAGCAAACAGACCAATGATTCATTATATATGATAGATGACGCTAAGCAATGTAATTTTACACAAACCTAGGAGACGAAAATCTCCTAGCTTACTCGATTATCTGAATAAAATATACCATAAAGATAGCAAAACAAGCCCTACAGTCGCCAACGTAATGTTGAACTCCAAACAAGCAGTTCAGTGGCGCGCTTGATTTGTAACGTATGGTTTTTTGCGATACATCAAGACTCTTTCGAAAGACAGAATGATTCCAGTGATGATACTTTGTGTACTTTGATCCCACACCCTTTTCTTTATATCTAAAATGTCGTTTTCAATTATTATATCATATTCCTTTCCCATTATTTGGAAATAGAAATAATCTATTGTTTTAATAGGAATTTGAAAATAGGCTTATGTTTGGCTTGATTTTATTCCTTGTAACTTGCTTTTTTGTATTTACCCTTATATACTGACCTGATTTCGAGCAAGACCAAAGTGAAAATTTTAGGGGCGAAAACTTTGTGGAAAAACTAAAACAGATCTTGCAATTAAAATCAATCTCTTAATTTTCAACAATGTTTATCCGAAGACGTCCTTTTTTCTCGATTTGCGTCAAAAAGCGTCGATGTATGGGAATTAATTTTTAAGTAAACTTTCACCAATTTAGCACACTGGTCTGAATTGAAAGTAGCAGAGCTGCAGGAAAGTAAATAATTGTTAATGTATGTTTTTTTTTCTTTAAATGCATTGAAAGAAAAAAGAACTTGCTGGTAATCAGCGATGTATTCATTTGCTCATTGCTTTCCGTAAAACATTTTGGATTTTTGTCGTCGAACCTCGGGAATGTTCGTGAGAAGATTAAGAAAATGCATAAAAAATTAATGATCCCACAATGCAGATAAGCCTTGTCTTTCGAAAAAAAAATATGTATTGTAGACTAACCACATAAGATCTAACATAGCATAACATAAATAAGTAATTTGTGTGCTCCTGTTTAAGCAGTGCAGTCTATGAAGACTGGTCATCGTTAATAACCCCCTTTTGTTACGGATGCACGACTCATATTATGCTCTAATTACTTTCTCTTTGTGTTGAAACTATGTTGTCTGCCTTTTGTCGTCTAAAGTCTTAAAAACATCACCAATGCCCTTTTGTCTTTCGTTCCCTAGTCTCTGTTATATTCTTATCGTGTTTTGTACGGAGACACGATTCTAAGCATTTCATTGGTTCACATGCTAATAGAAAGAACTCTTTTATTCTTTGATATAAATTGACATTGTTTTTAAACTGCCTGGGAACCACTGTATAATACATTTGTAGCAGTTACAATATTACTGCTCTGATTTTTAAACTGCCTGGCAGTTTATACTTCTTACAGAAAATTCAATCCACTACATTTTTACAGTTACCGTTGACAATTAGAGTACACACACATCAATTGCATAGCTACTTTTCTGCAGGAAAATATTGCAAAATAAGTATTTTTTTCCATTCCAATGACGAGTATGGATGGGTCTTACCTAATTAGATTGAAACTAACTTCTTGCCAACAATCTAAACGCAGCAACATTACTATTTCCGCAATAATTTGAACACTATCATTGGGTAAAGGATATAATTACTAGGAGACCAGCTGCAGATAAGAGGGACAAATTGCTCTTTAGAATGCAAAGCATCTCTTAATGATATTTATATCCAATGTTGTTGGTACCGGATGGAACCGTCTTTTCCAGGTAATTTAGATAAACATCATTACTATAGGGTTTGATTTCAAATAACATATTAAGATGTTTTTAACATATTAATATGTCTTTACCTTTTCATATCGGTAGCTGCTTACTCATATCAGTAGCATAAGATGGTTACAGTTGTAGTTTTTCCCTCCGGCTATACAGTCTAAAGAGGCCCATACACGATCAATATTATTGACAATATTATTGTCAATATTTGGTATTGACAATAATATTGACCGTGAATGGGCAATATTGAAGGATTGTCAATACTATTGACGAATATCTGCGATCGCTGAAATATTTTCTTCAATATTTTTATTGACGTTATGTAACCCATGGTTAATTGTTCTCTAAATTAATATTGTCAATAATATTGATCGTGTATGGGTGGCTAGAAAAATATTGTCAATATTTTGACTCAATAATATTGTCAATGATATTGATCGTGTATGGGCCGCTTAACACATACAACTGGGACCCCCTGCCTCTATACAATGCAGTGCTTTACCCTTTTCCCATGCCTTATACCTTCATACAATGTGTGCGCTTAACCCACTCCCACATTCTGACGCCTTTTAGCTTCACAAGACAACCTAAATGCTTTGGAAAACAAGTGGAAAATGAAGACATTGTTTGTGACAATGAATTTCTTCATTCCCCACAATATTATCTTCCCATAAAGACCTATTAATGTAACATGTATTTAGTTGAAATTGTCTTCTGCACCATCTTAGAAGTTCGACGAGTATAAAAGACTGCCGTCTTGTTATAGCTATAGTATACCCTATATAATTGGATCTACTTTTTTTTTACATTATTCTGATACGAATAACCATTCTAAATGTTGATTTAATGTATACCCTAGCGGAGAGTAACTTATTTTCCTGTCCAAAACCATCTAACATTCTAGACGGCGTTTTACATTTTAATTTACCTAAAAGGTTTGAAAAGATTTTTCTGTAACAGCATTCAACCAGTTACAACCGTACTGTCATTTGGTAAAGGGCTAACTCTTGCTACTCTGCGACAGCTAATTCTATTTGTAAAAATCAAATTTCGTCAACTCCAGTGATTACATAACTTTCGTTTTGAAACTTGTCGTTAACACACAAAGAAATTTCCCACATTTCCCACAACGTTTTCTACACAGAAAGGCTAAATTACGTAGAATTTCATTTACCTGATATTGTCGTCTGAACAATCTTTCAATTTGGACTAGTCTAAATTCTGATGTTAGGTGATTTTAAGGGTATTAAAGGGGTAAAGGTTTAATCCTTTCCAAAACGAGGCCTGGTTTTGACATCCCTTATAGAAATGCCTTGGGAAAAACTGATGAAAAAGAAGAAAATGCTGTACACCAGCATTTTCCTTTTAGCTTCGATATTTTCTGTTTTATTAGGTACACAAATCATATATCTATCCACATGCATTTGTAACTATTTACTATACATGGCTGGTTGCCATTGTAGCAAGAATATATGAATTTCAATCTTCAGTAATATCCAAAGCAGGCAGTTTACAGTGCTTACAGCACTTTGATGATTTTTTTCTTTCATGATAAGTGATTGTAGGCATAAATATCGTTTTCAAATGTATTTTAGACATAGGTCAACTACGTGCTTGCTTTAACCCATTACTACACATTGACTCCTTTTGACTCCTGGAAAGAAAAAGGCTTTGGAAAATATTGTGGAAAATGAAGAAATTGCTTGTGACAAGCAATTTCTTCATTTCCCACAATGTTTTCTAACCAAAAAGACGAAACTACATGTATTTTAAATTTCATTCACTTGAAATTGTCGTCTCCAGCATTTTTTTAATTTGGGTCAGTCCAAATTTTTCCCTTTTGGTAAAGGAATAATGCTGCGATATGTGCTCGGAAACAATCATTCCAAGTACATGAATGTCGAGTTTGTATCCTGTTCTGGTCAATACTTTTCAAAAAGGCATTTTGTCTCCCACCAATGGATGAAACGTTCTTTTTAAAACCCTTTCCCAAACTCCAAAATTTTAGGGTGATTCACTTCAAAAACTGCCTTAAATGACAAAATTGAAGTTATTAAAGACATAATTTGTGTAAAATATGACATAGAAAAAATTGAGACAAAAGGAGAAACTGCTGGTTATCAGCAGTTTCTTCTTTTATTTCAATGTTTTCCCAAGCCTTTTCAATCAAGCACGTCAAAACCAGGTCTTGTTTGGGAGAGGGTTAATCCTTTTCATGGGTTGAACATCAAATGGATATATTGATTAATTAATGAATGGGGTTTAACGCTCTTCTAAATGCATGGTCATATCGCAGAGGCAGCAAGTGGCTCGAGCCCGATACTGTGTCTGTACTGGTTAAAAATGTCTCGATAAATGACCTGGCAGGGCATCTCTAGCTATTAGATAGATTTTCGATTTTATTGGGGTTTTACGCCGTTTTCAACTTCTATGGTCATATCGCGGCGGCTGGAGCACCTAACCGTGGGTTCCTGGTATTTGTCGCACCAGTACAACCACAATATCCAAACCGAGCCTCCAGCTGCTCTCTCACATAGATGATTCACACCCATTTGTAAGAGACAAATGACTTTTGTGAAATGTCAGAATGGATACTGGCCGAGCCGGGGTTCGAACTCGAGACCCCTGGATTGACAGACTCCGACGTAACCGACTGATTTATCCGGGCTCGGCTCTATTAGATATATATAGAGAGAGATGCTCTGTCAGATCATTTATCAGGACCTATTCCAGGACCTATTCCATGAACACATGGTTGGGCCACCAAACGCAGATATTGAAAAATTGTAACCTATTACCACACAGTAACTCTTTTTGACTCCCCACAAGATAATGGCTTTGGAAAACATTGTGGAAAATGAAGAAATAGGGAACGATTTTATAATGTAAACAATGACGTAGATTCGTACACAATGATAAACCCCTATCTAAGTGTTTATACAACGATCTATTTTTAGTACAATATACTCACAATATCGAACCTTATTGCTTGTGACAAGCAATTTCTTCATTTCCCACAATGTTTTCTACCCAAAAAGACCAAAAGAATTTTAATTCCATTCACTTGAAATTGTCGACTGCAACATCTTTGAATTTGGACTAGTCCAAAATTTGTCGTTTGGTAATGGGCTAAATGTTAGATTAATCCACATTCAAACGTTTGGAATGTGCCGTTCTAGACCTAAGACTCTGCTGAAATGTGTATCAAAGATCATCTTCCGACAGGTTCTATAAATTTTGTCTGATTTTTGCCGTCTCTGTTCTTACACAACATACGGGCTGGTCTTTTTTCTATCGTTCAATTAGTCTACTGTCTCATTTTTAAACCTTTACCAAACAAAAAGGTTTGGGTGGTCCTAATTCAAAGGCCTTGCAGAAGATATTTAACAAAATTAATGACAATGAAAATGTTAATCTTCAGTTTATAAAATAAACGTAGTTTCTCTAACGAAAAGGAGAAAATGCTGAGCACCAGTAAGATGTTCTTTTCCCTTGAGGTTTTTAAGCAAATGTTCTGTATAGTCAAGTTAAAACCAGGGATTGCTTTGGAAGGGTTAAAGGGCGACGGTAACAGATGGTCTAATTGCAAAAAATGATTTTTTTTAAAAAAAATATGCAAAACTTTTGTGTTGACCACCTCGGGATGGTTAATATTATGCGATTCAGGCAGAGAATGAGCCGAAATTACAAGACAGATAGCTGAATTTAGGGAGAATCCAAGCCTAAATTCAACCCCATCACTGATGGGGTTAGAATTATTTTTAAATTGTTGCGCATGTGCATACAGCGCGGACCATGATTCAAACGAGATTCATACTTAAATTTCAATATGACGTCATCATGTATGTTGTGACGTCATTTAAGAAAGTCGCATGTCCTACTGTTTTGACCTACTTTCGACATCGCTTCATGAATTTGGTATCAAATTGCGAAAAAATGAGTCGTTGCTTCAATAGTTTCTCGTAATCATTTAATCAGGTCATATAAAGCTTAAAAGGTGTACATTTCGTTTGTATTTGACAATTTTTGGGCCCAAATCTGGGAAATAGTAGCTTTAATGTTAATCGTGTTTTCAAAGGCGACATAATTCTTTAAAGCACTTCATTGTAGGTTCGTATCATGCCTTATCTAGGCGCAGTTTCATATAAATGCATGCTTCTCTTTTACATTTTTGTACAAGCATTAACACGACATAATTCTAAGCACTTCATTGTGGGTTTGTATGCCGTATCTAGGCCCAGTTTCATCTAAATGCATGCTTCTCGTTTACATTTTGGTACAGGTATTAAGGTAAGGTCGGTGTAATGGGCTATGTGACCAGCTATGCAACGAAATATGTATGGTGCGAATAAACGATTTTAAAGGGAAGTTATTTTCATTGCTCTCGACATTTGAATTTTTTACTTTTGTTGTTTTTTGCCTAATTTTCATACAATTTCGTAACATTTTCACAAAACTTGTTTAGAATATTTCCTGGAAGTCTGAGCACGTTCAATCATTTTCGTTTTTACGGAAACAGTCGATATTGCATCTAAAGGTACTTGAAATTCGGGGAACTACTATCGGACATTATCGGATATGTTTGGTGTATGCTCGGACTTACGAATGTCACGGAGTAAGTCCAAATATAACAATTGTACAAGGAGTGCAATTACGCAGGCTTTTCCTTAAAGAAGTTTAAAGAGAACAACATGGATCTTGATCAGACTGCGCGTATGCGCAGGCTGATCAAGATCCATGTTGGTCTCAAACGCCACAAATAAATTTTGGTCTCCATACACCAGACAATTCTCTTTCTATAATCTTTTCTCATAAATCGTGTCTGTATTTTTGCCGACTCGATTCTAACGGAACATATGGGCTGGTCTTTTTTCTATCGTTCAATTAGTCTACTGTCTCTGTTTAATTCTTATCATGTTGTCAAAGGCGACATAATTCTAAGCATTTCATTGGATCAGAGGCTAATCGAAAGGAACTCTTTTTTTCTTGTCTAAATGCTTTCCTGGTGCTTTCTTTCTTTTTTCATTAATCGGGTTTACCCGGCGTTTTCAGTTTGTTCACTTAGTTTGTGTTTCTAAAGTATGTTGCTCTATTAGCAACATTATGAAGTTTCAGTGAAAATATGATTTAAATTCTTGCTATGCTGATGTTCTTTCTGAAAGACAACAGGCGAAACGTCAACAAATCGTTTTATGGAATGACCAATGTGTTGCTTACAATGCCACGATTACATTGATATGTGCACAAGCTTTCGCAATATAGTTTACAGGCATTTAAGTATTTCGTCAACCCCAATCGTAAAGATTTGAAAGAATGAATTCGAGAGGGATCGATAATATAATGAGTTCAAACATGGGCACATTTACTCTCCAAAGCCGAGGTCTATTGATTAACCATCAAATATGACCTCTGCCGTTTTTTGGTACACAAGCAGCCTATTTGGTCGTCATAATCTAATTATAGCACATCATTTGAATTATCGAATCAAAATCATTCAGTTTTATCTTGCATGATCATTACGTATACATTACGTCGCTTCTATTTTTGACTGAAGCCGGTAACATTTGAATTATCGAATCAAAATCATTTAGTTTTATCTTGTTTGATTACGTATACATTACGTCACTTCTATTTTTGGCTGAAGTCAGTAATTTGAAGCGTCAGCCAATGAAAGTTTGTATCAGCTTTTTAAATTGTTTACTTGTGCAAAGCCAACGATTGGATACCGAAATCCCACCAAGGCCCCGAGATTAGACGTGAAATGACCCCGCGGGAACAGAGCATCATTATATCATAATGGAATGAAGAGAGAATGTGCTCTGTTTTTAAGAGAGTAGGGCACATTAGGAAGGCACATAGATAGAAAAGCCGAGTGCAAACATGCTCCGATCTTTCTCATACTTAAGGCGAGACAAAGGTTGTTCGAAAATATGAATGCTTTTCAACAGAAACCTCGTAACGACAGCTTGTGTTAAGCTGCAGTTACGGGGTTTTCGTTGAAAAGCGACGAAATCTATGCGCCGTGATGAGAAATGCGAATGTAAAATGACTTGTTGAATTAGGACTATTAATCTTCCATTGAATCAAAAAGACTGCATGATTATGACATTTGATACAGTCAAAAGATATATCCTTGCCGACGTAATTAAATTTGGTGTGACGCGGCACGGAAAGTGAGCTCTTATTCTTTCTTCTGTCAACAGAATTTGAATGTTGCTAAACACACAAACAAAGAAGGATGATACATAAAATTCATAAATATAAATTACGTAGAAATGCAGGGAAAGGCGAAAATACAGTTTGTTTCTTGTTTGTTTTGTTTTTCTTTAAATAAAATGTTTTCCTGAGCTTTATAATTATTATCAAGATCGTCGTAAGCATCATACATGTACTTTGTATCTTATGTGGAGAATGGTTACACTTTTCCAATGACGACACTATTTTAAGACTTTTTTTCAATTTGAAATATTTGTTAGGAAGAGAGCAAAATACATGTATGCACGTTATAGCCATTTTACTAAGGATTCTGGATAGAAAACATCCAGGAAAAAGTAGATTATGAGCTAGCTCCTTTTTTATTTTTACTTGAAAATCCGTAATTGCTTTTAACAGGCAAAAATTTAGATTTGTTTGAATACGCAAAGACTGGGATAAACAAGTAATTGGCTAAATATTTCTAGAATGCCTTTAATGAATGTCTAGATATGATTTGAAATTTGTTGATTTTCTAGTTACTTGTACAATATATAATGTTATCTGTATATTGTGCTTTATGGGCCGGTGGCCTATACATTTGTTTGAATCAAAACTTGAAACAGGACCAATGTACTAGTAATTTATATTGATAATGCCATAATGCCCCTTCTCGTTTGACATGTCGTTTAAAATGCATTTTCACCCCCAATAAATTTTATGTTTTTAATACCGAAGACGTCATAGCACAGAAATAAAGGTATAAATTGGACGCCTTAACTCCAACAAGAGTAGACGAAAAGCTTTGCCAAAACTTCACGTAAACCATTAATTAACATTTAACCCTTTCCCAAACAAGATATTCTTTTGAAGTCTTTATGAGAAAAGGTTTTGGGAAAAAATTGAGACAACAGAAGAAAATGCTGATGATCAGCATTTCCTCCTTTTGTCTCAATATTTTCTGTGGTATGTTGTACCGAAATCATAATATCTTCATCGGCATTGATTTAGTCTTTGTAGTAGCTTTTAAATTGAACCAATTTTAATTTTGTCGTTTGGAAAAGGGTCCACGCCTTTTATCAGTCGACATCTCAAATTTGAATGCAAGTGCAGACTAGAAAGCAGTTTTCGTTAATAAGCTGTAATTTGTATTTTATAGGTTATAGTCTCCATTTTTAACCCATTACCAAACGACAAAATTTTGGGTCAGTCCAACCTCAAAGATGTTGCAGACGGCAATTTAAAGTGAATGAAATTTAGTACTTTTTGGTCTTTTGTGGTAGAAAACATTGTTGGAAATGAAGAAATTGCTTGTCACAAGCAATTTCTTCATTTTCCACAATGTTTTCCCAATACTTGGTATTTTAGGGAGTCAAAAAGCGTCAATGTGTGGTAATATTTTAAGACAGAATGGTCACTGAAAATAATGGGATTTACATATAATGCAGAATAGACACTATTGAGACAGAAGGAGAAATCGTTTGGTTCATTGTTTTTCAAAGCTTTCTGATTTAAAGACGCCAAAACCAGGCCTTGTTTTGGAAAGGGTTACAGATTTTAACAATTTCCCAAATAATAATGATGATTTTGGCATACACGTACAAGACAGCTAGGGGAAAGGTTGAACGAAAAGAAGAAATTGATAATGACCAGCATTTTCCTTTTATCTCATGGTTTTTATGGTATAATGTAACGAAATTCGGCTCTCCGTAACAGTAACGTTGTCACACGGATCACTTTCCATATAAATCTAGAACACTGCAGAATATTGTTGTCATTTTTGTGCTATTTCTTTCGGGAAAAGTTTTCAATATTGTTATATGTTTTAAAGTGACATTATTATATGTTTTAAAGTGACATTTTGCGATATTTTTTTCATAATTTACATTTATTTTTATCTGAAAGAGCATATTTTCTTATGAAAATTCTGAAAATTTCAAGCCATATTAATGCGCTGTGTACGAGAAATATATATTTTTGTGTTAAAATTAATCAAAATATTGTCCACAACAGTGCGGATTATGTATTTTGTCATTTCTGTCTTAACTTTAAAGGCGTATTCTTCGCTTATATATAACAACTTCAAAAAACCGATAGCATTTTATTTTATACGCATTAGAATAACCAATATTTGCATCAAGACAAACTTTTAAAAATGAAATTGGAATGTTATGTCCCTTTAATACTTTGAATCATTAACAGTTTGAGATCGCAGCCTATGCTAGATAAGAGCAAAACTACAATAAACCATATTTCCTCATGACATTACAAACATTATTTTATTTATAATAAGTCCAATGATTACATTAAACTTCGTTATTATCGTAATTTACGTCTCGTTTGCCATGTCGAAGCCGACTCAAATATCGCTGCTTTTCATCGGCAACCTCGTAACTGCAGCTTACAACAAGCTGCAGTTACGAGGTTTTCGATGAAAAGCGACGATATAAGGGAGTTGATTTTATGGCAGCCACTTTGGTGGCATCTTCGCAAGCCAAAGATTCTACCTCCACTTTGTTCCTTGGTAATGCACAAAGTTGGGGGAATCATTGGCTTGTGAGGATATGCTTTGGCGACGGCAAAAACAGTGAATGCACCTAGGCAGGTTGGAGGAGACACTGATCCAAAATTTCAATAACCATGCCGTAATTCGGAATTTATATCTTCATTGGCTGGACAAAACCTCGTAAATCAAGCTTGTCCAACATATAGTTACGATATTTTGACCTCCCAACAACGATATAGTATTATCTGATGCGATGATATCAATGATGATTTGATATATCACATTATCATAATATTCATGCACGATACGTCTAGCCGCATTAATCGAAGTAGACGAAAAAAATATGGGTGTTCACTTTCATTAGGGACCATTTGGTCGACAAGTTTTGAGGGACACGAACACAAAGTCCATAAGAGAAAACCCCTCCCAGTTAGCCGTCCTTTCATGCTTATCATCCCATAATTCGTACAATTTCAATGATTACCTAAGATAACATTAATTCATCAGTTTTTCATGCACATTGCGTCTAGTCTTCATTGTTGAAGTCGCCGCAATGATATGGGTGTTAACTTTTATTGGCGGCCATTTAGGCGATAGGTTTTGACGGCCATGCAAAATGGGACCATTTATAAAATAAACTGTAAAAATTTCAATATATTTTTGTTATATTTTGAGTAAACTATATTTATACCTTACTGAACTATAGCAATGATTACCGAAACTATCGTTGGTGGTTAATCACGTGACTAAGAATTTCAGAACATCATCAATATTTTTGCCAATACTTGACCAAACTGAATTCGGTTTGAAGCAGAGAAAGTGAGAAATTGCCATGAATAACCTTGACGTAGTGGATTTTTGGTAAATCAACTAATAAGAAAGTTATTGAAGATCAACCAAAATTTTGATCAATCTTCAATAACTTTCTTATCAGTTGACTTTTCAAAAATCCACCAGGTCCATCAAATACCTGACGTCTGTCCACATTCTCTGCTTCAAACCCAATTCAAATCGGTCGTGTATCGACAAAACTTTTGAAGATTTTCTGAAATTGTTGCATCACGTTATTATCCACCATGATTGTTACATATTTTATGCATATTACGTCTGGCTTTAAACATCGAAGTCGTCACAAAGATATGGGTGTTAACTTTTATTGGCGGCCATAGGCTTTGACAGACATGCAAAAATGTGGCCATTTGAAAAGGAATCTGTAAATGTTCAATGTGATTTTGTTACACCTTGAGTAAACTATTTATACTTTACTGAATCATAGCAATGATTACCGAAACTATCATTATTAATACATATTTTATGCACATTACGTCTGCCTTTAAACATCGAAGTCGTCACAAAGATATGGGTGTTAACTTTTATTGGCGGCCATTTGAGTGATAGGCTTTGACGGCCATGCAAAATAGGGCCTTTTGAAAAGTAACCTTGGAAAATTTCATAATATTTTTGCTTATTATGTTGAGTAAACTAGTCATACCTTACTGAATCATAGCAATGATTATCGAAACTATCATTATTAATACATATTTTATGCATATTACGTCTGATTTTAAACATCGAAGTCGTCGCAAAGATATGGGTGTTAACTTTAATTGACGGCCTTTTGGGCGACAGGTTTTTAGAATCATATGAAATGTTGTCATTTGAAAAGAAGTTTGCAAACTTGCAATGAGCTAGACTCAATACTTCCTGCATCATTAAAATTTAGTTTCATGAATGGGTATTAAGTAATTCTAATTTCTAACATAAAAAATCATTTTTCCTTGAAAAAAAAAAAAACCCATATAAGCAACTGCAGAATGTATGTAATGTCTTTAGATGTGCATTCCACCATGCACGAGAAATAAAGACAGTATTGTAACTAGACTGCTGGAATCTAGTTAACCCTTTACCAAACGACAAATAATCAGACTGGTCCAAATTCAAAGAATGTGCAAACGAGAAAATACATGTTACAGTAAGCAGAATATTTGTGTATTGTATCATAGAAAACAATGAGAGAAAAGGAGAAAATTCTGATAATCAGCATTTTCTCCTTTTCTCTCAATGTTTTTAAAAGTGGTCTCTTCAAAGAAAGCTCGAAATGCAAGCATTGTTTGGAAAAGGGTTGATATTGCCGATAGTAATCCGAAAATTTTAGGAGGCTTTTTACTGGCAGGAATTAATGTGCCGCTGTGTTTCTAAGCAATAAATTGTAGGGTGAGTGCTAAAAAGACGTATATGCTAATTTGTGCTAATTTATTTCAATCTGAGTCAAAATACATGTAGATCTATTATACAAAACATAAACTGTCTTTGGTGGAAATTTCTGCCTGGAGTTCTAACACGTGTGCGAAAATTGTCTCTCTTGGTCAGTCTTCACACTACGCACTCTGACAAAGTTTGAAATTCCTAAATTCCAACGTGATGTATGTATGTAATCGCAGTTTTTTTGTGTTTCTGTAGCCACGGTGTAAAATCACGTGACTCAAAATTTCCGATTATCTTCAATATCTTTTTTTAATAATTGACCAATTTGAATTCGGTTTGAAGCAGAGAAGGTGGGAAAATGCCAGAAATAAGCTGGACGTGTTGGATTTTTGAAAAATCAACTGATAAAAAAGTTATTGAAGATAAACCAAAATTTTGGGTTATCTTCAATAACTTTTTATCGGTTGATTTTTAAAAAAAAATCAACACGTGCATCTAATGCTTCAAACTGAATTCAAATCGGTTGCGTATTAACAAAATTGTTGAAAATTTTCTGGAAATATTGTATCACGTGATTATCCACCGTGGTAGCTTTCATCCTTTTTTCATGGTGGCACGGAATTTCCAGAACTCGTGAGATGGTGATCTATGACACCAGTCTTCAAAGTACAACCACAAAAGTGTCACAAGCAACTGTTTTAAATCATCTTTGGTCCACCCATCCATCAAAAAGTGTATCCTTCCAATGGATTGACAGTCGTTAACCTTTGTGTGTGAGTATCTGGAGGCTCGGTGAGGATGTTGTGCTAGTAATGGTATGAGAAATATCAGGAATCCATGGTTAGGTGATCAAGCCATGCGATATGACCATAACAGTTGAAAGAGGTGCTAAACTCCAATCAATCAAACCATCCACCCATTATGCAATCAATCAAAATCAAACGTATTGTCACTTGCGACATTTTTGCACCAACCAAAAAGATGCTTCAAATTATTGAGTGGGTCTACTTACCTATTAGTTTTAATGGCCTCGTTAACGATCTCCCGCGCATGCGCATTGTGATACGAGGATAAAAAGGACTTATTGTATTAGAATTCCATTCTGTTGCCCCTTGTTGTCGAAGAGGCAGGAATTTTATTCATTCTTACAAATATTCGTTAGACTCTAGATCAAAACAGAATGAAAGGAAAATCGTGATTTAGATTGAAATAATTGTTTTTTCTTTCTACTGGAGAAGCGACCTCAGTTGAATGTCTCATCCTTGATTGACACTCTTGCTTTTTGGAAAATAGGCTTTTTAATGTAGTCCATCCCTAATGAGATACACGCGACGTCGGAAGTTTTCGTTCCACGTCGTAAAACATTCGTTGCGTATCTAACCTACTCGAGCGACGTCGTTTAGCATTCGGCGGTGGAACGTTCCACCGCCGAATGTTTACGGCGTCGCACGGATAATTCCGACGTCCCGTGAATCTTTTTAGGGATGGACTACCGTAAAAGGTCGACTACATGCCCGTCTAGTCTTACAAGAATAACTAATAGCATTCGACTCTTAGTCGAAAGTTCAGTGAGTTACATGTACATATTTTTTTATTTCAGGTCTACCAGTGCTAAAATTTTCTCCTTTTTGCCTGATGGTGACACTTGCTCACAAAGGCAAAATATCATAACGATTCATTTTCACTGGTGTAGGAAGAGGGGGCCGAGGGGCAGCCCCCAAATAATTTAGAAGGGGTTGCCAGCATATCCTTTGACCCCCCCCCCCCCCGCCAATAATACACTGGTACGTGTGGTCAATATTCTCTTTCAAGAAAGGTACAGGTATAAAATGTGCCCGGATTGCAAGAAATGGCTTCTTAGAATTCAAAATTTTCTGGGGGAGGGGGAGGTGGCATGACCACAGACCCCCTAGTAACGCTACGCTTGGTGGTTCCATTCACTTAAACACTTGCCCCACTCCCAATATTATAAACCTTCCTACGCCTATGATTTTGTCAGATATTTTACTATTTTACGAATTTATGGCTGTGAACTGCAAATGGATAACTGGAAATATCGAATCAGTATCTGTTACAAGCCGCTCAATCAGCTGGTGACATCAGTCAGTGTTCTCCCCAGCCTAATAAGCTGTATTGGCCCCACTACAGCTTCATGTAAATCTATGCAATGCCCCTACAGCTTCAAAATTACCCCCTAAGCTTAATTTCTCCAAAATGGTCACCAAATAGAGACATTTAGAGGTATAGCGTGTCAAAAACTGATAAATAATGCATTCTAATACAGTCATCAAAATGTGACAATTCCGTGTAAAAAACCATATTGGGAAAAGAAGAAGGAGTTCCTCAAATTGAGCAATTTCTTCTTTTCCCATTATGTTTTTATTCACAATTATTTGCATGGACACAATTTTAATTTGCCCCTGCGACTTCAAATTATTCTGCGGAGAACCCTGCATCCATAGAAAGGGGCTATTTCTCGGGAAGACTAGTTGTTCCTTGGACTAGAATGTAATTTGACAGTACTAGATTGTCAAATTGGTATAAACAATAATTCGAGAAAACCGATATTGAGATAACGAATGTCCATTGTATTCGATTATTACCGATGAAACACCGAGATAGAAGGACCCACCCTGGCGCCGACTGGGCTAGATCGATGACTTGTAATAGCCATAACACCTGCTGCATAACAATGACTCCTTCGATTTTCCGAAACGATGAAATTTTAGGATAGTCTACTTCCAAACGGTTGCAGACGACAAGATGGAAGTTAATGCAAATGCTATTTGTTTGCATTATAGCTCAGAAAATAGTTCAATACAAAAGGAGAAAATGCTGGTCTGACTTACTGTTTTCCCAAGTCAATTCTATTAGGGGTGTCAATAGCAGGTCCTTTTATTGCACTCGTCCATTTTTTTTTCTTTCTCAGAAAAAACTGATTCAGATTAGCGCAACCTAGCCACCGAGTTTCGCGCAGTCTGATCAGGGTCGATATTATTTACGCTGATTATTATCCACTTACCACCCTGGCGCCGATTGAGTTAGATCGATGACTTGTAATAGCTCTCAATACCCTCACACCTGCTACTTAACAATGGTGCCCCCACGGAGTAAAATGACCAAATATGTCGCGATCCGCATCTGTGCTGTATCGAACATTGACCGTCAATAAACGACAATGTAAATTACAGCAATGTCAAACCTTTCAATTATAGGTCTAGAAATAGGTACAATCCCATTCTGACACGATGGTGTTTTATGTTTATTTGTTTTTCTTCAATGTAGATCTTCAATTATCTCGGTTCACTTACAAGATCTTGCATTTACATGTATGGGTTTCCATATGCCTTATTTTTTCTAACGATCGTTACTTTCCGTCACATACTTTCAATGTTTCAAAGCCTCCATTTGATAAGAAAAGGGGCAGTATTTTGAAAGACAGCCTTCAAAGGGTATTTAAACATTTCACAAATTAATTTACGGTGAATTGTTTGGGCGATCCAATTTGGAAGGTGCTGCTGATTACAAAACCGATGTTGATAAAGGTATATTTTTTGGGAAATGTGGCAGAAAATATCGAGGCAAAAGGAGAAAATGTTGATTATCAGCTTTTCTCCCCTTTTCCTCAATGTTTTGCCATGCTCTCTTTCTCGGGGATCACAAAACCCGGTCTTGTTTGGGAAATGGCTTACAATCAGGTCCAAGGTTAAGCGTTAACCTTGGTTTCCGCCCTATACCATCTGGCCTTGTTTGACACTAATAATTTCATGTCAAATTTATGCCAAGAGCCGTTTAAGGCACCAATTAAACAATTGTCCGATAATGTTACTAGGCGCCAACTATACCCTATCTAATGTTGAAGATTCAGATATCGGGAAAATCGAAGATTCTCGGAGAAACCCTTTCCCAATCAATCCATGGTCTTGATATCCATATACAGTGTATTTGACAAAAAAGGAAAGAAACAACATCAACAACAAACAAACATGGAGAGAAAAGAAAATCTCTCCATGGTTTCAGCACATTTCAGGTTGATTTCGATTACATGTTAGTTACCCTAATTTGGGAAAGTCAAAGCTATCGCCATCTTAAAAAAATCGGCTATAAGTTTACAAGATTGATAGATACATGTGGAGTTGATTTTCAGACGATCACTAATTTGGTGATGAAAATGGTGATCATCAGCATGTTTTAATCAAAGTGCTGAGAGCACTGTAATTGGACGTCTCTGATTGATTGAGCGGGATTGTACATGAACGAAAGATATTTTATTCATTCTTCTGTGTTTAATTCTATAAGATCGGTTTCGGACATACGAAATCGGCTTTAATACCAGAAAACCCTTCTCAGGCTTCAAATTGATTTGATTGCCGTTTCAAGACAACTGATTTGTCGCTATGAATAATCACTATTAATTTGATTACCAAATTCATTTAAGGCCATGCTATTAGCACTTTTGTCTTCTTGTTTCGGTTTACTATGAGTATTGTCGTCAGTTATACTTTTCATTGATTTTATAAAGTACGCTACAAAGCAATTTATTCAAAATGTAAGCCAACGCGCTACATAAAGGAAAGCCGCGATAGCTCACTTAGCAGAGCACTCACCTTGTACTCTTTACACATGTTATATCCGGAAGGCCCTGGGTTCGAATTCTACTCAGACATTGTTTTGTTCTTTTTAATCATTATTTTTTATACGCCGCCGGAGGCGGATGTATATTGGCGTCATCTTCTCCGTCTTTCCGTCCGTCCGTCCGTCCACTTTTCTTGTCAACGCAACTCCTCCTAAGTTTCTGGCTGGATCTTCTTGAAACTTGGTCAATGTTATCACCTCAATTGGTAGATGTGCATGAAGGAAGAATTTTATGGTTCGTTGATTTTTGCCAGAGTTATGCCCCTTAAAAACTTAGTCTCTGGGGCTTATTGAAATTGCAGCCTTGTCAACGCAACTCCTCCTAAGTTTCTGGCTGGATCTTAATGAAACTTGGTCAATGTTATCACCTCAATTGGTAGATGTGCATGAAGGAAGAATTTTATGGTTCATTGATTTTTGCCTGAGTTATGCCCCCTTAAAACTTAGTCTGTGGGGCTTATTGAAATTGCAGCCTTGTCAACGCAAGTCCTCCTACGTTTATGGCTGGATATTAATGACACTTGGTCAATCACCTCAATTGGTAGATTTGCATGAAGGAAGGATTTTATGGTTCATTGATTTTTTTCTAGAGTTATGCCCCCTTAAAACTTAGTCTCTGGTGCTGATTGAAATTGCAGCCTTGTCAACACAACTTCTTCTAAGATTCTGACTGGATCCTTATGAAACTTGGTGGATGTTATTACCTTAATTGGTAGATGTGCATGAAGTAAGGATTTTATGGTTCATTGATTTTTGCCTGAGTTATACCCCCCTTCAATCTTAGTCTCTAGGGCTTAATGATATTTCAGTCTCGTGAACGCAATTCCTTCCAGGTTTTTGACTGGATATTTATAAAAACCTTTTTGTGAACACAACTTTTTACAGGTTTTTGTGTGAATATTTATAAATCCTTGTCAATGTCATTTTTTTTGTCTCAAGTTTTATAAGTGGCGGCGTATATTGTGACCATGGCACTCTTGTTCGACTTCTATCTCCACCATCGTTGGCGAAAAAACGACCGCAGTGATTTAGAATCGATCTTAACACAAATTCAACGAAATAAAGTAATGAAACGCCGATCATTTACATACAATTCCGCTCAATCAATGAGAGGCGTCTAAATATAGTGCTCCAAGCACTTTGATTTTCATCCCTGTTTAGAGTAAAAAAAGAAAAAAACACGGTAGCAGTTTTCCCTGGTTGTGGTTACAAAACAAATTCAATACATACTTTTCCTGAAACAAAATACCAGATGAATTGGAGCACCTAACCATGGATTCCTCATACAAGTACTACCGCAGCATCCTTACATCTACAGATGTGCATAAAAAGAAGAAATTGGGAACGTGCCGTCGGGAAAATGGCAGTGGAGTACAATAAGCAATTTAAATCTTCATATCATTATCACGAAAATTTGAGAATAGCAATGTCCCTATCTGTAAATATATTCATACGATCATCCAGGTACCATCTGTTGCGGACCCATTGCTTCATCTTCTTAGCTCAATACACGTAAACGGGTCTCTTAAACGAAATAAATACAGATCGCTGTCACTTAGTCTTATACTAGTAATAATCATTGTTGTCATGATCATCGATCAGTATGTAAATAGGTCATGATACTGTCGAATATCAGTGATACAGATGCTGGAGAAAAAAAACTCGTAAGAGCAACTATTTTTCTGAATAGGTGGATTTCACTAGTGTCTCATCTGGGGCTGTTCAGATGGAAACCCGATTTGTCATCGAGACGAACCCGAGTTGCGAAATGAACTCACTCCCAGATAATCATTTTCAAAACCCTGGTTCAAAAGTACGTCTCGTGGAAACCCCGTTCCTTTAAATATGTCAAAGACTTAAACAACAATGATCAAAGAAAAGGAACCTATCATACACAATACGTGCATTAAATTGGGTATAATCCAATTTTTTTCACCTGAAAGGGTGTGTCTAAGCAAAGAGGTTATTCGACGAGTTTACTGCTCGATATTTTGGTTGAGATAAGGGAAAAACGTGCGGGACGAGCATGAACACATTTCGAAATTGAAAGAATGTTCAATTGTAAAATGTGTTGTAATAAAACCTCGTAAATACAGCCTGATACACACTGTAGTTATAATGTTTTGCAATAATACCGACGATTTACCGCTAAGTGGCAAGGCTGTTTCTCCTCAAGCTAAATGTAATGAACCGTTTATTTGGCTCCGCCCTTTCTCCCGAATTAAAACAGAATATAATCATTCTAAAATGTGTGTTTTCATTAAACACATCAAGAAAAACAAACGTTTTACAGAAGAAATAATCCGAACTGGTTTTGAACCAACGGCGTTCCAAATTTCAAACTGAAAAAAGGTTGCGAGGTTAATCCTTTCCCGTTTGAGCTATCGCTGCTGCTGATGATATAGGGTGTCTGTTTACAGTATAACCATAGTGTATGCATGTATCGCTTTCTAAAGATCTTACCCTTTACACAATAAATATTACGAAAGTCAAAAAACTACAAGAAAATGATTAAATCGAAAAAAGATCGTAAAGTTGGTTAAGACGTGGCATGAATTGAATCGGCCAATGAATCTTATAGTATTTGTTAGAGAACACATAGAAAGTAGGAAAAGATACGACAGTTTTCCTGTATGGTCGCAAAATCTATTTTGAATTTTGGTCAACTGGCAATTTAGTCTGAGAAAGGGTTTTTTGGTAATGAAAACCCATTTCGCCTGTCCAAAAGTGGTTATAAGAATTGTACGTCCTTTCGGACGTCCAATTAAAAATGTTTAATATTACAAAAATACAAAAGCATTGTTTTGGAGAGAAATTACACAGACAAACAAAAAATAAATTGTTTTGGAAAGGAATTAATGAATATGGAGTAAAATATATCAAACAAATACGGATTCATTGATTCCCAGATAATCATGGCGTCCTTTTTCCGACGATCACTAATTAGCACAAATGAATAAATCATGAATGAAATCGACACTCGGATAATTAGGAAATCTGGACCGGCAGACTTTTAACATGGAAAGAATACAATGATGTGTTAATGGAAAATAACAAGCTGTGGATTTCCAGTAGATACTTCATAATTTTCAATCAAACATACGTACCGCGTATTTTTCCGCGCCAAAATAGAGACCCCGAAAATGGTGGCCATATGTATCCATGTACCAAAGACACTAAAAGATGGGTTCTAGCCCAATATGAGAAAACAAGTCAGTCAAAAGCATCCAATGAAAACCTTAGATCAAAATCATTCATGCAGAGAGCAATACATGGCTAGAACAGGGTCCATTTTTGTAAGAACTACTTTAGCATCCCAAGAACCGGAGTTTGAGTTTATTGGGGTTTATTGGGGGTTTTCGCCGTTTTCAACTGCCAGGGTCATATCACGGCGGCTCCCAAGAACCGGAAGTACTTCTCTGAGTGACCTTACTTCTAGAGTAACAGACAAAAAAAGCAAAATAAAATTTAGAAAAGGATTTCGCGGTAAATGTAGCGCTATTTTCTCTGGTGATCACTTATTATCACGAAAGAATAAGTCATGAATGAAATCGACACTCGGATAATCAGGAAGTCTGGACCAGCAGACATTTAACGTGGAAATAGTACAATAATGTGTTAATGGAAAATACCCCACCCAACCCAAACTCCGAAAAAACCACGCCAACCAAATATAGAGTAAGATACAATATAGTAAAACATCTGCGATAAGTGTGACGCCAATTGTCTGTAGATCACTAATTAGCACAAATGAATAAATCATGAATGAAATCGACACTCGGATAATCAGGAAATCTGGGCCGGCAGACTTTTAACATGGAAATAGTACAGCGATACGTTACTGGAAAATAACAACATACCCAAGCGCAGCCCTGAAAACACTAACAACACAAAGAAATAGTAAGATATAGAAAAGGCACAATGAAAAAGATTTCGCTATACGTGTACTGTCATTTTCCGGCGATCACTAATTAGAACAAATGAATAAATCATGAATGAAATCGACACTCGGATAATCAGAAAATCTAGCCAATCAGAATTTTAAAATGGAAATAGAACGTTACTGGAAAATACCCCCCCCCCAAAAAAAAAGAAACAAGACAATAAGCAAACGAATAAAGAATAAGAGGCAAACGAATAATAACAGCCCCAGCCCACCCAGGAAAGACAACAACAACAACAACAGCAACAACAACATAAAGAATAAGAGACAAAAAGCAAAGTGAAATGGAATAAAAGATTCATCGATAAGTGTGGCGTCCCTTTTCCGGCGATCACTAATTAGAATGAAATCGACACTCGGATAATCAGGAAATCTGGACCAGCAGACTTTTAATATGGAAATAGTACAGCGATACGTTACTGGAAAATAACAACAAACCCACTCCAACCCAGAAACAACAACAACAACGACGACGAACACGACCAAATATAGAGTAAGAGACAAACAAGCAAAAAGAAGACAAAGATCCCTGATAATTACGTCATTTTACTAGCGATCATTAGTTAGCACGAGTGAATAGCTCATAAAGGAATGTCGGATAATAAGAAAATATGGACCAGGAGACTTTCAACCTTGAAATGCAACAGTAGTGTGTTACTGGAAAATAACAGCCCCACACGGAAAAAACAACAACTAATATAAATATAGAGCAAGAGACAAACAAGTAAAATAAAATGGAGTCAAAGATATCCTAATGCGGCGTAATTTCCCTACCATAGAATATAGTCTATCGAAAACTGATTTTCTTACTACATCTTACTTTAACTGTGTCTGCCAGAGTCAGGAAAAATCTGTGTGGTCAGTATACAAAATTGACTAGTCCCTTGTTACCACTGATTCCTAATCACCTCTCGTACTACTAATTAATATCGACGCCAATTTGACGGCCTATCTCTTCTAGTGTCTGACTCGAGCTCTGTAAATCATGTATGGCCAGAGACAACTTTATGTTACAAACATTTTTGCTAACCCTTTCCAAAAAAAGATTTCTTAGTGTTGATGTTCCTAGTCAGAGGAAAAGTCTGTGGTCAGTATGCATAATTTGACTAGCCCCTAATCACCTCTGGTACTACTAATCAAGTTCGGCGCCACTTTGTCGGCACATCTCTTCTAGTGTCTGACTCGAGCTCTGTAAATCATGGATAGTCATAGACACTTTTATGCTACAAGCAATTTTGGTTAACCCTTTTCCAAACAAGTTTTTGTGGTGTTGATGTTCCTAGCCAGAGGAAAAATCTGTGGTCAGTACGCAAAATTGACAAGTCCCTTGTTACTACTGATTCCTAATCAGCTCTAGTACTAATAATTGATACTGGTGCCACTTTGACGGCGTACCTCTTCTAGTGTCTAACTCGAGCTCTGTAAACCATACATGGCTAGAGACAATTCAATGTTACAAACAGTTTTGGTTAACCCTTTTCCAAACAAGTTTTTGTGGTGTTGATGTTCCCAGTTGTGGCCAGGGGGAAAATCTGTGTGGTCAGTATACAAAATTGATCAGTCCCTTGTTACTACTGATTCCTAATCACCTCTATACTAGTACTATTAATTGATACTGGCGTCACTTTGACGGCGTACATGTATCTCTTTTAGTGTCTGACTCGAACTCTGTAAATCGTGGATGGTCAGAGACACTTTTATGTTACAAACATTTTTTAACCGTTTCCAAAACAAGATTTTTTAGTATTGAGGTTCCTAGTAAGGGGAAAAATCTGTGGTCAATATATGAAAATTGACTAGTCCCTTGTTACCACTGATTCCTAATCACCTCTCGTACTACTAATTAATATCGACGCCACTTTGACGGCCTATCTCTTCTAGTGTCTGACTCGAGCTCTGTAAATCATGTATGGCCAGAGACAACTTTATATTACAAACATTTTTGCTAACCCTTTCCAAAAAAAAAGATTTCTTAGTGTTGATGTTCCTAGTCAGAGGAAAAGTCTGTGGTCAGTATGCATAATTTGACTAGCCCCTAATCACCTCTCGTACTACCAATTAAGTACGGCGCCACTTTGTCGGCACATCTCTTCTAGCGTCTGACTCGAGCTCTGTAAATCATGGATGGCCAGACACACTTTTATGTTACAAACAATTTTGGTCAACCGTTTCCCAAATATGACCTGATTTGGGCGACACTGCTAACAAAAGGTTTGGAATACATTGAGACAAAAGAAGAAAATGCTGATGACCAGCATTTCCTCCTTTTTGCCATAATATTTTCTTTGTTGTTACATACAAATAAATATTCTTAATTCCTTGACATTTTTTGTCCATCGTTGTATTTTCAGATATCCTTCGCAATCGATATACTTATCATTTGTAGGACCAAAGAGACGACACACGTCTGCATGTACCTAGTTCTATTTGATTAACATATCGCAATGGGCAATGACATATTTTGTAATGTACCCACAACGTCTGTAAAATCTTTATTAATTCATGGCCAGTGATTACCAATATTATTGCTAGTTTTATTAATTAACCATGGCGCCAAGATGGCAGTATACGTCTTCGGGTGTCTTGTTCAATTTGATAAACATGGCTGTAAATTATGAATGTCCAGACCAGTAACACTTTTTTGTTACCAAGCAAGGTCTAGTCAAGCAGTGAAAAAGATGCATGCTATTATTTGTAACTTTAACAATGCTAATCTTTCAATATATTATTATAAAATCAATATACCGTCGGTGTAAATGCAAAACCTCGCATGTCGATTGTTGCGATTTTCACAAAGTACAAACTTGTGTGCCTAGTTAAAGACACCTCTTGCAAGTTTTGAGATATTTTAACTGATCAGTTTTTCAAATTTCAAGTAAAACAATTTAGTTTGGGAAAAGTTATTACACTTTTTTCCCTCCCCTTTGAAAAAACGAGCTACGAGGTTTTGCATTTACAACGACGATACCCTGAAATGATTTGAGCCTGGATCTGGATAAAAGTCGCCGATGTCTCTTAATACAAACATGGATCCAGATCATTTTGCACATTCTGTTCAAAGGCCATTGTGTTCTTTGATAGATTCTTCGTTACCTGTAAGCATTAAAAAGAAAGCAGTATTGATCCCGATCAGACTGTACTTATCACAAGCAGACATGGTTCTTTAGTGAGCTAAACTGTTATAAGAGCCTTTTACCAGATTCTAACTCAATTGCAATATTGAATATCTAATGTTATTTCCGAGAATGAAATGATATCCTAGACAAGTCCATTTTTAATCCATTAAAAGTATAAAACACGATACCCAAAGAGTATTGCCGTCCTGTTGTCGCCACTTCTGAATTGGCATCATCAGTTTTACCCTTTACCAAACAACAATTTTTAGTTTGAAATTTGAAAGTAGCTGCAGACGACAAAATGGATGTTTCTAAAGGTTAAATTCGTGAATAATATATCGAATAAAACAATTCATGTCAAAGGAGAAAATGCTGATTATCGTCATTTTCTTCTTTTGTATCGATGTTTCCCAGGCTTATTCGATTGGGGAGTCAAAAACATTAGGTCTTGTTTTAGAAATGGTTAAAAGTACACGTACAGTATAAAACACGATACCCAAAGAGCATTGCAGCCCAGTTGTCCCCACCGTTAATTGGGCATCATCAGGTTAACCCTTTCCCTAACAATACTAGTATTTCAGGATGGTGGATTTTCTTCTTTTGCCTCAATGTTTCCCAAGCACATTCAACCACAGTCAGTTCTTGTTTTAGAAACGGCTAAAAGTATAAAACACGATACCCAAAGAGCATTGCAGCCCACTTGTCGCCACCGTTAATTGGGCATCATCAGGTTAATAGGAAAATATCGGACACCGCTTGTATTTCATTGTGTTCCAGAGAACCGATGCCGACCCTTTGGCACCAGTGATAGTAATTAACATGTGACCCTTATTCCACATATCGTTTGAACGCAGGTCATGTTTCCATGTTGTTTCAGAGACAGTGGAGTCTAGAAATCGAACAACATCGAAACAATAGTCTCAGTTACATAAATTAGATGATTTGTATCGATAATGCATACATATGATCCCATGGGTGGGTCCGGACCCCCCCGGCATTGGCCGAAAATTAAATTTTAACTATATAAATTTAGTGTAACGTTACATATTTATTACATTGTAACCCATAATTTGAGCTTAGACCCCCCCCCCCCCCCCTGGAAAAAAACCTTGGGCTTGGAACACCCCCCCTGGAAAAAATTCCTGGATCCGCCCTTGGATCCTATCTCTTGTACTTCAACAACAGTTGCAACTCGTCGAAGTCGTAGGAAACGTCAACATTTATTACCTTTAGGTATCCAGATTTCAATTAGTCATAGTCAGATTTCTGTTCATTTTCTTCAAGCAAATGCATCAGAAATTGCTCAAGACGAGCAATTTCTTTTCTCTTTCTACTTCATGTTTATTACAATGGTGACATAAGAGTGAGAAAACAGTAAAGGAAATATAACGCTTATTATATTTTCCATGCTATAATTTAAAAAAAATATTTGATGGCACCCATATTGTCGTCTGCAGCACCTTTCAAATTGGATCAGTCCAACTTCCCATTGTTTGAGAAAAGGTTAAAAGACAGATACATGACGATGTGCTTCATTTTTTTCCAGGAAAGCCTATCCTACCTTTTGGCACCACAGAAAGTAATTAGCACGTGACTCTTGCACATGTATTTCAAGTCGTTTTAGCGCATAGCAGGACATGTTTCATTACATTCAAGTCTACAAAAAAAAGGCTAGACTGTGTCACATACTTGTTATATCATTCATTTGATACATATGTAGATTCTACATTATTATTCTCTTAAATTAATCCAATAAATCAAGGGTGAGTTTCATCAAAGCTTTAATTTAAGAAGTAGTCTATTTTTGTTTTAGCAATATCATACGAAATGTTTAGGACAAAAATTACATTGCCTATGTCTCGAGATACTGGTTGTATGGAATTATGGAATTATTGTCATAAAAGTGTCGTTAGACATTGGCAAGACAAGAAAACGTCTTAAATGCTGTGATGAAACTGATCCCTGTACACCATGAGAGAACTGAGCCGCGTTCTTTAGAGCGATATTTTTTAAGATTTCTTAAGATGTTTTGGATAAAGCGTTTTTAAGACCGAGACTTTGACCGTGCTTTTCCGAATGCTCCATATTTATACAAATGACATCATAATGACGTCATTTGTATAAAGTATGGAGCATTCGAAACATCGCGGTTTATAAATTATGGAGTGTTCGGAACAACTCGGTCAAGCCTCTTTTATATTGTTTCCACAGAGTTGACCGAGGGGTTCCGCATGTAGTATAGGGTAATGGCGCCTCCCATTGAACGTCTTTAAAATCTTGCTCTAAAGAACGCTTTGTCCAAAAACATCTTAAGAAATCTCAAGATATCTCAAGAAATCTCGCTCTAAAGAACGCGCCTCTGGTGCCACTGGTAATCATAAAGGCTAACCTGTTCGAGAGATCACAGGTCGATGTCCTGCTTTTTTTCTGGGAAATCTAAACGACCTTTTTGCACCACAGAAAGAAAGTCATTTGATTGGAGGTACAAAAAGATGTCACAGGTATGTTGGGCATACAATTATCGTCACTTTTCTACAGAAACCTCGTAACTTCAGCTTGTATTAAGCTGCAGTTACGAGGTTTTTAGAGAAAAGCGACGATATACATCCAGTTTTTATGAACAGTTGTTTACAAAATTTTGACCAAAAATGTGCACACATCTCTAGTATTGTTTTGTCAAATGGGTGCGATGTACAATGTACGTCATATTTGCATTTTATGCTCTCTTAGAAAAAGAATTTAGCTTATTTCCACTAAGACCCCCCCCCCCCCACACACACACACAACAGCCACCGGAAGTTGTACTTTGATGACAATTATGGCCAATCACCGTTCGTTACCATTGCACGTGGGATGCATTGCTCGGAATTGGGTCAGAGCCTCGATCCGGCTGATGTGTTGATGTGTAACAAATTGTAACCATGTCTGGGTGTACCTTCCAATAAACCCAGTGTATGCCACCGGAAGCGGTTCATAGGTACGGACTAAAACGATGATTGAAAGGGGTAAATGCCACAATACACATACGAGTAGGTGCATTTACAGTTCATTGTCATATAAGCCTAGATTCGAGTTTAGATTAGGAAATAATAGGCTGCCATGTTGCAGGCCAGTAGGAACATGGGGGCTAAAAATGCGAAATTTTCCTTATTATACACTGAAAATTTAGGGAAAATCCAATTTAGCCCCCATCCCAAGATTCGGACAAATGGGCTTAAGTCCACCAAATATGAAATTGCTTCCTGTGGGCCTGTGTTGTCATTTCAGGCCAATATGGATATAGATTGACCTGCAAAAGATGCATTCTGATCAACATCCATGTTGCTTTCTGATAGTAATTTTCTTCCTTCTTACCTTTCTATGAGTGGCATGAAACTACAATAAGGCGTAAGCAGATTAGAGTGATCTATTGTGGGACCATATGGGGTCTCATACACAACATTATGTGTAACATTGTACTTATTTATCCTTTTGCATGTTCCATTTCCTCAAAAACTTTACTTTGAACAAATTAATGCAGTTTTTT
This sequence comes from Fragum sueziense, assembly GCA_963680895.1. Taxonomy (NCBI): domain Eukaryota; kingdom Metazoa; phylum Mollusca; class Bivalvia; order Cardiida; family Cardiidae; genus Fragum; species Fragum sueziense. Next base: position 25,428,959 of record OY804606.1, on the reverse strand, counting down.
GTCCTATTTTGGGACAAATATCCCTTTAAATTAAAAACTACCAGTAATATTAAGTTATCTATGGATTGATCGCGTAATAATTAGTTCGTTTTTTCTTCATTAATATAGATAACCATCACATCCCCAAAGTTTATTGACTCTAGACTCAAATTGACTCTTTCCCAAACGGTAAAAATATAGGAAGTTCCAATATGAAAGCAGCTGTAGACCACAGAATAGATGTACGAGTAGATAGATTCAATTTTTGTACAACAAGGCTTAGAAAGCATTTGGACAGAAGGAGAAAATGCTGATCATCAGCATTTTCTTCTTCTGTCTCAATGTTTTGCCAGGCAGCTTCTGTTAGGGACGTCATAACTAGGTCTTGTTTGAGAAATGGGTATAGAAGTCGTGACAAAGTTAACCCTTTCCCAAGCAACATCCACCTGGGCAAACAGAATATTAGACTCGTCCAAATCCAAAGATGCTGCAGACGACAATTTCAAGTGAATGGAATTCTACATTTCTCGGTCTTTGTAGCGTGGTCAGAAAATATTGTGGGAAATGAAGAAGTTGCTTGTCACAAGCAATTTCTTCGTTTGCAACGATGATATCCAAAACATTCATTTTTAAGGGGGCCAAAAGAGTCAATGTGTGGGAATGGGTTAAAGCTTCCAAGATGAACCCCTTTTGCTTGACAGATCAAATGAGAAATGAGTAACAACTAACAACGCATTTTTTTCTGGTGGAATTCATTTCAAGAATGATTTACAACTTTCTATTTACTTATTCGCACGAAAGTTGCAGACACATTCTATCTTCTAAGAACCTTATTTTCCCCTTCATTTAATTTTATGCATTCGGTTTGCGTTTTACGGCTTTTGTGGATTTTACCTTCCCGTCTTTAACCCTTTTCCAAACAAATCCTGTTATTGACGATTCTAATAGAAATTAAACTTGGAAACACACTGATATACAAGAAGAAATACTGATAAACAACATTTTCTTCTTTTGTATATAATTTGTAAAGATAAGTTATATTGTGCATACTAGTTAATCAAATCTTTCATTCAAATTGTGTTGTCTGCAATAGCTAAAACCAATCAACAATTTTAGTCAGGACAAAATTCTGAAAAAGTCGCTTAGTTTTTAAGGTATAGGCATTTTGTGAAGAAAAGGGTTTGAGATCGATTCTAGGGGTATTTGGGTATGCTGAGTCCGAAAAACAATGTTGCCAAGCTGAAAAATGGCTCCTTCATCATCTAATTTGCATATTTTCAAAATGGCCGCCAAAACCTCAAATATGCAGTAATAATGTTGTTATTTATAATTTTTTCGACATCTTTTTTTCTGAATATCACAAATTTCTTGTTAACAGACTAAAACTAAATGACGAAATAGGTAATTGAGAAATAAAAAAAATATATTCGTTTTTGAAAATTACCGTATAAATGGCAATAAACCCCATTGAAACAATAACATTAATCTACATTTTATTTTCCTGTGTGAAATGCAGTGAAATTGTTCAAAATACTATTTTGGAAATGTTATGCATTAAATGTAAAGTTTCGAATGCAGATATGATATAGAACACACATTTGAGCACGGCTGCCTTTTGACCATATATTAATGCTTTTAACGTAGATCTACCTCAAACAGGCCAATTCAAAAACCATGTAAATAATTGTTCGCATAATTTTGCCAAAATAATGATACATCCTTGCCACTATATTGAAATCATGATTTGGTTAAACTTGTTGCCAAAATATCCACAATAAATTCTTAGAAATATAAATCAATGTCCAAAATGGTTAGAAAAAAGTTTACCGTATTCGTTCTAATAAAGGATAGTCTAGTGTGAGAAATTCCATTTTGTGTGAAATTCCATTTTTTTGCACTTTCATGTACACTCATGATTCTAAACTGTTGAAGATATAGGTACTAAAATTGTTTTAATTTACATTTTGATATCCTTTGACATTGAACACATATTAAACAGGTAACAAACTTAGGCACTGGACAATATTAAAAAGTACAATTATCTTCGATTTCCAAATTTTGTTAGATTGCAAAGTTGGTTGAGTGTGGCAAACCTAATTCACTGTAGTATGTTGAACTTAAATTTTTCAGAAGATAAATTATTTGTTCATTTTGACACCATTTCAAAGAGGCAACTTATTGATCTACATACGATATTGATAATACCCCGGTACTAGAAACTGGATATAGTGACTAATATACTATATAATACAGATTTTCTAGTCGACAAATACACGTTACATAAACTTTAATGATTGAATGTGGTTAAATTGTCAGTAACATTACAGTGACTGATGCACATGTTCATCATGTTCCTGACATGTTTCGAACAGGTGCAACATCCAAAGTCAATAGCTGCTTATCATACGTACATGTAGATTATATGTAGGCGATTCATCCTTTGGTTACATACTTTTTGTAATACCTTAAAAAGTATTTTGACGCCCATGGGTTCGAACCCACAAGCCCTGGATAGATAGTCTCTGTTGTTATTTATTGAACTATTGCAGCTTTATCCGAAAATGTTAGAACTATTTCATCTATTTAATGATAATGCGTAAAGTATTGACAGTTTCATCTAGAGCCCCTATCATTGGTTGTGCACACACATTTGTATAAAACTACCTTTCAGCTGTGCTCATGACAAGGGCCGTATCATTTGTCATGAATTGTCATAAATGTAAAATATACATTTCCTGGTGTATACCCCCATGCGTTCAGAGTTCACACAAGTTTAAAATGAAGGTTCAAATATGGACGCCACACCAGGACATTAATAAGAATAGCCTAGACAGAGGCATTGGCGTCTTCAAAGCTAAACATTTCTTCACACATACCTGAGAGGCAAGTAAGAAGAAAATGATTATGATAAGAGAAGTGTTTTTTTGCCTGATACTGCACAGAGACATTAATAGCTTCATTATTATTGACATGAAGGAATCAAATTCTGATATTTCAAATTCGCTTTGTCATATAATTATGTTTGAAGAATACAATCTGAAGCTTATGTTCAAGTATTAATTTAACCTATGCTCTGCAGATGTTTACACCAATTCCATCGGTTCTCATGTATGAAAAATCTCAAAAAGGAACACTAAGTCTCAATATCCAGATCCATCTGTTACTAAAGTTCATTATCTTTGTATTTATACTTATTAAAAATTGAATAGCTGAAAAGTCAGATATGTTATATGGAAAGTATCATTGTAATAACCCTTTTTTGGAAACGAGAGTTACGCATGCTTCATATGATAGATTATGTTATTATACCGAATACAAATATTTTGTTTAATGTCTTTGATAATGCTGCACTTCGTTGCTGACCCAAAATTTGCAAAATGTCATTTAAATGTAGTCGGTTTTAAGATGCGCTTTTTGCATTCTAAAAAATACAGTAACCAACCTATCTACATGTATCGAAAACGTTGTGTTTGTTCACAACTCCTACGTTATTTCTGATAAAGACAGCTGACTTTCATCTTCTATTCAAATGTTTCATTTTAATACTTCTTTAGATAAGTGTAGTCGTCATTTTCTCATGCATGTTTGTAGACAACTTTTCGATGTTCTAAGAGGGGCCAATGCTAGTATGTCAAACATAAAAGCAGGTAAGAAATGTCATATGGATTGGTCAACCTGTATGGGTAGATACGTACTGTATCATGAAAAATTGCATTAAATTAATTTAGTCCTTCTATATGAAGTTTGTATCTAACTTCACCTACCACATTATTAGTTTCTCATTAAATTCATAGGAAACTAATCATTGATGAAAACCTTGGTACTGACGACATAATCCTTTTTCTGTCCAGAAAATACGATGTGCATACCACTTATGAAAACTCTAATTGTCACCATGTTGTTCTGATGCCTGAAATATCTCTCATGGACTCTTTAAGTAGACAGGGAAATGTCTAATCACCACCGAAAACATACATTTTGTACAGGATCGTAATGCGATTGCACTAAACGTATGATTATACGAAGATAGCAATTTTATATTTGAAACTTGGACACATTCACGTTCTTTGCAATGTAACTCAATTTAAAACCTGTATATAGGGTGTGTTATCGGTTTTATTGGAATAAATACGGTGCTTAGCTCTTATGACATTTTCTGTTATCAAATCAATTCTGGTATAAATGAATTCAGATGATATTTTTCCGGAGCTCGTTTCGATCTAGCCATAAGTACCAAAGACATGTTGAAATATGTAATATAAGTTTTTTAAAATCAAAATGTATATGTAAACGTCTAAATTGGTATTGTTGGTAAAAGTTATGTGTTTTAACGGCGCTTTTTTCAAAGACAAAAAAATAAACAAAAAAAAATGATAAATAAATTCAAGGTGAAAGTGATATTCTGTATGTTTAAAAATGTTTAATTGTCAGTAATATGGTAAAAGACGATTAAAAATAGTGTCAACGTGGTTCTATTTACTTTTGAAATTATTTTCTCATTAGTTTTAAACAATTTATGGCAAAACATCTCAACAATTTGGTTAAGATTATGCCAAAAACTTGAAAATGATATTCTCTATATTTAAAAAGGGTTTATTGCCAGTAATACGGTAAAAGATTATTAAAGATAGTGTCAACGTGATTCTATTTACTTTTGAAATTAATTACTCAATAGTTTTAAACAATTAATAGCAAAATATCTCAACAATTTGGTTAAGATTATGCCCAAAACTTTGATACTATATAGCAGATTTTATGTTTTTGGCGGCCATCTTGAAAATATGCAAATTAGATGGTGAAAGAGTCATTTCTTTTCCTCATTCACGCGCTAAACCATTTAGTTTTAGTCTGTTAACATGAAATTTGTGATATTTAGAACAAAACATGACGAAAATATGATACATAACAACATAAATATTGCATAATTGAAATTTTGGCGGCCATTTTGAAAATATGCAAATTAGATGATGAAGAAGCCATTTTTCAGCTTGGCAACATTGTTTTTCGGATTCAGCATACCAAAATACCTTTAGAAACGATCTCAAACCCTTTTCTTCACAAAATGCCTTTATGTGATAACTTTTCTAAATTCGTGCCCTGACTATTTCTTATTTCTTCCCTTTGAGAAAGTGATTTATTAAGCCCTTTATCAGTAAATAGAAATGTGAAAAACATTTTATTTTAAACAATTTTTTAAATGAACTAAAAATTTGGCTGAAAAGGAATGAGAAATGTTCGAAGTAGATCCAATAAGTCTTTGGTACATATACAGTTATAATACCACAAAGATGTCCATATAATCATTTCGTTGGTGATTAAACGGTGGGGAATCAAGTGACACAACATCACAGAAACTCGTCAATAATAATTGTGACCTGTCACGCTAAAAGGGACCTTATCGAAAGTGTGAAAAATATCGACCCTAGTCAGTCTGCGCAGTCCGCGCAGTCCGCGCAGCCAGACCAGGGCCGACACTTTTCACTTTTATCAGTTTTATGTAATTTTCTAAATCCGGAAAGTTTTACCTATCTTCCTATATGTTCATTTTTCGCATAATTGACCTGGTTGACCTGTGCTGTGTCTGACAAGTTTGTAAAAATTTGGATTTTTGGAGTTCGGATAAGGTCCCTTTTAGCGTGACGGGTCACAATTGTTTACGTACATGGCCAATTTGAACTCAGTTTGAATCAGAGAAGGTGGAAAAATTATCGGTAGGCCTATTTCCTAGAAGTGGTAGATCTTTTGAATCGGTCGATTTAAAAGTTATTGACGACCAATCATTTGTATCTTGCTTGCCTATATATTCTGACCTTTTAGAACGGATTGGACATCATTTAGATTCATCCTAACTATTACCGGATTTGTTGCACATTTTCCTTCATTTCCAAGTCTGACGTAATTTATACATGCATGAGTCAACGAATGCAAAACAACAAAAGCACAACAACGGAAACAAATAAATCGCAAAGGAAAAACTGAGCAAGATACACTATAGATATACAATCCATCATTTACGTTTTTACGTGCAGTACGTATGTTACGTCAACGTGCGTGCAAAAACGTCGTAACTACAGCTTGACTAAGCTGTAGTTACGGCGTTTTTGACGTACGTCAAGAAATAATGTATTGGTAAAAAAAGGAAGAAGGAAGAATACGAAAATAGAAAATGCTTGTTAATTAATGCAGCCATTCGACGCCAGGCTATATTCAACGTGAAGTCATGGAGCTAGGGGCAAATTTCTTAATCCTTTCCAAAGTAAAACAGTTATGGACATGCAGAAGTTGAAAATAGATAAATTGGTGTAAATAGATATCGAGTTTGTGTACATTAATGCACAGAAAACATTGAAGGAAATGAAAAGCTGCTAACAATGACTTCCAAAGACGTATGTCAGAGACGCAAAAACATAGTTCATTTGGAAAAAGATTAATGTGGTAAATTGCAAAATGGTTTGAAAGCCGTTTTCGACAATTTGTCAGCTTAAGCTCACGATAAATGACCTGGCTATTAGCTAGGTATGCTCTGACGCGACGTCAGCTACTGGTACTCATAAGCGTAACACGACGTCAAATGCTTTTAACGTTAACCGCTTTTTATCTTCTGTTGATCAGTCGGTTTTTGTCTACTAGAGATTGTTTATAATGAGAATTATATTCGGTTTAGAAGAGGAAGGTTTTGTTAATACGCAATTAATCATCATTTATTCATTATGTAAAACTTTTCCCTGGTATAACATCGTACCGAAACTCCACAAAAATTCTAATGATTATCATGTTACCGGTATTTCATTTCAATATTCATTTTAAATACCGCTCCAAAAGCTGGAATTACACGTAGTTTTCAGTAGTTGTGACTGGGTTAATCAGAAAATGAATGAAAAAAAAAAAAAAAAAAAAAAAAAAAAAACAGGTGACTGACGTATTTCATTCAGAATTATCGGTATTATAAAGATCATGATTTTATGTAGACTAACATGATAGCAAAAGTAAACAATACCAACATTATTTCAGTCTGATCCAAATTCAAAAATCTTCGGATGACTAAAATGTGTTCTCACTTTTCCTGACTATGCATTTTAAGGTGCCCGTTCATCATATTTTTATTCATTTTTTTTTGAAAAACTTTGTGAGAAAAGGAGATAATGGTTATCATAGTTGTTTTCACCTATTTAATGTGTTATAGCATTTTAAAGAGCGTATTGCTTGTTTATGTTTGCTTGCTGGTTTTATCACTAATTTTGTCAATTGCACGAATTTGGAAATCGGACAAATATAAATATTTTAAGGCGGGGAAATGTAAATTTATAAAGAAACGACTTGAATAGACGAACATGATTTAAAGTGAACGTGCAACGTCATAATATAACGTTACGTCGGAAAATCGTTGTGTTTTCGAAATCGCTTTCGACACAGTGTTTTTGATATTTTGAAAGCATATCTAGCCGACACATCTTAACATTTTAACTAGATATTTAATAATAAATTTACTCACATTCTATATAACAATCATAGAAAAAATATGCAGGATTTGATTTAAGTTTCCTAGTTAAAACTCGGAAATTTACTAAAATTTACTCCATTTTACGGTTTTTACGTCATTTTTCTTACACAATGCGACACAGGTATTCTTTAATTGTGAAATGAGTTATGTATCGAATGATGCGAAATTCTACACATTAACTGGAAATTGAATTTACATTTAGGTGATCTGAATCGGCATTTCATCAACAAATTTATTCAAGTCGGAATTCTTAGTTAAACGTAATTTTACATTTTCAAAACGTTGCGATTTTCGCATGCGGACATTTTTTGTCATAACTTTTTCGAATACGCTTATTATTTGTTACTTTAACAATATTGCAAGTACTACACATTATATGATAGCATATAGAAATATGCATTTAGGAATGTATTTTCAAAGAAATTCTCCGTAGATAAAAAACAACAGTCACAAAAGAAAATTCTAAATGCGAAGTTAAAACTGAAAATGAACGTCGGCGGACATTGTCAAAATTATCCGTTTCATTCAAAACTTTTTTTTTACTTCGCTCATAAGCATCAATTTTCATTTTACCTTTCGATAGAAAAAATACTTACAAATAAGTTCCGAGAATAAATTTCTGATGGCTGCATTTTTCATGGCGATTTTTTGTCTTTCTCTCGATTTAATGAATTCTGTTTTACCAAAGGGGACACATTTAGCGCTTTTCTCGAAAACTCTATAACTTTACAACAAAAGCTTTCTACCTCGAAATATTACAACGACTGTAACGGGAAGAGTCATCGCAACTGTCTGCATGAAAATCTGTCGTTTGCTGCTATCCGCGTTGAAATAAATCAATGTTTTGTACGAGAATATGTAATGCGTTGTTACGCGGGGACATTGTGAAATAACGTTGTTTTACAAATTCTGATTGCTCGGAAATGCTAGGAACAAAGCACTCGCGTTTTATTATAATATCATGTGAATCCTTATTTCATAAGCTTCATTTTGATACATAACACACAGTGGTATTTTCTAATATAGGAGCTGTTATCGATACTAATTCACCACGCAATGTGCATTTTCTGAATAAGTACCAGTAGTTGACGTTACGTCTCTGCCAGATCATTTATCGTGACCTATATACCATGGCTGCTTGTCCTAGCCATGTTTTTCGGCATTCCTTGTGCCCAAAAAGCAAACATAGCATCCAATCTGAGCTACCGTCAGCACCATGCGACAGGTTTGGACATGGTTAGATTGGGCTAGCCGAATGGGTCGTTACTTTTGAAAGGTGTCATTTTCCAGTTATTAATTGGCCAGGTTGAATATGTCAACCTTTTTTTTTTATCTTTAATGGAAGGTTTCAAATACATGTAGTTTTAAAGATGTAACTGTAGATCTGATACCTTGAAATATTCCAATAATCTCGATGATAAAAACTCTTTAAAAATGTTGATTTTTTATAACACGATATCCATATTCACTAATTCAGTATGTTTTAACCAGTTTCCAACATTTAAAAACGATTGTCAAAAATAAAAGGATTTTTCAGATGACATAATCATTATCTTTAATGTTTACATTTGTATATTATAGCATGGAAACTTTTTAAAATGGCGTTATACAAATACGCAATGTACGTCATAGGACAATCTACCAGTCGCATTTGACAAGAAGCAAAACTCAACCTTCCAATCAACCAGGGCAAAATACTCAAACCTTAGGTGCGTTCTTTAGAGCGAGATTTCTTGAGAAATCTTGAGATTTCTTAAGATGTTTTAGGATAAAGCGTTCTTTAGAGCAAGATTTTTAAGACCCTCAATGGGAGGCGCCATTACCCTATACTTCATGCGGAATCCCTCGGTCAACTCTATAGAAACAATATAAAAGAGACTTGACCGAGATGTTCCGAACGCCCCATAATTCATAAACCGCGGTGTTCCGAATGCTCCATACTTATACAAATGACGTCATGATGACGTCATTTGTATAAATATGGAGCATTCGGAACAGCTCGGTCATAGTCTCGGTCTTAAAAACGCTTTATCCAAAACATCTTAAGAAATCTTAAAAAATCTCGCTCTAAATAACGCGGCTCTTGTTAGCAAGACTATGTGGGCTGCAGGCAAGACTGTACCGACTGCAAAGACTAATAAGAGTCGATGAAAAGGTCCCATTTTATCGTGGCCTCCACGCGCATATACGCCATATGAACATCTACGGGTCGCCTTTGGCAATTAACAAAAATCAATTATTCATCTAAAACAGGGCTACTGGCCAGTCCGTGCGTCGCCATTTTTCCATTTAATCCTTTTTCCCTGATGTCAATGATTTTATGGCTTTTCCTGGACGATCTAGTCTATGGGACAATGCCTTTCCCCATTTCCCAAATGATAAAGTTTGCTGAATCAAAAACTGTTGCAGAGGATAAAATAGAAATGAGTTGTGTACCGTATAGCACAAAAATATCATTTTCTCTCATTGTTTCCCAATTCCTTTCCCGTGGACGGCAAAACTTTAATTATTTTAAAGAAAGCATCACCAAAACACAGGAATTGGTGTAGTCTCATCTTATGAACACCACATCGGAAAAGGTGGAAAGCTTATATAATAATCTACTTCTTCGAAACTTCATTACTCATCGAATGCACGTGCCTTCAAAAACCAGCATTTTTCCCCTAAGTTGATAATTTTATAGAACTCATTTTGCGCCAAATTCCGGTAACTTACCTCGTAATCAAACTAATGCTGATTTAGACGTTTCCGAATTCAATATTTTAGTGTTACACAATTCTGTGGCGTAGGTTAAGATATGATTCAACTTCTGAAAGATAATATTAAGCTGCAATTGGCCTTATGATAGTCTACCCGTATTGAGATTCGCGCGACGTCGGAATTATTCGGGCGACGTCGAAAACATTGGGCAGTGTCCGAGAACTTTCCGCCGCCGAATGTTTACAACCGCCCCCGAATAGGTTCGGATACGTAACGACGACGCTCGAAAAAAAAAAAAAAAAAAAAAAAAAAAAAACACACACACACACACACGATGTTTTATGAATCTCACAATAGCCACATTACGGGTATTCTATCTTAATGATTCAGTAATAATCTTTTTTGATAAGTCATTATTGTGATTGACTCGAGATGTTGTTGGCGTCGTTTCTTGGTATAGAAAACGTTAGATACATGTCACGCAAACGTACATATCGATATCAATAATTTGTCTATCATAGAGGTCAAAGTGATGGTAAAACCGCTGAGGAATACAAATTCAAGGTTAAATGATAGAATGAAGGCACAAATAAATATTAGACATGACCTGACCGAATTTCGTCAATTTCGCGACAGTTCTATCTCATTGCGGGAAAGGATTAAACTAATTATCAAAGAGAATTAAGGACTTTTCAGACAGTTGGTCTGGTTTTCCGCAGTCAAACGGAATTTCCCGGCGAGACGTGACCAATTCACGCGAGACTTACAGGCATTCACGTGACCCCGCGAGAGCCATAAAACGCGAGGTATTTGGCGCCGTTATCTGAGTCAAAGACCAATCAAAGACGATTTTCAGGATTAATTTCGAATTGTCGATATGTTTGTCGTTTCGCCACAAAAGGCTCCATACATAGGAAAAAAACTGACCCGAGAATTCGTCTGTTGACCAATGTCCATGAAATATCGATGTCTGTCTTCGCTCTCCTGGTAACTGCAGCTTCAACCAAGCTGCAGTTACGCACTTTTGAAGAAAAAGCAACGACGTCAAAAATACGAGGGTTGTCCTGAAAGTTCGTGGACACACAATTTATTTTGCGTCATAATACTTTGTTTGTGAAAAAATCATTATCACGTGAAAGCTAAACATCTATTAAGTACGTTTCCAGCAAAAAGTAATAAATTTGATAAGCAGTTTTTTTTCCAATAGAACCTTAAACGACCCTACATAGGGGTACCCGGAGCACGTCAAATTTTTAACTTTTAGGCTACCCATGTCTGTGTTTTTTAATTGAATTTAACGAATGAAATTGGCGGGAAACAAAATAACAAATGTATAAAAATGTAAAGTAACATTCCGACTCTATATTTGTTTTAATTTCAATGTTGTCGCGTTAGAAATTGACATTTGAGGATGATTTAAAGAAGTTTGACATAGAAGGAAATCTGTCAAAAATGACGACGTCGGACGTTTTGGCGGAGAAGCGCGTTCTTGTGAAATTTTGCGTGGAACTAGGAAAACGCCGGCAGAGACCAGGGAATTCGTTAATTCTTCTACGAAGTGACCCTGTGTGCCGTATTATCTCCTTTACAAATATCACAAACGTTTCCGGGGAAGCAATAGCTGATTCGAGGTCTCAAAGATCGAGTGTTATAACAGATTGAAATGTTAATTCGGTGAGTGACGTCGTGAATGGCGATAGGCAAATTACAGTAAGATATATCGGGTGGAAAATGTGAACTGTAAAAAATTGTTAACATGATCCTCAGAAAATATTTGAAACTGAAAACAGTTTGTACATGAGGGTGCGTAGAATGATTTCTGAAGAAAATAAAACAACACAAGTCTTCGTGGCAAAGTTATTTCTTCGTCGCTGGAACGTCGTAACGTCATGACGTGCTCCAGGGTGCATCAACCTTCTTTACAAAAACACACGTAGTTCTGTTAAAAATGGATGGATTTCGTTCAAATTTTAAGATGTTGTTTCTAAGATATTGTTTAATGGCCGCATGTGTGTGTTATAAAATTTTCTTTACTCATCTATATATATGAAACAGTGTCCACGAACTTTCCGGACAACCCTCGTATATAGCTCTTTACAATCTTATATATCTCATAAAAGATACAGGATATCGAACGAAAGTAAATGGTTGTGATATGAACGAGATAGGCCTATCTACCAAAATAGCAGAGAAACCCCCTCAACAAAAACAACACATCCCTTCCTTCCTGGCGCATCAAATATCGATTGTTTGCAGCGATTTGTTCCAGACAAAAATGGCCGTAAATCAGGATGCACCACTGAACCGTGAAACATAGTTACTCTACTTACTACCTTCTACCTTTATCGTGATTCCGATATTTTGTGGCGCCATACCTCAGGTATAGGATTCCGGTAGACGACGATGACGACGACGAAAACATCAACAATAACAACTCAACAAAACAACAGCACGTTCCCTTCTATTGTGACGCGTCCAATATTGATTGTTTGTAGCGATTTGTTCCAGACAAAAATGGCCGTAAATCAGGATACCCCACTGAACCATGAAACATAGCACCTCTACTTATTACATTCTACCTTTATTCTGTGGGCGATTTTGGCTTACTTGCTTGTTATAGTAGTTGTTCTAGGTCTGCCATCAATTCTTTTCCAAACTCATCGCAAAAAACCCTTACATATTCCCTTCTTTTGTGACTCGTCAAATATTGATTGTTTGTAGTGATTTGTTCCAGTAAAAAATGACCGTAAATCAGGATGTCCCACTGAACCATGGAGCATATCTCCTCTACTTATTACATTCTACCTTTATTCTGTGGGCGATTTGGGCTTACTTGCTTGCTATAGTAGTGGTTCTAGGTCTGCCATCAATTCTTTTTCCAAAGTCGCCACCAATAAACCCCTAATTATTCATTTCTTTTGTGACGCGTCTAATATTGATTGTTTTGTAGTGATTTGTTCCAGACAAAAATGGCCGTAAATCAGGATGCCCCACTGAACCATGGGTCAAAGCTCCTCTACTTATTACCTTCTACCTTTATCCCGTTGACGATGTTGGGTTACAACTTGCTTGTTATAGTAGTGGTCCTATGTCTGCCATCAATCATTTTTCCAAAGTCATCACAAAAGCTTACATAATGTATTCCTTTCTTTTTTAACGCGTCAAATATTGATTGTTTGTAGCGAATTGTTCCAGACAAAAATGGCCGTAAATCAGGGTGCCCTACTGAACCATGGAACACAGCACCTCTACTTACATATATTACCTTCTACCTTAATACCGTGGGAGATTTTGGGTTTACAACTTGCTTGGTATAGTAATTGTTCCTGGTCTTCTATCAATTCTTTTTCCAAAGGCATGGCATAAACCCTACATATTAATTTCTTTTATGACCCGTCAAATATTGATTGTTTGTAGCGATTTGTTCCAGACAAAAATGGCCGTAAATCAGGGTGCCCTACTGAACAATGGAACATCGTTCCGCTACCTACTACATTCTACCTTTATCCCGTAGGTGATTTTGTGTTTATAACTTGCTTGTTATAGTAATGGTCCTAGGTCTGCCAAGAATTATTTTCCAAAGGTATGACATAAACCCTACATATTCTTTTATGACCCGTCAAATATTGATTGTTTGTAGCGATTTGTTCCAGACAAAAATGGCCGTACATCAGGATGCCCAACTGAACCATTGAACATAGTATGCCCTACTTAATACCTTTATTCCGTGGGTATTTTTTGTGTTTACAACTTGCTTGTTTTAGTAATGGTCCTAGGTCTGCCAATAATTCTTTTCCAAAGGCATGGCATAAACCCTGCATATTAATTTCTTTTATGACCCGTCAAATATTGATTGCTTGTAGCGATACACCCAAACACACTTTGAATTTTTAACCGTGACCTGTGTATGCATGAGAGCAAACAAAAGGTCACGTGGTCGTTTTACTATATAATTCATTGAGCGAGTCGTTATTTTCACGCGAGCATTTTTCAATTATTCTGCCTTAGTACTAAGAATATTTTATACAGTCATTTACGTTAATTATTAGAGTTTTGAATTACAGAAATATTTTTGCAACTTTGATTGAAAAAAAGAGATTTTTTGGCTTGTAATCATTCGTACCCTGTCTCCATCGCCCGTTACCACCATGCAAGTTCAGGATGAGCTACTGCTTTTGAAAACCAAATAAAATCAATTTTGCAGAAGCATTTGAGCTCCTTAGTACTGTCCAAGTGTGAGCGGTAATATTTTGCATGTGTTTGTGCTCTAGATTAGAGCCAATAATGGACAGGTCACAGGATGTATTCCCAGCCTCGGAGCGTGGACAATTATAAATAAACTTATGGCTGAAATATTGTTAAGAGGTGTTAAATTAAAAAAGAAATGAAAAGAAAAATGTTTTAAGCCTTTACCAAACAAGAAATGTTAATGTTTTGACTGTCAAGGGCGGATCCAGGATTTTTTCGGGGGGGGGGGGGGTCTAGCCCATAAGATGGAAGATGGCTTTAAATTTGTGAATTGTGTAACGATACATGTATAGGCCTACTGTACTAACTTTGTATAGTCAAAATTCGATTTTCGGCCAATTCAAGGCGAGGTCCGGACCCCCTTCTAGATCCGCCCTTAACTGTACTACAGAGATTGTTTCGAAAATCATTTCAAGAGACAAATTAATGAAATACTTTTAATCAGCAGTTTCCCCTTTTGCCTCAACGTTTTCTATACTTCTATGTACACACGCAAGGGTGGATCCAGGATTTTTTCGGGGGGGGGGGGGGTTCCAAGCCCAATTGCCAGGGAGGGGGAGGTCCACGCCCAAATGATGACTTAAATATGTTAAATTATGACGCTTTGATTATGGTCAACATTCAATTTTCGGCTTATTCCAGGGGGCGGGGGCGATCATCCCGAACCCCCCTCTCTAGATCCGCCCTTGCACATACAAAATCCTACTTTCAAGATGCTCATTCTGTTGTCTGCAAGAGCTTCCAAATTGAATCAGGTGCCGTTTAGAAAAGGGTTTTAAAAGCCGCTGTCAAACTTGAAAAATCTAAATAATTTGTCGTTTGGGAAATGGGCTTTAAATAAGAGCAATGCCTTTATTATCAAATTGATCTACCATAATGAATTATTATGAATTTCGGTACTGATATTGTCATCTTCACACTGAAAATGGCATGTTTCGTACATTTTTTTTGGGGGCGGGGGGGGGGGGGGAAAGGGGGTTAAATACATGAAAATGACAGTTGAACCTGGCGGCTAGGTCCTCAAAAGATCCGTGGGTACTACGTTTTCGGAGGGTCAAAAATGACTTAAAAGCCAGTAAAGACCATAATTGGAAGTCAGTCAATGATATCCCGTCGAGATTCACAGAGGAATCATCACAAAACGGAGTGTGATTCCTCTTAAACTTCTTCTTTCCTCCGTTCATTTCCATTGCACGTTGAATGCTTTGCTCTCAATTGGGTCAGAGCCTCGATCTGGCATTAAAAAGTGTTACTATTTTTAGTAACAAATTGGAAGTGTGTTTGGGTGTATTTGTTCCAGACAAAAATGGCCGTAAATCAGGATGCCCTACTGAACCATGGTACACAGCACCTCTGCTTATTACCTTGCTACCTTTATCCTGATCCCGATCTTTTGGGCACCAAGCTCCTTATACCATAATTAAAGTACTCCAGTTATCATTACTTACCAAATTCAAGTTCGCCTCCATCTTCGGTCTTATTCGTGATAACGGAAATTGATGAGGTTATCCAGATTTTCTTAAATCTGGATAGCATCGTCAATCTCCATTGCCATAGATGGCGTCAAAGTTGCACGAAGAGTAAAGTATTAAAATAGCTGGTGGACTGCCTTAATTATAACCTTCGGAAACTATGTTTCCAACGATGTAGCAACTTGTAAGCTCGAAACCCGGCTCCGCCACTATTCCTGCAAGACCGGGTGACATTTTCTACCTTTTATTTGCATTGTAACATAAAATGACAGGAATAGTTCAATGTGATATACAAATTGTATGTTGGTTGAATGTTGAACTCGTTGTCTGTTCAGAAACGTTTGGTGTGGAACTAGAAGCAATCACTGACGAATCTTCAGGCACGTCTTTTTTAAAGCGACATCGCTGCATATATACTAAAGGTAGTCCACCCATAATGAGATTTGCGCGACGTCGGAATTATTCGGGCGACGTCGAAAACATTCGGCGGTGGAACTTTCCACCACCGAATATTTACGACCGCGCCCGAATAAGTTCGGACACGTAACGACGGAGCTCGATAAAATCCGATGATTTGTGAATTTCAAAATGGCCACATTACGGGTATCCTGCCTTGAGCGACATCGCAGCATATACTTAAGCATTAAATTTTTATTTATTTCTTGATCGGGCAGGGCAGTGAGCAGCACTGGAGATTTGCTTTGGAAAGAATTTACCCTTTCCCATACAAGACCCGGTGTTGACGTCCGTATTCGTTTGAGATAACATTGAGGCAAAATAAAAAAATGTAGATAAGCAGCATTTTCTCCTTTTGTCCGAATATTTTGATTTTTTTTTAAAAAAAATTGTGTTCACAAAGCCATTCCTTTTCAACATCCATTTTACCCAATGCAGATTCTGTCAAATTGGAATGTGTGTCGTTATGGAAATCCTGCAAAGACACAAATCTGAAATTTCATTTTCAAATTCTATGACAAATAATTGAAAAATATTCGCTTTAACATGTAGTGAAAAAATGTCTTAAATTTTCTATTTTATATGAAAGAATGTATTAAGCAGTGAAAATTTATGGGGCATGTATAACATAAACCGGCTTGATAAAGAAGTAAATCGCAAATTTTATGACTTTAATAATTTTTCAATCTATTTTGCGTCGGGTAGCTTATGAAATACTATCATAACAAACCATTTTCTTCATATTGTATTTAAAAAAGAGAGGAAAATCATCAGATGAGAAAATCAAAGAAAATGAATTAGAAAGAACACTTTGAATGTGAAGAAAGATATCGTCGGTACATGTAGGCCTATTCCCATTACCACACAGTGACGCGTTTTGGCGACCTATAAGATAATGGCTTTGGAAAACATTGTGGAAAATGGAGAAATTGCTTTTGACAAGCAATTTCTTCATTCTCACACTGTTTTCTACCCAACCAGACAAAAAATAACGAAATAAATTCCGTTCATTTAACAATGTCGTCTGTAACATCTTTGAATTTGGACCAAATCAAAATAATGCCGCCATGTCAAGTTAGACTAAAAACAAGAAAGACAGAAATAAAACAAATACAGAAAGATCAAGTTGTACCACCATGTCCTACACGATGGGAACATAGAGCAAGAAAACTACTTCACCTATGTTGTGCGTACTGGAGACTGTCTTCTCCCTCATTTTTAGAATGGTCACCATATTTTACCAGCCATGAAACGTTTTACAAACTGACATGGAAGAAATCGTTGAAAAACAACAACAGGAAAGATAGATAATTTCACTGGTCCAATGACATGCTTAGGACCATTAAGCGTGTATTTTTAGCTAAGCCAAGAATATACTCGTGAGTAAACGATACCTTCAATTTCGATCCTGATCAGATTGTGTGAATGCGAAATCGGCTTTGATCAGACAACGTAAATGTGTTGGCTAATATGGACCCATGACCGTCTTTAATACCATAATCCTCATTTTCCATAATATCATCTTAATAATGTTTGCAACTTTGGCAAAAGAAGAAAACAGTGATCATGTGGCTATTTTCTCTTTTACAACAATCTCTTTCAAAGCACAATCAATTTCAATCGTCAAAATTATATAAATTGAAAGGGTGATAACGAAATCATACACGAACTTTGGATTTGTTTATTTATTATGGAAATGTAGAACAAAGAGAAAACGTTTTCTTCTTTTGTCTCAATCTTTCCCAAATCACTGTGCTAGAAACGTTAAAACCATGCACTATTTAGAAAAGTACTAACCCGCAAAAGAAAAGGCTTGAGACAATTTTGAGGCAAAAGTAGAAAATTCTGATGACAGCATTTTCTCCTTTTTGTCTCAATATTTTCTATGCCATAGCATACAAATTTTATACTTCAGATATCTATCGTTTTGTCGTCAGCAAGTCCGTTCAATTTGGACCAGTACAAAATGTTACCGTTTGGGAAAGGGTTAAGCCGTAAAGGATTAAGGATACTAGAAGCGCCATAAATCTCAAGTTTTATGAAGATAGATTCAATTAAAATGGCTTGCAAATTTGTCGGCATGTGACGTAATGCTCTTTGATGAAGACGTTACCTTAACATTTTGGATAAAAATGATAATTTGACGCAGGAAATTAAATAATGATATTAATGTCATTGTCCTTTCGAAAAATCAGTTGAACCCTTTTTGAGACAATCAAAATTTAGACCGGTACATATAAAGCGCATAGTTTGGTTAATGTAGTATATTATTGTAGTGTATTATTGAGTCGAGTAATATAGTATAAATCTATCGTTGGATTTGACACTAACTTGGATCCAGATCAGTCTGAACATATGGCGTAGTCTGATCTACAGACTTGTCCCTAATCCATTTTTACTGAGTATATGTATACGAATACATGTATCATATGTTTTGTTTCACCTCCAATTCAATTTGAACTCGTCCAAAATATGGTCATTTTTAAAGGGACATTTCATTCCAATTTCAAATTTTTAAAGTATGTCTTGATGCCAAGATTGGTTATTCTAATGAGTATACATACTATTAGTTTTTTGAAGTTGTTGCCAATAAGCGAGAAACACACATTCAAAGTTGAGACATAATAGATAAATTACATATAAACTGTTGTCCACAACAATTTGTTCAATTTAACACAAAAATATGAATTTCTCGTAAACGGCGCAATATTTTGGCTTGAAATTTTCAAAATTTTCACAAGGAAATATGCTCTTTCAGATAAAATTAAAAGTAAAATTTATGACAAAAAATTCTGAAATGTCACTTTAAAGGATTCGACCATTAATATTGGCAAAGGCTAATGATACATCGCTACAAGATATAGACACGTAAATTGTATATGTTTATGCCATAAAATGTAATCAAGAATGTACGAAAGTAGCCTTCAATAAGATGCTATATATGATTTATTATACCTGCTTGTAAAGCGGTACGAAAGACTACCTAACATGACAAGAGGAAAAAAGAACACCCAGTCACAACCATGGTGGGTGTTTTAATGCAGGATACAAGCGCGGCAAACTCAGACGAACTTAGGGCATGTATGATGCATAGAGCGGGTTGAAAGTGTCAACGGCGTACCTACCCAATTTGAAGGCGATCGTAGACGACAAAGTGGATGTATGTTTAACTAAGATTTGTACTTAATAAAGCAAGAAAATATTGAGAAAAATGAAATGGTTGATTACCAGCATTAGTTTTTCTTCTTTTGTCTCATTGTTTACCCAAGCTTATCTCACACTTACAGGGAAAGTCAAAACTAGGCCTTGATTGGGAAAGGGTTTAAAGATTTAGAAAATTATAACAAATGTGGCCTGTATAAGCCAAACAAGGAAGCCTTTCCAAGTATCCGAAAACTTCACGAAATTGTAGACGAAAAACATTATTTTCCATTGTCATTCCTTTCCTTGACAAGTCCTGGTTTTAACCAACATTGAAGAGTGTTCTTTTGGAAAACATTGGGGTAAAGAAAGAAAATAAAGACGATGTCCATTTTTCCTATTCCTCAATGGTTACTAGTATACCTTGCAAAGTTACAATTTCAAAGATTCTAATCACATTTAGCTTGACATCTGCAACGTATTTCAATTATGTCCGGTATAAATGTGTGTAGTCAAGGAAAGTGGTCAAACCTTTCCCAATTAAGACACGGTTTTGACGTATTTAACGCAAAATGCTTGAGAAATATTAAGACAAAAGAAGAAATGCTGATAACCAGCATTTTCTCCTTTTGTCTCAATATTTCTAAGTAGTAGTGCTCATGATTCTTATCTTTACCAACATCTATTTGTCGTATGCAGCAGATTCCAAATGGGGCCGTCTAACTGTGTCTCGTCTGTGGAAGGGTTAACCAATTACCACACAATGACTCCTTTTGACTCCCTACAAGATCATTGCTTTTGAAACATTGTGGGAAAAGAAGAAATTGCTTATGACAAGCAGTTTCTTCATTTCCCACAATGTTTTTTTATCCTATAAGACCACACAATTTTAAATTTTGTGTACTTGAAATTGTCGTCTGCAAAATTTTTGAATTTGAACGAGTCTGAAATTTTGCCGTTTGGGAAAGGGTGAAACATGCGTGCATTCTGCAGTGAGGCATTATTTATAATTGACCTATATTTTACATCGAATTGTCTCTTAAAGTGATGTATGACTGCTTTTACGTTTTCCAAAGCAATTCAAAAATCTATTTTCTTCTTTGAAACTCCGTTCGGGACACCAGAAAGTGACATACAGTGTATTATATTTTATTGTCGCTTTATGCAAACAAGTAGGGCCTATCATATATTTTGGCCAGCCTTTAAAGGTACGAGGTACGTATATAGTTTCTGCCATTGCCTTTATTATTTGTGACCCGTAATTCCAGAACAGGACTGATATCCATAAAATCAATTTTCAATAAATTGACGACACTCAGCAGATGTCAAACAGTTGTCGTATTGAGAACATGTGAATATAGTTACGAAATATAGGAAAATATTCTACATTCAGAAAATAACCCAAACAGTGAAAAGTTTCGATCCTCGTCAGTCTGCACAATACACACAGACTGCATAGGATCGATATTTTCACACATCCCACAAGGTCCCTTTTAACGTGACGAGCCATATTTCTTTTCGCAGTTATGCGAATCTGGTTATTGAATAACAAGGTACGAACGGTATGATCCCTTTCTTTTTGGCGTTGATAAATGCAACTGTGCTTGACCGTACTTGATCAGGGGCCTGTTTCATCCGACGTGTTTTTGACTTACCAATGTCTTAAAAATCGCTTTAAACTTAAATCGCTTAACTCATGTCTTGATAGATTGGCGATACGCGTTTCTTGCCCTAAATTTGTCGTAAGACACCGGAAAGTCAAAATTACGTCTTAAATATGTTGATGAAACTGGGGCCTGGTACTGCGCAAATATTATTCTGATGCCAGGATTTTTTTAGCAAGGCACCCTAAATTTCATTACCAAAAATCTGACGAAGAGTAATAATTCATATAGATGCCGTAGTTGCTTTCATAATGACTACGATTTGGCAGCCCAACTATAACTTTTGATGTTACCAAACGAGTTCTGACACCCATCACATGTTGGGCATGTTGGGCATTCAAGCGCATTGACCAATACAATTTAGTAAAATGCAACTAGTATAGTCCCGTTTGCTCTAGTTTGTTTTAGCTAAGTAGCCAAATGGTTAAAAAAATATCTTGAACTTCTGAAGTTCACATTTAAGCGTGTCAAACGTAGATCTAGAACTAAAATGACACAAAACAAAATGACTGAGCCAGCACTACTAAAAGCCTGAATAATGCATGAAGGCTTTTTGACGTGTATAGTTTTCGAAAAATAGGAAAACAATTCGAGTTACGTCGATGTAGGTCGATGTTGGCTTTTCCTTGGTGCAATTTTGCTACCCTTTTGGTTATGTTTAAATGTATTTCTTCTGGCGCGAGATAATGCCAGGAATACATGGTTGGATATATTTTACCGACAGTCGTACTCTTACTGTTACGGTATTGCATCCGTCGATGTTAGATACCAAACACTTTGTGCAACTCCGTGGCAAGGAAAATTGACGATGGTATTTCCTCGTCAATTTTCATGTGTCATCCATGGCAACGGGAATTGACGATGGAAACCATGTTTTAGTAATGTAGTGGCATGTAAAGACATTGTTATTTGCTACTTTAAATATACGTTACTACTCATATATTCCAAAGCAAGTATGATCGTTTGATGTAGCAAATTCCTAAATTTAGCGCCCGAGAAACTGGGTTTATAGAATTTGTGACGTAATAAGCCTTTAATAATGCTTATCAAGAGATCAAAAGGTAATTATTCACTTATTAGCGTCGTTTCACCTCAGAAAGTGCCTTCATCAACTCTTTCCCAAATCGTGACTACTTTAGGCGACCCAACTGGATAAAAGAAGAGAAGAAGAAGAAGAAGAAGAAGAAGAAGAAGATGATGATGATGATGATGATGATGATGATGATGATGATGATGGATGATGATGATGATGATGATGATGATGATGGATGATGATGATGATGATGATGATGATGATGATGATGATGGGCGATGATGATGGATGATGATGATGATGATGATGATGATGATGATGATGATGATGATGATGATGATGATGATGATGATGATGATGATGATGATGATGATGATGGATGATGATGATGGGCGATGATGATGGGCGATGATGATGGATGATGATGATGATGATGATGATGATGATGATGATGATGATGATGATGATGATGATGATGATGATGATGATGATGATGATGATGATGATGATGATGATGATGATGATGATGATGATGATGATGATGATGATGATGGAGATCTTATACAAAATTTGGCATTAAGGTCGAATACCCGTAATGTGGCCATTTCGAGCGTCGTCGTTACGTATCCGAACTTATTCGGCGTTTCAGCATGAGTACTCGTACTGGTGCAGTTTTCAGATATCAGATTCGACAAGTATCGAATACTAGTACTTGATTCGCAAACGATTCGAAAATAGAAGCAAATTTCGTTTAAAATTTCTTATATCGCGATAGGACCACGGATAAGCGGGATTGTAGAAAAGACAGAAAGCTTTAATAAAATCCCCTTTTCAGTGGCGTGACAGAATCAGTCTACGAAGATTCTCACGGCGGTCCTGCCAAAGTCAAAACGTGCTCAAGTACTTTAATATGTTTACTAACTACTTCAATTTTATAAACAATGAATATAAGAGTTGCCCCTTTTTAAAGCATTTCCCAAACAAGACCTTGTTTTGACGTCTCTATGGTTAGACAAAATGTACATTGAGGCAAAAGAAGAAACTGCTGCTGATCAGTATTTTCTCCTTTTGCCTCAATATTTTCTATGCTATAATTTAAACACATTCTACATTTAGTTAAATCCAGTTTGTCATCTGCAGCAGTTTTCACATTTGAACACCCAGATTTTTGTTGTTTGGGAAAGGGTTAAATTGTGCTTACCCGCCTTTTGACAGACTTGCTCTTATGTCAGGGTCACGATATTATGGCACATGTTTAAAAAAGTACTTATGTAAACAACGCAATATCGGAATCTAAACTTCTGCGATTTTGCATAATGATTGTTTGAACCATGCAGGTGTTATACCTGCAAAATTCGAGTAAACACAAGGAAAATTATATTTAATATTAAGAATGCTAAATATCCCTCGTTTATACATGTACATAAAATTTGTAAACAATTGCCATACTATCTTGACTGGACTATATCAAACTACATGTGTATGCCTCTATACGCAAGCTGGTCTGGATCTATGTCTCAAATAATATTTCTTCTCCAGTTGAAGTGGCAGGCTTCTTTTTCATTTATTATCTTTCTGGTGTGGATGAGCGAGATCCCGGCCAAAAGATTTACGTGTCCATCTAATAGGTTTGGTTTTATTGTGGTTTTACGCAGTTTTCAACTGCAATGGTCATATTGCGGCGGCTGATGCGCCTAACAATGTATTCCTGTTGTTTCTCATACCAGTACTACCACAACAACCTAACCGAGCCTTCAGCTGATCGTCAACGATTTCAAACCCGTTGGTGGGTGATATTTTTGTCAGAAAGAGTATTTGCCGCAGCTGGGTATCGAACCCGGAACCTATCGAATAAGACGCAGATGTGCTACCAACTGTGCTGAGGCCGCGGCCTCACCTCATAGGACACAGGTCTGTAGGAAGCAAGTGGGACTCAAGCTCCTGTCCCGGCCAGTGTCTGAATATCGGAGGGGCTAAATTGGATTATCCCTAAATTTTCAGTGTAACGATCATGAAATTTTGGCATTTTTGGCCAACTTTGGGGGCTTAACCCTCCCTTCCTACGGGCCTGGGATAATCGAAACGTAAACCGCCACACTAAAAAGTTTCTTATATGGTCATCTCTCTACCCCATCCACACACATATACCCACACGTACGCACGCACGCACACATCCCCAACACACACATGGGGATGACAATCGTATTGTTGAAAGATGGTTTGTTTAATAATATGAGTAAATAAACACCCCTCGGTGTGAGCATACGCTTTGCAACGACGGGGTTTGGTTCTTTCTTGAGCCTTTGCAAGTTACATTTGGTTGGCAGCGGTGGGATAATGGAAAGGCCGTAGTTGCCTTACCCATGTACTTCCAGGTCAAGGTCCGAGACGAAACTCTTGGTTTGGTGGGGGGGGGGGGGGGGATAATGTGACGTGCATGGAAAGTTGTAGTTCCTTATGCAAATGAAGTTGACCATCAAATTGTTGAAGGATGGTTTGTTGTAATATACACCGAGAAATAGTTACTACAGATCAATATGAAGCTATTAGAGAACATCATGGGTCCTGATCAGATTGTGCGTAAGCACAGGTTGATCTTGATCCAAGTTGTTCTCAGATGCCTTAAAGGAACCTTTTTCCAGAACCTGGCTAAATTGTAGAATGAACTGGATACATAAGGTCTCAAATCGCTGGTGTGGGATCAAAACCTCGTTACTCCAGCTTTGTCAAGCTGTAGTTACGAGGTTATGACTCCCCACTAACGAAATGTCAAAAGGACCTGTTTTTTTTCTATACCAACTCAAAATTTCCCTCGCTTTTAGGTCAAGCAAAAAGCAAGAGATCATTGGTATGCAAAGAAAGGTCGAACAAATATGCATCTTAGTAACAATTTTATTTTATCTCAGAGGAAATAAATAATTCATGATTTATAAAGAAACAAAACATTGAACACACAAAATATGCTTTAAGCACTCACATTGTACACGAAATTACAGAAAATTACAGAAAAAAAACACTCGCTACTCTGAATCAACCCTTTCCCAAACAACAAAATATCAGATAGTTTTATTTGGAAGTAGATACAGATGCCAAAATGCATTTTATTTTTTTATACAGACGTGTGTAGAATATAGCATATAATCGATTAATTTTATCAACCAATCAATTTCATCTGAGCACAGTCGATTCTTTCCGCTAGTAGATGCTATTCTCTAGGTTTTAAAGTTTTTGAAAAGAGATTTTTATATAATGCATATCTTCTTCAAAAACCTCGTAACTATACCTTGTTTGAAGTTGTAGATACGCGGTTCTGGAAGAAAAGCTGTGATAATAACCGAAATTGACCATTTTTCCAAAGGACAACGAGGTTTTATAAAAGTAACAAGAGGCCCAGGAGGGCCTGAATCGCTCCACTGGTTAAAGTGGAAGAATTATCCCATGATTTCTTGTAAGCCTTACTCAGCGGCAGCCAAATCTTGATATTTGTGGATAAATTTTGAAGAGAGACTCAAAGAACATTCTTGCAAAGTCTGGTTAAAATTGGCCTTATGGTTGATTTTTAAAGAATTTTCTTATGATTTCTCTAAGTCTGATAAGCCCCTTTTCCCCTTGCCATGGCCACATTTTTTTGACAAATATAAAGATTTGTGAACAAATTTTAAAAAGAACGACTAAAGGCACATTCCAGCAAAGTTTGGTTCAATTGGACACAGGGTTGATTTTTTAAGAATTTCTTATGATTTCTTTAAGTCTGATAAGCCCCTTTCTCCCTGCCACGGCCACATTTTTTGACAAATGTAAAAAAAAATGTGAATAAATTTTGAAAAGAGAGACTCAAAGAACATTCCTGCCAGGTTTGGTTCAAATTGGCCTTATGGTTGATTTTTAAAGAATTTTCTTAGGATTTCTCTAAGTTTGATAAGCCCCTTTCTCCCCGCCACGGCCACATTTTTTGACAAATATAAAAATTTGTGAACAAATATTGTAAAGAATGAGTCAAGGCACATTCCTGCCAAGTTTGGCTCAAATTGGCCCAATGGTTGATTTTTAAAGAATTTTCTTATGATTTCTTTAAGTCTGATAAGCCCCTTTCTCCCTGCCACGGCCATATTTTTTGACAAATGTAAAAATTTGTGAACAAATTTTGAAAAGAATATCTCAAGGCACATTTCTGCCAGGTTTGGTTCAAATTGGCCCAATGGTTGATTTTAAAAGAATTTTCTTATGATTTCTTTAAGTCTGATAAGCCCCTTTCTCCCTGCCACGGCCACATTTTTTGACAAATGTAAAAATTTGTGAACAAATTTTGAAAAGAATGACTCAAGGCACATTCCTGCCAGGTTTGGTTCAAATTGGCCCAATGGTTGATTTTTAAAGAATTTTCTTATGATTTCTCTAAGTCTGATAAGCCCCGCCCTGCCACGCCCACATTTTTTGACGAATCAAAAATTCGCGAACAAGTTTTAAAAAGGGTCACCCAAGGAACATTCCTGCCAAGTTTGGTCAAAATTGGCCCACTGGTATAAGAGGAGAAGATGTTTAAAGAAAAAGTTAACGGACGGACGCACGCACGCACGACGGACACAACGCCATGACAATAGCCCGCTGGCCTTCGGCCAGTGGAGCTAAAAACAATAAATCCACATTCAAAATCAATAGTATTTTCCTTTCGTAGACGAGTTAAACAAATATTCAAAAACTAGTTATAAAATGTTTGATTGACTGATCGAAAGGTTGGTTGGTTGATTGATTAATTTAATGATTGATTGAAAAACTGATACTAATTGATTAATTGCAGTAGAATGTATCTCTAGTAATTTCTTTCTAACTTCTTTCATTTAACCTCTAGCATAATATGCTTATTTCTATTTACAAAATTAGAGTGAATAAATTCACTGTTTGGTGTCTGTATAAAACACAACTTCAATTCTAAAAGCAATGTAACGAAAGCGGCCAGTAAGAATTAATGAATGACCAAGGTTCAATTTTCTCTGTAAATATAAAGAAAAAAGTAACCTCTGACCCTTTCCCAGACAGGTATTGAAACAACCAAATAAACTGTTATTTTGTGGCGGAAGAGCATCTCACGATAAATGAACTGGCAGAGCATCTCTAGCTATTAGCTAGAGATGCTCTGCCAGATCATTTTTCGTGGGCTATACGTAGATAGAGATTATAGTTCGGGCACGGTATTTTGACACATGTTGACAAATTTTACCTATATAAACAACACAATATAGAACTACTGCATTTTGTATGCAATGGTTCGAATCTTCTAGGTGTCTCACAAACCAAATTCAAACCAGCGCATGCAAACTTGCATTGAAAGTTGAGAATGTCTTTTTCCTTGTTTACATGCCTTTACATGTAAGAGTTGTAAACACGTGCAAAAAATCGTGGCTTGACTATAGATAGCTATTTAACATCCCTTTCTTTTTGTTTCTATAGAGATAATTGACCGATGCCAATTGCGTTGCCTTTTGTTACTCTATATTATCCAGGCCCGTAGGAAGCAATTTCATATGGGGGGGGCTAAAGCCATTGTCATGAATATTGGGGGGGGGGGGGGGGGCTAATTTGGATTTTCCCCAAATTTTCAGAGTAAAATTAAGAAAATTTGGCATTTTTGGCCAACATTGGGGGGGCTTAGCCCCCCCTAGCCCCCCCCCCCCCCTCCTGTTCCTACGGGCCTGTTATCTCCGATGGAACAAATAAAACATCGTCACATTGACAAATACGATAAGCATTGGAAAGCAATAAGTGATAAAAATGGAAAAATTACATTTAGTGATAGACTTCTTAAAGATATCAACAGAAACAATGATAATAACAGAATAGCTGTGTGATATAATGTGTCATGTAACGACGAAAGAGGCTTTGACTCTTTCCAAAACGACAATAGGCCTGTATTCGGTTGGCCCAATCCGTAAACTGCTGCACACGACACAACTATAAACCCATTACCAAACGACAAATTTTGGGCTGTTCCAAATTCAAAGATGTTGCAGACGACAATGTAGAGTGGATGAA
This sequence comes from Fragum sueziense, assembly GCA_963680895.1. Lineage (NCBI taxonomy): Eukaryota > Metazoa > Mollusca > Bivalvia > Cardiida > Cardiidae > Fragum > Fragum sueziense. The sequence continues at coordinate 25,400,735 of OY804606.1, read as the reverse complement.
ATTTAAAATCTTTTGGTTTTTTGGGGGGAAACATTGTGGGAAATAAAGAAATTGCTTGTCACAAGTAATTTCTTCATTTTCCACAATATTTTCCAAAGCTAATTTTTGTGGGGAGTCAAAAAGAGTCACTGTGTGGTAATGGGTTAACGATAAAGTTCTAAACAGATTTGACAAAAAGGAATAAACTCTTGAAGCAAAAATCCTTTCTTTACAAAGAACATTTTCTCGTTTGACTTGTCGTACACTTTCCTTTTGAGTTCTTTCTATTTGACGAGCGTTATACATAAAATCCGCGATTTTATTAAAAATAAATCGTTTGCGAGCAGTTTTTACTAGCATAAGTCATTTTATGAAATATAGGCCTACGATGTAGAATTACATCGCTGCTTTTAAACAAAAACATCCAAACTACAGCTTTAAACAAGCTTTAGCTAGGAGAAAATTTGTTGAAAAGCAGCGATATTTTCGGAAATAAGCCAAAGGGAATCTTTCATCTTAAAAATACCAAAGGTCGTGTTCACCAGCTGATTGGCTAAATCCAAATTACATTACAAGTCATCTGATTGGACGAGATGTATGTCTCGGCCAATCGGGTGGATTGTTGTGTAATTTTAAAGATTGACTTAGAATTAGACTAGTTGGTGAATACAGCCCAAGATTTTTAATTATGCGTCTGGACTTTCAAAATTATTTAGTTACAAATAAGTCCTTCATAACGTGACACGACACAGATAATCACAATACACAAGGACCAATCAGATCGCTTGATTTACCCTTTGATATAAATTTCTCCAAGAGACCACGAAAACCCATTACACAACTGCCGCGACATCCTGTTTAGGGGGCTGGCCCCACACCACTATAGACGGATATGACGTTTGACATATATTTTCACAATTGTTCGAATTGACGTCATTCACTTGCGTCACTATCTGTTCATAAGTATGCCCATCTTTGTTTGTGGTAATTTTGGGGCAATTATTGTTTTTATGAATATGATGATGATTATGATGCTTGTTTTGATGATGATGCTGTCGATTTTGTTGATGCTGTTGATGATGACTGTTCGAATGTCTGTGCGGCACTGAATGACTACGCTCACAATTTGGGTCACGTGGGTGAGCTTGGTGCACGTGATTATTATGATTGATATTATGTTGATTTGAATGATTATCACTTGTGTATTTTCCCTTGTTTAAATCTTTCTCGATAAAATGGTCCGTAACATATAATTGAGCCTTTGTTAAACTCCGTTCACGACGAATTTGAATTAACCGCCGATGATGACGTGAGTCACTTCTGAGCATGCGCACTGCGAGTAGCACCAGTAAAATGAGTATAAAGCCTCCCGCTATAGGAACAGCGATGACCGCAGCCTTGAACCACAGGTCCTTGTGCGGTTTGTCAGTCTCGTCTAGTCTTTCTTGAGATATATCTGAAAATAGACAGGAAAACGGAATTCATTAAATGAGCAAACTTTAATTTAGTAAAACAAAGTAATGAAATTGTATTATGTTGAATGTCGTGGATGACGTATGGCTGATTTTCTCCCAAAATTTTGTAACAATAGCTTAGTAGTAGTTACAATGTTTTTGAAGAAAAATGACTAGAATTTTTGAAACTGTTGCTTAAGGTTTGCTAAAGGTATTCCATCCATTAGAGATATCAAACTCGTTGTGCAACTTCGTGCGTCGTCCGTAGCAACGGATGCAGACGATGGTATATACTTGTAAATGTTTGGGCGTCATCTGTGGCAATGGAAATTGAGAAGGGATGCCACGGATGACGCCTAAAGTTGCACGAAGTACAACACAGGATACCACCAATAAGACATATAAAAACTTATATTAGGTAGAAACAGCTTTGTTTGGTGAGTTTATTAAGTGGTTTGAAAAGTTGAGTCAAGTTTACACGCACCTTAAGTTTTACTAAATTATGCATTTCTGGGATAATGGAAAATTTTTGTTCCGAATTAAATGCAATTATCGGTTGTACTAGAAAGAAGACGTCTATTTACGAATACAATCTAATATTCCAGTATGATACAAGATACATAAAGGAAATCAAAGTTCAAAATGTGAAATAAATCGTTTATAGGCCTAGTTGATAAAATCCTATGTTTTGAGTAACCGTTGGAATCGTCTCGTCGAGACGATACCAATGGGTACCCAAAACATAGAATATTTTGAATTAGAATATCAATTTTAATATCCAAATTACTACCATTTTATCTGCAGCAAACCCTTGCATGTTTCCTTGCATGCTGGTTTTCATTAAGATTCATTAAGAATAACTTCAGCAATATTTAATACAAACGGGCCTAACTCGATTTTAAATCCTCAATAATCGACGTCATTATTTGATGTAAGGGCGCTTGTTCCAACCTTGTAATTATGCCATAATCATTTTTGTTCTACTTAGATGTTTTAATCGAATGAAAACTGCCGCATAGAATTATCTCAAACTGCAGTATAGATTTTTGATTAATTGAATAATGTATGATTAATTGATAAGCGCTCAAGAGGATGTTTTGATTTATAAGTAGAAGTTCAAAAGGCCAAGGTAATATCACTTTGCACAAGTAGAATACCAATGTAGTTCGCTTATAAATGTTTGTTTCTCATTTCAAAATCATGCCCCACGTTCAGGCCAAGTCCATACACCAATAGGAAAGGCTTGAGAAAACATTGGTTTAAAAGAAGAAAATGCTGATACCAACATTTTCTTCTTTTTTCCTAATATTTTCTGTGGTATAATAATAATTATACCAGTGTCTTGGTTTTGACGCCATGTATTCTGTACTTCCTTTCAATTTGGACTGGTCTATTACTTCGCTGTTTGGCAACGAAAATGGGCAGTTCCAATGGACAACACGAAAGTAAAGGTCCGAGACAAATTTTGTCCAATTTTTTTGGAGATAAGAGTTCTCATAGATAGCAAAGAAAATCAGCGTACCGCCATTTTGTCTCCGCATTAATTCTTCATATTAAGACAAATTAGGGGAGACTAGCTATGCTCTTTACTCCGGGGAAAACCGGGAATAATTACGCACAATCTACGGAAATTATTGTAATGCATGGTGTAAAAACGGGGCTTATTGACTATTTATAAAACAAGTTGCAGTTACGAGGTTTTTGTTTAAAAGCATCGAAATTGGATTTGTGAAACACCAATGACCTATACGGCTAATATATTCAAACAAGTGCGCTTGACCTTGGCATTTGACATTGCCTGATGACTTTAACCTTGACATTTTTATCGAAAAAAGAACCCACTTAAAATAATGTAAATAAGACATTTAATATACTTATAACAGAAATAAAACGAACATATCGTCTCTTTTCGACAAAAACCTCGTAACCGCAGCTTAAACAATCTGCAGTTGTGAGGAATTTGTTGAAAAGCAGACATATTCAAATAGGTCACTCCCCCGAGAATCGCAGCCTGAACAAGATCGACGCTTTTGAACGTTCAATACTGAGCAGTCGCATGATCAGTGTCGACCATTTGATAAGCCTATCGTCGCTTTTTTCAACAAAAACATCGTAACTGCGGCTTGTATCAAGCTGCAGTTACGAAATTTTGTTGAAAAGCAGCGCTATGCTTTAATACGACACGGCATAATTAATATAGACAGCGAATTCTGTACAGTTGTTTTGCTTAATCTTGTAATAAGGCAAAAACTGACGGCAATTATCTGCAACTTCTTGTCAACTTAGATTCGTCATATTTCATGATCTTATCCATTTAGTACTGCGTATTCCTATAAACCTTGTTCCAAACGATACAATTTTGGACTGTTCCGATTTGAAAGTTGCAGCAGACGACAAAATAGATAGATGTTTACAGATATTGTTCCAATTTGCATCAACATTTTCCCATGCTTTGTTTATCAATTCAAAATCATAGCTTGTTTAGGAAATGATTATATAGTTATTGTTTGTCTAGAATTTTCAATTACGACAGTTAACAGCCAGGCTTATTTTCAAAAGAGGACCAATTGAAATCCTCGCTTTTTGCCAAAATTAATGTTATAAAACATATATCAGTAAAATATTTAAATGCAATCATAAAGGAATAAACCGACTTGTCCTCAATAGTAGACAGTGCTTGTTGATCATTATCGATACTTTTCAAAACCAAACATTGAACCTATTTTCAAGAGAAACCAAACAAAAATGAAACTGTTTACGTCGAAAAGCGCTAAAGCGACGTTTTGCCTCGGGGCCAATAAACTATTTCAAATTGCTAAAATTAACAATTTATCTGCAGTTAAAACTCAAGTTAAACTCAGAACGCATCCCTTGACATTAATTAATGTTGTACAGAACAGAAATTCTTCGATTGTTTGTCTTTCTAATTGTTTCTATGATTTTGTCCTGAAATTTTCAATATTCAATTTTCCAGGACGGTTATACTTGTAAATGCCAAATAAAGATTTCTGCGTTAGAGATTGTGGTTACATCTCAAATATAAAATGCTTTGGAAAGCATTGAAAGAAAATGAGAAAATGCTGGTAACCAGCATTTTCTCATTTTCTTTCAACGCTTTCCATGCTATGCTGCTCAAGTGTCATACTTTTTTGTAACATTTTTTTATTTGATGCAAACACATTTGAATTTGGACAAGCCTAAATATTCATCGTTTGAAAAAAGGATTAAAGTAAACGACATTACATTTGACGCCCACCGCCGACCTTCCATATTTGGACTAATTGCTAAAACTTGTACGATGTGTCTTGTGTACTTGTTTCGTTTATTCTTATTTTTTCAATTTAAAAAAAAGAGTTCGTCATGAAACGCATTAGCCTTCAAAAATGATTAATTGGCATTTCATTAATAAAAATAAGAAAAAAAACCTTGGTTTTAGTCACGAAAGCATCATGTGATAAACATTTGGCCTTCGCCTCATCGGGGTATCCCTTTCGCATACAATTTCTGGTTTCCAAGTCTTTATCAGAGTAAATATTTGAAAATAAAAAATAAGAAAAGGAGATAATGGTTTTCTTTGTCTTTAGAATGTTTCAAAACTGTCTTGTTTAATGGGCTTCAAAACCAGACAGGCCTATTGCTTAGGAGCGTTGTAATCTTTATATAGGATTAGTGCGTCATAGGCTGAAACATAACATAGCTTGAGAAGCATTGAGTGAAAAAGAGGAATTTAATGTTGTTTCTCGGCATTTTCTCCTATCCACTCAATGATTTCCAAAGTCCTTTCTTTGGGAGACTTCAAAGACCACGTTTTGTGTGTGAAAGGGTTAATCTTAATATAAAATCAGTTCGTCATATTCTATCGCTATGATCTTGGAGACATTTTGACAGCTGTACTGTACTCTAGTCGACTCAATTTTGATTTTCCCGGTCACCATTTTCCCCAACATCATTAACCCATTTCCAAACGGCAATTTTAGACTTATCCAAATTCAAAGGTGTTGAAAATGACAGTTTCAAGTGACTGAAATTTTACTTTTGTCGGTTGAAAGTGGCCAGTCCTAAAGTTAGTAAGAAATAATTTGTCTACTGATTTACGTTTCACGTTCATCAAGTAATATTATATGGAATAGAATATCGTCGCTTTTCATAAAAACCTCGTATCTACAGCTTAAAACAAGCTGCAGATACGAGGTTTTTGCAGAAAAGCGACAATTTTAGGATAGACATATTTAATAGCTGACAACATTAAAACCATCGACGTGGTTTACAAAGTGTACACAGAAAAAGACCCGGGCCAAGCAATAAAGTAATTAAGTAGGAAATTACAGAGATATAATTATTCATAATTATCTTCAAACTAGGGGGATATAATTATCCCTGAATTATTGTACACACGAGAGAGATGTCATTTTTACCCTTACGAAAAATGAAGAGATGCTGTTTTTGTTTGTATCTATTTATTTATCATCTATACTGAACAGCGTCAAAAACGCATCACAGAAATATGTAACTATGCTTATATGTTTCACGCAGTGGTTGTGGTTCGTGCAATGCACTTATTACTAAAATTGTACAAAATAATTATATTATATCACTATGACGATTCTAAATATACAGAGTCATGGTTCCTAATTATTCTTCGTATACAGGTAAGCCCGTTTGGAAAAAATATAAGTGGTGTCACTGAGTATTTAAACTTTTCTAGTCACATTTTCCTTCTATCATGCCACGGTTTCAGATTTTCTTTCACATGTACAATTTTTCTTGAAGAGTCTTTCAACCCTGAAAGCGTTTAAATTGAAAGGATGACATTGAGTGACATGCGATAGCCTAGGTTTAAATAGCAAGCCCGTGCACTGTACATGGTTTTTAGTATAATCCTTGCGTAGATAGACCTGTCAATTTTTGACGTTTTTAAAAATCATGCAAAAAATTCTGCAACGTGACTGTGCTGTACTGATATATCACTGTTTTTCAACAAAAACCTCGTAACTGTAGCTTGTTTTAAGCTGCAGTTACGAGGTTTTTTTGTTGAAAAACGACGATGTGTTATACTGATATATTATAAATAAGTAGAACATGCATTTATGCAAAACCTGATAGAATAGAAATTTTGATTGGCAGGATTGATTCGAAAAATGATAGTCAAATTCGAGACAAATAGATGGCGCTTTCGATTAAAAGTTTGCAAGGGAAGTGCTCTTCCTGTCCTTTTCCAACAGCTTGAACGATTACAGTCAACTTATAGTATTAAAACACAGCACTTGGTGCACTAAAAGACTATAATAATTATGTTCATTCAAAATGGTATTTTCAGACATTATTAATGAAAATCACGCTTATGTTCACGCTTAATTCATTCATGTGCAATGGAAATATTGGCATTCCACAAGGGCTTCGAAATATTTGGTTTAGTTTATGTATCTAACATTTGAAAAGATTTGACAGTTATAAAAGGCACTGCTTATTACGAAGCTTCTATCAAGCATGATGCCATACGAGATATTCCTATTAAGAAACTGTAAAGATAATTCAAAATGACATTAAAAACAAGTGGGCTTTTAGTAAATTTTAACATTTTTCATCGTTGTAAGGCATATATTTGATATTCAGGTTTCGGTTTAGATCTATCTGATAGTGATACTCAAATAATATGTTGCCTTGCAATAGCTTACGGATTATCAACTGGACAACGCGAATGAACGCGAATCTGGAAAAGCGACCCTTATAGCATTTTAGGTAGTCATATTTCAAGATCAGTCAGTGCTTTAAGTGAAGAATTGCAGACATCCATGCTGCTATTTTACGATTGCTACAGGTCACGAAGAAACTAGTGGAGAATAGCATGGTTCCTGATCATACTGTGTGTGTAGACAGGCTGATCTGGAACAATGTTGGGCTCAGAAGCCTTAATGGACCCTTTTCCCGATCCTGGCTCAGTTGTTTATAGGCTGGAGTATATTTTTTAGACAACGAAACCTTACTGTACAGACGTCGCGCACGGTATTGGGGAACTAAATGTAACGTCAAACTAGCGAACGTCATTATTCTAATAATTGCGGAACGTTGAAGTTTTTACGTAGACGGTTGTGTTGTGCTTTTAATGCTTACTCTCTTTACAAACTAATGTGATTTAAAAAGACAAGACCATGTTTTAAGAAAATCTCATCTATTTCTGTCTTTTGCACTTTTAAGCTTTAACGCCACTTTGATTCGTTTTATATTCGTCTTAAAATGCGGCAAATAGATACTTTTAAGTCTACGCCAATTAAAAAAAAGTTTACGTTTATAAAATTTCTGTCCACACGAACAAATTTGAACATCTTTTTTACGTTTTATTATTTTGCGTTGAAATTCTGATATGGCAAACAAGAAAAAAATAATATTTGCGTATTGAAATTGAATTGATGTATGAAGAAGGGAACCGGTATTTTTTAAACTCTAAAGGGTAAAAAAGTAGAGTTTTCAACGACCTGAAACAATTTCTGTCCACACGCATTTTATATCATTAATGCTTCGTTTATTATGCTAACTAATTTTCTTGTATATATTATAGAAATAGAGAAAAATAATATTTCTTGTATCAAGTTTTGTTGCATTTCAGCCATTAATTTACAAAATATCAAACGAAATTTTCATTTTTTCTGCGACGTAATTCTAATTGTTACACTGCGATTTTTGGTGAACAAACTGGGCTTATTTGCGTAATCGACATCGGAATTTGATTTCCGTCCGGCAAAACATTGTACAGCATTTCCACTGTCATATAATATACTTTTCAATGTGTTTGACGTTACTTAATCGCAAAGTTGTTTATAAATATCCGTCGCCGTTGAAAATTTATGTTACATGTTACACGCGTTTTTTCGCCGAATTTACGAACAAAAAGTCTTTCTAGCAAATTTATACAAACTAACAACATGAGAAGAGTATGTCATTGAGAAAGATCATGGTTTTATGGTTATTTTGACATATAACAAAGTTTTAGGAAGAAAAACGGTTCTTGCAAAATTCAGTTATGAATCGCAGAGGGTAGCGTTTTTTTGAAAAGTTCCCCAATAGCGTGCGCGACGTCACAAGAAGGAGACAGAAATGACTCAGACGATGTTCGTTTGAAATATAAATGTCTAATAAAACAGATTTGAAACAAATATTCAAAGGTTAGCAGTCGGATTTGTGACGTTTACACTCATGTAGCTTGCCGCTCAAGAATAAGCATTTATCTTACCAAAAACGTTAAGCAAAGGAGAAAGTAAGATTCTCAAAATATTTTGTTTGCTCCCGCAATCATTTCATTTCACCAAACTATCATTATTTACAATTTATAACCGACAAAACATAAACAGCGCACCATTTTAACCCTCCATTTCTAAAGAGCTTTAAAACGTTCGAATTATCTCCCTTGATATTTTAATCCCAAAACAAACTCGGTTATCTTCGCATTCCGGCGTTTCTAGGCTCACTTGGAGTCCGAAATTTACTTTATGGCCCTATGATGGGGCGGAAATGAATTGAGCAAACAATTCGGCACTTTTCTAAATTGCTTGCGTTTGTCAACACAGATAAATAAGTCCACCATTTTCTACTTATAAATCAAGAGTGAAAGGAAAAGTTAAACATTGGCCCCTTAAACTCCCAATCCCAAAATGAACTGGAATGTCCTTATTCCCCATTATTCCTCCTGATGGAGATAGCCTTCTCCAACATGTGCTGCGTGCCAACTACTTGGCCTATCTCATGCGTCACCCTGCCGTGAAGCAGCATCCCTCTCCACTCGGACATGGATGGGAGTTGGTGGGTGGCCGCTGTCGCCCTGTCCGCTATACACGTCCTGCTCTTCCAGTTACCCTGCCTGCACTCGAGGAAGCTTATAAAAGCGAGTGTGAATCGGATGATGACGGATCAAATAATGAGCATGGGGGCGATAATTCGTCGGAATCTGATTCTACGGAATACATTGGCTCTGAAAGCTTCGATTCGGATTAGATAGCGTGACAGCTTTTAACTGTTTCAGAAGTTTGTTTTGATATCATGTGGTTGCAATTACTAAAGATAGATAGAACTTTTTATAAACAATGACTTTCCAGGGTGCCATTTTATGTTTCTGTTCACTCCATGATATGGCTTCCATAGTTGATATTTTGGTCAAAACGACATTCTAGCACCAAACTTACGCCGGAATAGGATTCCCCATATTTGATTCAGTGTGAACAATATATTTACATTTGATCGTAGGTGATCTGGTTCAAAAGTAATCATTTAAAAGTTATTGTTTTCAAATTTGCATTGGCGGCCATCTTGTATACTAGTATTTTGGTGAGAAAATACATTTAGTGTAAAATAAAAGTCAGAGTCGGATCAATCATGAAAGATTCAGTCGGAAAAGTGTATTTACACTTGATTTTAGGCTATTTACCTCAAAAGTTATTTAGATTTTAATTTTTCAACATTACGCTGGCGGCCATCTTGAACATTTTGGTCAAAACAACATTTAGTGGAAAACTTATGTCAGAAACGGGTTTCTCGTGGTTGATTCAGGATGAAAGTTGTATTTACACTTGATTGTAGGTCATCTGCTTCAAAATTAAGCATTTTTAAGTTCCTTTTTCAAATTTGTGTTGGCGGCCATCTTTTATATTTTGGTCAAAGTGACATTTAAACGTACAAATAATGTCAGAATATGATTCCCCATAATAGATTCAGTCAGAAAAGTGTATTTACACTTGACTTTAGGCTATTTACTTTATAAGTTATTTAAATCTTATTTTTTCAACATTACACAGGCGGCCATCTTGAAAATTTTGGCCAAAACAACTTTTTAGTGTAAAACTAATGCCAGAAACGGATTTCTCGTGATAAATTCAGTCTGAAAAGTGTATTTACACTTGATTGTAGGTGATCTGGTTCAAAAGTTAATTTTTCAATATGGCGCCGGCGGCCATTTTGGATTTGGCCCTGTAGCAAAAAACGCCAGCAAAATCTCGAGGGACATGGTTTCTAAATTTTTTCTAAAACGTCTATAGATGTCAAATCAATCGTCAAAACATATTAGCCAGAGAATGGTCACGGGATTGGGGTATTGGACCCAACTTTCTTTTAAAAAGAGTATAAATCGTTTAGAAACGAAAACTTCGAAACTAGATATTATTTAAGCTGCAGTTACGAAAGTTCTGTCACCAAATGAAAACATCTTCATTCACGTGTAAGGATTTATAGGATACGTTTATTTGTTAATTTACGAGAGAAATTATTTTAGAACAAATAATATACACGACATTGTAATTTACTACAGGTCCTTATTTTACTTTGTTTATTTTCTTATCAATAATTTGACGAACGTTCATGTGCTAAATAGCGAAAAGATTAGTTAAATATTCATGAAATTATGAAGCTTTAACTAGATTCTCTTGCTAATAGGTCTTTCGCAAAACTTTTCATGATGTCTAGACAAAATTATGGTAACTTTCAACTTTATAAGATAAACATTCAATTAACTCGAGGCTACACAGTTCATTTGGACGATCAAAAAGCCACAGCTAAATATTTTACATGAGTTAATTACAAATAATTTTGTCGTCATTCGACCCTTTCCCTAGTTTGTAACTTCGCAAGCGTAGTCTGATTAGGATACTCATTCCTCTTCAAGAAATGCATCATGTATTGAATCCTAATAAGCTTATACTGCGCAGTATATAGATCTCATTAGTGTTCGACCTACTTTTTTGACCAATGAAATTGCAGCATAATTCAAAATTTCGCCACTATATTTCGCATAAACGAGACTGTCGGCTAGTTTATGTGACGTCTATACATAGCCACGCCCACGTCTCCAATGAACCGCTAGCGAACACTAACTAATACTTAGATATCATGCTGATCATGTCTAAGTTGATCTCAAATGAAAATGATGGACTACACTATTTTCCAAACCCCGCCCTAATATCGAAGAATTCGTTAAAACTTAAAACACGTCGTAAAGCCTGAGTCTGCAGCTTGATTAAAATATGTAATTAATACTATTTTGACGTAATCGACGTTTTTCAATCGTTTTTTTTTTCTTTAAATGTCCTCCGTATTGTTGTTAAGTAGTTCACCGCCCTCCATCGTAAGAAACAAAAACAGTGATAAATACACGAGTTAGCTTTTATGCGTTATTGTTTTTATGACGCTTGAACGATAAGGAACAGGCGTTTGAATGACATTTAGGTAGAAATGAACTGTTTTTGTCAACAGAAAGCATCCAGTGTTTGTCCCGTCGATTATAAAAGTCAATTTATCTGATTTTAATACACTTGTCGCACGTCGGCGGCCATTAAAGGTTACCAGTCATTGCGCATGCGTGGGTGCAAAGCGCATGCGTAATACAAACGTTAATATGACTTTAATGAACAATTGATGGTTAGATCGAATGCATATATTTCGTAAATTCTGTAATATTGATTTAAAAAAAAAAAACAAGTTTTGACAGTTTTAAGACACTCTGTGTTTTAGGGACAAGCCCTTTCGAAAATATTAATTTTGTACTGGTTTAAACTAAACGGACAGCTAATGGAAAGTATTTGGAAAAATGTTTAATGCTTTGTAGAATTCAAATATTTCGTTTTCATGATAATAAGTAAAACTATCTAAAAAGAGTATAATCATGAACATTTCGTCGTTTTTCATCAAAAACCTCGTAACTGCAGCTTGTTAAAAGCTGCAGTTACGAGGTTTTCGATGTAAAGCAGCAATTAAGAGAGAAGAAAAGCCAAGCTCACCTTTACCCTCATTTGAATGTGAACCTATGGAAATTTGAATGTCAACACTGTCTTTATAGTTGCACATATCCTGCGTACAGCACGTCAGATGCGGCTCGTCAGGGCCTACACTGTTCGTATAATCACCAACTTTCTCTAAACTATTTTGAACAATAATCGGTTCAGGTTTCTCTACGGAATTAGTCACTGTTTGAGATTCGGTGCCATTTTGATTTAATTCAGCCTCGTTGTGGTGAAGAGGTTGTCCTGCGCATGTGCGGATTCTTGGTTCCTGTTCCAGGGTGTCAGCGCATCCGTGTACCTCGTTACTTCCGGTTTGTCCGATGTTTGAGTCCTTGTATTTGACGAGCGAGTAGCAGATGCCGAGCTGAGACTTGCACATGTAACCTGTCTGTACACAACCGACTTCATTGCAGTAACAGCGTATCTCGCCTGAAAATACAAAATAAGAATTTGGTTATTAAATTTGTGGAATCTATCGCGTTTGTCCTTTCCCAAACGGCAACAATCGGAACTATTCCTGTTTGAAAGAGACAGACGATAAAATTGCTTTTCCTACAGGTATGATTTACGTATAACATATAACAGAAAATATTGTAAAACGTAGAAATTGATAATGATCGCAACTTTCTTCTCTTGCCTCAATGTTTCTACAAACATTTTATATTAGAGAAGTCAAACCAGGGCTAAATTTGAATACGTTTTATAATGATCAGGTACATGTATCAATTAAAGACTTGACAAGAAAGGCTGATCAGAATCAATGTAAGTATCAAATGCTAGTGAGTGCGGTTTTTCCGAATCATATAGTAAACTGCCTGACCCAAAATCAAACTGCACTGCAAAATTTAGTTGTGGTGAAAAAGGAAAAGAACATGAATAATAAATGGAAAATCGAGTTTAACTCGCGGGCTATCTGTCGCCATACTAGGCTTATTACACGGAAATGCGCGTCAAAAGTATGCGTTGAAAACCCAACAAAACTAATTGGGGCCCGCCATGAAAAAGGGGGCTTTCAATGAAGCACACAATTTTAATGTTTGATAGTTATTTAAGGATGTCAGATATCACCTTTCGTCAAAGAATACATCATGTAAGACAAAAGATAGAACTCCGCGTAAAACTGCTATTCTATTTAGGTTACAATAAAAATGTTCTTTTAGATTCCTTGAATTTGGCCCAATATAATCTTTCTTGTCTATAAAGGATCATGCAATTACGTGGAGGCCTCTTTTTGCACAACGAAAACCAACAAAAACAAATGTTACAATACTGTGTGCGCTTTGATCCAGTAGAATACAATGTTTTTTCTTGCAGCTCCCGTTGCTCTATGTTACTGATACTCATTTTACTTTGATTAAAAATGGCGCCGATTATTTTTGTAGCTGAAACTTACCACAGAAAATTTACTTTTATGCCATTTTCTTGGTTTGACGTTTAGACATTGTATACATGCTTTGTGAAATATTTTTTCACAGAATCAAATTCAATAAATGGTCTCAACGTCCATTATGGAAAGATTTTAGGAAAACATTGAAGCAAATTTCTGGTTAAAGTCATGAAAGTGCAATTTCAATTGAATTGTGATTTAATCCTTCACCATACAAGAAGGCTGGGTACTATTGTCCTTGGAAAATCACATTTTTGTCAAAGTAATTAAGTCATATAATAATCTCAGATATACTATCGTCACAAACTTTCTCTTAAATAGCAGTGGAATCAAGACAATTTTGAAAAAGAGAGCAGCGGTACAATATTTTGCATGTTCAGTTGAATAAATACTTCAGCTCGTTCCTTTTTGTCTCTCACTTTTACTATGCAAATGCAGATGAAAGATTTTCGGCTCGTTTGGTCTCTGTTCGTCTGCTCTCCTGAGAGCACGCGCGCCAGTTCTCGAGTACAGCAGACGACAAAGCTTTTAGACCAATCTTTAGATTATACAATGTACCGGGTAAACCATTTCAAAATAAGTCCTGATTTTGACGTCCCCTACAGAATATATTCTGGAAAATATTGAGAAAAAGAAGAAAACGCTGAATATATTTTGGAAAATATTGAGAAGAAGAAGAAAATGCTGAATATATTCTGGAAAATATTGAGAAAAAGAAGAAAATGCTGAATATATTCTGGAAAATATTGAGAAAAAGAAGAAAATGCTGAATATATTCTGGAAAATATTGAGAAAAAGAAGAAAATGCTGATAATCAGCATTTTGTTCTTTTCCCTCAATATTTTCCATGAAATACTTCACACTTTATCCTTATCAACATCGAGTTCGTCTTCTGCAGTAGCCTTCAAATTTGAACACGCAAGTATTCGTTGTTTGGGAAAGGGTTAATCCTTTCTCAAACGACAAGATGACTAATGTGAAAACGTTGTAGATGACAACGAAAAAGCAGAAAATGTCTAGTTCAATGCACAGATTTTTTTAATCCTATAAGGAGAATGATAATGATTATGCCGATGATCAGCATTTTCCATTACCTATGAGGGAAAGCCCAGGTTTTGTTTGAGAAAGGATAAAACCGAACATAAATCTTTCATAATCTTGATTTTTGAAAACGAAATAATTTTCACTATGTCTAAATCGTATTACTGTCAGAGGTTATGTACATAATTTTTATAAGTAGGAATGCCTTTTGCTTGTTCAATATATTAAATTTCGTTAGTTTCCGGGGAAGCTACAAACGAACCAACTCGGCAATACTCGGGAATTTCCGGAGAAAATCTTCCGCCGTAAGAAATCCATTAACAACTATCTTTAAGATCTGAAATCTGTTGATAAACGATACCCTATTACATTTTCTTTGGCTGCTTTCTAGATTTATCAATGTCAATATATTGTCTGAAAATAACCAAACAAATATCTTTGGTGGGGTTTTGTTCTTTTTATGTTTTTTTGCTAGTTTTCTGCTAGAAAATGCAACGCCGTTAAACGGAAGGAACTTCGAAACTACGGATGTCTCAATGGCTACCTCTGCCACCCATTCTAACCCTTTCCCTAACAGCAAAATGTTAGGCTGATCCACTTCAAAAACTGCTACAAAAGACATAATGGATGTTATTAAAGATAGGATTTGTATAAAATATGGCAAAGAAAATATTGAGACAAAAAGAGAAACTGTTGGTTATCAGCAGTTTCTTCTTTTGTTTCAATGTTTTCCCAAGCCAATTCTATTAGGGACGTCAAAACCAGGTCTTGTTTGGGAAAGGGTTCATAAAGCTAACTTTATTTGGGTCCAAATTATTTCTGTTCCGTCTATTGTCCTTGTTTTTGTTTACATGAACTATAAGTATAGTCTATCGGTTTTAACTGTATACTTGTATACAAACACTAAAAATCAAATACATAATTTTAACATTTATCAAACCATTTATCGTGAGCTGTACGGGCGAATTAATGTCCTAACTCGCTGATTCTCGAAAGAGAAATGGTTTGTGTTGGGTCAATTTTCATCAACAAGCAGTATAGTGTTTGTATACAAGTCTACAGTTATAACCGACGAGTTATAATACAAGTTCTTCGTCATGATATCATTAAAAAAGTATCTTTAACTTAGTATATCTCCAAATTAATTTTCATTTGAAACACAAGTGTACACCACAAAAAGGGAAATAACTCTGCGCGACCTACAATCGGTGCCTAAATTGCCTCTCTCACTCTATATTTAACGATACGAAATTAGATATAAAGATATGATTTATGCACTATTCATGGCGAAGGAAATATTGTGGCAAAATGAGAAAATGCTGTTTATCAGCATTTTCTTATTTTGTCTCAATATGTTCCTATGCCATTTCGATTGGGGACATAAAAACCAGGGTGTGTTTTGGGAAAAGGTTTACGCTACAAAAAGTCCGACAGTCGACTATGTGGGATAGACTTGTGTTCGGCCCATAAATCACATTTATTGCCTTCTTTACGAATAACGAGATTATGTGTGCACGCGTCATGGGGAAATGGGCTAGATAGAATGGCGTTTTACGTCCCACTCAACACGAAAGGTCATGTAAAGACGGACTCTCTATTTAAAAGTCTCGTCAGAAAGACTGGAGTGGCAGGGATGAGCCAGCAACCCCTAAGTTACAAGTCAAGCGTCTTACCAGCGGACAAACTCTATGCTGAGATGGGACACGAAGAGGAGTGAAATAAATCGATTGATTTAATTAATTTATCGGGATTGTTCAAGTTTTCAGTTATGCTTTGCTGGTTGATGCCTCTAACCATGTGTTCATGGCATTTCTCAAACCATTACAAACATAATCATCAATGCAGTCTAGAATTGTTTAAGAATTGGTTAACTTCATTTAGGGTATCCCTCGTCAATTTCCGTTGCCACGGATGGCATCCGGAAACTGCCGAGGGTATCCCTCGCTAATTTCCATTGCTAATGATGACACCCGAAGATGCACGATGTGATTTATAGATAATAATGGATTGTATTCCTTAAATTCAAAATTCCGCATTTTCTGGTGGAGCATCCCAACTTTGTGTCTACAAATCGTAGACGATGGTTAAATACGGTAGTCAGTTTTTCTTGCCCTACGATGATTCGTCTCGGTGCATTTTGCTTCGAGGATGTTCAAAGACTCCTGCATGTCTATATGATGCGCAAACAACTACCCTTCCCTGAATAACACTTTCCCAAACGATATAATTTTAGACTGGTCCAATTTCAAAGCTGATGCAGACGACAAATATGGCGTTTTAAATTAGAAAATAGCTCAGAAAACATCGAAGCAAGATGTATTTTCTCAACGATTTTCAAAGCGTTCTGTGATAGGGACGTGAAAACCAAATCGTGAATTTGAAAGCGATAAATAAAACATTTATGTTAAGAAAATTCAAAAGGATAGATACTCGGTTTGCTAGAGCTTTTGCAGTTTAATGATATTCTTTTCCTAATTAAACATCACATATTTTATGCACAGGCTTATACTTCAGTAATTTCTCCTTTGGCCTCAATATTTTCTTTTCTAAAAAGTAGTCTATACAATTAACATATTCATTCACTCCCATTACACAACTTCAAAGGTGTATTGCTAGAACATTGCAAGTTGCATGCACACAAGAGCGTAATTAAGACAACTAATTTATTTCACATTATCGTCTCATGTTGTCTACAACTCAAAAGGCTTGAAAAGGCTTGGGAAAACATTGAGGCGAAATGTGAAAATGATGACTTCAGCATTTTCTCCTTTTGTCTCAATATTTTCTTTTCTAAAAAGTATACAATTCTCTTATTCATTCACTCCCATTACACAACTTCACACAGGGGTATTGCCTAAGCTTGCAAGTTGCATGCACACAAGAGCGTAATTAAGACAGCTAATTTATTTCACATTATCTTCTCATGTTGTCTACAACTGACGTGTGCTGAGAACTTCCAATTACTTCAGAATCAAGATATTGATGCTTTTCAACAAAAACCACGTAGCTGCAGCTTGCTTTAAGCTGCAGTTACGAGTTTTTTGTTGAAAAGCGACGATATGTTTCTTTTAACACATTAACTTCCGATTTGTCTTTTGATTTCCTTTAGTTTTGAATCCTTTACAAAATAGATTTACAAAAATATGCCTCAATAAGCGTAAACACACAGTCTCGTCAAGATTCACATGTATTTTTCTGGTAGCTTCTTCATGTTGTATAACTAATGTTAAAGAGTAACGTGGATCCCGATCAGAATAAAATCCATTCCCAAACATTGAAGCTTTTTGACGCCCTACAAGATATATGCCTTTAAAAACATTGTGGAATCTAAAGAAAGTGATTGTGACAAGTACTTTCTATATTTCACAAAATGTTTTGAAATTGACGTTTGAAGCATCTTTGAATTTGGACAACTTAAAAAAGTTTGATTTTTTGCCGTTTGGTAATGGGTTTAAAAGATACAGAGACAGGGATATTTGAGAAAAAATTGAAAAATCTTAGTTTTTCAACAAAAACATCGTAACTGCAGCTTAAAAACAAGCTGCAGTCACGAGGATTTCGTTGAAAAGCAACGAAATGAAAAACTAAAATAGTTTCATCTTTTTTCAAAGGCATACCTCGCGTCTCCCTCCATCTTCCTCTGCTAATAAGTTGTTTAGTATTCATAAAATATCTACTATCTCGGCCCGCAATCAGCAATTAAACCCTTTCCCAAATGACAAAATTTTCGGGTGATCCAATTTGAAAGCTGCTGCAGATGACACATTTGATGATAATAAAGACATTATTTGTGTAAAATATGGCGCAGAAAATATTGAGACAAAAGGAGAAACTGCTGGTTATCAGCAGTTTCTTCTTTTGCCTCAATGTTTTCTCAAGCCTATTATACTAGGGACGTCAAAACCAGGTCTTGTTTGGGAAAGGGTTAAGACGAGGGTTGTTAAAATCCCATCAGTTTTTAAGTAAATTTCATCTTAATAGAAATATAGACCCTTGATGCCAATAAATTTATAATTTCTTTATGACAAAAATATTTCTCTACTTTGTTCTGATTGAAGTTTTAAGTGGTGTTAAATTCCATGTTTCATTTTTAGGACTTAAAAACCCTTTACCAAGAAATCCGGACATGCATTTTAATTTCTTCTTTTGCGATACAGCTAACAATTACTACATCGAAAGCACAAGAAACGCCAAAATACCAGGAGTCATTTCTCTCATTTCTTTCTTCCTTTCTCTATTTCTTAGATTTTCTATTTCATTTCTATTTCTCTACTAATCTAATCCTAATCTATCTACTCCATAATGAATACCCTACATTCACTTCATCTTAAATTCTCTTTCTTTTCGTTATCCTTTTCAGAAAAGTAATCATATTGCCTAGAGTATATGGGTCTATACGAATACAGAAAAGCGGTGTACAAGTTTTGACTTCTAACCTTTCCAAATTAACATAGGTTAGGCTTGCCCAAATTCAAATGTGTTGTAGACATGTTACTAGTAACATATCGGGCTGCCAGAATGAAAAATCTCTCTGATAAGGCGGAAATTATTGAGGAAAAGGGAGAAAATGCTGATTCCCTCTTCCTTTTCTTCAATGTTTCCATTGAATTAACATATAGGTAAATTGATGGGCGTCATCTATTGTGAAAGGGTTAACATAACCATCGTTTGATATACAATATTTCTGAAAGGTAAATATTTCTTTTGGGGCACCGACAGCGAATAGCCATTATTTTCAAACTTCTCATTTCTCGGTTTACAAAATCATCATAATAAAAAGACAAAAATGCTGCGAGAGAACAGGCAAAAATGTTCCAAATGTTCGAGTTATTCCACGAATGGCGCCTAATAAACACTCCGGTACTGACAAACGAGTCGCCCATATAATAAGCAAGGAGAATGCCGCGTTCGTTTTTTACGTCTTCTGACAAAAAATTGCTTTTTGAAGCGAACAGCCTTCTGGTCAGACACTGGCTTGAATTTGCCCTTCTTTAGCCTATGTTAAAATGGTCAACTTACCGCTGTCACAGCACCTTCCACAACATTCGCGGACACTCGTGACTTGGGTCGCTTCATCTACTGCCTCTATACTCTCTTTTTATGGTGGTTTCAATATAGGTTGAGAAGGAAAATCTGAAAATATCCAACAAAGAACATGACCACTAGCTACTTTCACTTTAGAATAGCTGTTGTCCGCCCAACTACATGTACATTTTTGGGAAGTATCCGCAGAAAGTAGTCCTGCAAATAATGCAAAAAATATGCTATAAAGCAAAAGAGCAGATGCAAAAATACTAATTTATCAAAGAAAACAGCACTTAAACTATTGTTTAACACTCCAAACAGCCCTCTGCATGCAGAGACAAAAATTTCTAGAACTATTTTCTATTGTACAACGACCCGGAAGCAAAAGGTAGACTGGGGTCACTCCTAAATGAAACCAGATTTCCCACATAAACTTATTTTTTCACTTTTTCCTAGTTTTTGGGTTATCTATGAGTAAAATAACACAAAAATCAAAGAGTTAAAGTCTGTTCCCAATGATTCATGGCCATTTAAACAGAGAACGTGGTATGGCAAAAATCCAGATTTTAAAGAAGGGTTTTTCATTCACTTATAACCTGTATAAAAATGTCAGTTATTTCCTTATGCCTGAATGGATTGACATCAGATAAAAAGTAATGTCTGCTGCAGATGCAGGACCACATTCTGGTAGCAGATTCATTCATCTTGTACAAATTTAGGACTCTTCAGGGTGTAATTTACACTGAAAAAGTGGCAAATATTTGGAGAAAAACATCATTTGGAAAGGTTTAAAACCTTCAAAATAATGCTTTTTGCTAAATATTTGCTTTACATGTGCATTACAATTCACACATTCACATAAAAATTAAGAAATGTGCAACGATTCATAAAGAAACTTACTCGTAAAGATCGGTCGAGTTGTACGGACCTTCCGCTTGGCGTTGCATCGATTCGGCCAAAATCATGTTCTGCGCTGTTTGTTTGTGGAGCCCGAATCAAATCTAAATTGGATCTGGTGTCACACATAACTTGTTTATGCACAGAAGGGGTGCCTGCAAGAAAGCTACAAATGTAAAAGTCTCTTTCCCCTGGAGCATAGCAGATTTGAGCCTCTTTCAGGGCTATCCTGGTCTAAAAATCTGATGAAACAGGGGGGTGGGGGGTCCTTAATCCTTAAATGACCATAGCCTCTCTTATCAAAACAGCCTATCAAAAGCAAATTTTCATCATTCTAATGCAGTGACACAGTCTGAGACAGGTCCTCACAACATCTGTGGATATTCTCCATCTAAGTTGTCTTAAAGAAATACTCACCCAGGTCCCTTTCAGACGTCAAAACATTGAAAAAAACAGCAGAAAATAAGAATTTATGACATAAAGTTGATTAAATCAACAATAATTTTATAAACCTCAAATATTTTCACCAATATAATGCTTTGCAGACAAACTTTTAGAACTTTCGACAAGGGAGGTTATTCGGCCCCTCAAATTTTCAACTGTTTTTTTTTAAATCCAAAAATATAAGAAAATATCAATACCTGGTCAAAACAATGTTTTCTGCAAGCTTCTGGTGTGTATTCCTACCTACAGAAGAAATTTCAGAAGGATATTCCAAGAAATGTGGAAGTTATTAGAAATCCAGTTTTGGCATCTAGGTCAGACACTGGCTTGAATTTGCCCTTCTTTAGCCTATGTTAAAATGGTCAACTTACCGCTGTCACAGCACCTTCCACAACATTCGCGGACACTCGTGACTTGGGTCGCTTCATCTACTGCCTCTATACTCTCTTTTTATGGTGGTTTCAATATAGGTTGAGAAGGAAAATCTGAAAATATCCAACAAAGAACATGACCACTAGCTACTTTCACTTTAGAATAGCTGTTGTCCGCCCAACTACATGTACATTTTTGGGAAGTATCCGCAGAAAGTAGTCCTGCAAATAATGCAAAAAATATGCTATAAAGCAAAAGAGCAGATGCAAAAATACTAATTTATCAAAGAAAACAGCACTTAAACTATTGTTTAACACTCCAAACAGCCCTCTGCATGCAGAGACAAAAATTTCTAGAACTATTTTCTATTGTACAACGACCCGGAAGCAAAAGGTAGACTGGGGTCACTCCTTCTCCCCACCAAAACGCATTAATAATCATAGAATTTCACTCGAGGAAAACTGTATATATGTTGGTATGAACCCTTTTTTGCTTTTATTTTTTGTCTTTTTATCCTTACCCTAACGATACCATTTACATATCAGCTTTTAATTCGCTTTCAACAACTTTCCCTAGTCAAATAATGAACCTTTTAGATTCATTAAGATGGTAATTTTTACAGTTTCGGGGAATATGGATTTCAGTCGTAAATCAGCATTATCAACCCATGAGAGGCATTTCACAGAAATCCTGGGTGATAAAATGCTGATGACATATTGAGACAAAAGGAGTAGATTGCGATAATCAAGATTTTCTCCGTTTGTCTCAATGTTTCCGCAAGCCTTTCCTAAACCGGGAGAGTTTATTCGGGAAAGGTTAAACGCGGACAATTTTCAGACGCAATACAGCTGAAACCAAATGTCAAAACATTTCATATGTTGTCATAATATTTTGGACACACATCGAGAGCGAATGGGATACATTTCGTCGCTTTTCTACGAAACCCCGTATCTGCAGCTTGTTTTAAGCTGTAGATCCGAGGTTTTCGTTGAAAAGCAGCAATTTCGTACTATTCGCAATCGGTTTTTTAAAAGTCTAGTGAAAGGAAAATACTGAAGGAAAAAACAGACTAGTGTTTCCTTTTCAAAAAGAGTTTTAAAGTTCGAGGGTTACAGATGGTCTAATTGCAAAAAATGATTTTTTTTTGAAAAAATATGCAAAACTTATGTGTTGGGCACCTCAGAATGGTTAATAATGTGCGATTGAGACAGAGATTGAGCCGAAATTATAAGAGAGATAGCCGAATTTAGGGAGAATCCAAACCCAAATTCAACTCCGTCACAGATGCGGTTGAATTTATTTTTTAACTGTCACGCATGCGCATACAGTTTGGACCAAGATTCAAACGAGATTCATACTTGAATTTCAATATAACGTCATCATGTATGTTGTGACGTCATTTAAGAAAGTCGCATGTCCTACTGTTTTTGACCTACTTTCGACATCGCTTCATGAATTTGGTATCAAATTGCGAAAAATGAGTCGTTGCTTCAATAGTTTGTCGTAATCATTTAATCAGGTCATATAAAGCTTAAAAAGTGTACATTTCGTTTGTTTTTGACAAATTTTGGGTCCAAATCTGGGAAATAGCAGCTTTAAGATAAAATAAGTGGAAATACACCGACCTGATAATATCAAACATGATATCGTATGTATGAAAAATTAAGAATGCTACAAATGAATTGATTTTTTAAATAAAAACCTCAAAAGACTGGTGTCCATTCATTGTATACGTAGATAAATACTTTAGAAAACATTGAGGAAAATGAAGAAATTGCTTGTGACAAGCAATTTCTTCATTTCCCGCAATGTTTTTTTTACTCAAACAGATCATGAAATTCAATTCACTTGAAATTGTAGTCTATAAATTTGGCCTTCTGGTAATGGGCTAAGTTAAGATGCTAACGATGTCAACGTCATTACCTCAATGTTTTTCTTCGAGTTGTAACTGTCGGCTTGCTTATCTCTTACATTTAATCCAAAGACATTTTGGGGCAATAAAATTTATGATATGAAAATGGTGCAATTGAAAAGTCGACTTAATCTTCTTTTGGGAAAATTTACCGCATCTAATTGCAAGTTTATATTGCATAATTTGACGCCTGCGTTTTAACCTTCTCAACAATGATTTATATTTAACGGGTTGGGAAAAAGACCCCCTGTCGAATTTATTTCACGTTCTGAATATAATATCTTGCTGTGGTTTTATGTATGGTAGAAAGACGAACAAAAATTTAACCCAAACACAATTTTCAACGTCTATGATTTAAGCCTTTGAAAAGAGATGCAGACGAAAAAATAGTTGATATCAATGTAAGATATGTTGATTTTATTGTACAGAAAATATTGCGAGGAAATGAGAAATTGTCATCATCAGTAGTTTCCCCTTTCTCTCAATGTTTTCCATAGTATTTTTACGAGGGACTTCAAATCTAGGTCTAGCCAGGCAAAGGGATAATAATCATGCCTTTTCGTTAACTGATTATTCAAAGTTTTGTAAAAATATTTTTCCAACGATGGCTTGTAAGTCCCTTGCTAAGAAGAAGTGTTGAAAACTTTGAAAGAAAAGAAAACGTGCTTGTAAACAGCATTTTCTCCTTTTTGTTCGATGTCTCCTTTACAATATCTTAACTATATTTTTTTTTCATCACATTTATGTCATCCTCTTCACTTCAGCATCGATTTTCTTCGAAAACCTCTTAATTGCAGCTTAAAACAATTTGCAGTTACGAGGTTTTTGAAAAAAAAATCGATGCTATGTTTTGGACAAGAATTGAACTGCTGTTCTTGGCTGGAAGAGACGTTTGTAGCTGCTTATCATTCGCTAGCAAAGGTGTACATTCTCATCTCCCAACTAAGTTTCATAATCAAAGCAATTTACCCATATATTAGTAGTTATCATAATCATAAGTAGAAACAACGTTATAAAAACACTCTTGTGAGAAATCGAACGAGGTTCGGAGACATCACGTCGCCGTTTAACTTGTTAAACTGACGTGTCTAACGTATGTCTAACGTCAAACTCATCTCTGAAGCACGTTGACGTCTTAAACGTCGTATGTCAATCTTTGATAAGCCGTAATTTACTGCTGATACACGCATAATTATTTTTATTCAAACTTTATACACGTGTACATAAGTCAAACCCACACTCAGATTGTACAAAATAATTTAAATTATTGTCCAAAAGAAATTTCATTTTTCACAAACCTCCATTTTTGACGTCTGCATTCAATTTTGACGATTCTAAATTTTGTCGTTTGAGAAAGGATTAATATTAAGTAACCAATGAGCATTGCAACGCCGTACTCTGAGGTAATTTTGCTAGACCATTCAGCGAATCCGAACGAGTGACAAATGGTAATCCACCCCAAATGAGAATCATGCGACGTCGGAATTAGATGGGCGACATTGTAAACATTCGGCGGTGGAACATTCCACCGCCGAATGTTTACGACGTCACCCTAATAGTTTCGGATACTTACAACGAATGTTAACGACGTTGTAAGAAATATTCCGAAATCTAGAGAATCTCGTTAGGAATGTACTACCTTAACGTAACCATTACATATTCCCATAAACCCAAGCTTTTAGCTCAAAATTCGACAAAAACAACCTTTTAGATCAAAATCTTGGGAATGTAGACTGTTTTCTGCAGCAGTCTTTTGATAAATTTAGCTGGCGACGAGCTTCCCAATCCGTAAGATTATAAACGGAATGTTTTGAAAAGAAACAGAGTAGGTTTTTAATCTTTGAAATACGTCATCGGAAAATGGGAACCCGCAACATTTCATATTTTGGAACATTATACATATGTATTACCATATATACCATTATAATATCAGGCAGCACTCTACTTTTTCGTTATGTTTGTCGCACGCTTTTTTTTTCTTTTCATTCTTTTTCCAATAGCTAAAAAATAAGTTTGAAGTTTTAAACTCAATGCCTGATGAAAAAGTACTGAGCGTAACAATTGCTGCTGATACGCATATGAAACGATTAAAATGAGTCTGGTCACTAGAGGCCGGAAAGTAAACATACGAGGGCCGTTCAAAACGTTCGTAGGCTTTTTTCTTAGAATCTATATTGCTGGCTAAATAGTGTAGCTGGAAAAAGTTTTCCCAGCCATGAATTAGAAAGCAATCTTCCTAGGATTCATCAAAAATTAAGATTGGATTGCAACGGTTTATATCATAATAGTTCGATATAGAAATCGTTTATAAATTTTGAGGTAGAATTCTGCGTAAAAGCATAGTAAGCCTACCGAGGACTACGCATTATGTTAGTTCATTTTTTATCAGAAATGTACAAAGCACAAACTGTATTTTCAAACTTAAATAAATATCATTAAAATTTCAAGGCTGTAACATTTTTAAACGACACAGCCTAAGTATTTATTGTTAGTTTAGTCGAAGCAGAAGTGATTTTGAAGAGTCTTGACTCTTCCCATAAGTAACCTATTGTATCCTTGCGCCACGGGTTGGCCAGGCGGATCTGAACAATTAGCCGGATTAGTCTACGCTATGAAAAATAATCCCTTTCCATTAATCCCTCTATCTTTCTTGATTTCGATCTTATATGGCGCTCGATCGTTATCTTCTTCTTTTATCTGATCTTCAGACTCAATCGTCTGCATTTTAATACTTTCAAAAATACAACATAAAGATTTTAG
Organism: Fragum sueziense; assembly: GCA_963680895.1. NCBI lineage: Eukaryota > Metazoa > Mollusca > Bivalvia > Cardiida > Cardiidae > Fragum > Fragum sueziense. Next base: position 25,374,704 of record OY804606.1, on the reverse strand, counting down.
ATAGTCAAAATTGAAAATTGTGATAGGCAACAAACCAGATGTTTACATAAGATTTTCTTCAAACACAATGAAAAATTACTGACGGACATGGGTATAATGATTGTTCCCGGAATTTCCTTCTTTTGCCTCAAAGTCAAAATCATGTCTTTTTAATTGTTTATATTAAAGTGTTACAATTGCGCTAATGCTGAATAGTCTATTAATTCTGCAAACGTTTCTCGTTATAAAAGTACGAGTATATGTTGTAAGTTCAAAACACGCCGTACATTTTGTCGCCAGGTCGGATTTCTCAGACAAAATGCATGTAATTTAATGGTACCAACAGCAATCACCAATAATATGAGCCTTCTAATCTACTACAACCATAATATATGTTATTCTACTTCTACCTCATGGTAAGAGTTATTATGTTTAATCCCCCTACCAAATATAGTAAGACGTCTGGCGACAGACCAGGGGGAGATTTAGATCAACGTTCACATAGTGTCCAGTCATTAAGACATTGTTAGTAAGCAGAATTATTCTTTTTCTCGCGATATTTAGAAGCTTGACACCGGAAGCACCCGATGGATGCATATGTTGGTCTACAGGCACATTCATAGAATCGCAACAGTCGAACGAATGGGTGCTTTGATTCCTATTATTTGTATCCAATATGGCATTGACAATACAGATGCAAGATGTAACAAATTATAAGACTCGCATTCAATAATTAACTTTAAGAAAGTCTAAAGTCTAGAACAAGCCGATCGGAGGAGGCATATGAGTTACCTAATACCATCGGTAGTTTGACATTAAGAACATCGTTGTTATCTTTGAATATGAATTAAGAACAAAGCAAGTGAACATGGATATATTAGCTGTGATTAGATGGGACTCAAGTACGACTATGTATATGAACTTTGTAATGACGTGGTCACTATAAAGTAAGCGACATAATGTCTAATCCTAAATGTATACATTAGTTGTAAGGTCAGAATTATACTCTAGGTGAGGTCATGATGGCTTGTTAGTGAAAACGTGGGCCCTTGTACCGTCTTTTTCTAACTACATGTATTTGTGTTTTGTACCTTTATTGTTGTTGTTTTGAGAAACTGTAAAATTATCGTCTCTTTTCAACAAAAACCTCGTAACTGCAGCTTGATTCAAGCTGCAGTTACGAGGTTTTTGTTGAAAAGCAGCAAATTGTGTGCGACAAGTATTCGTCCGTCGCCATTGACTTTGTTATATCGGTATACTGACAAGACCTTCATACCGCAATTTTACCAATGCTTAGACAATAAAACCAACGCATGGCGTCATATGAAAGAGCCAAGTAATGGAGATTATATTATGTATGTCTTCCCGAAATAGAAATTATCTTTAATTTTGAACGAAGACTCGATTTCAGAAGTCATAAGATAAGGTTTGTGGTTACTAAAAGGCATGGCACAGAAAAATTTAGAATTGTGCAAAAATGGAAGTTTTGCAATAGGGTCTTGTCGTGTATAACTAAGTCTTTTCTTCAATGGCGCTGCGAGGCGAGTTCGCTTCTCATTAACTCATCTGTGTTTTTTTTATGATGAAGTCTTTTGAACAACAAATGCAATAAATTGTGGCCTATATATTTCAATCTTCAATAGATACTAAAACAAAAGAAATTAACGACAAAGGATACACGTATAATGTGTTTCGATACAAGACCTGGCAGAGTATCTCTAGCTATAAGCTTCGGATGCTCTGCCGGGTCATTTATGGGGACCTATATCATAGACAACTGTAACTACACTGTATGTGAAAAACGAAAGTAAAGGATTTAACCCCGCCCCATTTTAGTCTTTTTTCAGCTATAGTGTTCTCTCGCTAAATGTCCTCTTGTTGACATATAGACGTTTATTTAGACTTGAAATGTTATTGAGAGACCGTCAAGTGGTGGCTCGTTTATTAAATACACAACCGCGGGCCACAATCCTTTACAAATGAACTGTTTAACAGGGCGTATGAATATATAAAGTAATTTCAAATATGGACTATTTGCTGTCTGTGTAAATAGTCCCGACAAAAGATATGAAAATAGATCTTTAATAAACCTGAGCAGTACACGCGATCTTTTACGGTTAAAAACAATAAAAGATTATGAATTTTAAATCAATTTACGATATATGAAAGTAAACGGATAAATCAAATAATTGCGTTTTCGGTATTGAATAAATTGCATCACACATCCTTGTTGATGGATCTAGCAGAACGGGATTTGGGTCTTGTATAAAATGCACCATGTACACATGGTTATATCCAAATCTATAGAAATAGCCTAAATCAAAATGTAAATTTTACGTAAATGATTTAAGAAGTTTAATACAAGTTATCAATTAGCACAGGTCATTTGATTATAACAGCAATGCGGATTATACTGTATATTCGATTTCATACAGCTACCAGTCTAAAAATTCCGGAAAATGTGCTGTCACCGGAAACTTCCGGATGGGTGATCTCTGTGATGATGAAAACTCCTTAACCCTTTCCCAAATGATATTTTGAACTGTACTACTTTGAAATTTGCTGCAGATCACAAAATTTATATAGTGAACAAAAGCACAGAAATCTTGAGGCCAAAGGGGAAAGGCTGGTTGACAGCATTTTCTCTTATTTGATTCAATGTTTCTGCGATCTATTTTATTACGTCAATACCAGGGCTTGCTAGGGAAAGTGTTTACTTGTCGATCTTTCAAAATGCCTCCGAAGTTGGGCGATTGACATAATTTACGAGGATTGTATTCGGTTAAACGGAAGATACAATCAATTTAAAACGAAATTAGCGTGGAAGGGTAGCCGGTCCTTTCAATTGAGTTGTTTATGCAAGTCGTGAGGATCATTTTTGTATTATAGCTCACGACAAATGACCTGGCTGAGCATCGCCAGCTACAAGCTGGAGATGCTCTGCATGGTCGTTTATCGAAAGCTAGAACATCTTTTAATGATGGAAGCTACGAGAGACGTACAGAGTAATCGTTTCTAAAACCATAACATATTTTGATAATCGAAATGAATGAGGCATTGCAAACATTGTAAAAAGGGAATAAAATTTTTAATGCTGATATCCTGTAATTCCCTTCCTCCTAGTCATACCATGTTTTCTAAGCCAAAATATAGGCCTACAATTCCTATATCTGGACTTCGTTTATTTTGTCGAAACTTTTCTCCGTTTTTCAATACGCCCTTTTTTACCTGACGAAATTACAAATTTATACCCATCAATTTGTTCGATATCTACATATCAGCAAGTTATTGCATCCTATATTCCCTACAATCTATAAATGCCAATGCCAATTCTATCAGAATAGACAAGTTCATTATGCGAAAAGATAAAAGACGGTGAGGATTTGTAGACAAAAGCCGGTTTGTTATCCCTTTCCCAAACGACAAAAAGTTTTTGATTGCTCCAATTTGGCTGCTACAGACGACAAAATGTGTTTTGATAAAGATCGGAATCGTCTATAATGCAGCGTAGAAAATATTGAGGAAAACTGTTCTCCTCTTGCCTCATTGTTTCCAAAGCATTTTTGTGTTAGGGACGTCAAAACGGGTTTTGTTTGTGAAAATGTCCGCCCTTTCCCATACGACCAAAAATTCTAGTGGTTCAACTTGCAAGCTGCTGCAGACGACAGAAGGTATGTAAGCAAGTTTATGATTTGTTGAAAATATCGTGTAAAAATTTTGAGGCAAAAGGAGAAAATGCTGGTTACCAGCATTTTCTCCTTTTGCCTCAATATTTTCGAAAGAATTAATATGATAGGGACGTCAAAACACAGTTTTGTTTGTGTAAGTGTTAACGTATCTGTTTGGGAGAAAGTTTATAGATACGCTACAATTTTTATGCATCTAGTCGGGCCCGGGGCAAAACAAACCGAACATGTAGAAGAAAGATGGATGAATGGCGCCCCCCTTTTTGAAACCCTTAACCACATTAAACAAACTAATTTTGGTTTATGAATTATCAAAAGAACGACGTTATTTCAACGTATCTGCCAAAATTTAGCCGTTGGCCAAAGTAATTGTATTTAAAAATGAAAAGTTTAGCAGTCAAAAGTGGAGGAGATCTTTAGAGAGCTGTACAAGATATTAGGTGAAAAGAACAAAATACAGATTGCGTGTCACCAGCATTTACAAATAGTATCCATGAATTTGAAAGATAATAACAAAAATGTCCGTATTTGATTTTTGGGCAGATTCAACATTGAAACATGTATAGAGCATTGTCATCCTGCACCAGAACTTTGTCCATGTTTGAAACATGAGATATTTCGGACATCCATGTACTTTCAAGGATCGGACACTGGTTTTGGAGACCTAAGTATTCACCTTAATAACTTCACCACTTTTCTCCGAAACTCGTACATGTAACCTCGTGGTTTTCGAAAAAGAGACGACAAAAATGTTTATTCCATATTATGTTTTGTTCCGTTTTCTTTTCGATTTAGCATATTAGCTCTCGCTTTTTGAAATGACCTCCTTTTGGCATGGCGGGGTCACATATTTTAAAGAAGGGTAATGTTTACAGAAAACCTTTTAAAATCATCGAGTTAAATTATGAGTAAGTGCATAAAACACAGAGACCACTTGAATATGAGAATCTTATATCATTAGCCGTTTAGTCTCCAGTGAAATTTTGATGTTTTATAGGATGATTTTAGACCCATAAATAATGATAAGAAGATATCTAGTCCAGGATCGCTGTTAGCAACAAAAACGTCACCTTCTTGTAATATTGAGCCCGGATCTGGAGAAGGGCCCTTATTGCATCCCTTTTAGACTATCATGTTTCAAAGCCACACTGTATGACCTTGACTTTCATCAAGCTGCTCTGTTACTGTTGACTTGTTATAAATGTACATTTCATTACATATTATAGACTAGCACAGGCTGATCAGGATCCAGGTTGCTCACAAATATCATAAGAGGGGCCCTTTTCCAGATTATATATCATCTTTTATTCGTTTTGATGCAGCTTTCATGTCTGTGTTCATTCTTTCTGTAGCCTATATTCATTTCTCTTATCCTTTCTTTTACTAATTTTGTACTGACAACTTATACTTATTCGCTGTCCCTCAGTCCCTCTCTCTTTCCCCTTTCCTTCTCTCATTCTCTGCTACCCCATCCCCCTCTTTCCCTCTCCCCTCTCACCCACTCCCCTGTGTATCTCTTTCTGGTTGGGTGTCTTTTCTTTCTTTTCCGTCTGTCTCCCTTTCTTTCTCGGGATAAAAATATGTTTTCCAAGACCATTGTGTAAGGAAATCATACATCAAGCATATATAATGCTCCAGTTTAAAGTTTACTCGCCTATTAAAGAATGCAGGGATGTCAGCCCCGGGGCAATGGATATTACGTAGTTTACAAGCGTTAACGTAACGTAAATTTATGCCTAATTATATACAGCGGAAATGTTACCACAAACTTACTGCTTACTCAACCCAAAAAATATCGCCAAAAGTCGATCAAACCCTATGTTGTGGGTGCACAGTTGAATCGTCTCGTAGAGACGATTCAAATGAGTACACACAACATAGGATTTAGTATTGAAATGCTTATTTTAGAAAGTCGTTTCTTGCTTGAAACTGGAGCCTTATCCTAAAACACACAAATATTTTCCATTAGCATGTATAAAATTGAATTCTTAATGAACTAGCGTTATAATGTGAAATGATTTACGAATCATTGTCTACTTTTTAAACGATCATTTACTGTAAAGATTTTTCAGATAGTTTTCTTTATAAAAGACAACAAAGGCGTAGGTGCACCAGTCGCGCACTAGCTTGTAGCAACTCTCAAAACGGACAATCCAACACTTTGTCATCTGAAACAACAACAGCAACGACGACGACAACAACCTTTACCCTTTGATAAACGTCGAGAATAGACTATCCCAAATTTAAAGAAGTTACACATGACATTTCCAAGATGACAGAATATTAGAAATTCACGACTTTCTGGATAGAAAAAAATATGATTTGTGACAATGCTTTGAAGCAATTTCTTAATTTTTGCCAAAATCTTTCTTTGTGGACGTCAAAGCAAAGTCTTGTATGGGAAATCAAAATGGCCAAGGCATCATTTTCAATTTTATTAATTTTATTAATTCTATTAAATTGTCTACATTCAAACCGGAGCGAGGGAGAGGTAAAGGTTAAGCCAGACGACCTGACTTGCCCTAGGACTTGTTTTCTATTAAATTTTATTCTGTCCCTCGGGACTAATATATCGCTTCTTTTCTTCGAAAACCTCGTATCTGCATCTTAAGACAACCTGCAGATACGAGGTTTTCGTAGAAATCTTTGTCGACAGGATAACTTGCTAGTGATGAAATAGTCCGCTTTATTAGCTGTGCATTTTGCTGCTTTTCATCGAAAACCCCGTAACTGCAGTTTAAAGCTGCAGTTACGAGTTTTTCGTTGAAAAGAGTCGATTTGTGAAGAGAAGGCAAATGCTCTATATGTTTTGACACAATGTTTTTTTTACATGATTGGTCTAATTTTCTGACCAAACTTTAAGAAATAGCATTGTCCCTCGAGAAAGAAATCTATTAAAATCTATAGTTGTCTGAAAAGCTGATCTTAAGCTATGACCCGAAATTCAAAAGTCAAAAACTTTCGCAGTTGAAGAAAGAGCATCTAAAAAATATCAATTTTTATTTAGGTAATTTCTGTCTTTTGTTCATAGTCGAAAAGTTAAAAGAACAGTAACCCCAGAAGTTGAAAAAAAAAACAGCATAAAAAGTGGCGAGCTTTAGAGCGTAAAAATACTTATAATCTTACACACGAGTGAATATTTTAATATTGAAATAACCCCCATATTTATGAGCCACAAGTGAATACTAATTAAGCGATGCTTGTGTAATCACTCAATTATGAAGTCAAATTACACAAAGAAGAACGAAGTGAAAATTGAGGCTTACCAGCCAATATGTGTCATAATTATTTCGTTCGTTACACGCTCATAGAAAACGCGAAAACAATCGACCCTCGTAGGGCTGAGCTATCCGAAGAGTGTCGCAATATTCCGCTTTTAGTTTACTTTCTATATGTCTATCCCTAACCCTGAATTCTTAGACGTGCACAATTTAAATCACAGTGAATGTGATTGCATGGAAAATGTTGAAAGAAAAGAAGAAATTGCTGATTATCAGCAATTTCTTCCTTTCTCTCAATGTTTTCTTAAATCGGTGATAATTGGGGGGGCTTCAAAATAAAATATCCTTAAGTTTGTGAAAATGGTTAACGCTATTTCAATATGATGGCCTAAGCAGTGAAGTGTAAAAGTATTTATAATTGTACACACAAATGAATATTAATTAACAATATTACTCGTGTAATCACTGAATTATAAAATCTGATAAGGAAAAAAGAGAGTACGCCATTGACATAATATTATAATAATGGCTTCAAGCATAAAACATTGATTTTATATTTGCGTTTCACCTTGAATAATTATTTCGTTGTTCTCATTATTGGGTTATTGCACCCAGAATTTGCAAGTTCTGGAAATGTATTTTAGACATTTTAGACAGCCTGAAATGGCTTGATATTATAAAGGGAAACACATACGCATGTTAATAAAAGTATTATAATGTATTATAAACCAAAACAAAATTGATTGATCCAAAAGAAGGATATGCTTGATTACCGCATTTTCTTCTTTTGCCTCGATGTTTCCCAATCCCTTTCTAACAGAGACGTCAAAACCAGGGCTTCAAGCCTTGCCTTGGAAAAGATAACCGCATTCAAGATTTCTCCAAATGTCTGGCTAGATAAAGCGTAAAGGGAAAGCACGCGCGCTTTATTAAGTTAATTAAGTCTGATAAGCGAACGCTGATTACTTTATGACCAGACGAATCGTTAATCCGGAAGTCAGTGTTTTCGGCTGGGCCTATCAGACGAACTGGCGACGGATAAAGTAGCGTCTAATTCTTTCTCTCTGTGAGATGGGATTCTTGTTTTTTTGTCTTAATTTCCAAAAATGTCCGAAAGAATGCTCAGTCTACACTAAGCATTTCTTACTAAATGTTCTCGAATCGTGTAATGAAATAGTGAATGCTATGGTAGCGTCTATTTCTTTCGTTCCATGGGTAAGATAATGGTTTTTTCCCCAAGGAATATGCTATTTTTCCAGATTTTGTATCTACATATGAGCCGGGATCTGGAAAGATGCCCTTTATAGCTTTTGAGACTACCATGTTTCAAGATCAGGCTGTACGTAGGTGCAGTCTGACCTGGATCCATGTTACTCCCATATGGTTGCTATAGACTGAGAAGCAATTAGAGAACAACATGGTTCCTGATCAGACTGCGTGTATACGCAGGCTGATCTGGAACCATGTTTAGCTCAAAAGCCTTCAGGGACCTTTTTCCAGATATTGGCTCATATCTTTTGAAATACGTCAATATGCACAATCATAGATTTTATCTGTTAATGAGACTAGGATCCATTCTGGCCTCCTTTACTACTAATCGATGCTTTTCAACGAAAAACCACGTAGCTGCAGCTTGTTTTAAGCTGCAGTTACGAGGTTTTTGTTGAAAAGCGACGTAATTTTCATATTGAAACGAAGAAAGCGTAAACGACAGCGAAATATTTGTGCATGATTTTGTGACAATGAAAATGCACTAGTAGCAAAACGATATTCTTTTCCAACAGACTTTAAGTTAGAAACAAACTGAAGTATCATAAAAAGTACTGCACAAAAGCGTGCTCGCGCACCACAAGGGTCAGAGGTTATCATTGCTTGGGTTGAGAGCTAATTCTTGACGACTCGTAAAACGGAATGATAAGGATTCGTTATCCCTAGTCATTTTTGGATATCCAAATGAGTATTTTGTTTGTTTCTCATAGAACAGATAGCCCAAAGATCAACCACCAATAAGTGTAGAAAGACCAAGAGCTATATCATTTTCTGCTGAGTTGTTTGAATTATGGGTAGAATTCCAATTTCCACCAGGACAAGGGTTAATTCAAGTGTCGGTAGATTTCATGTTGAGCGAATTAAGACCATGTCTATTTCACTCAAGATTCCAGAAAAATGAGCAAAAACAGAAATACTGATAGCGATCTAACCAGCAAAAGATATATTCAGCAAAAAAGTTACGAAGATGTTTGCATGAGTATCATCCGGTATTGTAATAACTAATCAGGTGCCCCCAATTTATACATTTAGAGAAACAACAAGAAAATCGCCTAAGTAATTTTAATCAAATGGTTAAAAGAATAATTGGTGAACACATACTGCCAAAGTGTTTTTTCTTAAACTGAAATGATGTCCCCCTCAATAATATGACATTTTGTGGTCTACATTCGACATCAATTGACAAAGATACATCGTACTCCTGGAATATTTATTAATTCAAGATATCGTTTAAAAAGCCATAACCATTTCCAGCGAACGCAAACGGTCAAGCCTTTGTAAAAGGTTATTGAAGAAATATTATAAATGAGCTATAAACATTGAATTAATTTGATATGGAGTCATTTATAACACAAAAAGAAGTAATTTAAAATGAAGTAGCGAACAACATTGAATTAATTCGATATCAGTTATTGTTAGGACACAAAAGTGTTTATCCCAAAAGTTCATGACATATACAATAAGTCGATGGAAATTATTATACAAATGTAGTGGTTAAAGATACCACTGCTTTTCTTCCAAGATCTCGCAACTACTGCTTTAACCCTTTCCCAAACGGCAAAATTTTTGGGTGACCCACTTTAAAACCTGACACAAATGACAAAATGGAAGGTATTTGATATATATATAGAATTTGGGTAAAATATGGCAAAGAAAATATTGAGACAAAAGGAGTAACTGCTGGTTATCAGCAGTTTCTTCTTTTGTTTCAATATTTTCCCAAACCATTCTATTAGGGACGTCAAAACTAGGTCTGGTTTGAGAAAGGGTTAAACAAGATATAGTTACGAGAATTTTAGAAGATGAGTGATACCACCCAAAGTGTTGCAACTGATACATGTATATTTTGAATTCCAGTAACGATGTTTTAGTCCCCAGTCAACGATAACTGAATCCTTTTATATACGAGGAAAATGCATTAAGGTAGTCTACCCCTAATGAGACTCACGTGATGTCGGATTTTTTTCCGTGTGACGTCGTTAACATTCGTTACGTATCAGAAATTGTTCGAGCGACGTCATAAACATTCGGCGGTTGAACGTTCCACCGCCAAATGTTTACGACATCGCTCGAATAAATCTGACGTCACGTGAATCTCATGAGGGGTGTAATACCTTAAGGTATCTTTGTTCAGATTGGCCAATGATTGATACGGCGTCTGCGTATATATCGACGTCCTTTCGGTAATGTTTTTGTAAAATAAATAAAAAAAAAACACTTAGAAACAGAAAATACAGACAGAAATTAATTTGTATCTAGTAATTACTTTACATATTTAATTACAGCTAGATATTTGATCTCAAAGAGCCCTAAAACAATGCGAAGCGACGCACGTCTGTCCTAAACTGTGTTCATTCAATACAGGGAAGGTTCTATTTCTGACCCGCCACGCGTCTAGGGGACTAAAGATATGCCCCCCAACTAAGTATCTTAAATTACCCGAGACGGACATACGCTTCTACAGTACTGGTATTTTAGCATTGTATCTATCTTCAATTTCTACAATGTTCAGTTGGTAATATAAAATCTTTCGTGCTATGTTCAATAATATGGATATGGTTGCGGAGGTCGGTGCACGTACATGTCTTTGTGGAACTACGCATGCCTGTGACATTTCTATTACATGTCACCATTCTACACCGCCATATCGCGAACCTATGTAGGGGAGCAGCTGGAGGCTCGGTAAGGGTATTGTCGTAGCACTGGTATGAGAAAAGACAGGAATCCATGGTTAGGTGCTCCAGCCGCCGCGATATGACTATAGCAGTTGAAAACGGCGTAAACCCCCAATAAACTCAAACTACATCATATTTCGTTTATATGTATTTCATTCATTTGTTTTTTTTGTGTGTGTTTTCGTTTGTTTTTGTTTTTTTCTCAAGACAATGCTGACATCAAGATATTCTACTATTTCATCCCAACATGGCCTTGTCAACGTCATTGGGCCCGATTCTTTTATTTTTGTGCGTTTGTTTTCAGATCTCTTTTTAACAGACTGTCATTAGTCAAGAGCCCAAGGTTTGTTTGCTTATTGGGGTTTTATGCCGTTTTCAACTACTAAGGTCATATCGCGGCGGCTGGAGCACCTAACCATGGAATACTAGTGTTTCTGAAACCAGTACTACCACAATACCCTTACCGAGCCTCCAGCTGCTCATCCACATAGGTTCACGATATCAAACCATTTATGGGTGGCATTTTGTCAGAGAGGGTATTTGCCGCGGCCGCAAGAGCCCAAGGTAACGTGAACCTTTAGTCTGACGCTACTGTCGTCAACATTTGGTTGCCATTGCTGTAGCTACCCAAGTAAGCATATCATATGTCCGAGGAGCATACTTTTCTTTTCATTTCCAATGAATGGGTGCCGACAATGGCGGACAATTGATAGTCCTGTAATGTGATACCGTCAACATGTACTGCAAGATTCTTTTTTGTGTTGGAAGACATTTTTGAAGACCTTGTCTTTTGTAAACCCTTTCACAAAGCAGGGTCTGGTTTTCACATTTCCGTTTGAAAAGCCTTTGGAAAATATTGAGACAAAAGAAGAAAATGCTGTTGACCAGCATTTTCTTCTTTTGTATCAATATTTTCATAGCTTCATTGGACAAAAGGGATATCTTTATCACTATCCACAGTGTCGTCTGCGGCAATTTTGTTCTTTCAATTTGAAAAATGTCTAAATACGATAGTCAAGTAACGTGATAGCGTCAACATGTACTGCGAGATTGTTTGTGTTGAAAGTCATTTCAAAACAATGTCTATATTTTTAGAAATAATGTCATTTTCGACAAAAGAATGTTTATAGATATGATAAACTTCCATTTCACTTAATGGTACCATGGTATCATCATTGAATTAAACAATGCATAGGCGAATAAGATTATGTGAATAAGTAAGATCTTATTTTTAACCAAAGCTTTAGAAGCTGTTTTCTCCAATTTTACATTTGGTTGATAAGAGCATCGAAACTACGGCAAAGCGCCCCAAGAAAATCAAAAGGATTGATGCAAGATGTATCACGGAAGCCTACACCTAGATGTGCATGTTTTGTGCATAAGAAAGCAGTTTCTATATCTAAACGTAAGAGGAGATAAAAGGTGTCGGATTACGCATGTTCTGCATTATTTATTATCAGATCGTATCTCAAGTATTGATCTTTCAGTTGCAGCGCAGGAAAAATATGCACGTGAAAACGGAGCTGATAAATTATGCACCACATCTACCAGTAAAAAGAACGACCTGACAGTAGCGACTTAAAAGTACGTACTCGCATATATACTGGGCAAAACTGGTCGAATTCGGTAGATATCTATCAAAATTCCTGGAGTTTGTACTAAGAAGTGTTACCAAAAGCACAAATAGCCATGGAAAAAAAAACTTATGAGATCTACAAGCGAAATTCGAGTGTAAAATTTCACTTTTACTATTTATATGTAATCAAATAAAAAAGATGAAGAAACGTTGAGACGTATTAAGGTATGATACCGGATACCGAATTGTCTCGTGACAACGTCTCGTAACAAGCGAGAACTCATCGTTAAACATCGACTATTGAAACTCGTGTCGTATTGGGAGGTTTTTATTACCCGTTAGTTCAAAATTGAGACGATTAAGTTATCTTTATGGTTCCCTACCTCGTTCATGATGATGGTGTTTTGGCATTTGGTGATTTAATAGACCCGCAATGACGTACAATGCATGGAACCATGGACAGACATAGATGAAGAGATGTCGTCCTGCTGCATGTCCTGGATATTGCTGGAGTAATTTAAAATACGAGTCATAAAAATTAGGGCACGTAGATGCCATTTTCTACGGAATATGGGTAGTTAATCAATTTTCCGATTTCGTACCCGAAAGTACTGCATTATTTCGAGAAAAAAGTCTGTATCTTTTACATGAGAATCTCTCTTACAACCACTCAAAGTTTATGGAAAAATAGAGAATAACGATGTAACGTTTTATGTCAAAGACTTAACTACCGAGGACAATGCAAATCTGCATCTACGGGTGTGCAGACAACCACAGTGACATTCAGATTATGAAAGCGAAATGGATTGGTACATAAGGAATTAACCATCTCTGCTTTTGTACAGAATCCTCTATATTTTCGTATGACAGAAAGAGTAGGAAGTAAAGAGTCTAAAATCACAATTGATTTAATGATCCTAATCTGGGGATACGAGCAAGCCATAATAAAATGAAAACATTTTAGATTGCACGAGAGAATTGGGTTTACAATTTTAATGAACAGATTCGCGATTTTAACGATTCCCCTCTGACGCCATTAATTCTTGCCCGGACCCGTTGATTTAGGGTCCATTAAAGGAAAATTGTTAGAAAACAACAAAAGAAAAGCATTTTCTTCTTTTATTTTAAATTTTTCTTTGCCATTGGATACAACGGGTATTAAGTAGCGAATATCATTGTATATGTACTTTATCGTAGACTATACATGTATTATCTTCTATTAGGAAAAGTCTAAAATTTTGTTATGTGGGAAAGGGTAAATATGCCATCGATTAAACAATTAATGGACATGTAATGCTTTGGGCATCATGCTTTATTCATAATAATCAGAGTCTTGAAAACATTGCGAAAAGAATGAGAAAATTGTTGGAAACACTTACAGAAAAGAGAATAAAATGCTAATTTCCAGCATATCGATGTTTTTCAGCAAAAACCTCGTAATTGTAGCTGGTTTCGACGAAATAATATAAAAATTTCAATTTTCAATAACTTGAGCAGCAACTTTTAAATTCAAATTTAAGCGGTCTGAAAGATTGTCATTTACGAAAGAGTTAAGCTGGTAGCATAGTATAGCCTACGATAAATGACCTGGCGGAACACCTCTAGCTAATAGCTAGAGATGCTCTACCAGGTCATTTATCAACAGCTATAACAGTTGATACGTTTTGAAAAGATAGTCATTAGTCCGGAGCGCTGTTCTGTTAATTTGCATGATGTGTAATGTGTTTTTGATTACCTTGAATAAATTATAACATGAAGGGCTACCATCCGCGCTGCTGACATATTAGATATTATTAAGGATTACAGCCCGTCATTAACTTCAAAGCAGTTCGTGCATCTTCGGGTGGCATCCGTAGCAACGGAAATTGACGAGGGTATTCCTCGTCGATTTCCGTTGTCATGGATGACGCACGAAGATGCACGAAGTGTTTGGTATCTAGTGATTCATGAGCCAAAACAGCGTCATTGTTTGAGAACGGGTTAACCCAATACCAAACATAGACTCTTTTGACTCTCTACAAGATAATGGTTTTTGAAAACATTGTGGAAAATGAAGAAATTGTTTGTGACAAGCAATTTCTTCATTTCCCACAATGTTTCATTCTGAGAAAGACCAATGATTATTAATGTTCATTCGTTTGAAATTGTCGTCTGCAACATCTTTGAATTTGGACCACCCTACTATTTTGTCGTTTGGTAAAGGATTAAGCAGAGATAATGGGCGCCTCGAGATCGTTAATGGAATTCCGAGACGAAATGCACATCAAAGCCAGGCCTATAAAGACCTGTGTCTCCGAAGTTTCCCGTTTTTACGTTGTTTGTTCGGATATAGACGAATGTTAGACGAGGGCTCAATTAAACGATGGCCTACAATCCTCGACCTCCTGGAACCTTTAACCCTTTCCCGAACAATTTTTATATGCTATAGCCTATGATAAATAACCTGTCAGAGCATCTCTAGCTAATAGCTAGCGATGCTCTGCCTGGTCATTTATCGTGAGCCATACATATGTAGTAGGCCTACTAAAATACAATAATATCAGGTATTTTTGTCAGCATTCCGTTGGACTAGTCTAAACTTTTGACGTTTGGGATTTTTTTATCCTTTCCAGAATGTTGGTTAATCATTATCATTTCAAACAACTTCGTAAGTATAAATATGTCCTTGTCCACAATATTTTCAATGATTTGATATCAATGTTTCCTGTAATCTGTATCATTAATGAGCCTATCGTTGTATGGAAAGGGTTAATAACTTAATAGCACTCTGGGTAAACATTGGAATAGACTGTCCCCCAATATTCATTACGTTAATCTGTGTAACGTAAACAGAATTATTGGAACCAGTCAGATAATCGGATAAAGCTAGATGGCGTCAGTTATATTCGCATGAGATACTATTTTGCTTCTTTGATTGTTCATTCTCCATTCGAAATGCGACTCAAAGAGTCAAATATTTTTACTTAGTATCTATCATAAAGAAGTATACCAGTCCTTGCCATCCAAAACAGCATTCCCGTTGATGCAATGATATAATATGCTATTTATTTGATAGATAAAGTATATTCTACATCTGACATCAATAATGTTGTCTTCTGCATCAGGTACATATTGGAATAGTTTGGTTGTTTGGGAATGGGTTTAACTCTTTCCCAAACAATCAAATTTTAGGGTGGTTTAATTCAAAAGCTGCTGTAGACTACAAGAGGGGTGTTGTTAAGAATAGATTATGTGTATATTATATCACAGAAAATATTGAGACAAAAGGAGAAACTGCTGGTTATCAGCAGTTTCTTCTTTTGTCTCAGTATTTTCCCAAGACATTTTACTAGGGACGTCAAAACCAGGCTTTGTTTGGAAAAGGGTTAAACAGACAGGATAGGGACGTTAACAAGACGTTCTACAAGGAAAGGCCGTATGTACGGCTCCATTGACTCTCAATACAGTCTCATATTGCCCGGGATAACTCAATTACCACGAAAACCAGAACACGTTTGAATAAATAAGACAAGGCAACATATAAACAGTCAGACAGGTTCTTTCTACAACATGGTTACGTCACAGAGAATGGGGGTTCCGAGTTACAGATATCAAAGCGCTGAAAGTAGTGATAGTTGGCTAGTGCTATTTAACTTATTTTATGCATTCAGTCAAATTGATGGTTCAGTGCAAAATTGTTGTACGTACATACACAATAAATGTCCTTTCAAATGAATCTTCACATATCCCTACTTATGAATGAAAATGCATGTTATAACATGGCAAGGTCATAGAGAATAGGGATTCTGAGTTACAAATATCAAAGCGCTGAAAGTAGTGATAATTGGCTGGTGTCATTTTGGGCAATTGAGTCATGTTGGTGTTTTGATGCAAAATCGTTGTAAATACGATGGGTCTTCACTTATTACAACTTAGGAATGAAAATATGTGTTCTTTCTACAACATGGTTAGGTCACAGAGAATGGGGGTTCTGAGTTACAAATATCAAAGCGCTGAGAGTAATGATAGTTGCCAAGTGATAGTTTGCCATTTTGGCGGTTTAATGCAAAATGGTTGCAAGAGTATAGACAATGTATAAACTTTCAATTGGTCTCCAGGACTTCCAACATATAAATAAAACTACAAGTTCATTCTGTGATACGGTTAGGTAACAACGGATATGAAATCTGAATTTAAAATATAAATCGCTGAAGATTTAAATAGATAGCCTAGTACAAAATTTTAAAAAAAGATTTATTTGAACGAAGTATGTTAGTTTTATTTCGTGCATAGTTTATGTCTAATGATTGAATAAGACATTGGTGAGTGTAATTTAAAGTCTGAGTTACCCTACATTAAAACAAATTCAAATATATTGGGATTTGACGTCACAGATAGGAAAGTGCAAAAGTACAAATGTACCAAGACATCAAATTGAGATAATAAATGAAAAAAATTCTAGTGTCTTTTCAACGAAAACGTCATTCGCAACTGCAATTAATCGTAACTTCTCTATTCACAAAATACTTTTATGCATAGAGCTGCATACAAATTATCCAATAACTTCAGCTATATTAATTACAATTTATTTCCATATTAACATATTTATTAGTTATTAATCAAACACTCCATCCATATTAAACAATAAAAGGCCGGAAAAGATAAAAGGGTTACACAGTGTAAGAAAGAATCGTCGAAATCAATTCACTGGGCAATTTTCAACCTTCAGCGAAGATAAAGAATATGTGAATATAAAAGGGGTAGCATAACAGAGTGAAAATTTACTGCGGCATAATTATGTTTAAAACCAATAAACTACAAAATATCCCCAAAAATTGAGTTCATCCCACTAAAAATACACTTTCAACCCAACCTTTTCATGTTTGTATGGATGAAAATTACTCCGAGCATGGTTTGTGAGAAAATGAACTCTTTTGAATTACAATCTCTTTCACCCTCCCCTTTCTTTTATTATACCATGCATAATAATTAATGTAAAGTTTAATTATCAAAATTGCTCTAGGACCAACGTCCTGAAAGTTATATTACATGGTCGATCATATGTGGTCTATCATCGCGCAACCTTAAACTTTGTTTTAAAATGACGAACGGTGTAGTGCAAAATACTAGTAAGTCAAACATGCATATCATTAGAAAGAAATGCATATTCACCTATGTCTCAATGTTGGCCAAAGTTGCTATATGCTATATGTTTACAGATTACGCCGACAATGTGCTTTCCTTAATAACATGTGCTTTGTGTTTTAAATTTCAAAATCTGAATTAAAATCAAATCAAATTTTCGGGGACATTTGCCTACGACATCCTAATTTGCGACTATTTTTCAAAACCCAAAAAAGGTTCATATTTGACATAAAAAGACGTTTTATGTGTTTTAAATATGCATAATTACTTTTGGCCTTCTTTGTTTAATGGAGAAATTCGTTTTTCTTTTTAAATGATATTCAAGAAATTCAATGACTATACGAAGGTTGGGCTAATATTTTACTTCTTTTCTATTTTTTAACTATTTTCAACAGGTATATACTTCACATTTGCTTTGTCAGTATTTCCAGAACAATAATGATTATTGAGATTTTAATTTCCAATTCAATACGAAAGAGTCTGCATTGATCCTTATGCATGCGTTTTTCTGAAAAAGAAAAAGTACATTTTGTTGTCTGACATTTTCTTTAACAATGTCAAAATGTCTACACCACTGCTTACTTTTGATGAATAATGACTCGGTGCAGACTATGATACACAGTGTTCTCCGCAGAATATTTTGAAGCTGTAGGGGCATTGGTAATCCTTGCAACACATTGTGTTCATGCAAATAATAATGTGAATAAAAACATAATGGGAAAAGAAGAAATTGCTCAATTTGAGCAATTTCTTCTTTTCCCATAATGTTTTTATACAGAATTAGTACTTTTTAGTTTAAAAGAATTTCCCATTTATCAGTTTTTGACATGAAAAACCTCTAAATGTCTCTCTTTGGTGATCGTTTTAAAGAAATTAAGCTGTATGGTACTTTTGAAGCTGTAGGGGCATTACACTGATTTCCATGAAGCTGTAGTGGAGCCGGTACAGCTTATTGGGCTGGGGAGAACACTGGAATGAATCTAACACAAACAAGGATGAATCTGTGTCCATAGTAGACATAATACCCTCTCATCCACTTATACGTCTGGCGTCTTGAGTTTCCTTTTCCTTATTACTCGTAGATTGCAATAGGATGTTGGTAGTTTTGTCAATTGCTTTCCCTGTTCACACTATATAGAACATCCGGATAGAGTCATTGTTTGTTTTAATTGGTACGAAAAGAGAGATCTTCAACAAAAACGAAATCAGTGTATTTTTAAAACTATTTATATTCCTTAAAAGTTTTACTTATTTTATGTTTTCAGCATCTAACTAGTACAAGTCTGCGATATGGCTCAATAGTGAGCCAGGCAGCCTCAATTATAATGTATGGTGAGTATTTCTGGTGGAGAGTACTTGTTCCCTAGACTGTTCTACTTTTATTCAAACTTTGCTTTAAAACGTGTCTATACGTATGGTCATAATATATATACGAGAAATCGCACATATTATGATTTCCCCTTTATATTGCTAAGACAATACTCTACGGCGCAGAATATAAAAGATAAGGGTGGTTTAAGTTATGGTCGACGGTTTGTGGGGACGAGTCGAGAGAGTGGCGACTTCGGTCTATGAACTCGAGTTGAAGTAATCGAATCTTGAGGGTTATTACATTAAAACCTACTTGACGTGTTTTGTTTATCATTGTAAAAATGACAAATTTTGACATTTTGTGGGCGATGGGGAATGCGAGCCAAACAGACCAAGACACACATAAAATTTGTGTGAGTTTAAGGAAATATACGAAGAGCAAAAACAATAGGGCGGTCAAAAAACTGTCTTTGAGATTCCCTCACACTTATAATTCCCACATTATCTGAACTCTTTTCCAAATGATAGGATGTTTAATTGGCTCGCCTATCTATACAATTATCAAATGATATTCCATCCATCATCATTTATCAAACACTTCTTGCAACTTCGGGCGTCATCCGTGGCAACGGAAATTGACGAGGGTAGGGTATTTGGATTTTTAAATTCCGGGTGCTGTCGTCAGTTTACATGCTACATATGACGCACGAAGATGCACGAAATGTTGTGCATTTAATTATTAATGGAATACCCTTCCATAGTGAAGGGTGGATATATAGCAAGTTAAAGTCCGAACGAATAAAAAGTTACACACATAGAACATGATGAACGTATTTCAGACGCAAATCAAAACAAACAAGCCCCGAGAGGTTGCACTCGATTAGCCTGTACAGAAAAGACGGAATCAAAGTACCGATAAGCGAGTTGATGATTGCTTCGCTGATAACGTTCCTCTCGCGTTCATAAGTGTGTAGATAACGGGCGACGAATGTGCCGTTTTCGTTTTCTTTCTCATTTTTGTGTATTAAAGATCTAAAATGGGTATCAGATTGCTCGAATTTGCGGTTCAAAGCCATGCTCTGTCTTTGGGCGACCATGACACCGCCAAAATAAAGTTCCAAAATGACATCAATGCAGATGATGCATTTGATGACGTAATTGACGGCTCTAGAAACAAATCTGTAACGAAAACCAATGTCTATCCATTTACGGACACCTACGAATTTAGAATCTTTATTCAAACGAAACGTTGCAATAGGCATAAAAGGTTTGAAAAAAAAACATAACCTAATATGACGTTAGTGGTATATATTTTGCTTTTCAACAAAAACCTCGTAACTGCAGCTTGATTTAAGCTGCAGTTACGAAGTTTTTTCTTGAAAAGCGACGATATATGTTGAGTAGGCTACGTAAATTCATATGTCGCAGACAGTAGATAAAAGCATTGACGTATAATGTATAGCTCTGAGCGCCGAAAGAAACTGAAGTTAATCTAATTAAGCGATGTAATCTTGATACTGGGTCTCCGTTTGTTTTTATCTAGAACGTCGCTCCATGTTAAAATAACACATCTTTGGACACTGTTTAAAAAAAACGTTTTTGAATTCATATCATAGTGACTGAGTGTTTATACCATTTTCCCTAGATATATTGACTAAATTGGGATTCGAACCAATGCGGCACTGGGTCCCTGAATACGAATTGACAGAACTGTTTTAGCTTGGAATAATGATGTAGGAATAAGTGCAGCCCAATAAAGGATAATTCACGTAATTGTAAATGATCTAGTGACTTTAAAACATACAAAAAATTGTAGTATCGATATATTTATTACGTCAAGCATTGATAATTTACTCAAGCCGAATGGCTAGGGTCGAGCATTTAAGGCACAGGTAAGAGATCCCCCCCTTTTCCCGTACCTATGAAGCATACAGAAAATGAAAACATGGCGAGAAGTTGGCCTTTTCCTTGGCGTGTCTCTCGCAGTATGGCTGTGAGATGAGACTATCTAGAGGTCGCATTGTCAATGGACGCCCTTTCGTCGTACCCCGTTTCTACTCGCGGCCCCCGTCTAGACTTCCATTAACGTGTAATTTATTATAACATGCCATTTCTGGTTATCGCTAAAACAATCACCAGCTACTTTCGTACTTCAATCACGGCGAATTACGTATGACAGAGTCTTAGTTTGTCGTCGTTTGGTTTCTGGTACAATTCGTCGCTTTTCATCGAAAACCTCGTAACTGCAGCTTTAAAAAGCTGCAGATACGAGGTTTTTGAAGAAAAGCAGCGAATTACAATGTATCTTTAGTACAGTCACATGTATCGTATGTCGACAAACAACTGTAATTTTGCATCTGTTGGTTCGAATCTTGCAGGTGCAAGTGAGTTAGTATTTTGCATGTCAATATGTAATGTGCGACACTGGATATATACATGTAATACATCAGAAACAGCGAGGACAGTTTCAACGTTTTGTCGTTTGATTCTGAGTTTAAGAAATTCAGACTTGGCCACTTGGCAAGAACCAGAAGCAATATTGATAGAAAACAAACAAACAAAAAGTAACGACATCGTCGGATTCATTGCATTAAATTGATGTCGCTACCTTAACTTATCGTTCCAAAAATTAAAATGGTCGCATAGAAAAAGAAATGTGTACAGATTCAGCATTTGGTCGTTCCGTTAAGGGTTCAAAAAGATCTCAGACGTGGCCACTTGGGCGAGAAACAATAGCAATATTGATAGAAAACAGAAAATTGGCGTCGGTTCGCCAACTTATCATCCTAAAAGTCTCGCCGTAAAATAAACTGGGCATCTTACAGAAATGATGCATCAAAATTGTCTACGGTTGTAAAGATAGATGGCCACAAGTGGGATGTATCGTGAGAAAAGGAGACTGTAGGGAATGTGGCGTGTAACCATGGCGAAAACAAGGGCGGATCCAGGATTTTTTCCAGGGTGGGTCAAAGCCAAAATGACAGCTTTTAATAAGTAGGTTGATAGTCGAAATTCAATTTTCAGCCAATTCCATGGGAGGGGGGTCATGACCCCCTGACCCCAACCCTAGATCCGCCCTTCGAAAAGTATCGACCATGATCAGACTGCGCTGTTCGCGCATTCTGATCATGATCGATATTTTCCATATTTTACACGTTTGGAATTATTGCTAAAAGGTGTTTATCTTAAAACAGATGCATCAAAATTGTCTACGGTTGTAAAGATAGATGGCCACAAGTGGGATGTATCGTGAGAAAAGGAGACTTGAGAGAAGAGCAACATATAAGAGGGGATGAAGACACTCTATTTTCCTTTCATTTCAAATCCAACCCTATGTTGTGGGTACTTATTTGAATCGTCTAGATGAGACTTGGGAGTAGAGCATCAGATAAAAAGGGGGTGAAGAGGTTCTGGTTTTTATTTAAATTGCAGATCCAAACCCTACGTTGTGGGTACTCATTTGAATCGTCTCGATGAGACGATTCTAATGAGTACCAACAACATAGGGTTTGGTGAAAATTGGTCATTTAGTGAAATATCTCATTTTTGAAAAGCCATCGCCGCTTCTTATCTGGAACTCTGCTTGAGAGAACGTGGTTTGTTACAAAGGCGAAAGGTGTCGACCGTGAACAGACTGCACTTTCTTATGTCTAATCATAATTGATATTCAGTATTTTTCACACAGACTTTACTTGGTATCAATATTAAAGATTGTCAACAAACATTTAACTGCTATCGGCCTTTTACGACATTGGACAGTGTCAAATTGAAAGTGACCGTACACGACAATTTGTCTATAACATGGTTGGAATTCGCATAGCTGCATTGCCATGCAAATGAAACACGTTCATTTCAGCTAAAAAAATAATAACTAATATCTAATTCCGTCTAAATTTTAAGAAGTTGAGGGAATGGCAAACTCAGCGAAAGTTATTTTAGAGCAGCAAATAGCTAGCATGCGGCCTTTTTCTGATGTCTTCAATACCGATTCCAACTCTGATTAGATTTGCTTCTTTTCAAAAGGTTCATTTACGAATTACTTTGAATTTCTACACTTTAATCTTCAATTTTCTGGAGAAATACCACTGAGAAAGTTATTTTGGGCAAAAAACGCAAGATACAAAAGTTTAGGTCAATGCACGTAAGTTTAAAGTACGGCCGTAATGGGCCAATTTATAAACCCTTTCCCAAAGAAGATCTAGTTTGGACGTCTCTAATATCGTAAAAAGTTTGGAAAAACATTGAGAAAAAAGAAGAAAATTCTGAAAATCGGTATCTTCTTATAATGCATAAGAATTCAGGAATACAAAACAATTTCACTAGATTGTGTACAAAAATAAGGGTGTAATGTTATTTCATCGTGAATTATCTAATTTTTCCCTAGCATCAAACATGATAAGACCTCCATTTTTATCTGAGGACCACCTACTCCAAGCTTTCAGAAGAAAGAAAGCACTCCAATTTCCTTATTTCTTTTTTTTTTTTTTCTTAAAACACAAAACTTAAAAAAATTCTTTGTCCATATTTTTTATGTAAGCTTACTGTGATATTAAACTGCAAAAGGACGATAGTAGTTTAATGCCTGTTAGCAAAAAAGCCTGATTTTGAGCTTGAAACTTAAAATTTACAATTGGAGCTTTAATCGTTTTCTCGTTGAGGACCTAATGTAACTACATCCTGATAATTAAATTGAAGTGCTTTATTCAAGTGTTACATAGTTACATTAAGATATTGCTCGCATGTTTAATGATTATCATGCAAGTGCACAAAGGTCACAGGAGACAATGTTTATGGCATTTATGAGCTAAATTATATCATGTCGCGATTGGCTATTAAATTTTAGTTTCAGTAAGTCTGTTTTTCTGTTTCCAAGATGACCAGAGCTCCAGATAAGAGGGGGTGATGGCTTTTCAAAAAGAAATAATTCACTAATATTTCATCAAACCCTATCTTTTGTGTACTCATTAGAATCGTCTCATCGAGACGATTCAAATGAGTACCCACAATATAGGGTTTGGATTTGAAATAAAAAAAGAAAGTCTTCACCCCTCTTATCTGGTGCTCTGATGACCATAGTTTTAAACGGTAAGTAGTATATAAGAAAGTTCCCTGTCAACCTTATTAAATATTTAAGCAACCTATACATGTATGCAAAAAAGGCGGAATTTTATTCCATAGATGCAGTAAAATTCCATTTTGAATGACAAGTAAGACATAAGAAAGTCCCCTCTCATTGTTGTTCAATATACAACCTAAACATGCAAAATAGAGAGTTTTTTCCAAAGTTGCAAGGAAACCCCTAATTTTTGAATGACAAGTAAGACATAAGAAAATCCCCTCTCAATGTTGTTCAATATTTAAGCAACCTATACATGCAAATTGGCAGAATTTTATTCTATCGTAAATCAAATCATACCGTAACATCGCCACTATAAATCTAGACAATTTGAAATTCCTGCATAATAGCAGTCTTGAGCACCAACGTCTTTGTTTTATACTTAGACATAGAGCTACATGGCTTTGAAAAAGATGTGGTTTAATATTAGTCAATCCCTATATTGTGAGTAGGCACTGA
This sequence comes from Fragum sueziense, assembly GCA_963680895.1. Classification (NCBI taxonomy): domain Eukaryota; kingdom Metazoa; phylum Mollusca; class Bivalvia; order Cardiida; family Cardiidae; genus Fragum; species Fragum sueziense. The sequence continues at coordinate 25,350,288 of OY804606.1, read as the reverse complement.
AATCGTCTAGTCGAGATGGTTCCAATGCGTACCCACAACATAAATAGTCCCTCTTATTTGTTAAGTCTGTGGATATGACGATCGTGAAATAGCAGGAGTTAGTAGAGTATTAAGAAAGGGGAATGAGCTAAAACGCGTCTTTGCGATGAAAATTCTAAAACTGACAGTGTTTCATCAGATAAGATTGTGTAAATATTTCGTATTAACCAATTTACCAATGCTGAATGTCAATGTTTTCTTCTTTTTGTCCAATTATTTTCCATCAATACCATATCTTTGTATGAGAAATGACGCGGTTAGCCTTTGATTATTATGTTCTGTTCAAATCGCATCCATAGCTTTGAATTGCATAGAAGGAAAAATGTCTGAAACTATGTCGTCTGCTATCATTTTTATGCTCTCATGGCAGACGAACAAAATTGTCATTTGTTTAACCGGCGTTCGTTCATATTAGTTTAATAAAAGTGGTGACATTGTTAGATTTCATCAAATCCTATAAAATGTTGCTGATGATTAAAATAAGATAACTCGTCGAAACGACGGCTTTTCTCCCTATCGTTGCTATGTTATCTGTTCTTGGTTTGTTGCTTAGCAACGGTTATTACAACGACTCTTCGTCGCCATATAAGTCGAAAATATCGATATTTTTCACGGAAATCCACCTTTAATTAACACACGGCAGCTGTCTTCAATTAAATGCCTCGTATTTGTACAAAAACGATACAAGTCGAACGACAAAAGCCATCATGGTTAATATTCCGTGTTTGGATGTCCTTGTAGGAGAAACATTGAGGCGAAAGAAGAAAATGCTAATTATCCTTTTCTCTCTATATTTTCTGTATCGTATGATAAATGAATTTTATTCTAATAGAGAAAATAGAAAAATTACTCGATCTACACTCAAAGACAAAATTTTTGGTTAGTGAGACTTATTTAGCCTACCATTACTCAATACTGTGAACGAAAATTGAAAATGCAACATTTAGAGAGAAGAAAATTTATAGCCTTGCTCTGGGGCAACCTTTGAAAACGGAAGATTATTGGAAAATAATTTCTTGAAAGAAAATTGCAAAATGAAATTTTGATGGGAAGTAAATTGCTTGCATCTCTACTGGGACCACAGGGCGATTTTTCAATAGACAAAATGTACCCTTTACGATTTAAATGTTGCCTCAATGTCTTGTTCTAGGGCCAAAACATATCTTACCCTTCAACATAAAAGCACAAAAAGTTAATAAAGGCCGTGGCTATATGAGTAATATGTATAGCTCACGACAAATGACCTGGCAGAGCATGTCTAGCTAATAGCTAAATATGCTCTGTCGGGTCATTTATCGAGACCTTCATGTATATGTATGAAACAAATGCATGCACCAGAATGAAAGTATGTGTTATGCTATATTTCTTGTTACATATAGCGGACGAGAATTGACCTGGCAGAGCATTCCATTAGATTAGCATTGGCTGCTCTGCCAGGTCATTTATCGTGAGGTATAACAAAAAATATGTTCACTGTTATATGTTTTCTTGGGCAAGATGTGGCAATATTGTGACGATTGTAACTGAAAAGTTGACATTACAAGTGTGTTGGACAAAAAAGGCAGAATTGCTTCTGACGTGTTCATCAGCATTCAATTTCAAACAGTCTAGATTAGGGTAGAATACCCGTAGTAGAGGTTTGCACGAATGGCAAATTACGAGTACGATGAGTAGGCCTATTCTATTTGAGTAAGATGTTAGGATATCTTCAAGCACATAGGTCAACCGTTTATCTTGGACGAGTTCGAAAATGTAATAGTGTAAGCACTCTTGTAAAAGTATTTGTCAGAAGTGCCAAAGCGTAACTTTAAGAAAAAATATTACAATAGTAATAAATATAATAAATATAATTATGATGTTACAATTTTAGTCGAAGAAAATGAGCTTCTTTTAATGTAAATTGTTATCAATTTGATCAATTCCGGAATGCATCGGTCTCTTTGGCAGGCAGTATAGAATAAGATCTGCCTGCACATTCTTGCAGCCTGAACTTATTCTACACAACCTGCTTGTTTAAATCTAGCATGCCAATGTTGAAATATATGAGGAAATGGATTCTTGTAGAGCATGTCAGTCGGGCGTCGTTTTCAACAAAAACCCCGTAACTGCAGCTTTGAACAAGCTGCAGTTACGAGATTTTTGTTGAAAAGCGTCGTATGGATCATATCTGAGAATGTTATCATAAATTCGCGTGCTATTTAAGAGAGGATTTCTCCAACAAAAATGGCAAATTGTGTCCATTAAAACACAATAACTGTCTGCTGGAAAGCTTTCCCGGCGCTCCGATGTCTTTAATCCTTTCCCAAAACAAGACCTGGTTTTGACGTCCGCGACAGAAAAGGTCCGGGAAAATATTTTAATAGCATGTCTCCTTTTACCTCAATATTTTTCTGATATTGCACATACGTAGATCCTATCTTTGCCGACGTATTGTTTTGTAATCTACGGCAGCTTTCATGTTAGATTCCCATGAATTTTTGCCATTTTGGGCAAGGATTAACCCTTTCCCAAACGATAAAATTTTAGGATGATCCACTTCAAAACTGCCACATATGACAAAATAGATGTTATCAAAGATATGATATGTGTAAAATATGGCATAGAAAATATTGAGACAGAAGGAGAAACTGCTTATTATCAGCAGTTTCTTCTTTTGTTTCAATGTTTTCCCAAGCCTATTCTACTAGAGACGTAAAAACCAGGTCTTGTTTGGGAAAGGGTTAAGTTGTGACAACAGACAATTGCAGGTCAACCACAATTGACCAAACGCCGACTGTCAATCAAAAACATCGATTAGCCAATGGACGATCACAAAAATGTTATGCCCCAATTGTTCATCGTTGCACGTGGTTTTGTATCGATTTATCGACTGACAATCAAAACAATCGACATACCAATGGCAAAGAATTTTGTGCTAATAATAGACTAGGTTCACAGTTATGTTTTGATAAACCGCGTCGGTGTTGTTATAAAATCTCGTAACTACGGCTTAAATAAAGCCGTAGTTACGAGATTTTATAACAACAACTACGAAATACTACTTTGTTTGTCCGAATTTAAGTCACTATTAACTGGATAAAATCGTTCCCTATTACCGACCACATGCACATTGTTTGCCTTAAATTCTATGTTGGGCGGAGCGATCTGTCGATTGGCGTTTGGTCAATTGCTTGAGAAACACCGAAATGGGCGGAAATGTTATTGCTAGACTGTTATAAACCAAAAACACTTTTTATGTGAATTTTGAGCGTGTAAGCATAACGCAAAAACTTTTCTTTTTAAAATGAATATGCAATATATGGAAAAATATCTTTTCAATCTATTGGTAATCCTTTGGAATTGTTTTTAGTTCCTTCTGAGTTTCCTAAAAATTGATTTAGCTATATTTGAAGACAAATAAGTTACTAGTACTGAAATAGAACAATGGGTAAATCTGTTTCTAATCCCTGATTGTTTAGCAGCATTAAAATTGTGATCCCTGATTGTTTAGCAGCATTAAAATTATGATCCCTGATTGTTTAGCAGCATTAAAATTGTGATCCCTGATTGTTTAGCAGCATTAAAATTTGCTTCTGATCCCTGATTGTTTAGCAGCATTAAAATTTGCTTCTGACCCCTGATTGATTTCAAAACCAATGTCGTTCATTGTCTAAACCAGTCTACAAAGACTTGGTGGGGAAAATGTTTTGGTAGTTCATACAAGGATATTTTAACGATGAATATCACTTGTCAATGTCTGTCGGGGTTTCAATAATAAAAGTAAGCCCCACGGTGTCGGCTCGAATGTCTTTGTCTTTGTACGATATGAAATTTGATAGACATGCCCCTTAAGGCAGCCCGGTGTCGAATTTCTCACACATAATAAAAACAAAAGAATCGGAACAATGGGTCATGAATCCGAAAGTCGAAAATTAGGAAATTAGTAGGCCAGTGTGCATTGCTGTCTTTTAGTTCTTCATCCAGTTTAGATGGTAAATTGTCATTTTCATTCGATTCTGGAGACTTTAATAACAGGCCTACTGCGTATATGAAGATTACTGCAATGTCAATTTTCCGTATTTTTCTTTAATTCTATCATAGACAACGTTCGACCATGTCGTAACTGAAGCTTGATTAAACTGTAGTTACGGCGTTTTCGAACGTGACCGACGATAAATTGACGTCAGATCACCGACGTTTTCGGTAGTTGCAATTCGTTATAATATTTCGTAATTTTCTCTTACACGTAGGGTTTATTTTTTTATTTAGGAAATTTGAATAAAAATTACATTCTTAATACAAATCTTTTCTACCGGAAACATTTTATTTACTGCATTCCTTAATAATAATGGAATAAATGTAGTATTTATGCATTCACGATGCCCCTGTAGGGACTATTTATAATAACAAAACACCAAACGACAAAATTTAGGGCGGTCCAAATTGAAAGATCCTGCAGACGATAATAATTGTAAGTGAATGAAAATTTTTAAATATTTGGGTCTTTTTGGACAGAAAACATTGTGGAAAATGAAGACATTGCTTGTCACAATCAATTTCTTCATTTTCCACAATGTTTCCATAGCCTTTATCTTGTGGGACGTCAAAAGGCGTCACTGTGTGGAATTGTCAATTCCCAAAATGCTTCCTGCTTTTGACTTCTCTCACAGAAAAATACTTTGAATCGCCAGCATTATCTCCGTAATAATACCTCAATAATTTATGGACTGGTTTATAAACAAATCCTTTCTTTACCAGGTTATTATTGATATCCATTGTTTTGCCTGCAATAGCTTTCAAATAAGAACTATCAAATTGCCTTTTGTTTCTGAAAAAGGCTTATGCATTTTGAATGACCGTCTACGCATTGATTTTTACCCATTAACGTGCATTTTCATTTGCACTTTGGTACAGAAAACCGTCGCTTTCAGCAAATACCTCGTAACTACAGCTTGTTTAAAGCTGTAGTTACGAGGTTTTTGTTGAAAAGCAACGAATCATCGATTTGTTGGTGATAAAGCCTGAAGACAATAGCTGAAAATCGATCAGTGCAAAAATCAATCACGCTGCATGTTTGCATGTTCTTAGATCAAATAAAGAGCTACACGCAAAAAGGCAGTGGTACTTCAAAATGCCAATCTAATCAAATTCCTATCAAAATTGATGTTTCCATTTTTCATTGTATTTGAAAACTTAGAATACTCTAGCAATGTGGATTCAATTGGCTGCCAATAACTGAGGGACTTACTAACAGTTTACTAGACAATGAGGGAGTTCGAAATCTTTAAAAGAAAGGTATAGGTGAAAACGTTTATAAAAAAGGCAAAATGCTGAAACAACTTTTTCTCCCTTCTTTCAATGTTTTATACAGAGACTAACAGATGTTATTTTAAAATGCCTTTCTTGATATTTATTTTGTCGTCTGCAACAACATTGGATCTTGACAGCCCTAAAAAGTGTCGTTTCAGAGGCAAACTAGGCCCTAGCATATAACATTAAGAATTATACTTTGTAAAAACTTAAATTTCTCTTAATTGAAAATTACGAGGTGGCGCCTCCCAAGTAAAATATTAGGAACATATTTTCACGATTCCCACTGAAGAGATAAATGACACACGTCTAGATGATAAATGGTCACTCAGAAATGAGATAGGGGAGTTTTTACAAAACGCGATAATATTCAACATAATCGTAAACCTGGCTTCTTTCAAACGATTTAAACATTTACATTATTCTTTGTTAGAAGTTTTAACAATAATTCCTTGCTTTAAATAACTTTAAGTTATAACTTTGTAGGAAAATAAACTTGTTGTATTAAGACAATGGCAGGATTTGAAGAACCACACTAAAGACACTTTTAAAAAGATGGAAGCAATATTGCTAGCGATTTAGGCTACCATGCATTATATTTTACGCATCTATATTCTATATTTTCTATGGTAAATGTTGAACCTTGTAAGTCAGGGGTAATTAAGGTTGTTGTTTTTTGTCCATTTCGTAAAATTTCACTCTTGACCAAATTATATGCATGCAGGGAAAACCTTCACGTTTTCCTATTCCCCCAAAGATCTGGTATATGTGGGGCCAATTCCTAGAAAGTTTAACTGTAATTCACGTTATATTGCAAATTAAAAATTATAAATGTAGAAAAACAGGAAATTCGGAGTACTTGAAACCCAGTTCGTCTTTTGAAAAGACTGTCACCATTTGAGCTGTATGAAAAATGAAAGTTTTGTGTGGTCTGAAAGATCTTCAATGCTATGATTATTCAGAGTGGGGTGGTTCTTAATTATAGGGCAGCTGCAATCAAAACAACCAACGAAAACATCATTTGTATTAATTTTGTGTTCCCATTACCATTCTTCTGAAATGAAATATGTCTTTCCCAAAATGTAATTCAAACTATTTTGTCAGAGAAACATTTTGTCCGAGAAACATTGTGGAAATTTGGTATTTCGTGGCATTTATAACTTTTGTATTTATAGGCCTACATCTGAGAACTCTCGGCATTTACCACAAAGATCTACTGAGTGGACTTTCGTGAATAACTAAAATATGTCTGACAAAAACAACGACATGCAAACTAGGACCTATGGCATACTTTCAAGTTTGCAGGAGAAACATTGTGGAAATGTGTTTTGCAGTGACAGTTATATCTGAACTTTGTATTTACAAAATGTATTCAGTTGAAATATCTGGACATTCATGTGATATAAACCATTCCCAAACAATCTCTTGTTTTGACGTTCAAAGAAAACACCCAAAGCAAACAAAACTCTGGATAACATTGATGGAATGAGAAAATGCATATGATCAGTATTTTCATCTTTAACTTTATGTTTTCTATAATTCTATTGTGAGATTCGGCTAGGTGTTTCATATTCACATCCAGTAGAGTTTACTTTGTTGTGACGTCCGAGACATTTTTAGGATCGGGATCACACTAATGTACATCACGTCTGAGAAAGAGCTAATTCGCCTAAGTACTGTCATCTTGAACTACTAGGAGTTAAAACAACAAAGGTATGGGTCAGTTGTGTCTCTGTGCACGTTGGATGATTATTTGAAAAATGATGTTTGAAGAATTGGAAACTTTTGAAAATAAAAAGAAGTATTACCTTCTACGGATATAGCCAAAAACATCGCCGAGAGGATCAGCCCAAATATGGGGTCTTTCCCCATTTTAAGCATTAGATTCGTACAGATATATTACTCCAGTAATTCGTGCAGGAATCAAAATAAATCCAGATACAGAATTCCACAAATTCTATCGAATTATTTCCAGTTTTTCATTCACAATCCAGCAAAACTCCATACAACTAGGTTGGTAATATCTAGTATCCGATAATGGGGCTACTTCACGTTTTCACTGTTTAACACGTATGTTATGCGATACAGTCGCCGTAATCCAAACCTAGATAATAAAAGTTTAAGTGTGCTCCACATGCACGCAATGGCGGTCGGTGATGAAATGATTCCTCACACAAAATAATGATTATTTAAGATCATAATAGAATTAGAGTTTAAGTTTCCGATTATTACTACCACAGCACTTCGTCAATGTATACTCCATTATTATTGAAAGCTCTCTTGTTATTCATTAAGTGGAAAGGTGAGAGAACATCGCTGATTGGTTGACCGAACAGAAGGGGCGGATCACGAGGCGGAGTAATTTTACGCTAATAGTTTACTTCAAGTACTAGCCAAAACTTCCTTATGTGTGTAGATTTTTATCGGATCCTTTCTTTCGTTGATGAAACTTTTGACAAAAAACAATGTAGTAGAAACATGATGCAGTACATTCTAGCATGTTAATTTCTTTAAAGTTTTCTTTTCTGAATAACAATTTACAGGTAAAGGATTTTCAACCCAGTTTTGTCGGGAAAATGATCATTATACTTAGAGCTTTGTTTACAAATGCTTTAGAATTGGAATAAATTTGTTGGCATATCTCAAACGATTTTCGATTTTAGAACTTATTCACTGTCTATGTACTGAGTCTTGTATGTGTTTGTCGATCATTTATAAGTGAGTTAAACCATTTCCACATTATGACGCTTTTTGGCGCCCTACCGGACAAAAGCTTTAGAAAACATAGTGGAAAAAGAAGAAATTGCTTGTGATAAGCAATTTCTTCGTTTTCCACAATGTTTTCAACCCAAAAAAGACAAACAAATTTTGAATTTTATTCCCATGAAATTGTCGTCTGCATCATCTTTGAATTTGGATCAGTATACATATTTGCTGGTTGGTAATGTGTTAAATAGTGGTCTATTACGACTCATAATTACAAAATGCATGTGTCTTTGTGATATTTAAATGTACTATTCATTTTATAATTGAATTCTGAGCCGTTAAATCCCTTTTCCCCCTGAAAATTTCGACAGATAGATCTTAAACCCAGACAGCAATATTTACGATAGTGATATCTAGAAAAGCCCCCGGTCATATCACGACAGTATGAAACTAGATAAAAGATCAGTAAGAGCCCTTAAGCAACAAAGCTACAGATTGCTGACAAGCTAAGTCTGTTGGTCTTATCCTTTGTATGAAAACCTATTTATAGAATGTGCTTTTCCGGGCACAGATAAAACGTGCACAAGCTTGGATAATCATATGGCAATATCACGACAGGGAATCGCGTGAAACAACAACAACAATAGGAAATGATTTTTTGCTAAGATTAAACTGAATTTACCGTTATGTTTTGATAAATCGTCGGTGTTGTTATACTATCTCGTAACTACGGCTTGAACCAAGCCGTAGTTACGAGATTGTGTAACAACACCCACGACAAATTTTTGTTTGTCCGAAATTACGTCACGGTTAACTGGATAGAATAGTTCCCGATTGAAGAAACACCCGAACCTTCTCTGGATCCTCCACTTTGATAACCCAGATTCCTCCCTTTTCCATGAAAGCTGTCTAATAAAGTATACCAATACTAATCTGCATTTAAAGTAATTCAGATTTGCAGTTAGTTTTGAGAGCACAAGGCTTAATACAATACATAACAGTCAGAGGCGGATCCAGAGGGGGTTCGTGGGTTCAAACGAACACCCCTCGATAGCTCGATTATTTCATTTTCATGCAGGAATACAGTAAAAATTATATAATTCTTGTTAAACGAACCCCCTTTTTGTAAAAAACGAATTCCCTTCACAGAAATCATGGATCCGTCACAGATAACAGTTAAAATGACAAACAGTATAGAGAGGCCCTGTTACAACCCGTTTTGTAATAATCACCCGTTTTGTAATAAATATAACAAAGTGGGGGATTATTACAAAACGAGTTACAATGTCTAACCCGTTTTGTAATAACCCGTTTTGTAATAAAATTATATATTTTCCCGGTAACTACTATTTGCATTCAATACCTAATGTTAGCTATTTTAATCATTCTCAGAACAGCTGTGCGAACTTTAAATTGAAATCATTTTCGTTTTGCAATGAAATTATCACATGTAGAAAAATGATATAACGCAGTTTTAAATAATGTATTACAAAGTGGGGGATTATTACAGAACGGTTTAGAATGTCTTACCCGATTTGTAATAACTCGTTTTGTAATAAAATTTCATATTTTCTCGATAACTTCTATTTGCATTCAATACTTAATGTTAGCCATTTTAATAATTCTCAGAACAGCTGTGCGAACTTTAAATTGAAATAATTTTTAGTTTTGCAGTGAAAATAACAAATGTAGAAAAATGATATAACGCAGTGTGAAATACTGTATTACAAAGTGTGGGATTGTTACCAAACGGGTAAGAACGCCTAACCCGTTTTGTAACAACCCGTTTGGTAATAAAATGTTCACATTGTTTTCAATAACTGATATTTGCATAAATTATGCAGTGTAACGTAATTTTAACACTTTCTAAACTATTGTACGTCTGTAAAGAAAGCAATTTTCATCTTAAAAGGAAAATTCCATCCGCAGACCATTGATATAACGCAGTTTGTGATAAAGTGTTACAAAGTGGGGGATTATTACAAAACGGGTTACAATGTCTAACCCGTTTTGTAATAACCCGTTTTGTAATAAAACTATAAATTTTCCCGATAACTACTATTTGCATTCAATACTCAATGTTAGCTATTCTAATCATTCTATTGTATGCAAATAGTAGTTGCCGGGAATTTATTTAATTTTATTACAAAACGGGTTATTACAAAATGGGTTAGACATTGTAACCCGTTTTGTAATAATCCCCAACTTTGTAATACATTATCACAAACTGCGTTATATCATTTTTTTCTACATTTGATAATTTCATTGCAAAACGAAAATCATTTCAATTTAAAGTTCGACAGCTGTTCTGAGAATGATTAAAATAGCTAACATTGAGTATTGAATGCAAATAGTAGTTATCGGGAAAATATATAATTTTATTACAAAACGGGTTATTACAAAACGGGTTAGACATTGTAACCCGTTTTGTAATAATCCCCCACTTTGTTATATTTATTACAAAACGGGTGATTATTACAAAACGGGTTGTAACAAGGCCCCAATACGTGTATTCATTTTGGAAGTTTAAGCCAGTAGCTGCGGTAAAGGTAGATTTGTTCGCACGGCGCCCGTTTGTCTATGCCCATTAGATAGTATATAAAATATCGACTCGGTGAAATGTCCTGCAGAAAAAAACTCTCTTGTTCAATGGAGATCGTAAACTAAGATTAGGGAGGTATTTAACCCTTTCCCAACAATATCTGGTTTTCAAAAAACGTCCCTGATAGGAAATGCCGGGGAAACATTGATGCAAAAGGAGAAGATTCTGGTAATCATTATTTCACCCATTTGCCTCAATGTTTTCTATGATATATTATTCATTTTCTTATCGTTAGTAACACACATAATTGTCGTCAAATTAATCATATTAAACATTTCGACGTTTTGGACAGGGTTAACCCTTTCCCATGCGATGAAATATTTTTGAAAGATGTAGCAGAAGACAAAATCTATGGTTAAGGACTGGGTTAATGTGTACATTATTGCATAGAAAGTATTGAGACAACAGTAGGAAATGCTGCAAACCAATGTCTCAATGTTTTCCCCAAGTCAATTCTGATTATCAGGAACTAGGTCTCATTTTAGAAAGGATTAACCCTTTCCCATGCGACAATTTTTTTAGACTGATTCATTTAAAAACTGTTGCCGACGACAAAAATACATTTAAAAATGAGAAAATATGCATTTTATAGCACACAAAGTATTGAGACAAAAGGAGGAAATGCTGGTTATCAGCATTTTCTTCTTTTGTCTCAATACCTTTTCAATCCTTTTTTATAGGATATGTAAAATAGTGGGCTCTTGTTTTGGGAAAGGGTAGACTGCTGTCTCGCCCCGAAATATGGTCGATTTTGATTATGTTTTTGGATTTTGACGAGTCTATAGTTATTATATTAGAATAATAAAGATGGTCTGGAAGTGTAGACAAAGATCAGACATCTACATAAAGAAGGAGGATCTTTGTTTGAAATGTGGGATAAAGATGTGGGTCGTAGAAAAGACTTACAAAAATCATTTATATTTTGAGACAGGATCTAGTAAAACGGACCTTATAACCATGGATTGGTTTGGTTTATTGAGGTTTTACGCCATTTTCAACTAATAAGGTCAGGCGGCTGAAGCACCTACCCATGGATTCCTGTTGTTTCTCAAACCAGTACTATCACAACACCCTTACCGAGCCTCCAGCTGCTCACCCACTTAGGTTAACGACTTCAAACCCACTGGTGGGTGACGATTTTGTCAGAAAGGGTATTTGCCGCGGCCGAGTTTCGAAAACCGGGACCTATCGAATGAGTGGCAGATGCGCTACCAACTGCGCCATGGACGCGGCCTTTATAACCATGGATCCAGACCAGATTGTGTTGCAGCGGAGTCTGATCAGGACCTATTCTGCATTCTTATAATTCAAACAAGTTATGGGAAGCTAAAAGAAATCTGCAAAGATTGTACATTAAGATTGTACATTAACCCATTACCACACAATGACTCTTTTTGGCTCCCTACAAGATAATGGCCTTGGAAAACATTGTGGAAAATGAAGAAATTGCTTGTGACAAGCAATGTCTTCGTTTCCCACAAAGTTTTCTACACCAAAAGACCAACAATATTTAAATTTCATTCTTTTGAAATTGTCGTCTGCAACATCTTTGAATTTGGACCAGCCCAACATTTTGTTGTTTGGTGATGGGTTAAGCACAGGCTCATCTGGGCAAATATTTCTGTCAAAGTCGACTAGACCCATTTTCAGATCTTGATCAATTATGTATTTCAACCGAATGTATCATGTTGGCCTAAATAAATACCTGTGTGCAATTATGCTTTTGATTGTATCCATTTTTCTTTGTTACATTATATACAATGTACCTATAGTCCGTTAACGATATTATGCCACATGTTTACAAAATTTTCCTATGTAAACAGCACACGATCGAACTCTAAACTACTGTAATTTTGCATGCGATGATTCGAATCTTGCAGGTGTCACACACCTGCAAGATTCGAACCAACGCATGCAAAAACGTATTGAAAATTAAGGACATTTTTGCTATGATTTCTGTTCAAGTTAAAATTTTTGTTTCGGTTTTTAGTAGTTTTCAATTTCGACTAGTCTACAATTTCATCATTCGATAAAGAGTTAACTATGAAAATGGTATTTACAACAGCATTTGATAATAATAACAAATGGCCTGTCGCTTTACACATTAGGACCATGTTAGACCCCGCGGCTTAATTCGAGCACTAGGTCCATTTTAACAATATTTTAATTCAATTAATGGCAATTTAGCTCGCCCTTTTCATTAAGGTTGTAAAACTTTCAATACCAAGTTGTAAATTCTTCATTAATGGCTTTTATTTAATATGAAGTCATAATTTTGTGACCTGCTTAATAGGCCTATCTTGGAAATGCATACCTGCTTATGTCATTTTCAATCATCTCTTCCTCTCCATTTCCAACAATATTTAACCCTTTCCCAAACAGACCTAGTGCTGACATCCCAAATAGAAAGGGCAGGGAAAACATTGAGACAAAAAAGAAAATGCTGATAATCAGCATTTTCTTCTTTTGTCTCAATATTTTCTATGTTTTTATTGTGTACAAGACCGATCTGCTTTTGCTGTCTGGAGCATCTTTCATTTTGGATCACCCTGATTGTTGCCATTCTGGTAACGGATAATACGCATTTTTACATACAAACTCTACCTACCTACCACTGAAATCATATTCTGTCGTCTACAACTGTATTCCAAATTGGAACATTCTAAAATTTCATTGTTTGAGAAAACGTTAGGAGACTGATAGCATTTTTAGCCTACTAAAATCAGAGTCTCGCTGTAAATGCATGTGGCGTCACAATTTATGGTTGTTAAAATTATCCATTATTATGTTAACTACAATATAACAATGGGTAGTACTTTTCCCTTCGACGAGAAAAACTTTGGTCTGGTTGCGAATTTATTGTTTGTTCAAATTGCATTGTGTTTTATTTCGCTTTAAACAAATCTTCATCATCTGTGCATCTTGGGTTTTGCGAAGCATAGATTCATCTACTTTATATTCAGATCAGAATAAATATTACTAAGCATTTCATAGGCGCTGACATAATGAAATTAGTTGGAAGTAATGCTACTCAAAATGCCCATCTCAGACAGTTCTGTTTTTGACAAGCCAGTTACCGTAATATATCCACTAATTTTCAGTTATATTTCTACGGAGTATATTCAGTGAAGCGTATTGCTGGAATCATCAATAACGTAAGCCTACGATGGACCTTTGAAAGGCCTATCACAATAAGTACCTATTTCACCAGCAACGCGATCTAACCTGGCTTGAACTAACGAACAAGCCAGGATATCTATCTCTTATAGTCACAAAATTGGAAGGCATGTTTTCTGCACATTTCACAAGTAAGGCAATTTAAAAGTAAGCTAAACAACGGGAACGGGTTAAAATCTGAATTATGGCTCGTAGACAAATTGACGTCACACACCATATGGCAAACAATGGCGTAACTCAGGCAGTTAACCCTTTCCCAAACAAGACCTGGTTTTGACGTCCCTAATAGAAATGGCTTGGGAAACATTGAAACAAAAGAAGAAACTGCTGATAACCAGCAGTTTCTCCTTTTGTCTCAATATTTTTCTATGCCATATTTTACACAAATTATATCTTTAATAACTTCCTTTTTGTCATTTGTGGCAGTTTTTCGAATGGATCACCCTAAAATTTTGTCGTTTCGGAGAGGGTTAATCATAATTGATAATGAGAGAATCGTTGCTAGCCTTTTATTGGGTTCAAAATGAACAAAAGTGTGTGCAATCTTATTTTTGTCATCGTATTTTACATTGAAAGTTTATTGGTAGCACAAAAATGCTTAAAGTAAATGGGGTTGATAAACAAAGCGTGGTTAGCAGACTATTTGACGTCATACTCCATATGGCAAACAATAGCGTAAACAAAGCCTGTGAATGGTAATGGATCGGTTGCGAATTGTTGCTTGTCTTTTATTGGATCCACAATAAGCAAAAAATAGGAGATGACAATAATATTGGCCTTTTAATTGTAAATTGGCGACAGTTTAGCCCAGATCTTTTGTCTTTTACCCTTTTTAGACGGAGTCAAGTCCGGGTAGCTCAGATTTTGACAACGCCGAAGACTACAGTCCAAGGGTCTCATATAACGCAGAGGCTGCGGACAAAGGGTCTGGAACAACGTTGTGTGGTGAAGACCGCCGACCAAGAGTCTCGAACAACGTTGAAGATTACCATCCCAGGGTCTCGAATTATGTCGAAGACTGTCGACCAAGAGTCTTGAACAACGTTGAGGACTGCCGACCGAGGGTCTCGAACAACGTGTAAGATTACCGTCCAAGGGTCTCAAACAGCATCGAAGACTGCCGACCAAGGGTCTCGAACAGCGTCGAAGGCTTGTAACCAATAGTGTCAAACAACGTAGAAGACTGCCGACCAAGAGTCTCGAACAACGTAGAAGACTGTCGACCAAGGTTCTAGAACAACGTAGAAGACTACCGACCAAGGTTCTAGAACAACGTAGAAGACTACCGACCAAGGTTCTAGAACAACGTAAAAGACTACCGACCAAGGTTCTAGAACAACGTTGAAGACTGTCGACCAAGGTTCTAGAACAACGTAGAAGACTACCGACCAAGGTTATAGAACAACGTAAAAGACTACCGACCAAGGTTCTAGAACAACGTAAAAGACTACCGACCAAGGTTCTAGAACAACGTAGAAGACTACCGACCAAGGTTCTAGAACAACGTAGAAGACTACCGACCAAGAGTCTCGAACAACGTCGAACACTGTCGACCAAGGTTCTAGAACAACGTAAAAGACTACCGACCAAGGTTCTCAAACAACGTTGAAGACTATCGACCAAGGTTCTAGAACAACGTAAAAGACTGCCGACCAAGGTTCTAGAACAACGCTGAAGACTATCGACCAAGGTTTTAGAACAACGCAAAAGACTGCCGACCAAGGGTCTCAAACAACGTAGAAGACTACCGACCAAGGTTCTAGAACAACGTAAAAGACTGCCGAACAAGGTTCTAGAACAACGTCGAAGACTATCGACCAAGGTTCTAGAACAACGTAAAAGACTGCCGACCAAGGGTCTCGAACAACGTAGAAGACTACCGACCAAGGTTCTAGAACAACGTAGAAGACTACCGACCAAGGTTCTAGAACAACGTAGAAGACTACCGACCAAGGTTCTAGAACAACGTAGAAGACTACCGACCAAGGTTCTAGAACAACGTAAAAGACTGCCGACCAAGGGTCTCGAACACCGTAGAAGACTACCGACCAAGGTTCTAGAACAACGTAAAAGACTACCGACCAAGGTTCTAGAACAACGTAGAAGACTACCGACCAAGGTTCTAGAACAACGTCGAAGATTGCCGACCAAGGGTCTCAAACAACGTAGATGACTGCCGACCAAGGGTCTCGAACAACGTAGAAGACTGCCGACCAAGGGTCTCTTACAACGTCGAAGACAGTCGACCAAGGGCCTTGAACAACGCCAAAGACAGTCGACCATGAGTCTCGAACAACGTTGAAGACTGTCGACCAAGGGTCTCGAACAACGTAGAAGACTACCGACCAAGGGTCTCGAATAACGTAGAAGACTGTCGACCAAGGGTCCCAAAACAACGTAGAAGACTGCCGACCAAGGGTCTCGAATAACGTAGAAGACTGCCGACCGAGGGTCTCGAATAACGTAGAAGACTGCCGACCAAGGGTCTAGAACAAAGTCGAAGACCTTCGACCAAGTATCTTGAACAACGTCGAAGACTGCCGACCAAGGGTCTCGAACAACGTTGAAGACTGTCGACCAAGGGTCTCAAAGCAACATAGAAGACTGCCGACCAAGGGTCTCGAATAACGTAGAAGACTGTCGACTAAGGGTCTCGAATAACGTAGAAGACTGCCGACCAAGGGTCTCGAATATCGTAGAAGACTGCCGACCAAGGGTCTCAAACAACGTAAAAGACTGTCGACCAAGGGTCTCGAACAACGTAGAAGACTGCCGACCAAGGGTCACGAACAACGTAGAAGACTGCCGACCAAGGGTATCGAATAACGTAGAAGACTACCGACCAAGGGTCTCGAATAACGTTGAAGACTGTCGACCAAGGGTCTCGAATAACGTTGAAGACTATCGACCAAGGATCTCGAACAACGTAGAAGACTGTCGACCAAGAGTCTCTAACAATGTCGAAGACTGCCGACCAAGGGTATTGAACAACGTCGAAGATTGTCGACCAAGAGTCTCTAACAACGTCGAAGACTGCCGACCAAGGGTATTGAACAACGTCGAAGATTGTCGACCAAGGGTCTCTAACAACATGGAAGACTGTCGACCAAGAGTCTGGAACAACATCGAAGACTGCCGACCAAGGGTCTCGAACAACGTAAAAGACTGCTGACCGAGGGTCTAGAACAACGTTGAAGACTGCTGACCAAGGGTCTTGAACAACGTAGAAGACTACCGACCAAGGTTCTAGAACAACGTAAAAGACTGCTGACCAAGGGTCTATGACAATGTAAAAGACTGCTGACCAAGGGTCTAGAACAACGTCGAAGACTGCTGACCAAAGGTCTTGAACAACGTAAAAGACTGCTGACCGAGGGTCTAGAACAACGTTGAAGACTGCTGACCAAGGGTCTTGAACA
Source organism: Fragum sueziense (assembly GCA_963680895.1). NCBI lineage: Eukaryota > Metazoa > Mollusca > Bivalvia > Cardiida > Cardiidae > Fragum > Fragum sueziense. The sequence continues at coordinate 25,333,056 of OY804606.1, read as the reverse complement.
ACGTAGAAGACTACCGACCAAGGGTCTAGAACAACGTAAAAGACTGCTGACCAAGGGTCTAGAACAACGTAAAAGACTACTGACCAAGGGTCTAGAACAACGTCGAAGACTGTCGACCAAGGGTCTAGAACAATGTCGAAGACTGCTGACAAAGGGTCTCGAACAACGTAGAAGACTACCGCCCAAGGGTCTAGAACAACGTAAAAGACTGCTGACCAAGGGTCTAGAACAACGTAAAAGACTACTGACCAAGGGTCTAGAACAACGTAAAAGACTGCTGACCAAGGGTCTTGAACAACGTCGAAGACTGCTGACCAAGGGTCTCGAACAACGTCGAAGACTGCTGACCAAGGGTCTTGAACAACGTAAAAGACTGCTGACCAAGGGTCTTGAACAACGTCGAAGACTGCTGACCAAGGGTCTTGAACAACGTAAAAGACTGCTGACCAAGGGTCTAGAACAACGTCGAAGACTGCTGACCAAGGGTCTCGAACAACGTAGAAGACTGCTGACCAAGGGTCTTGAACAACGTCGAAGACTACTGACCAAGGGTCTAGAACAACGTCGAAGACTGCTGACCAAGGGTCTAGAACAACGTAAAAGACTGCTGACCAAGGGTCTCGAACAACGTAAAAGACTGCTGACCAAGGGTCTCGAACAACGTCGAAGACTGGTACCGCCCACTACGCTATACATCGGTTGGATTGAATAGAGTTTTGCATTTTCTCCATACTCATAGATCTCTAGGAGGCGCCTATCATCGGGTGTGGTGAATCGGAAGGTAGAAAAAAGTCTCATAAGTCAAATTAGATTATCCCTTTCAATAGAGATGACACTATAATAAACAAAATCTTTACTTTTATATCCATGATTTATCAATAATTTACCATTATTAGGACCGGTCTACATGTCGACAATCTCGTGTTACAACGATGTTTCTCGCCCCAGGGGATGGGGCGTGATAAGACTCGTGTCTCGGTAAAACGAAACGTATTCCGATTGTATTACGTGATAAAATATAGTTGTCGGTTGTCGATCGAAACATTGGCTCTTTAAAGTTGTAGTTAGAAGTTTGTTTATTTGTTAATTGGGGTTTTACGCCGTTTTCAACTTCTATGGTCATATCGAGGCGGCTGGAGCACCTAACCGTAGGTTCCTGGTATTTCTCGCACCAGTACAACCACAATATCCAAACCGAACCTCCAGCTGCTCTCTCACATAGATGATGCACACCCATTGGTGAGAGACAAATGACTTGTCAAATGTTAGAATGGATACTGGCCGAGCCAGGGTTCGAACTCGAGACCCCTGGATTTACAAACTCCGACGTAACCGACTGAGCTATCCGGGCTCGGCTGTAGTTAGAAGTACTTTATCGCATTTTTCGTCGAAAACCTCGTAACTGCAGCTTTTAACAAGCTGCAGTTACGAGATTTCCGAAGAAAAACGACGTTATGATTGTAGACCGACCATATTATATACATATGAACAAGGATCTGGAAAAATGAAAGACCCTTACAGCATTTGAAAGCAACATGGATCCAGATCAGTATGTGTATACACGCAGTCTGATCAATATATGTGTATACACGCAGTCTGATCAATATATGTGTATATATTGTGCCGATTTTCGTTTTTGCCTATTTTCGAAATTAGGCAAATCCGTGCAGAACTCATTTGCCTAATTTCGAAACTCGGCGAAATAGCTTATTTATAATTATTTTACGGTATATCGGGCCATTTTCTGTGCAGATCTCATCTTCAAAATGTCCTTTTTTAGGAAGGTATCACAGTTAGCACTTTCAAAGTCATTTTAAGCAGTTTATATCCAAATAAAAGTTTTGTACCGAACAGCTAGAGTTCCGTACCGAACAGAAAATACGGAACTTTCACTTCCGTTTGCGCGGAAGTTGATTCGTACCTTAAAGTGACATTTCACATTTATTTCATTTTTAAAAGTATGTCTTGATGCAAAGGTTGTCTATTCTTATGCGTAGAAATGCTATCAGTTTTTTGAAGTTGTTATTTAAAAGCGGAACATACGCCTTCAAAGTTGAGACAGAAATGACCAATTCTATATAAATCTGAACTGTTGTCCACAACAATTTGTTTAATTTTAACACAAAAATATATATTTCTGGTAAACGGTTCAATATTTTGGCTTGAAATTTTCAGAATTTTCATAAGAAAACATGCTCTTTCAGATACAATTAAAGTAAAATTTATGTAAAAATAATTGTGAAATGTCACTTTAAGCATTTCGCACCTTATCTTTTATCAGAGACATAGATAAACAGTTGTATGTCTCTGCTTTTATCAATTCGTTTACAAATTCAGCAATACATCAGATTTATAGATAGTATTGCCATAAAAATCATATCTACACTCGATTCCATTTATTTTTTGAAAAAGTTGCAGTTCCATATTATTTCGGAGCCTGAATTAGATCCATTGCTTTGGGCTTTCTAGCCACCGAAATTAAAATGTTTTCACTAAGTTAAATATCAGCATTTTAGAAATTGTTCTTTTAAAGCAAACAAGATTTATTATGAAGCTTTTCATCTGCTAAATATATCGATGGCTCAGCGCGAAACAGTTGTAACAGCCTATAAACATATGTCATCAATATGTTATCTACCATAGATCTGCATACTTATGTTAATTAATTTGATATGTTCTAATTTCGTTTAGACTTTGAAGATTACTAACTCAAAATAGTGAGCTGATTGTAAAACCATTTAAACAGGGGAATCCCTTTCTGTGAAAAATACCATATTCAGCATTTTCCCTGCATTTTTCCCTGCTCAATAATCTGTAAAGGCCAAACTGTATCTTTAAGGGCTGTCAAAACAGCCGAACAAGCCGATCTTCCCAACCATACTAGCCAGAACAAGTGACGGAACCAGCAGAACTAGCCGATCCTTCCCACCATGCTGGCCACCGACCCAGCCGAATAAAATGATCCTCCCACGTGCTGGCCAGAACTAGCGACCAAACCAGCCGAACAAACCGATCCTTCCCACCGTGCTGGCCAGAACAAGGAACCGACCCAGACGAACAAGCTGATCCTTTCCACTATGCAGGCCAGAACAAGCGAACGAACCAGCCGAACAAACCGATCCTCCCCACCGTGCTGGCCAGAACTAGCAACAGACCCTGCCGAACAAGCCGATCCTTCCCACCATGCTTGCCAGAACAAGCAACCGACCCAGTCGAACAAGCCGATCCTTTCCACCATGCTGGCCAGAACTAGCGACCAACCCAGCCGAACAAACCGATCCTTCCCACCGCGCTGGCCAGAACTAGCAAATGACCCAGGCAAACAAGTCGATTCTTCCCACCATGCTGGCCAGAACTAGCAACCGACCCAGTCGAACAAGCCGATCCTTCCAACCGTGCTGGCCAGAACTAGCGACTGACCCAGCCGAACAAGCTGATCATTCCCACCGTGCTGGCCAGAACAAGTGTCCGACCCAGCCAAACAAGCCAATCCTTTCCACCGTGCTGGCCAGAACTAGCAACTAGTCCCTGAGCCAGAAACATGTTTGCTCCCCCCCCCCCCCCCAGGGGGAATTTTGTAGACATAGTTTTTCATAAAGTACAATATCTTAGAAACATTTTGAGCATTGTTTGCACTCTGGCCGTTGGGGCTTTTGGCTGTAACCCTTATCTAAAACCCTTAACCCTATCATTTTTTTCATTCAAATTTACAATTTTTATTTGGTCATATCTTCATTGAATATTGTCCTACATATGTCTAAATGGTATCAAATGAAAGCTTATGACTTGCTCTTTCATTTAAAGTTATTTTATGCAAATTAGCTCATTTGCATATTCATGAATATTAATGATTTCCCTTAAAATTTCCATTTTTTGGCGAAAATTTGATAAATACTTTCTTAAAAAAGGCGTTTTTGTCCAGGGGAAATTTTGTAAACATAGTTTATCAGTAAGAGCATTTTATTAGAAACATTTTGAGCCTTGTTTGCACTCTAGCGGTTGGGCCTTTTCGGCGTGACCCTTATCTAAACCCTTAACCCTACCAAATTGTTCATTCAAATTTTGAAAATGAATTTGGTCATATCTTGATTGAATATTTACGCACAGATGTCAGAATGGTATCAAATCAAAGCTTATGACTTGCTCTTTCTTTTTAAGATATGTTATGCAAATTAGCTCATTTGCATATTCATGAATATTAATTTTTTCCTAAAATTGCTATTTTCGACCAATATCTGGTAAATACTTTCCAAAACAAGACATTTTTGTGCAGGGGAATTGTGTAAACATAATTAATCTTAAAGAAAATCATACATGAAACATTTTGAGAGATGTCTGCACTTTGGCTGTTGAGGCATTTGGCGAAAACCCTTACCAAAACCCCTTAACCCTATAAAATTGTTCAGTCATTTCAAAACATTTTATCATATCTTGGTTGAATATTGACCTACAGATGTAAGAATGGTATCAAATGAAAGCTTATGACTGTCCCAATAATTTGCCATAAATTTTATGCAAATTATCTCATTTGCATATTCATGAATATTAATGACATTACTTAAAACTGTGACCTTTTTAGCGGGTAATTGGTAAATACTTTCAAAAACATTGTGTTTCTACTCAAGGGGAATCATGTAAACATAGTTTATCTTAAAGAACATTTTATTAGAAAAATTTTGAGCAATGTTTGCAATCTGGCGGTTGGGGCTTTTGGCCGTGACCCTTATCTAAACCCTTAACCCCATCAAAATTTTTCATTTGAATTTTCAAAACGTATTTGGTCAGAGCTTGATTGAATATTGACCTACAGATGTAAGAATGGTATCAAATGAAAGCTAATGACTTTTTCTTTAATTTGCAGTTATTCTATGCAAATTGGCCCATTTGCATATGCATGTATATTAATGATTTGTCTACAATTTGTGATTGTTTTCAAGTTAAATACCTACCAAAAGGTGGGATTTTTTCTTTCTCGTGAGTTTTTAACCATCTGATATCCATGTTCACTCTTTTAACAACATCTAAGCCTTGTTTGAGATCTATTTGATGTTTTGTTTGGAAGTAACTGCTATTTTAAAGTGTGCAACTCATCATATTTTGTTCCTATAAATCTTATTATCAATGTATGTATTCAGTTTCCATTTGATTTTTTTTAAATCTTTATTGTTTAAGTGCAAATAAGTTTAATTGATTCCATGTATTGTACTGGTGTTCTTGCTTATATCTAGTTTAGTTGACAAAATGTTATCCTTTGATGAATCCAAAATTGCCGCAAAATAGGACTTTGAACATTTATTATATGCATTTATTAAATGCCATATGATGATACAAAGGTGTCTAACCTGCGGGACTTTATTCTAATACACATATAGAATTAATTATTTCAATTATATTTGAGCCAGGATCTGGAAAAACGTCCCTTAAGGCTTTTGAGCCCAACATAGATCCAGATCAGCCTGTGCATACGCACAGTCTGATCAGGATCCACGTTGTTCTCTAATAGCTTCTTCGTGACCCGTAGTATCTTGAAAAGAGCAGCATGGACGCATATTGGACTGCATTTGACAACAGGCTGATCTTCAAACTCAATTTTTGAAAATGCTATAAGGGACATTTTTCCAGATCCCGGCTCATTTGTAAGTTCTATGGCAGAATAGAGATCCTGGAATGTAGACAAATTGCATACATATAGCAGAATAACATTGTTAAGCAATTGTCAAGCTCCATTTTTTGCCATTCACATTGAGAAAACAGCATGATATTGTTCCATATGGAGAGCCTTTCCTTGTGTATTCCTCATAGCCAAGTCAATTTGTTGGCCTTAAGTGTATTTGATATGTGGCCGACAGATCAGGGACACTAGTGTTACCATTCCTTTATGCTCTAGTGAGGCATTTTAACTTCAGATAATTTAAGCTTGGGGTGCCATATGTAAAGCCTACGTATCAGATGCATAAATCAAGAAATGTACTCACTGTATGTATGTATGTATGTATGTATGTAGCTAGAGTACAGACGATAAAGGATTGCGATCAAAAGATTATTGCAGTCATTTACGATGCATTTATTTGTCTGTATCTGATCAGAACAGATGTGAACTGTGAACTGATCCATACTACCCACAGCCCAAACTGAGTGTACATTAAAATTCTTCCGAACTTATAAATATGTCTTATATGTGCTTTCAGCATAGTATAACCTCACAATGGATTGAAAATAGTTCCCTTGCGATACATAATTCAATATCTTTCAATATGGCATATGTTTTCAAGGATGGCATTCGATAGCCATATATATCTTTAGTTCAATACTTTCCTGATATTTAAATGCTACAACTAAAACCTGGTTTAGATCAGCATATGAAATCCCATACTAAGACACTTACTTTTTGCACTGTTCTATGACAATTTGACCAAAAATGATTAACATCACACTTGGTGGCAATCTTGGAATTACTTACACTCTGGGAGTTTGGCTAGGTTATCATAATGGAAACCGACATAGATCAACACTAGAATGTCTACTTAATGCAAAGAATCATCAACATTTATTGTAGTTAACATAACAGGGTTACTATGTACTTAACATTACAGGGTTACTATATAACATATACGTTAGCACTGCCAAATGGAATACATTTTAAGGATTTTCCACAATAATGTGGTTTTATCCCAAGCATTTAAAGAATCAACAATATTCATGAATAAGCAAATGAGCAAATTGCCAATATACAAGCAATTCACTAGATATCATTTGATACCATTATAACGTTTGTATGTCAATTTTTGATCAAGATATGACCAAAACATATTGAAAATCTTAATGGAAAATTTGATAGGTTTAAGGGTTTAGATAAGGGGTTTTGCCAAAAGCTCCTACTACCACAGTGCAAACATCGCTTATAATGTTATTTATATAATGTTCTTTAAGATAAATCATTTTTGAATAAATCCCCCTGTACAGAAACGCCTTGTTTCTGAAAGTATTTTCTGAAAGTATTTAACACGTTTGCGCTGAAAAATCACAATTTTAAGGAAAATCATTAATTCTCATGAATATGCAAATGAACTAATTTGCATGTAAAATAATAGCACATGAAAGAGTCATCCATAAGCTTTCATTTGATACCGTAGTGACATCTGTTAGTAACTGTTCAATCAGGATATGACCAAATACGTTTTGAAAATTCAAATAAAAATTTGAAAGGGTTAAGGGTTTATATAAGGGTCACGGCCAAAAGCCCCAACCGCCAGATTGCAAACATTGCTCAAAATTTTTCTAATAAAATGTTCTTTAAGATAAACTATGTTTACATGATTCCCCTTGAGTAGAAACACAATGTTTTTGAAAGTATTTACCAATTACCGACTAAAAAGGTCACAGTTTTAAGTAATGTCATTAATATTCATGAATATGCAAATGAGATAATTTGCATAAAACTTATGGCAAATTATTAGGATAGTCATAAGCTTTCATTTGATACCATTCTTACATCTGTAGGTCAATATTCAACCAAGATATGATAAAAAACGTTTTGAAATGACTGAACAATTTTATAGGGTTAAGGGTTTAGATAAGGGTTTTGGCCAAATGCCCCAACAGCCGAAGTGCAAACATCTCTCAAAATGTTTCATATATTATTTACTTTAAGATTAATTATGTTTACACAATTCCCCTGCACAAAAATGTCTTGTTTTGGAAAGTATTTACCAGATATTGGTAGAAAATAGCAATTTTAGGAAAAATAATTAATATTCATGAATATGCAAATGAACTAATTTGCATAACATATCTTAAAATGAAAGAACCAGTCATAAGCTTTCATTTGATACCATTCTGACATCTGTGTGTAAATATTCAACCAAGATATGACCAAATTCATTTTCAAAATTTGAATGAACAATTTGGTAGGGTTAAGGGTTAAGATGAGGGTCATGCCGAAAAGTCCCTACCGCCAGAGTGCAAACAAGGCTCAAAATGTTTCTAATAAAATGTTCTTACTGATAAACCATGTTTACAAAATTCCCCTGGACAAAAACGCATTGTTTTTGGAAATTATTAACCAAATCTTAATCAAAAATTGACAATTTTAAGGAAAATCATTAATATTCATGAATATGCAAATGAGCTAATTTGCATAAAAAAACTACAAATGAAAGAGGAAGTCATAAGCTTTCATTTGATACCATATTGACATATCCAGGCCAAAATTCAATGAAGATATGACCAAATAAATGTTTGTATATTTGAATAAAAAAATTAAAAGGGTTAAGGGTTTTAGATAAGGGTTACAGCCAAAAGCCCCAACGACCAGAGTGCAAACAACGCTCATCTTGTAGCATTTGTTATAAGCTTTCAGAAAATCAAACCCTTCAAAATTCCCCCTGGGGGGGGGGGAGCAGGGGTTATTGGTGGCTCAAGGTCTAAACCGACTCAGCCGAAGAAGCCGATCCTTCCCACCGTGCTGGCCAGAACTAGTGACCGAACCAGCTGAATAAACCGATTCTTCCCACCGTGCTGGCCAGAACTTGTGACCGACCCAGAGGAACAAACCGATCCTTCCCACCGTGCTGGCCAGAACTAGCGAACGACCCAGCCAAACAAGCCGATCCTTCCCACCGTGCTGGCCAGAACTAGCAACCAACCCAGCCGAACAAACCGATCCTTCCCACCGTGCTGGCCAGAACTAGCAACAGACCCAGCCGAACAAGCCAATCCTTCCCACTGTGCTGGCCAGAACAAGCAACCGACCCAGCAAAACAAGCCGATCCTTTCCACCATGCTGGCAAGAACTAGCAACCGACTCGGCCGAAGAAGCTGATCCTTTCCACCATGCTGGAAAGAACTAGCAACCGACTCAGCCGAAGAAGCTGATCCTTCCCACCGTGCTGGCCAGAACTAGTGTCCGACCCAGCCAAACAAACCGATCCTTTCCACCGTGCTGGCCAGAAATAGCGACTGACCCAGCCAAACAAGCCGATCCTTCCCACCGTGCTGGCCAGAACTAGCAACCAACCCAGCCGAACAAACCGATCCTTCCCACTGTGCTGGCCAGAACTAGCAACAGACCCAGCCGAACAAGCCAATCCTTCCCACCGTGCTGGCCAGAACAAGCAACCGACCCAGCCGAACAAGCCGATCCTTTCCACCATGCTGGCCAGAACTAGCAACTGACTCGGCCGAAGAAGCCGATCCTTTCCACCATGCTGGCAAGAACTAGCAACCGACTCAGCCAAAAAAGCCAATCCTTTCCACTATGCTGGCCAGAACTAGTGTCCGACCCAGCCAAGCAAACCGATCCTTCCAACCGTGCTGGCCAGAACTAGCGACCGACCCAGAGGAACAAACAGATCCTTCCCACGGTGCTGGCCAGAACTAGCAACCAACTCAGCCGAACAAGCCGATCTTTCCCACCGTGCTGGCCAGAACTAGCTACCGACCCAGAGGAACAAACCGATTCTTCCTACCATGCTGGCCAGTACTAGCGACTGACCCAGCCGAACATACCAATCCTTCCCACCGTGCTAGCCAGAACTAGCGACTGACCCAGCCGATCCTCCCCACCATGCCGGCCAGAACAAGCGACCAACCTAGACAAACTAATTGATCCCCTGAAACCAGAAATGCCTAATCCTAGTGTAAATGATCAAAAAGGCCCAGTTCAAAAAGGCCTACTTTTTAAATTGATAAAAATACCCCAAAAGTGTATATCACATTTGAAATGAAATATGATTTATGAGAGATTAATGATTGGTAAATTGTTGATTTAATGCCCGGCTAAAATGCATTGGAACAATAATGATAATCAGCGGCGGATCCAAGATTTCTGTGAGGGGGGGGTTCGTTTTTACAGAAAGGGGGGTTCGTTTTACAGTAAAACCAGACTTTTGACTGAATTTCTGCATGAAAATGAAATAGTTAGGCTACAGAGGGAGGTTCGATTGAACCCCCCGAACCCCCCCCCCCCTGGATCCGCCACTGATCAGAGCGAGAAATGGATCTTATACTATTATAATCATTTTAATAAGTATGCATGATTCTGCTTACAGTACGACCTCGCAACGTCATAATGACATCATTAATTTTTATCCTGTGACCTAATTCTATCGGAAAATTCAGATTAAATTTTGCCGTATTTCTTTCTCGCATGTGGATAAATATCTATACACCATGTGACAGGTTTCGTTTATCCTTGAATGGCACTGTACTTTCGTTTTAAAATAGACTGGATTTTTATATCGACTGGGACCCGCATATGAAGTTTTTACATTCTGGTGTACACGTTTACAATGCAGCGGCGTATCCAATGGGTAGGGTAGTTTTCGAGGTTCAAAGGAAACCCCTCTCAGCGGCGAATCCAGACTTTGTAAGGGGGTTCGAAATTACAAATAGGTGGCTCGTTCTCTTATTATTACAAAATTCTGACTGAATTTTTACATGAAATTGAAATAATTAGGATTCAGAGGAGGTTCGTTTGACTCCCGCACCCCCCTCTGGATCTGCCACTGTCTCCGCAGCCTGATTATTTCATTTCAATGCAGAAATTCAGTCAAAATTGTGTAATACTTGGAAAAACGAACCTCTCTATTTGTAAATTCGAACCCTATCACAGAAATCCTGGATCCGCGGCAGCAACGAGTACGTAGGAAGTATCAAAAATCAAAGTAAACCGTAAAATAATCATTATGTCGTTGTTCGATTCATTACTAATAAATCGGTGAGGAAAAAAAAAACGAGAATAAATCGACAGAAATATTCCTGCATGACAGATTCGCAGTAAACCGTAAATAATATTAACATTTCGGGCGTTGTATGATTCAATTATCAATAAATCGTCGAAAAAGATCGACAGAAATAGTTCTGCATGACAGACGGAACTTACTGAATCATAATTTCGAAAATGGATGGCCAATTTCGAAATTGGGCAAAGTTCCGTGCCCAATTTCGAAATTGGGTATGCCCAATACCCAATTTCGAAATTAGGCAAGAATCTTAAAATCGGCACAACATATACACGCAGTCTGATCAATATATGTGTATACACGCAGTCTGATCAATGTCCATGCTTTCTCTTAGATTCTTCATAATCTCGTGGTCGTTGAACCCATTACCAAACGACAAAATATTGTGGGAAATGAAGAAATTGCTTGTCACAAGCAATTTCTTCATTTTCCACAATGTTTTCCAAGACTTTTTTCTTTAGAAGAGTCAAAATAAGTCTATGTGTGGTAATGGGTTAAATGGTTAAGACCAACTCTTGTGACGGTACGTGTTCTGTATTCATCAACTCGTTCCGTTCAATGACACGGTGGAGATGGTGCACGATCGGATGGGTAAATCTACGGACAAATTTGCCTTGCTTCAGGTAAGACATTTTGTAATAACTTTCTTATTTCTGGGTCAATTTTCAGACGGTTTGTTGCATGTACCCCGTCTCACTGTGCTCTTTCCTCTGATGTATGACCTGCATGAAACCGTCTTTTACTTTTTGCAAAAATTGATCCAAACTGATCAGAAAAACGCCAAAAAAAACTGAGGAAAGAGCTAAAGTCTCTCTTATAACCGGTCCTACGTGCTCCTGCGTGTGGTCTGCGTCTAAAACGTACGTTTAGTCGTGCGATGCACGCACGTGCAACGTACGATTTCGGTAGACGCAACCACAACGCAGACTGCACGCAGCAAAGAATTGACTGGACAAATCTTTGATACGACCATTCTGCGTCTTTTAGAACGCCAGGAGCATGCAAGACAAAAGTGCGCAGCACGTACGGCAGGCATGCGTGTGACGCAGGGAACGATGTAGGCCTACTGAAATTCCAGAAAATTCATAAAGAATGCGTACCTTTCTCGAAAGAAATGTAATTTAAAGTCTAATTGATTGAGAAATATGCGTGCATACTGACCCCGATGTCTTTTTGTTGCAAAAGGTTTCCTGCAGATATAGCCGATATATCTTCTTTGACTTTGAAGAAGTCTAAAATTATGTCACCTGGGAAAGGATTAATGATAATCATACAATAGATTATATAGTTGCTTTTCTACAAAAACATTGTAACTGCAGCTTAAAACAAGCTGCATTTACGAGGTTTTTGAAGAAAAGCGACAATATGATCTAGCCGCTGCTAATCCCGGTGTCATCACCTCCGATTTACCACGGTGTATAATCACGTGACTCAGAATTTCCGATAATCTTCGATATCTTTTTTAAAATTTGACCAACCTGAACCCGGTTTGAAGCAGAAAAGGTGGGGAAAAATGCCAGGAATAAGCTGGACGTATTGGATTTTTTTAAAATCAACTGATAAAAAAGTTATTGAAGATAAACCAAAATTTTAGTTTATCTTCAATAACTTTTTTATAAGTTGATTTTTCAAAAATCAATCACGTCCATTTAATGCGTGACGTCTGTCCATATTCTCTGCTTCAAGCCGAAATCAAATCGGTCCCGTATTAATAGAATTATTGAAGATTTTCTGATATTGTAGCATCACGTGATTGTCCACCGTGTTTACGTCGGTTTCATGTTTCGTACATAACAAACACGTCGACCCCCGTAGCGGTATTCTTCATTATTGCCATTTTATTTGTAATAGTTCTTGGAAATAAAATTCATCCTGGTATTTCGAGAAAATGATTTACCGTTTCGATTATGATTAATATCAATAGGGAACGATTTCATCAAGTCAATTGTGACGTAATTTCGGACAAATCGTAGTATTTCGTAGGTGTTGTTATAAAATCTCGAAACTGCGGCTTGAATGAAACCGTAGTTATGAGATTTTATAACAACACCGACGGTTTATCAAAACATGACAGTAAACTCAGTCTATTTTTAGCACAAAATTCTTTGCCATTGAATAGGGTTGTATGTGTGGGAATGGATTGGGTGTGTGTTGGTAAACTTGGATTTTTAAACGTACGATATAGCAGATTAAATGTGTGTACAATGTAGGCCTACCACAGAAAATTTTAAAACAGCAGCGGCGGATCCATGATTTCTGTGAGGGGGTTCGAATATACAAATAGGGGGAGGGGGTTGGTTTTCCTAGTGTTACAAAATTGTGACTGAATTTCTGCATGAAAATGAAATGACCTGACTACAGAGGGGGTTCGTTTGAACCTCCTCTGGATCCGCCACTGGACAGAAGGAGAAAATGTTGGTTTTCAAACCTCTTCCAACAGGGGCGCATAAATCAGGTTTTGTTTATAAAAGGGATAAAAAAGTTGTAACAGAAGAAAATGCTCATTTCAATCACCTATTCACTTTCCCTCAATGTTTTATACTCTAGTATTGTCTCAAAAATTCGGGATTTCGTTTCATTCATGTTTATTTTCATGACTTCCACTCAGGATTTCATATGTGAAATTTTCTCATTTTGGTCAGGGTTAAAGCAAGGTTTCTCCCAAATTTCAGACATCAACATACAAAATGGATTAACGCGTAGAGATCTTATTAAAAGATAACAATTATCGTTCTATTGGTGGTATAATAACTAATGACAGCGTCAACCTCGATTTGAATTCAAATCCCGGTCACGTGATCGCGAAATCCGGTGACAGCCTCGTTCTAAAGTTACAAGAAATGATTAATCGTAATAATCCCATTATAAAGTAATCAAACATCCGATCGTTAAGGAAGATTTCCATTTTAATTTATTTTCAAAACAACTCGGGTATCATACCTAAAAGGAGGATAATTATGAACGAACTGGCAAGCAAAAATGGTAAAATCAATGTTGAATTGTTGAAAAGAATACTTGGTCAACCAAAGTAGGCTATGCGTAGTCCTTCTTTCACATTCAGTCCGAGGATGCAAAGTTATCTTTATTCATAAGATCCTATTTTTCATTTTGTCCTTTTTTGTCACAGAGACAAATGAATTATTAGCTGTTGAAGAAAGTGTCTCCATTTTTCTGGGATGTACCTGCATGCGCGGACCGAGAATCTTTCCCAAATGGGTCCCTGTGTTTTGCAGGGGAGGGCGAGCACTGACTGCATAGGTACATGAAAAATCCTAAAAGTCACTTTTACATGCACATTTTTTTTTTACAAATTTTTACAAAGTAAAAAAAAACCAAAAAAAAACAATGTAAAGTTATGTTGTTTGGTAATGGATCAACGAATTTCCCTTTTTACGTGACTACAATATGGGTATCGTATACAGGGTTGTTCGTAGACACCGGTCCCGAGCGGCACTTAGTTGTATAATTATTCGAATTACAAACTCACTCTATAAATGGGTGTCACAATTTCCAGTAATTTTGTCATTCTGATATCGTCTGGGCCGAGTCACAACAGAAGTATTTTGTCTAATATATTCGTTTTTTTTTTGTAGTTGAGGTTGGATATGGATAGGCATTATACGGTCCGTATGGTATTTGACACAGTGGTAAACTCATATCGTCGTTGTAAATGCAAAACCTCGTATCTCGTTTATGGAAAATTTCAAAGGGGATGGAAAAAAATGTAATAACTTTTCCCAAACTGAAATGTTTTACTTGAAATTTGGACATATTGTTCACAAATGATTTGTCATCAATACTAATAAGTAAAATATCTCAAAACCTGCAAGAATTGTCTTTAACTGGGCACGCAAGTTTGTACTTTGAAAATCGCCAGAATCGACATACGAGGTTATGCATTTACACCGGCGATATGGGTCTCGCCTTCGCAAGCAAACAGCGAAGTCTATGACGTACCAAATAGGTCAAAAGTCTTATTTAAGCCTGCACGCATAAATTTTTTACGCGTCGACGCGTAAAATTTATGCGCGCACGCTTAACTAAGATGTTTGACCCATTCGGTATGTCATAGAAGCCGTCGTCAAGATTCTACCCCTACCTTTTTCCTTCCAAAGGAAGGAAGTGAATGTAAAATCCTTGGCTAACGAAGATCGGTCGGTCTCTCCCTAGGTGTAGTTTAATTAAAGTTCATTTTGCTCTCTCATAGTCAATACGTATTTTTGAGAATCTATGGTAAAACGACATTGTTCTTTATCAGACTACGTACATGTATATTATACGAAATGATCTGGGTCTATATTGGTTGAAATGCCTTGAATTCCATTTTGTCATTTACCAGTTACAATGTTTATCTTAAAGGTTAAAAAATATTTGTAGAGGATAAGATGAAATCAATATGAAAAGAAAATTGAAAAAAAAATATAAGCATGAAAATTGGATTCATTTTCAACGACGCGGTATTTAATGTAGACTATACACAAAGGCTGTTTTGCAATTTAGTGAGATAGTATCTCTGAAATAAGGCCGTGTCGAACAATTCCTTCCATTCAAATTTATTCGTTTTCAATGAATATTTTTTCATACATAAATCGCTGTCTCTTTAAATTACGCCTATTAGAAAACTATGAAAATCGTTCTACCGATTTCTTAACACGCTTATTCGGCGACATTTCTTCTTCGGACATAAGGACAAAAGGAACTAGCTTAAGATTTGTTGAAATTTCGCCGCACTGACGTTTATGTCAAGGACGTTCATAAATATAAAGAATAGTATGCCTTGACCAAGTTTGTAAGACCTGGGTAATGGGCTTTGTAGCCAGTTAGGGAACGAAAACTGTATGGTGCGAATAGACGATTTTAAGGGGAGTAATTTTCATTGCTCTCAAATTTTGAATTTTTGACTTTTTTGGTGGTTTTTTGTCTACTCTTCATACAATTTAGAAAAAAAAATCACAAACAAATGTTTAGAATATTCCCTGGAAATCTGAGGACGTTCAATTATTCACGCTGTTACCAAAACAGGCGATATTGCACATTACGGTGCTTTAGAAATGCTCGGACTTACGGACGTCACGGAATAAGTCGAAATATAGCGATTATACAGGAAGTGCATTACCCAGATCTTACCTTAATAACATGTCCATTAATTAACCCTTTCCCAAACAAGACCTGGTTTTGACGTCCCTAATAGAAACTACTTGGGAAAACATTGAAACAAAAGAAGAAACTGCTGATAACCAGCAATTTCTCCTTTTGTCTCAATATTTTCTATATCCATATTTTACACAAATCTTATCTTAGATAACATCCATTTTGTCATTTGTAGCTGTTTTCAAATTGGATCACCCTAAAATTTTGTCGTTTGGGAAAGGGTTAAAAGTATTGCTATCATGGGACAACTGAACAGTGTCAATAAATTGAACAGGCTTTTCCAAGTACAAGACCCGTGCTTACCGATCAGGTTCGACTGTTTTGAAGCCATTTTGTCATGTCGATTTACCTCTGAAATGAAGGGCGTCTGTCGGTAGACTTTCAAGTTGTGATCCTTTCTCAAACAAGATTTGATTTTGACGTCCCTATTAGAAAAAGACTTGAGAAAACATTGAGGCAAAAGAAGAAAATGCTGGTGACCAGCATTTTCTTCTTTTGCCTCAACATTTTCTGCATTTTATCATACACAAATCCGATCTTTATCAACACCCATTTTGTCGTCTGTAGCAGCCTTGGAATAAGACTACCCTAAAATTTTGCAAGTTTGGGAAAGGGTTAAAGAAGGTAAATGTTTGCCCCATAACCTTTAAATCGGCCCGCAATTCGCCCAAATCTCCGTGTTTTTCAATGTCAATCTCTAGGTAAACCCCAAATTTGTTTCTTATCAATGAGGCGGTTGATAAAATTGCTTTCTATCCATTAGGCCGTTCCTAAGTCATTCAAAACAGGCTTATTTTAATGTAATCACAAATTGGTCTACGGCTTTGGAGATAAAAAATCGACCCCGGCGCATAGGCCATTCACCTAAATTTTTAAAAGTCTTAGTACTGTATACGATAAATTACAGGACTAATTATTTCCTAATTAAAACATTTGCAAACGACAAAAATTTTAACGGACGCTTGGAATGTTTTATTGGATTCACTCGAAAACATTGCGGAAAATAAGAAAATGCTAATGATCAGCAGTTTCTTCCTTTCTCTCATTGTATCCCAGGTTTTGTATATTATAATTAGGGACACCTATCCAAGTCGGTTTTGGGAAACGGTTAAAGTATTTCACCCATCATTTAACCCTTTCCCAAACGATATCTGGTTTTGACGTCCCTTAAGGGACAGGCTTGGGAAAACATTGCAACAAAAGAAGAAACTGCTGATAACCAGCAGTTTCTCCTTTTGTCTCAATATTTTATGTCCCATATTTTACACAAATCATGTCTTAATTATCATCATTTTTGTCGTCTGCAGGATCTCTCATTTTGGACCGCCTGAAAATATTGTCGTTTGGTAATGGGTTAAAACCACACGCTTCGTGCAATTTCGGCTATAGCTTCGCTGTGTTCCATGACAAGCAAGATTAACCCTTTCACAAACGAAAAAAATCAGGATTGTCATACTCAAAAGCGGCTGCAGACGTCAAAATGTATTGGTAAAGGTAAAATTTGTTTAAAATAAAGCCCAGAAAATATTGAGGCAAAAGGAGAAACTGCTGGTTATCAGCAGTTTCTTCTTTTGTTTCAATGTTTTCCCAAGCCTTTTCTAATAGGGACGTCAAAAGCAAGTCTTGTTTGGTAATGGGTTAATCAAAAGAAAAAGAATAAGAAAAAACACAATATCCGGATATCCTCGTCATTCTCCGTTGTTACGACAGAACAGCCGAAGTTGCACAAAGTGCATGATAACTAATGATGGATGAAATACGAAATTGTCTGTACAGGTTCATGGGCGGATCTAGAGGGGGTCGGCATTGGCCGAAAATTGAATTTTGACTATACTACTACTACTAATAATAATAATAATAATATAAATTTAGTGTAACGTTACATATTTATTGCATTTTAAGCCATAATTTGGACTTGGACCCCCCTAGAAAGAAATCTTGGGCTTGGACCCCCCCCCCCCCGGAAAAAAATCCTGGATCCGCCCTTGAGGTTTTATAACTATTCTGGGATCTACAAATTCATCAGCAGCAGGAAGAGCTACACGCCCCTACCACTTTTGTTATCATTGTTATACTTATTTTGTGTCACAAATTTTAAATATGCACAGTTTTAAAATTCTGGGTTTAAAAAATGGCCCACGAATGGAAATCTAATCTTTTTATAGGGTGACGAATCCCGGTGCGGTTTGCAGCGATTATTTTTCACGGGATGTCATTTCAATTTTATTTGCTGGGTGAATTTGAAAGCGATTTTCGAATATTTACTCAGTTTATCGGATCGTAATTGTTTGTGCATTTGTAAAACGGTTTACCCTTTTCTTCGTTGCTACCAAAAGGCAAACTTTTAGACTTACAAGTCCAATTCAACGATTTTGCAGACGACAATGTCAAGTAAATATACTTTAAACTCGTTTCGTCTTTTTGGATAGAGAACATTGAGGGAAATTAAGAAATTGTCGCAAGCAATTTCTTCATTTTCCACAATGTTTTCCAAAGCGGACGAAGTCAAAAGGCGTCATTATGTTGAATTGGCTCACGCTTTTCTTCGTTGCTACTTCAAAAATCTGTTTTACAACAAAATGGCAGGTTTTATCAATCTGTATTAAAGGGACATTTCATTCCGATTTCATTTTTTTAAAGTATGTCTTGATGCAAAGATTTGTTATTCTAATGCATAGAAATGCTATCAGTTTTTTGAAGTTGTTATTCATAAGCCAAAACTACGCCTTTAAAGTTGAGACAGAAGTGACGAATTCCATATAAATCTGAACTGTTGTACACAACAATTTGTTTAATTTTAGCACAAAAATATATATTTCTAGTAAACGGTGCAATATTTTGGCTTGAAATTTTCAGAATTTCTATAGGAAAATACGCTCTTTTAGATAAAAATGAATGTAAAATATGAAAAAATAAATGTGAAATGTCACATTAAAGTATAAACGAAACAACATTTAGATCTATAATAATAATAAGGTTCAGTAAACAATTACTAGTATTCTTTTTTTCTCTTTTCCATTGCATGTGTCTATTTGGTGAAAAGCTGACGACATACATGTATTAACCCTTTCCCAAAAGACAAAATTTTAAGGTGGTCCAATTTGGAAGCTGTCGCAGACAACAAAAATCAGAAAAATAACGATTGGCTTAGTGTAAAATATAGCACAGAAAATATTTAGGCAAAATGAGAAACTGGTGATTATCAGCAGAACTGTTTCTTCTTTTGTCTCAATGTTTTCCCAAGCTTTTTTTTTATCAGGGACGTCAAAACAAGGTCTTGTTTGGGAAAGGGTTTTTAGCCACATGCATGTCTTTGGCTTCAACAATGATTTAGTGGTTGGCTCTAAATTCGCACCTGTCCAATACTGAAAAAGGAGAAAAATTTCCTTTCTTGACAAACAAGTTTTTCCAAGCCATTTTACTGCATTCGACATTTGTTAGACCTGTGTCAAGAAAGACGGGAAATATATTGAAAAAAGGAGAAAATTTAGGTTGTCCACATATCATTTCTTGACAATGAGTTTTTCCAAACCATTTAGTTTGGGAAGTAAAACCCATTCGTATTCACAAACGGCTACCAAAGTACATGATCTACCCCCCCCCCCCCCCCAAAAAAAAAAGGACTGAAAAATGTTGAAATGTCAACGAAAAACTCTACCATTCGGGGACAAAATAAAGTGGCCCGAAAACGACGTTATCTCGCGCTAAAGATTTCACGTCGTCTGCAATTGAATGGTCGTCTGCTACTTTGGCAATCAATTTTGAATTCGCACTCCAAATATAAACCTATTTATTATGTTTGTGGCAATAGTTCGTCTGATTTATGCTGGCAGACGAAAGATAACGGAAGAATGAAAATTTGTTTGAATAGGGAACGTTTTTATCAAGTAAACCGTGACGCAATTTCGGACAAACAATTATATTTCGTAGGTGTTGTTATAAAATCTCGTAACTGCGGCTTGATTGAAGCCGTAGTTACGAGATTTTAAAACAGCATCCACGGTTTATCAATATATTACCGTAAACCCAATTTATTTTTAGCACAAAATTCATTGCTATTATGTCCTTGTGCGACCCTTTTCCAAAATAATTAACACAACATTGTTGCTATTTGAAACCGATGCAGTGACGCCTTTCGACGACGCCAAAAGATACAGACTTTGGAAATCACTTTGGGAAAAAAAAAAAAAAAAAAAAAAAAAAAAAGAAATTGCTTGTTCCCAAACATCAAAGCCAGCAAGGGTCTCGCATTGTCATTAACCCTTTCCCAAACAAGACATAGTTTTGACGTCCCTTATAGAAATGGCTAAGGAAAACATTGAGACAAAAAAAGAAACTGCTGATAACCAGAAGTTCCTCCTTTTGTCTCAACATATTCTGTGCTATATTGTACACATATCCCTTACTTTTAAACATCAATATGGTCATTTGCAGCAGCTGTTAAATAGGAACACCCTAAATTTTTGTCGTTTAGGAAAGGGTTAAGACAGTTTGGAACTCATACATTCCCCGTACAGTCCAGCTGAGCTTCTTCTTTACAACGGTATAGTCGGTCCCGCTATGTGGTCCTGAATGCTGGACAATCACCTCCCAAATAACACGGTGGATAATCACGTGATACAATATTTTCAGAAAATCTTCAATAATTTTGTAAATACTGGACCGATTTGAATTCGGTTTGAAGGAGAGAATGTGGACAGACTTCACGCATTAGATGGACGTGGTTGGTTTTTGAAAAAATCAACTGATAAAAAAGTATTTGAAGATAAACCAAGATCCACATTCTCTGCTTCAAACTGAATTCAAATCGGTCCAGTATTTACAAAATTATTGAAGATTTTCTGAAAATATTACATATCTCGTGATTATCCACCGTGGAATTGTCCGTGTTGTTCCAAATGATGTACTCCCTTCTTGTTCCCTTACGAGCACTTTCTTCATTTCCCACAATTTTCTACCCCCCCCCCCCCCCCCCCAAAAAAAAAGGCCAAATATATAGAGATAGATCTAGAATAATTATGTCATTTTGTACCTAATGGGATAAACATAGCCTAAATAATGCGTACATTGTACGCTTCTTTATTTATTCAAAGCGAGGTAACCAGTACGACTCCATACCCTGAATATATCTATAGTTACTTCCCCTGTATAATGTAGGCCCTTTTAGACTTTGCCCTTTACCAAACGACAAAACATGAGACAGTTCATCTTTGAAAGCCTCTATCAGCATCATTATACGCCTACAAAAACACAGATACATTCTGTAATTGACACAATACTGAAAATATGTAGAAAGGGAGGAAAATCGTTCTGATATGTTTAATAGTATTTTTTACGTCTTGTGTAATCTCACGACTGACCGTAAACAAACCCGCGTTTGCAGTTCTAAATAAACTAAAACTTATACAAAGACGCAAAAAGATTTAAAAGCAACAATATTTTGGACAATTTGCACCATCTTAGAGCTTACTTAAGGAGTTTTTATCGACATCTACTCCATAATGATGTAGGTAGCCCGACGGTTTGTCGAATAGATCCAATGCGAACCTATGGTTTTTGCAAACTGTAACCTCGTGTTTTGCATTCAAACTGGCCTGGCCGCCCACCAGTTCTCTTTTTTTTAATTTTTATGCTTTCCAAAGTGTAAGCATATCATTAAGCCGACGCTTGTTTTGTCACTCATGTCGAAGACCGTCCTGAGCATAACTCGAAAAGTAGAGCTCTATGTTGACATCTATTAAATAAGGCCTAATAAAAAAATATCTGTGTTTAGGGTTTCACTCTGAAAAATTCTAGGTAGGGTAGGTAGGATTTTTTTTTTTTTTTTTTTTTTTTTTTTTTTTTGTGAATGATAGATCTACATTGTAAGTTGTAATGAATGCATTTTGCATTAAAACAACATGCGATATGCAATGTTTGTTCTCTTCAGTTTGGTGCTGTTTGTAGAACTTTATACTTGTTGTTCACTTCAGTTTGCAGTTATACTTGAGGATTATAATTTAAAGAAACAAAAAAGAAAATAGAAATACAGTGGTTCATTTTGAAATCTGAAGTAGGTTTGAAACAATGAGTCCCAGCCCAAGACAGTGAGTTACCAACTTTATTTTACAAATATCGCAGGGAATAAAGCGGAAGTCAAAGGATGTTGGTAGAAAGTGTATAAATCATGCCAACACTAAGTTTGGGGACAATATGGGGAACATTTAACAAGGTTATTGCATTTACCCCTTCCTTAACTTGGAAGTTGTTATAATAGAAGTGGTAAGTTAATAAGTTTTGGCATTTGGGTTAACACATTTGATTGTGAAAACTGAAATATGTTGAGATTTACCCATAGGCTATAGATAGGTTTTAGTTTACGCAGTAGGAGACAATAATTAGCTTATCACATGTAAATTGTAAAAAAAAGTGTGACTCGAGACAATCAAAATGGTCCTGGCAATCCTTGTATCCTTGCTTACAGACAATTTCTAGCCATGATATAGCCAGGGTGCATCAGAGGATATCCTGTCAGCAACAATTTTTCATAAAGATCAACGCTAATTTTTCTTTTGGTCTACGATTTTTTTTATAATTTTTGTAAATCGCTCGCCGTTTTTACTGGCTCGGAGTCGGAGAGTGAAGTCTATCTACTTTCGTTTTGAAAAAAATCTCCGAGGAGATTCTTCACCTTCATCGGTAGTCACAGTCATTTGAGTTAACAGCCAGACTTAATGGATCAAATTAGTTTTTTTCACAACATCATAAGCATCCGATTGTTTCATTTTTCTGATAAAGTTTCGATAAATATTCGACCTGTGTCTGAATAACTTACTGAGTTGAAAATTATTTTGAGGTCAAGGTCAACCGCTGTACACAACGAATGAAAAACGCCGATTAATCCAATTAACGGTTTCCGGTCGCGGAGTAATACGAACAAAGGAATTTGTTAGTCAGAGATAAGAATCTCGTATCTAACGGTTGGCGAGCCTAAAGTTAAGAGTTATTGATCTCCCATGAACGAATATTGCATTCGCTATTTCTCGTAATTTTCCGACAGGGTCACGGTTACAACCGAGTACAGAATTCTATTTTTAGCGCAAGGAATTTCCCTTCCAATTCGCAAAAAGGACATCCCCGATTTTTTCTTGGAGACTGGCGAAAAAAAAAACTTTAGGGTCGGCGGTATTTTCTAGGTAGGGTCGGGAAACCCGAAACACAGATATTTTTTTATTAGGCCTAACATGTAGGCTCTTGGATTCAGGAAAGGACCTCTACTGATAAGGCGAGAAATCTCCCTAAAAGGCTCAAATGGAAAAGTCATTTTTCAAAACATGCAAATTGATTATTATTTCGAACTGTATTGTTAGATATGTATCTAAATCATATGAAAACTGATTTTGTACGATCAAAACGATTCGACAGGTACAGATTACTCTTGGTTTCTGTACCTACCCCCAAAATTACATTTTCTTACCCCACCGTTATTCATTAAACCAGATTTAAGTTTCTTTAGTTTTATAAGCAAAGAATTTTCTGTAAATGTAAGGACAATTGGTGTTGAAATCATAAACCATTTTTCGATTTGTCCTTAATGCGCATGCGCAATATTGAAACGAGTTTAAAGACGAAATCTTCCCGCCAAAAATATGGCAATTGGTATATGAGTACTATTTTTAGTATTAAAGTACGTTCCCCCCCGTGACCCAGCAACTCCTTTTTACCAAGGAAGCCTATGATCCAGTTACACAACATATGTCAATGGGAAGCTGGGTCAAGGGGGGGAACGATGTTAGCCAGCCTTGGGAAGGTAGGTATGCCTCGGTTTTTGGCGGGAAAGTGCGCGTTTAAAGTTGTTTCAATGGTGTGCATGCGCAATACAGACAAAACCAAAGCTGCTATATGATGTCAACACCATTTATCCCTGTATCTGTAGAAAATAAATTGCAAATAAAAATAAAAGATTCTTCATTTTACCTCTTTGAATACCGGTAGTGTAAGAAAACGAAACCATTTAGGTGGGTACTAAAATCAAGAGTTATCTGCACCTATAGAACTTTTAAAATGACATAAAAATCGATGTTTATTTCCTTTATTTGTCTACCTAACCATAAAGCTTAATTTTGTTTCTCAATTTGTTAGTTTTGAGAATTGACCCATCGAGCTGAGCCTTTTAGGGAGAAATCTTGCCTTATCCGTAGAGGTCCTTTAACAACTTACAAAAATAGTCCCAGAGGCCGGTACCACAGGGGTTCTGAAATCTTTTGGATTGGCTATTTGTCCTCGTTTGTTTGTTAAATGTCAGTTTTCCGTATGAACAATAAAGAGCAAAATGGTAAAATCTACTTGTCCGTAACTTCTTGGGGACAACCTTGAGGCAACGCGGACAATGGACTTCAGAACCCAGGGTTGGCAATCGACCGGTCACCTGGTTTTAACCGGTTAAAACCGCCCGGTCAATACTCCAAGTGGTCAATTGGTGGTCGATTGGTGGTCGATTGAGAAAATCTAATGGTCAATTGGTGGTTGATTGGTGGTCAATTGAAAAATTTTAATGGTCAATTGAACATTTTTAATGGTCAATTGAAAAAATTCTGATGGTCAATTAAAAAAACTTTAATGGTAATTTATTCTTTTTGTTTTCGGATTTATTATTTATATTCTTGATATTGAAAAATTGACAGTTATAACCTGTCAAGGGTACTCATCAGGTGGCTTTTGACCAGATATCCTTTGGCTTTATTTTAACACAACAGTTACTTTTGTTTTGACACTTAGATTAAATGTCCTGTAATGTCCAGTTAACTGACCAATAACAGATAGCAGAATGATCACACTTTCACACATCTGAATAAACAAAGGTGTCAGTTTCACAACACTATTTCAGCCCCTCTCATTGGTCCACCTTACAAGCTGGACACACCTTCCATAGGTTTGAGTGACAGGTCCAGTATTTTGACAGTTTTGATTGGCCATTCTTGATTCTTTGTCAAAAGGCAGTTACTGTTATTAAGATTAGGTCATCCTCTTTGATGTGTTGGCTAACAATATCCATAATTTGAACCAGCAGTACTCTTTGAAGTAGTGTGTCATTTTTGTACAGTCAAATTTTGATCGAGTCAATGTTTGTTTGTTTGATTGCTTTTCATGATTTTGATGGGCAGCTTTTAAACCCTTTCCTATTACACTTCTCTTTTCTTCTCTTTTTTTCTCTTCTTCTTTACATGGCAATGTATATATTGAACTAGAACAACCTGAACTGAAAATTGATGAGAATAATTGAAAAGTTTACTGATTCATGAAACGGACCTCTTTGAAATAGCCATTTACATTTTGGTTTTGCAGCTTTGTTTTTTTAGAGTCTTGAACAACAGAAAGTCAGAATCTCAACATCTAATTTGCAGTGATATTCTTATATTATGTAGGGTCCAGGGTTTCCAAAAGCTCCAAAATGGGGGTTTTTCACCCCCAAATTAAATCTTTTACCCCCAAATTTTGCCAGTAGCCTTCTTTGTTTCTTATAGAGGGGGTACAAGCATGTTGAAAAATCATGGTTTTTATCCCCAAATTTGAAAGTCAGTGGAAACACTGGGGTCTTTTAAGTAGGGTTATCTTATGAGTATTTTCCAACCAACCATTTCAATTGACCAATCGACCACCAATCGACCAGTATTGACCGGTATTGACCAGTATTGACTGGTTAAAACCAGTATTGACCGCCGGCCCGGTCAATACTCATATTGACCGGTCGATTGCCAACCCTGTCAGAACCCACACTGCACTGTATAATATAAATAAAGAAAATGCGGGACAGTGGACATATACTGAAGTCTGTGTGCGCACACCTGTGCTGGGTACCTCGCATTTTTTCATCAAAGTACCAAAAGTGCTCCATACACGTGGGCACTTTTTTGCAATCTTTTTATTAATCATGATAATATAAATATGTGAGAATGTTTTCACCATTCATAATCATTAAGATCCATTTCGCTGTTTTGTTGGTTGATACCAATCACAAAAAGTGCCCATAGAATTTATTTGGTCTCAGACTTTCCACACTTTCCAGTACTGCTTTCCTGTACAGTTATTCATTCATGACAAAGTTAAAAAATATGTCAAGGCTTAATTAAATAGGATTACTGTACAGTCAGACCGAATGTCTCAAAAAATTCTAGGGTCTAGACTATTTCTGTCCATCACAAATGGTTAGCTGTCATAAACATTATGATCAAGGCTTACACATTTGTTTTTTAGCTCACCGGAGCACGTAGTGCTCGGGATAAGCTATTATGATTGATCGATGTCCGGTGTCCATCTGTCTGTACCTCCGTCTGTCAACAATAACAAAAAAATCTTCTAAAGTATCAGATTGGATTGAATGGAGTTTTACGTCCCACTCAACTACTAAGGTCATATGGAGACGGGACCTCGGTTTAAAGTCTCATCGGAAAGACTTCCAAAGTATCGGACAGAATTATGAATACAACCAAATTTCATAGATATGATCCTTGGGTCGCCTTTTTAGCTCGCCCGGGACGAAAGTCTCGGAAGAGCTATTGTCATACCCTCGGATGTCAGTGTCAGCGTCCGCTAAAAATTTAACCTGGCCCATATCTTATGCCCTGTTAGAGATACAGCCTTCATATTTCACCTGTGGGTACATCCAACCGAGACCTTTCATTTGGGACCATGACCTTGTGACCTTGACATTGAACTTTGACCCACTTTTTGACTGTTTTAAAAACTTTTATCTGGCCTTTATCTTATGCCCTATTACAGATACAGTATTAATATTATACCTGAGCCAGAGGATACCTCAAACCAAGGCTTTTCATGATTTGGGACATTTGACCTTGTGACCTTGACCTTTGAGTAAGAGGTTGACCTACTTTTAAAAAACTTTAACCTGGCCTATATCTTATACCCTATTACACATACAGCCTTGATATTTCACACTTCGACACCTCCTACTAATACCGTTCACATTTGACCTTGACCTTGGACATCATGACCTTGACCCACGAGTTTGGCCTTCTTTTAAAAAACCTTAACTGTTAATAACGTTGCCTATATATCTTATGCCCTATTACACATACAGCCTTGATATTTCACACATGAACACCTTCTACCAACAGAGTTCATATTTGATCATGACCTTGGACCTTGTGACCTTGACTTGACCTTGGAGTTTGACCTACTTTTGAAAAACTTTAACCTGGACTGTCACTATATCTCATGTCCTATTACACATACAGTCTTGATATTTCACACATAGACACCTCCGACCAACACTGTTCACATTTGACCATGACCTTGGACTTTGTGACCTTGACCTTGGAGTTTGACCTACTTTAAAAAAAGTAACCTGGCCTATATCTCATGTCCTATTTCACATACAGGCTTGATATTTCACACATGGACACCTCCGACCAACACCGTTCACATTTGACCATGACCTTGGACCTTGTGACCTTGACCTTGGAGTTTGACCTACTTTTAAAAATCTTCAATCTGGCCTTTATCTCGTGTCCTATTACACATCCAGCCTTGATATTTCACACATGAACATCTACCACCAACACCGTTCACATTTGTCCATGACTTTGTGACATTGACCTTGGAGTTCGACCTACTTTTTTAAAAATCTTTAAACTGGCCTATATTTCATGTCCTATTACACAATCACCCTTGATATTTCACACATAGACACCTCATACCAAGACCTTTCACATTTGACCATGACATTGGACCATGTGACATTGACCTAAGAGTTTGACCTACTTTTAAAAAGCTTTAACCTGGCCTATATCTCTTGTCCTATTACACATATAGCCTTCATGTTTCACACACACACAGACACCTCCTACCAACACCATTCACATTTGACCATGATCTTGGACTTTGTGACCTTGACCTTGGAGTTTTGCCTACTTTTAAAAACTTAAACCCAGCCTATGTCTCATGTCCTTTTACACATACAGCCTTTATATTTCACACATGAACACTGCCTATCAGTACCATTCACATTTGACCATGACCTTGGAGTTTGAACTACTTTTCAAAACCTTTAACTTGTCCATATCTTACACACATTGATACTTCGTGCCAAGGATTTTCATTTTGGACCATGACCTTATACCTTGAGTCCTTGACCTAGGAAATGCCTTTTGTTTGTGACAAGCTCATGTTAGGACAAGCTATATTATGTTTTGAATCTCTGTGAAATTTTCAGAAACTGTGAATTGTACAGAATTCAAACCATACTAATCAATAAATCATGTTTAGTATCAAAACGCAGCTTTTTCTCTACAGATCTCAAATCAATGTTCATATTTTAGCTATTTTCAACATTTGTTACATTATTTAACATTTTAGTTTTTCATCATATATTCTATTTAGTCTTTTATACAATCTGAATGAATCCAGATAACATAATTCCATAATGTTACATCTGAAGATCGCGCATTAGGGGTCATCTTCTGTGACCTGGGAATTTCCATTTTTAGCTCCACTGGCCGAAGGCCAGCGGGGCTTATGTCATGGCCCTGTGTCCGTCGTGCGTGCGTGCGTCCGTGCGTCAACTTTTTCTTTAAACATCTTCTTCTCCAAAACTACTGGACCAATTTCAACCAAACTTCACAGAAATCTTCCTTGCATGAACCTTTTTCAAATTCCTTCAAAAAATTTAATTCCGTGTAGAACTTGAATTTTAATTAATTTAATTGAATTAATTTTCATAAAATCTTTAAAAATTCTTCTTCTCCAAAACAACTGGACCAATTTCAACCAAACTTCACATAAATCTTTCTTGCATCAATCTCTACCAAATTCCTTCAAAAGAATAAAATCGGTGCAGAACTTGAATTTTAATTAATTTAATTGATTTAAATTTTCGAAAAATCTTTAAAAAATCTTCTTCTCCAAAACTACTGGACCAATTTCAACCAAACTTCACAGAAATCTTCCTTGTATGAATCTCTTCTTAATTCCTTCAAAAAGATAAATTCTGTGTATAACTTAAATTTTAATTAATTTAATTGAATTAAATTTTCGAAAAATCATTAAAAATTCTTCTTCTCCAAAATTACTGGACCAATTTCAACCAAACTTCACTGAAATCTTCCTTTCATGAATCTTTACCAATTTCCTTCCAAAGAATAAAATCCGCGCAGAACTTGAATTTTAATTAATTTAATTGATTTTGATTTTCGAAAAAATCTTTAAAAAATTTTCTTCTCCAAAACTAAAGGACCAATTTCAACCAAACTTCACAGAAATCTTTCTTGTATGAATCTCTTCTTAATTCCTGTAAAAAGATAAATTCTGTGTATAACTTGAATTTTAATTAATTTAATTGAATTAAATTTTCGAAAAATCTTTAAAAATTCTTCTTCTCCAAAACTAATGGACCAATTTCAACCAAACGTCACATAAATCTTCCTTGCATGAATCTCTACCAAATTCCTTCAAAAGATTAAAATCCGTGCAGAAATTGAATTTTAATTAATTTAATTGAATTAATTTTCGAAAAATCTTTAAAAATTCTTCTTCTCCAAAACTACTGGACCAATTTTAACCAAACTTTACAGAAATGTTCCTTGCATGAATCTCTTCTTAATTCCTTCAAAAAAATAGATTCTGTGTAAAACTCAAATTTTGATTAATTAAATTAGATTAATTTTTTGAAAAATCTTCTTTTCCAAAACTATTGGACCAATTTTAACCAAACTTCACACAAATCTTCCTTGCATGAATCTCCTTTAAATTCCTTAAAAAAATTGTCTCCAGGTAGAACTTAAATTTTAATAAATTTAATTAAATTGAATTTTAGAATAATTCGTAAACAATCTTCTTCTCCAAAACTACAGGACCAATTTCAACCAAACTTCACAAGAATCTTCCTTGCATGAATATCTCCCAAATTTCTTCACGATGGGACGAAAAGCTTGGCCGCTGTGGGCTAGGCTTATTTTTCGATATATGAAACAGTGTAATTTTAGCAAAATTTTAAAAACATTTCTGCCCCTTAATTACTTATTGGATTTCATTCTGGTGTAGCATGAATCTTCTTTGGATAGACCTTTATTGTATTCCTTGAAGAAGTTCGTAGTCTAAATGTCTAAAAGCCAGTGGAGCGATACAGGGCCATCTTGGCCCTCTTGTTTCTATTTATACACCAACTAATCAAAACGCTCGTTGCAAACGCAGGTCTGTTGTCCCTTACAACAACACCAAAATGGCTGCGGTCGATAGACACGCGCTTGGCACCGAGCAAAGAGCAAAGTCCGTTAGTTTTGAGAGCAAAGATATGGCATTTATTAATAAAGTGGATAAGTTTCGGTATATTTTTGGCACTGTAGGTGGCAGTTTTGTGCGATCATTGTGCTAACCCGAAGTAGAGCGGTGTGTAATTTTGAACATAAATAAACTATTGATAAATGGTATTTATTTGCAGCAGTAGTCAGAATAGCTCAGTTGGTAGAGCTGCCGACTTGAAAACCGTAGATTAGAGGATCGAACCTCGCGCCGACTTCATCTTTTTTCCCGCCTTTTTATCATCTTTATTACTTTTTTCCATACCAAATTATTCTAGAAATTGCAAAAACGAAATAAAAATAAAATTATCAATTATGTTTTTATATCCTTGATTTCTAGAAACTTTTAGTTTGAAAAATATAAAATACATAGTAAGAAAAATTTATGAAGATAAGGCGGGAGTCGATCCCTGGTCATCAAGTACATGGGTCGAGCGCTCTACCGACTGAGCTAATTGGGAATCTGTT
Organism: Fragum sueziense; assembly: GCA_963680895.1. NCBI lineage: Eukaryota > Metazoa > Mollusca > Bivalvia > Cardiida > Cardiidae > Fragum > Fragum sueziense. The sequence continues at coordinate 25,302,401 of OY804606.1, read as the reverse complement.
ATAAAGATTCAAATTGCCAATATACAGTTTATCGTGGATGGGGAGTCAAAACCTCGTAACTACAGCTTGAAAAAGCTGGAGTTACGAGGTTTTGACTCCCCACCGACGTTATACGTTTATAAGTTAACATCGCTTTGTTTCGGGTTGGCGTGATGATCGTGTTGAACTGTTGCTGCCATGTAGAAGACTATCTGCTTCATAAATTCCATGTCTTTGCTCTCAAAATTCACGGACTTTGGTATTTGTCTTTGTGGTGAAATCTCCACACTGGAGGCGTCCATGGCTACTAGTTATCGTTAGAAACGGAAGTGTAGTGAGCACGGTAGTGCGCATGCCCATGCGCATGCGAAAAATCTTTCAACTTTTCCGAAGTAAAATCTGATTGGTCCAAAGAAAGGTCACAGAAGATGACCCTCAACGGGTCGTCGTTAGATCCTACTGAAAGATAGGATCTATATTTCAATTAGATTGTCTTTTATATTACACAACACCTTATGGACAACATATGAAGCCATTTAGATTCTTATCAAGATGTTATTATAATTAAGCTTGTAGAGCTATGCAGTAAAATCCCTACTGTTTACCTAGCCCAATCATTATCAAAAGTAGGTGATATATTCTTTTGATCTTATGCAATCTTGGAAGAAAATGCTATTCTATCAGTGGTCATATTATTGACCAATCAGAACAAATGACACTTTTTACTTGAGATGCATTTTTCTAGAATCCGTCTGATTGGTTGTTTGGTTGATTGAGAAGTCATGTGATGTCTCAGTCTTTGAGAGAATTTTAGAAAGTCAGAATCAGTTAGAAAATTACCTTTGGCATTGAAACAAGTAAATTAGAAATCTTAGTGAATCAGAAATAAAAGAAAACTTTGTGACATTAAATTAATCTAAGTGATATCTTTGTGATATTTGGACTTTTCATTACTTTAACACTTTTAGAGCAAACTTTGTGACAATTCACTTTGTGGACATTACTTTGTTGAATCATTTGTTGATAATTAAATTTCAAAAATCTACAACTGTGTTCATATATGGCGACTACAAACCCGCATCTCAACATGACAGGCTGCTGCTACAGTCGACCCTGTGTTGTTACGAGTGGAAGACAAAATCTACTTCGTAATAATTTGGTGGAGATATCCGCGGTACGAAACCCCTGGTTTCCCTCTCACAGACAGCCGAGCAGAATACAGCAGAACTATTCCCCAAGAGCCTGCTATAGATACCCTGGTGGAGAAAATAGTGGACTATACCAACACGTTGAATCATTTGTTGATAATTAAATTTCAAAAATCTACAACTGTGTTCATATATGGCGACTACAAACCCACATACCGACATGACAGGCTGCTGCTACAGTCGACCCTGTGTTGTTGCGAGTGGAACCCAAAATCCACTTCGTAATAGCTATATTGTCCGCAGACAATTCTTGTTTCAAAACGCTTCAAGGAATATTGGGATCGGGATGACAATGGGGTCAAATAGGTGAAATACTGTTTTTGCTCATTGGTCTGTACTAGTTCAAACTTAAAATTAGTTAGAATATGTGTGTCTTAATTATTTCTAAGTCATGACAAAAAGTGGGTCATGTCAGGTCAAAAACTGAATCACTCTGTCAAATATTGTAATATTTTTCTTTTGGGTCTGGAAATGCCAATTTTAGCTCAAACACCGCCTTTATATACGCCTGAAGGGTCATATTATTTTATGGCCCCGGTCGTCCGTCCGTCTGTCTGTCCGTCCGTTAGAAATTTCTTGTGTGCGCAACTCCTACAGTTTTGATCCAAATTTGATCAAACTTTGCCATAATTAATCTCCATGGTGTCTAGTTGCACACACCACTTACGGAATTCAGATAACTCTTTTCGTTCTTGAATTATCTGCCCTTGAATTAAAAAAAATGGTCAATTTTACGGACAAGCCCCTCTTGGGCCTATATGCGCCGCTTTGCGAAGCTCTTGTTTTAATTACTGTGAAAATACAGAAAATTATTGTGAAATTACAGTTTTTAGCTCGCCCGGGACGATAGTCTCGGAAGAGCTATTGTCATACCCCCAGATGTCAGCGTCGGCGTCAGCGTCCACAAAAACTTTAACCTGGCCCGTATCTCATGCCCTGTTAGAGATACAGCCTTCATATTTCACCTGTGGGTACCTCTAACCAAGACCTTTAATTTGAGACCATGACCTTTGACCTTGGAGTTTGACCCACTTTTTGACCATTGTAAAGAACTTTAACCTGGCCTATATCTCATGCCCTATTACACCTATAGCTTTCATATTTCACATGTGGATACATCTCACCAAGACCTTTTATTTGAGACCATGACCTTTGTCTTTGTGACCTTGACCTTGGAGTTTGACCTACTTTTAAAAGACTTTAACCTGGCCTAAGAAAACTTTAACCTGGCCTATATCCTATGCCGTATTACACATACAGCCTTGATATTTCAGATATGGACTCCTCCTACCAACACCATTCACATTTGACCATGACCTTGGACCTCGTGACCTTGACCTTGGAGTTTGGCCTACTTTAAAAAAAATAACCTGGCCTGTATCTCATGTCCTTTTACACCTACAGCCTTGATATTTCACACATGGACACCTACCAACATGGTTCAGATTAGACCATGACTTTGGACCTTGTGACCTTGACCTTGGAGTTTGACCTACTTTTAAAAAACTTTAATCTTGCCTATATCGCATGTCCTTTTACCCATACAGCCTCCACCTATCAACACCGTTCACATTTGACCATGACCTTGACCATGTGACCTTGACCTTGGAGTTTGACCTAAGTAACTTTAACCTTGCCTATATCTCATGTCCTTTTACACCTACAGCCTTGATATTTCACATATGGACACCCCCTACAAACACCGTTCACATTTGACCATGACCCAGGACCTGGTGACCTTGGCCTTGAAGTTTGACCTACTTTAAAAAAACCTTTATTTGGCCTATAGCTCATGTCCTTTTACCCATACAGCCTTGATATTTTACACAATGGCACCTCCTACCAAAATGGTTCACATTTGATCATGACCTAGGACCTCATGACCTTGACCTTGGACTTTGACCTACTTTAAGAATAACTTAAACCTGGCCTATATCTCATGTCCTTTTACACCTACAGCATTTATATTTTACACATGTACACCTCCTAGGCTCCTACCAACACAGTTCACATTTGACCATGACCTTTTGACCTTGGAGTTTGACCTACTTTTAAAAAACTTTAACTTGGCCTATATCGCATATCCTTTTACCCATACAGCCTTGATATTTCACTCAATGACACTTACCAACATGGTTCACATTTGATCATGACCTTGGACCTTGTCACCTTGACCTTGGAGGTTGACCTACTTTAAAAAAACTTAAATCTGGCCTATATCTCATGTCCTTTTACACCTACAGGCATGATATTTCACACATGTACACTTCCTACCAACACAGTTCACATTTGACCATGACATTGTGACCTTAACCTAAGAGTTTGACCTACTTTTTAGCTCACCTGAGCACAAAGTGCTCAAGGTGAGCTATTGTGATCGCTCACCGTCCGTCGTCCGTCCGTCTGTCCGTCCGTCCGTCCATCTCTCCGTCCGTTCACAATTTCTTCAAACATCTCCTCCCAAACCATTGGGGCAATTTTGACCAAACTTGGCAGGAATGTTCCTTGGGTGACCCTTTTCAAAACTTGTTCGCGAATTTTTAATTTGTCAAAAAATGTGGGCGTGGCAGGGCGGGGCTTAAAAATCCTAAGAAAATTCTTTAAAAATCAACCATTTGGTCAATATCAACCAAACATGGCAGAAATGTTCCTTGAGTGACTCTCCTCATAATTTGTTCTCAAACTTTTAGATTCATCAAAAAATGTTGGCGTGGCAGGGCGTTGCTTATCAGACTTATAAGGGAGATAACAGATACAATACCTTAGCAATTTGTAGTCTACAAGTTGCCTCTCTTGGTCCATATTTATTATTCTGGATTTTATCTTATCATCTGATCTAGTCTACAGATGAGAAATGTTTGTTTATTTATTTGTGTCAGTAAGCTGTATGAACTCTATGAAAAATTGGAATGTTCTGTTGGATATCACGGGAAAGGGGGCCCTATTGACAAAATTCTTGTTATCACTCTATAGGCTACAATTTTGGCTAAATCTTCATGAAACTTCAACAAAATGTATGTCTAGTCACAAGGATGATTCTCATTGAATATGGAAATGTTTTGTTTGATATCACTGATACCACCGGCATGGGAAAAGGGGCCTTAATTACAAAATTCTTGTTATCACTCTATAGGCTACAATTTTGGCTAAATCTTCATGAAACTTCAACAAAATGTTTGTCTAGTCACAAGGATGATTCTCATTGAATATGGAAATGTTTTGTTTGATATCACTGATACCACCGGCATGGGAAAAGGGGCCTTAATTACAAAATTCTTGTTAGCACTTTTTAGGCTACAATTTTGGCCAAATCTTCGTGAAACTACATCAAAATGTTTGTCTAGTCACAAGGATTATTCTTGTTTAATATGGGAATGTTTTGTTTGATATCACAGGAAAAGGGGCCTTATTGACAAAATTCTTGTAAGCACCCTAGAGGCCCCAATTTTTGCTTAATATTCTTGAAACTTCATCAGAATGTTTGCCTAGTCACAAGGGTGAATCCTATAGAAAATGAAAGATATCATGGGAAAGGGGGGCCTTAAAAACAAAATTATTGTTAGCATGCTAGAAGCCACAATTTTTCCCTATCTTCATGAAACTTCACAAAATTTTTGTCTTGCTTCAAGGACAAATTCTATTGAAAATGGAAATGGTTTGTTGGATATGACAGGAAAAGGGGCCTTAATGACAAATTCTTGTTAGCACTCTAGAGGCTACAATTTAGGCCCAATCCTCATGAAACTTCATCAGAATGCTTGTCTAGTCACAAGGATGATTCCTATTTAACATGGGACTGTCCTGTTTGATATCATCGGAAAAGGCCCTTCAAGACAAAATCTTTATTAGCATGCTAAAGGCCACAATTTTACCAAATCTAGTCACAAGGATGGACCATATTCAATATGCAAATGTTCCATTAGATATCTAGGGAAAAGGGGCCTAAATAACAAAATCCTTGTTAGTACTCTAGGGGGCTACAATTTTGGCCCAATTCTTTATGAAACTTTTACAAGAAAGATGCCTTCCACAAATGGGAATGTTCGAATGGGTATCACAGAAAGAGGGACCTTAATGAGTTACATTTGTCATGTTTCTATAACAACCACAATAGTGATCAATCAAGACAAAACTTGGACTCAATGTTGGTGACCATTAAGTATGTTTTCAGTTTTAAAGTCACTACTACTAATTGATTGGATTAAAGCTGTGGCTCATGGTTATCATCTTGGTTCAGGTGAGCGATTTAGGACCATCATGGTCCTCTTGTAGAAACTTTAACCTGGGCTATATTGCATGTCCTTTTACCCATACAGCCTTGATATTTTACACTATGACACCTCACACCAACATGGTTCACTTTTGATCATGACCTTGGACCTCGTGACCTTGACTTACTTTTAAAAAACTTTAACCTGGCCTATATTTCATGTCCTTTTACCTCTACAGCCTGTATACTCCACACATGGACACCTCTTACCAACACGGTTCACATTTGTCTATGACCTTTGACCTTGTGACATTGACCTTGGAGCTTGACCTACTTTAAAAAAAGTCATTTTGGACCATGACCTTTTTACCTTGACCTAGGAAATGACTTTCCTTTGTGACAAGCTCTCGTTAGGGTGAGCTTTATTGTCCGCGGACAATTCTTGTTATCTAAATGCTGGCTGATATTCAGCTGATTTTTAGCTCACCTGGGACCTAAGTCTCAGAAGAGCTATTGTATATTTTATGCCATATTAGAGATACAGCCTTGATATTTCACTCTTGAGTGTCTCTAGCGAAGACCTTTCATTTAGGACCATGACCTGTACCTTGGAGTTTGACCTACTTATTGACTGTCTTTAGAATTTTTAACCTGGACTATATTTTCTCTTTTTTTTTTTGTTGTTGAGATATTGCCCTTCATTGATTTTCATACTTAATAAAAACTGCCGTTGGACTTCTTCAATTGTTAGATGATATAGATGGTTTGAATGGCCCTTAAGGGGACATAGAAATTTTACAAACATCTCTTGTTAAAAGACATGGATATTTTCATAATGATTATAAAAGAAATAATTTTGTCTTCTGCAACTTCTCTGAATTTTGACCAGGCTATAATTAGTTGTGCAAACTTTAAGATTGTTGTTTATTGTGAATCAAACCCCATTTTGTAAGATATTCATTAGAATTGTCTCCTGTAGACCATTCAAATGAGTTCCAAGAAGAAAGGTTTAGGATCAAAATTATTTTTATGTCCCCACAAGCAAAGTTTGGGTGGAATATACTAGAAATCTCTTTCTGTCCTTCCACATTTCTTGTGAGCCCAACTCCACACAGAAGGCTGGATGGATTTTTTCAAAATTTACGAAATGAACAATGTTTCATTGACATTAATATGAAGCATTTTTTTTTGCTTCAAGAGTCAATAAAGGGAGATATTTTTGCTTTGAATTTGTAGCCTGCACTTCCTAGGGTATTAGTCTTCTCCATAAGACCATTACAGTTTTTAGCTCGACTTTTCAAAGAAAATGAGAGCTTATACTGTCACCCGGGCGTCGCCGTTGCAACAAAGGTTAAAGTTTTTTCAAACATCAATAACTTCCATACTATCAAAGGGATTCAACCAAAACTTGGAATACTTATTCACCATCACACACTCTACCTTACTACCAGGGCCCATGACCCTGGCTCCACTATATTTGGAGTTATGCCCCCTTTATACTAAGCAACTTACAAAGTCGAGCGCGCTGTCTTCGGACAGCTCTTGTTTGTTTGTAGAATGTCTCTATCCTGTCTTATCTGTTGTTCTGAAAATATTCTTCAGGTTGCAAGAAGGTAGCAGCTTTGTTGTCATTCGGCTTGTTTGAAGTTCATCCAGAAAAATGGAAAGACAGAAACTTAGTGAAGAGAAGTACAAAACGTGGCAAGATTGGCTAGTGAGGAACATTCAATTGAGAGACAAACATAGCTACATAAAGACAAACAGAACGCCTATCAGTGAAAGAATGGAATTTCACAAATGGGATGAGATGTATAATGATGAAGATGCGAGAAATGAGGTCAGACAAGAAATGTGGAAATATGAAGGGAGAAACAGGACAAAAGGAAATGAAATGAAAAGTGAAAGTGGGAAAAATGAGGATAGAAAAGACACTAGGCGTAAAATAACAGTAGTTGAAGGTCAACAAGTGAAAAACAGTGAGGCTGAATTCAGTGATAGAAGGGTTCCTGGGCAAATTCAACAAAGACTACCTAGGAGAACAACCTACTCGGCAGAAGATTTAGAGTTGATTAAAGAAGTAGAGAGAAAACTGCAGTCAGAGAGGTACCAAGCCTATGATCATACTTGTGATGATGAAGAAAATACCAGCCAGCAAGATCAACTATTTGATGCGTATGGGAATGCAAAAACACCCGATGTCAACGCTTCAAGTACTGAGCCGACCACCATGCACCTTTACAACTCATTTCAGCGCATGATGAACAATATTAACCAGCCTTCATATAGAGCAGCACCATCTTACAGGGAAAATTTCAATGAACCAAGACATGTTTTCCGTGATGACTTAAACAAACCTGTCAGTATTGAAGCCTATCATCAAGGACAAATGAATGATTACTATGACAATTACAATGACAGTTATTATGATAAAACTATGCAGGAACCATATGAAAATAACTCCATGACTACAGCAGCTCTACATGATCAGTATTATGATATACCCCAGCGACAGAGTGATTACTCCCAATATCCATCACACAGAAGGGTAAGCACAGTTCCTAGTGAAAATGACACATTAATGTTGAATGATTATCATGATGGAGATCCGACCCTGTACGACGAAGAATTCACTCCCAAAAAAGTTCTACCTGAGGACATGGAAGTTAGAGACATGGACATAGACAATGAACAAGATTTACACAACAAACAACCAGACTATGAAAATGTATCAGACTATGAAAATGTAAGTGAAGAAGAAGACTTGGATCCACCCTCAAGTAGGAAAAGAAGCTGGACTGACTTCTATGATGATATTTTACCAGTCAAGAAAAGGAAAAGGGCTGCCACCGCAGATAAAACAGACCAGAGCATGACAAAGGTAAAAAACCCGTCAGGACTTATTTTAGTTTTCAATACTTTCAAATTCCAGTGTTCAGTTAACCCTTTCACAAAAAGTCACTGGTTCGCATCCCTGATATTAGAAAGGCATAGAAATCGTGAAGTGAATTAAAATGGAAGTAAATGATGATAACTAGCTTTGCTCCTTATACATAGATGATTTCTTTGCTTAAATATTTGATCTCCTATAAATTTGTAGCATTGTTTGTTCTGTGATCTGCAGCTCTTTTCAAAAGTTTTCCGGAAAGGACAGAAAACATTGAAGCAGGTGAATAATACTAGTTAACAGATAAAGTATGCTTTGAAGTCAAATGAAAGAGGCCAGCCTTTTAGAAACTTAGGCATAGAAAACCATAATTACAGAGAGCAAGAAACTTTTGAAAACTAGTCTATAATATGCTCTTTGTGATGTAACCCGAAGATTCTACTATTTCTAGGGCTTTTGAATGAATAACTCTGGTCCGAAATGTCGGCATCCATTAGCTTCTTTTTATTCTCAATACTTTCTATGTATACATCAGCAAGCACATTTTTAGCCCTGTGACTTTGACATTTGGCTCGTTTTTGTTTGTGACAAGCTCTTAAATAGGCGAGCTACATTGTCCGTGGACAACTCTTGTAAGTTGTTATATACCGGAAGGGTATTATGGCTAGTCCATTGTCGTCCAACTGTCTGTGTGTCTGTCTGTCCGCCTATTAGCAATTTATTGTGTGCGCAACTCCAACAGTTTCAGATTTTGATGAAACTTGGCTCAAGAAATCTCCTTGGTGTCTAATTGTGCACACCGCTTACAGAATTCAGATAATACTTTCGGTTCTTGAATTATCTACCTTTGAATGAAAAAATGGCCAATTTTAGTGACAAGCCCCTCTCAGGTGTATATGCGCTGCTCCACAATTATTATGTCATTTGCAATAGCTTTCAAAATGGTCCATGGTAAGATATAGACTGTAAGTAGACTGTATGAATGTATCTATTTATCATTTCAGGTTCAAAATAATGACAAGCCCAGAAATTCACAAAAAGTAAAGGCACAAATGAAAACAAAATCCGAGTCCACCAGACCTACCTCAAATTCAAAAGTGTTCAAGACAGTTAAAACAGATGATAGTGTCAAAAAATGGTTTCCAGAATCAACTTCTTTTGTTCAGTGTAAAGATTCCAAGCAATCAACACAATCAGAAACGCCCATGGTTGGAATGGACAAAATCTCGCTAGAAATCAAGAAATGTAGACAAGTTGTTGAAAAAGAAGAGAGAATACAACAAAGAACTTCAAATGTAAAAGTTGGTTCAAATACATGTACACCAAGAAATGTAAATGGTAAGTTTCAAGATGTTGCTCGTGCGCTCCAATTCAAGAAAGTTAAACATGTGTGTGGTACAAATGGAAACAGTCCACGATTTGACAAAGAAAATATTGGAACAGAGATAGAAAAATTCTTTGAAAGACCAGAAGAAAGCTCTGAACCAGTGGAGCAAATTGAAAATAGAAGCGAAGAGAGCCATGTTAAACCACACGCTCAAAAGGGGAAACCTGCAAGAAACATCAAAATAACCCAGGATAAAAGCTTAAAAACCCAGAAAGATGGCGAGAAAGAGTCAAGGATGGGTTCTTCTCAGAGAAATAAAACAAATGTTGGGAGTCAGGGTAAAGGTAAAAATGTTGCTGGCAAAGACTTTGTATTGGAGCAAAAGAAAGGTGCTCATAAAACTTTAGAATTTGTGGATTTCAAGATTGGTGTTGATCAAACGAAATCAGTATTAGATGGAAGAGAATCCGTGCCTTCACGGTATATTGTTCATGACTTGACCAATCTGGAGACTTTTGGACAAACATCACCAGAATTTAAAGACAAATTTGATTTCAAAGTTAGTCAGGAAAAAGGAAGCAGTGCTACAAAAGTAGAGGAAGACCTAATGAAGAGGATGGAGCATTTGAGATATAAAGCTAGTGTCCTTTTAGGAGCACATTCCAAGAATAAGCAATCTAAGATTAAAACACCTCCTAAATACAAACAAACTGAAATTGAATCGAAGGAAAAGTGCCCCATATATGGTTGTGCCGGTCCCGGGAATCTCTGCTTGAAGGAGCACGCATTTAAAGAACACATACCATTTATATTTAGAGACGTATCTTCTGACAATAAGGAAATGAAAGTGTTCAAATGCAGAAAACGATTCAATATTTTGAGAGAAATTGCTGGATCAATTGTCAAGGATTCATCATCTCTTGATGGTCTTGTAAGATTCTTCAATCGTGGCAAGCTATTACCTCAAATTGATCTGTCTGAATCCCTTGAAGCCATGAAGGTGTGTTGCGTGTATCATGGTTGGAAGATCCCTCCTGCTTTTACCTCTAGTCCCATCAATTCCATTTCTGTTCTCACGAATTGGAATGTGCTATTGTATTGTGTTCAACATATGTCTCCTAAGCAGAGAATTGGATTTAGAAATCTTTGTTTCACTGCCAAAGACCACGAACTCATTACAATTGACAATGAAAAGAAATCAAGCAAAATAGGTGAAGAGAAAGAACACAAGTTAAGTGAGCCAATCAAGACGGACAAGAAAAAATGTGAAGCAAAGGATGCGCATGATATCAAAGATTCAAAGTCTACAGTTGCTGAAAAATCAAAATCTCCCGTGAAAACTGCTGAAAATGCAAGAAAGTCTCCAAAGAAAAAGGCTGAAGCATTTAATTCTCCAAAGAAAAGGGCTAACATTTCTACAAGTATGGAAACGAAAAGTTCCCCTGTTTGCGTAGTTGAAGTTTCCTTTGAAAGCGATGATGAGCCAGATGCCAAGAAGAAAAAAGTCAGCGATTTTAAGTTTGATATTCATAGCAGTCCAGAAGTTGTGGTGTCAATGGAAGTTGAAAATATTGATGAGTCAGTGAAATCCACAAACCAAAGCCGCCCTAAAAGAGCTGACATATCCAACAGGAAAGAAATTACAAAAAATTCAGAGAAAGAAATTAAAAATTTGTCAAGATGTAGAACTGTAGTTGATAAAGACAAAACCAAAAAATCAACTGACAAAGCACAGTATAGTAACAACACAAGCAAATCTTCATTTGTGAACGAGAGTCAGACTTTAAAACAATCTCTAGTACCAAAGAGTAAACATGAAGAAAGAAGAATTAAGCAGAATGAACATCGTATGAGATTGGAACAGGACAAAATTAAACCTGAAACAGACAATTGTCCTGATAAAACGACTGAAAACAAATTAGATAACACAGATAAAGTTAGGACAGGGGGATTTGTGGATAAATATATGGATGGTTTGATCCTATACATTTGTCCTTGTGGTAAGATTGCTACAGACCATGATATTGTATTAGACCATTTGATTGACCATGGTGGTTCTGGTTCCATCGATATTGTAGATGTGGGGAAAGACAAAGTAAGACCACCTATAATCAAGGTTCTGGAGATGAATGAGGAGGAAGCTAGCAGAGATACAAAGGATGGTGACAGTGTTGGAGGTGATACAAAGGGTGAACATGCTGTAGGCGATGAAACTAAGACTAAGATAAGTGGAACTGAGAACAAAAGTGGTGTCAGTGATTCAAAGGACACATCTAGCATGAACAGGGATGCAAAGAAAAGTGACAGTGCCAGCAGTTTTACTGGTGGTGATAAAAATGACATAAGAAATAATACAGAGTCTTTAGAGGACAAAAATAGTGGTCGCTATGTTACAAAGGACCAAATTTCAATGAAAAGGGAAATAAAGGAGGTCAACAATAACAAAAAGTTTAAAATTTATGACAGTAATGACAAAAGGAACAACAGTAAAGTCAGTAATAATCCAAAGGACAAAAGTGATATCAGCAATGATACAAATGACAAAAAGAGTGTCAATGGTAACAAAAAGGGCAAACATTATATCGGCATTGATGCAAAAGACAAAAATAAAGTCAGCAATGATACTATGGATAATGTCACAACTAGTACTGATAAAAAGGACAAAAACATCAGCAGTATTACAAATCACACAACGGTTGTCAGCAAGAATGCTACAGACAAAAATATAGTTTGTAGTGATACAAAGGGAAAAGGCAGTAATAGCAGTGAAACTAAAAACACACAGAGTGATTGTAGTTTTAAAAAAGACAATGTTGCTAGCACGAATGCAGTGGACAAAAATAAGGTAAGTGCCGTTGGGGGTACTAGGGACAAAAATAAGGACATTAGTCATACAAAAGACAAAAATAGTGGCAGCAGGAAAACAAAGGACAGAAATACACAAGTTGATCAGAAGAATATTACAGTAATTGATTTAACCAATGATGAAGGAGAGAATGAAGAAGCAAGATCAAGTGCTGCAAAGTCCAATACGAACCAGAAAAGGGAACCTGTTTCAAAATCACATCATCGGAAAATCTTGATAAAAGGAGATACAACAACAAGTGGAAAAGATCCAGTGAAGAAAGATCAATCTGTAACAGATAAACGAAAAGCAACAACAGTTACTTCAGACCGGATTAAAAACAAATTAAAAGCGGATTTACCTTTAGTCAATAATGGTCAGTTAAACCAATTAGTCAAACAATTCAACCAATTAGACAAGATAACCAATCCCTCTGGAATAGGAGTTCAGATTAAGAAGTTAAAAAGTGATATGCTGAAAGTCAATGAAGGCCAGTTCAAGAACATTGACAAGAAAACCAACCAAAGTAATGAACAAAGGCGTACCGTTAAAGACGGACAGTTTTCCTCAAATCACAAAGCCATTGATTCAGGAAAAGATAAGAAAGATGAAATTCTTCCAAAGGCTGGAAACAAAATAAATAACCCACTTCCAAAAGCCTATCAAACTGCTGTAAATCGTGATCTTCCTGACGACAAAAGCAATTCAGCTGAGAATAAACAAAAACTCTGGGAGGATGGGAAATCTTGTCCAGTTCCAGGGTGTCATGGACAAAAAGAATTCTACGAAAACTTTACATCATTTGATGATCATTGGCTTTTCTATCACATACCATTTCAAGTGTTCAAAAGATGTAGCATCTGTGGCGAACAAAGCCGAAGAAAGATCAACATTAAGCAACATATACAGATAGAGCACGGTGGATTCGCTAAGATTTTGACTAGAGTGGTACCAAATGACCTTTACATTGACCCCAAATCAGTACAAAAATATATTCATGATAGGGCTGAATGCCTGCCCATCTAAAATCCTTTCACTGTGAGACTGAATGTGGACATCAAACACTAGTAAATTAATCCAAAGCCCTGTCTTTGACATTCCTTACATTTACATCTTAGAAAATGTAAGGACAAAGAAGAAAATGTAAAAAAAACTGTTAATAACCACCTTCTTTCCCCTTTTGACTAGATCTAGCACCATTACAAGCAACAATTATTTTGACAAAATGGAAATTTGCTGCAAATAACAAAACGCATATGGATTTATTATTTATAAAGATATAGGTCTATATCTATAGAATTTAGACTTTGGATTACCATTCTTTTGATATCCAGTTGACCTGTGTTCTTGAACTTGCGAGCGAAAAGCGAACAAATCTGATAGCCATAATTTCTTCCTTAGCATAACCCTTTTACAAGTCTTTTTTGTCAGGGAAGTCAAATGCATTTGGAAAAGGTCTAAATGTTTCCCAAAGCTTTCGCTAACTTAAAAGGTTTACAAGTGACAGTAAAAGGTTTACAAGTGACAGTAATAGTTGTTTTGAAAATACAAAGAAGGGATCCAGTTGTATTTCATTTGTGATTAATGTGTGCAGAGTGCCAACCATATATATTGCGTATTGTTTACTAGTGCATTTCAAGTTTTGAAAATATGCAGTGTCTTCCGTTAACAAGCAACCGAAAGCCGAAGTTTTAGAGACGGCTTCACAGGTTTTGCCATTACCTCAAGGCAACATTTTCACCTTGTTCAAATTAAAAAAAGTGGCAGACTAGATCTACAATTTCAAGTGAATGGAATTTCACGTTTTTGGTCTTTCTTGATGGAAAATATTGTAGGAAATGAAAGAAATTGCTTGTTACAAGCAGTTTCTTTATTTTCCACAATGTTTTACAAAGCCTACAAATAGGCTAAGCTCGGGAAATATTGACAAAATTATAAAACGTTTGTTATAGATCTAGTTTGACCAGCGACAAGATTTTGGCATGATGATCTTTAACACAAATTTTAGAAAAAATCTATTTTGTTTTAGATCTAGAACTTTAAGATCCCGATCTCTTGTCTCATAAAATCTATTATGCTTCGCTGATCCGACCATGTCAAAGTGACAACCGTGTAGATCTTCGTGCTAAATTATATTCAATCGTGATTCATGAAGTCCAGATAAGACTCGCCAAAAAGAATGTTGCTGATTTTTAAACATGATGTGAAATTGTGAATTCATGCATGTTGTGATAGTATGATTGTTATTTGTTTTTATCATATATAGATATATACCTGGGTGTTCATATTTTTCCAATTAAAAGTTTGAAATTCATAAATTGTTTGTTCTATTTTATTTCAGTAAATTCTTTATTATTCATAAACTGTTCTATTTTATTTCTTCTTTTTTTTAGTAAATTCATTATTATACAAAGCTAGATCTAGATATTAGATCTATATCATTTTAGATTCTAGCTATACTTCTGTTTATTTCTGTATTCTATCATTTATTTTTATACATATATACTCCTCACAAAAAGTTAAGCAACAAAGATGCTTTCCTTTTTCAAATGTGCTTTATCACATCTAATGATCTATGTTTTATACAATACAAAGTTGGGGTCTTATTACACAAATTACGTTAAATGATTGGGAAAATCATCAAACAATAACAAAGTTACAGATCCTCGAAAACCGTCCCGACGAAACAATGGTGCAAAACGTCACTCTCCAGCAGTTCGAAATGTGTAAAAAGTTGTTTTCCGGCCACTTCAGGCCATGATCGAGCATCAAGTACCTGGTATGACCCCTACGATGTTCAACACATGCCCGAACACGCCTTGGCATCAAACAGATTTGTCTGTCTAATGTCCGTTGTGGATTGATCCTCCATTCTGTCTGCAAGACCTGTTGCAGTTCATCCAGAGTCTGTGGCCGAACATGCTGACCATAGACACGCCCTCAAAGAATGTCCTATGCATGTTCTATCGAATTAAGGTCTAGAGACGTAGCAGGCCAGTCTATATGTCTGATGTTGTTGGTCCACACAACTTCAGTCACAATTCCAGACCGATAGGGACGGGCATTACCATCCATTAACATAACAGTTGGATCTGTTTACTGTGCCAGAAGGATGATAACAGGCGTGATGATCTCGTAAATACACCTTACACCAGTCATTGAACCTCGTCTGATGACAACCAGCTCTGTTCTGTGGCAAACACTGATACCTCTCCAGACCATCAAACTTCCACGTTCATATTGGTCGTGTTCAGCGATGTTACAGTCGGCAAACCGTTCATTACCGTTTCTCCACACACGTGTCATGCCATCATTAGAATCGATGCAGAATCTTGACGAGTCAGTTAAGAGTTTGTGACGTCAACGAGTGACCCTCAGTTTTGATGTTGATGTTCCAATATTAATCTTTGCCGTCGATGTTTTTGGGGAAGTTTGATCCGTTGAAGTGGTATCCTGGACCTTAGACCTTCTGTGTTAAACATGTTCCTCACGGTTTGGATGGAAATTCAGTTTCCTGACACACTCTGAAGGTCATTTTCCAGCGATCTGGCAGTTGTAAGTCAGTTCCTACGGACTAAGGTTGCAACATAACGGTCTTCACAAGGTGTTGTTACTCTTAGACGACCTGGATGTGGTCTCTCTGACATCTGCCCAGTTTGCTTGTATCGGGTTATTGCTCTTCAGTCAATACTGCGATGAAATTTAAAGTGAATGGCAGCAGCAGTCTTGGTTGCCCCACCCTGTAGCATTCCAACAATTTGAGCCACTTCAATTGGAGGCAAGTGACATATTGGCATGATTCAAATGTTGATGACATCAAAGTTGTCAAATTGACGCGTTTTAAGCACATACGGAGCTAATGGCAAGTTTGAAATCCGTATATGCGACACAATTTGCATGCATGTTTTGGGGGTGAGTGTGTTCTAATCACGTGATAGCTGTTTTTGGAGACGATAATATTCAGTATTCTTTTAAGTGTATTTAAGCATAGATATGGCTGTCCGAAAAACAAATCTGTGCAAAAATTTCTGCGTGTATAAAAAGAATATTGAGAGAATTACTTTTGTTGCTTAACTTTTTGTGAGGAGTATATACTAGGCAAAAAAAGAAACGCAACTTCCTTTTCAATTCCTTCTTACGCAAAGACAACAAATCAGATTTGAACAAAATGTAATATATCTAAAGCATTAACATTTCACCTTATAAATTCCACAAAATCTTGTTTGTAGTAAATTCCATTAATAAGAAAACACCCAGTTTACACCGGGCGTCAACACAGTTTGACAAAAAAAAGTGTATGTAGGTCGAAAAACACATTCTCTTTCGTTCAGTTTGGACCGATTTTCGAATGTTGTGAAGTCCATGCGATTTATTAGCGGTCTCCATTGCATTCTTAAACCTATCCCGTAGCTGGCGTTAACCTGATGATACGGTTCTGCCTAGACCACGGTGGATAATCATGTGATGCAACAATTTCAGAAAATCTTTAACAACTTTGTTAAAAATTGACCGATTTGAATTCGGTTTGAAGCAGAGAAGGTGGACATCCGTCACGCATTAGATGAGCGTGAAAACCATTAAACTTATAAAAAAAGTTATTGAAGATAAACCAAATTTTGTGTTTATCTTCAATAACTTTTTTATCAGTTTATTTTTTCAAAAATCCACGCTTCCAGGTTATTCCTGAAATTTTCCCGCCTTCTCTGCTTCAAATTGAATTCAAATTGGTCAAGTATTGACAAAGTTATCGAAGATTACCGGAAATTCTAAGTCACGTGATTATACATCGTGCAGACGTCATATCTCTTGCACGTCCGCTCCGTGCTCGTTCAGTTGTGGTCCCATTGAGAGCCAACAGCGTAAACATTCGAAAATGTGTCAATTTGTTGCCCCATCAATGCTTTGCAACAACATTTTGACTTTTTCAAACAAACAAAATCCGCACTGCAGACTGGCGCTGATTTTGGCACAGCCGTGCTATGCGTAGGGTAGTGAGAAGTCTATGAACGCTTTGGCATCTTCTTGGTCTATGTTTTAGCTTGTGTTTGAAGAAAATTTGTTATGATAGTAGTCATTTAGAAACCACGACAGGGGGAAAATCAGTTTTTAACAATTTACTATGAATCACATGATGAATTTACGACATCTGAAAAAATGACACAATATCTATGCGTATGGATGCAGGTATATTAAAAATGTACTCAATATCCATTAAAAACATATTTTGTCGAAAATATTACGAAAAATTGGGGTTGCGTATCTTTTTTGTTCTAGTATATATAGATCTAGCCTACAGTATATATTATCCTTATATGAATTTTAGAATTTATTCTATACATGTAATTGAAGCTGTAATGTATGCAAACACGTGTAGATGTATAATTTATCATTTAGGCTGTATACTCTATTGTACTCGTATTATTTATATTATTATACCCCCTTTCGAAAAAAAATGAATAGATGGGGATATATTGTTTTGCAATTGTTGGTCGGTCCATAGACCAATCTTGCCTCGAGATCAAAACATTTATTGATTTCATACTTAATGCATACTGATACCCAAATAGTATGCGAAATAGAATCAAGAAACTTGATAGGCGGATAGATCTCGCTACATGGAGAGTTGGTGCAGTACACACTAACCGTAACTCTTCCTATCATACTTACGGCGTTATTGCCCTTAGTTTATTTTCATACTTGATAGAAAAAAAAAAAACAATTGGACTGCTTTTAGCAATCTCATTCGCAGTTATCTACCCTGTTCAAGGATAAGATACGTATCTCTGACGTAAAATGCGCCTGTTTGAGGTTGTGCTTTTAGATGGCTTCATCTTGGCTGGTCATTATTTTAAAGGGGACATGCATGTTTTACAAACATCTCTTTGTCAAGGAAAGGCCCATACGTGCTTGAACTAAAGGTAAGTACTGCCCTGCGTTCAGTAAGACAAAACGTTAGCTAATGTTGGCTGTTTCATTCGGAATACTCGGTCTATTCTGTGAAATTTGTGTCAAAGAAGTTGCGATTGTTATCCCCCGCCGAAAAATTTTTTCGGGGGGGATATTGTTTTTGCCATGTCCGTCCGTCCGTCCGTCCGTCCGTCCGTCCGTCCGTCCGTCCGACATTCGTTTCCGCGCTATTTCTTGGAAACTATAGACCGGATTTCGATGAAACTTGGCACACAGCTTCACTACAAAGAGGACATGCGCATATCGTCGGGGTTACCCGGTTCGACCATTGAATTTAGAGTTACTGCCCCTGACTGTTTAAGCCATATACATACAGAGTGATATTCGTTTCCGCGCTATTTCTTGAAAACTGTAGACCGGATTTCGATGAAACTTGGCACACAGCTTCGCTACAAAGTGGACATGCGCATATCGTCGGGGTTACCCGGTTCGACCGCCGAATTTAGAGTTACTGCCCCTGACTGTTTTAGCCATATACATACAGAGTGATATTCGTTTCCGCGCTATTTCTTGAAAACTGTTGACCGGATTTCGATGAAACTTGGCACACAGCTTCGCTACAAAGTGGACATGCGCATATCGTCGGGGTTATCCGGTTCGACCGCCAAATTTAGAGTTACTGCCCCTGACTGTTTTAGCCATATACATACAGTGATATTCGTTTCCGCGCTATTTCTTGGAAACTATAGACCGGATTTCGATGAAACTTGGCACACAGCTTTACTACAATGAGGACATGCGCATATCGTCGGGGTTACCCGGTTCGGCCGTCGAATTCAGAGTTACTGCTCCTGACTGTTTAAGCCATATACATACAGAGTGATATTCGTTTCCGCGCTATTTCTTGAAAACTGTAGACCGGATTTCGATGAAATTTGGCACACAGCTTTACTACAAAGTGGACATGCGCATATCGTCGGGGTTACTCGGTTCCACCGCCGAATTTAGAGTTACTGCCCCTGACTGTTTAAGCCATATACATACAGAGTGATATTCGTTTCCGCGCTATTTCTTGAAAACTATAAACCGGATTTCAATGAAACTTGGCACACAGCTTTACTACAATGAGGACATGCGCATATCGTCGGGGTTACCCGGTTCGACCGCCGAATTTAGAGTTACTGCCCCTGACTGTTTAAGCCATATACATACAGAGTGATATTCGTTTCCGCGCTATTTCTTGAAAACTATAGATCGGATTTCAATGAAACTTGGCTCACAGCTTCACTACAAAGTGGACATGAGCATATCGTCGGGGTTACCCGGTTCGACCGTCGAATTTAGAGTTACTGCCCCTGACTGTTTTAGCCATATACATACAGAGTGATATTCGTTTCCGCGCTATTTCTTGAAAACTATAGACCGGATTTCAATGAAACTTGGCACACAGCTTAACTACAATGAGGACATGCGCATATCGTCGGGGTTACCCGGTTCGACCGCCGAATTTAGAGTTACTGCCCCTGACTGTTTAAGCCATATACATACAGTGATATTCGATTCCGCGCTATTTCTTGAAAATTATACACCGGATTTCAATGAAACTTGGCACACAGCTTTACTACAATGAGGACATGCGCATATCGTCGGGGTTACCCGGTTCGGCCGTTGTATTTAGTGTTACTGCCCCTGACTATTTTAGCCATATACATACAGAGTGATATTCGTTCTGTTGAAGCCATATACATACAGAGTGATATTCGTTCTGTTGAAGCCATATACATACAGATTTATATTCGTTTCCGCGCTACTTTATTGACAATGAAAATATATTCGGCGGGGGATATCAATTCAACGAATTTGCTTGTTGCTAACGTTTTGTCTACTGAACGCAGCCCTGCCTGGGCTGCGTTCAGTAAGACAAAACGTTAGCTAAAGTTGGCCGTTTCATTCGGAATATTCGGTCAATTCTGTGAAATTTGTGTCAAAGAAGTTGCGAGCGACTGTTCCTAACGTAAGCTTGCGTTAAAATGTCTACTGAACACAGGGCTGGATTGCAAGATCTCCAGGTGTAAACAATGATGAAGCCTCTCTTACATTCCGTCATTCGTCCTTTTAAATCGTGCATATTCGGAGAATTTTGAGAATCTTTGAAGACGCACGAGTTATAAGGACGGCCATATGACGGGTTGTAATAAAAGTTCTTGCGTGCTTAAAAGGGCAGAATGGCCGTAGCGAAGAATTGTCTGGTTAATTTTTTGCTACGTCCATTCAGCGTCGTGTTTGCGCCCAATGAAGAAGTATACTCAGTTCCAAAAGAAAGTGTGCACTTTCGCGCTTTGCTTTTACCTTAATTTTCACCAAGTTTACGGCAATTTAGAGAATAATTTTAAGTGATAGATCTATCATACTTCAGATTAGGAAACCGGCATCAAAACAGATGTCGGTAGAATTGCTCATACTGCATACACGCAGTCAGACCGTTATGATGTTGATGGTGTTGAGATTTGTGCTCGTTTCAGCTTCTGTGAAAAGAGTGTGACACGCTTATAATGCCGTTGTTGTGTTTGACCAGGCCTTTCAAGCCAATTTCACGCTAAAGTTTGAACTTTTCTGTAGACGTTATGTGTACGTCAACGATAGTAATCGCTACGTTAGTAGTCTAGCAAATTGTCGTCGACCGGTGCAAGAACGTTCGATACAACAAATTTGTATGCCTTTAAGATGCCTTACAAATGGACATTTGTTATAGCATAAATTCCGTACACATTCAAATTTGTTTACGGCTTTTGTTTTCACCAGGTTCGGTCGTGTTCACCGACGTTAACTGTAATTCGTTTCATGTTAATGCACTAAGTACAAATGTAATGAAAATGTGATTTTATACTAAGGTTTGGCAAAAGCTTTGCAGTGGATGTAATTTCTGATCAATAACTCATCCAGCACATGAAGCATAGGTAAAACACTAAAGATGCAAAGTCGCAACAAAGCCAAAAATTCGTGCGTGCTATGTGATTTCTTCATCAATATATCGTTTGTCAATAGCCTTGAGATGTGCCGTACAAAATTTCTTTACGGTAGACGGTATACTTTTCGAGATATTTAAAAGTGCACACTTTTTTTTGGAACTGAGTATGCTTTACACTAGGCCTTAGCGCGAACCGCTCGCAGTCCAGAGCACATACGACTGGTTGTAAGGGGGGGGGGGGGGGCTTAAGACTGCAATATATGGTCTACAACTGCTTTATATGACTATGTCTTTATTAAAACCATGCGCGGATCCAGGAATTAGGTTCCATGATAATCGAAGCTACCCCCCCCCCCTCCCCTGGAAAGTTACACGGCACCCTCTGGAAATGGATCCACACATGAAGTAACCTTTTATCACACATTTTTGATTGACCGAAGTTGTCACAGATTCCATGGATTTAGTGCATGTAGAGCCCCAAAAGAGAAAATCGTGTCCCTGTTCAGAATATACTGAGAGGCAAAAGAAAGTACAATTTTTGTTTTTAAATATCTCTCCTAATTTCCATCATATCGGTTCGAAATTGTGTACTTTGTATTTCTACCCTTAAACCAATAATACAATTATAATAGATTTTACCTGAAATTACCTGACTAGCCTACTCATACTCCTCCTACATGTCGATTTTGCAAAATTTGCACGTGCGACTTAAAAGTGTAGTGCTCATCAAATATTGCCGTTAATCCGTATTTGATTTTTTTTTATTCTTTATCACAACAAATCACAACGTTAAATTTCCTCTAACACTAGGCCTACACTCACCCGAACTTCTAAACGGCCACCTCATTCTTTCAGCTATACATCAACATCTCTAATGAAAACTCTTGTTGGTTTGGTTCTTTGTCAAATACATTCATGTTTGAAAAATATGACAAAGTTTCACGAAGCTGAATTCGAAATTAATGAAATGGTGACGTTTAGAAATGCACTACCCCATGAATGAAAATTCGCAGATCACAACTTAATATCCCACGTGATCTTTGTGTGCATTTATCATGGCTAAGAATCCTATTCTCGTTGATAATATGCATTCTTGAAGATACTGTAGGGTATGATACAGTGCGGAAATATAAGGTTTGCCGAGTCAGGTCTTCTAAATCATTTACTTTGGCAGTGCTCGAATCCGTCTGTTAATCAAGTCCAAGACGTGATTCTTGATTAATCACGAAACGTATTTTGTGTCCAATCGTTTTCCGATAACATACGGGATGTTGAGTACAGTTTAGGCTTCAAAATATACCATGTAAAAAAGTTTAGCAACACTGACTTTGTTAATTGAAAACGTGTATTTTCTGTGATATTTATTTCACAACCGTTATATAAATTTTAGCATTATGCATTTACGCACAACATTCAGAGGTCGCTTTGTGGTAACGTTAAATATTGTGTTAGAAACGCTGTCTTGACGTAGGTGAGGGGTCAAAATAAAAAGTTACAATAAAATTCGGTATCGATTATGAGGCCATTTTCGAGCAAGAACAGCAGTGAAACGTTTTCTAATCCACTTAAATTGTTTGTACACAGTATCAACGTTCACTATTTTATCAAGAGATTGAACGTCATTCGCGTCAATACGATCACGCACACGTCTTCCTTAAATGCACCGTACGTGCTCTATGGATGACAAATCAGAAAGAAAAGGATGATAATGGGACTACATCAATGTTATATACGCTTAATTTGGCTTAAAGCATTTAGGACTCTATGTCAGTCAAGTCTGGTGCGTTCATGGTGTAGCATCAGGGAAATTACAACGTATGGTCAACGTCTAGTAACCGTTCATCTGTGGCGACGATCATGGATTGTAAGTGTGGATAATCCATGTTGAAATTCTTGTGGAAGCCACTCGGAAGTTTTGGTGTCAATATGGAACATCTTTGCCGTGACGTTACTAAATTATGACGGTCATCTTCTCGTGGCCTTTTTCAACGACGTCCTTGGCCGGGACTATCTCAAACCACAAAAATTAATTCGCATAGCATCCTCAAACTGTTACTTATGCTTTGGGATGCGCAAAATTCAAAAGACATCTTTATCGCCGGTTCTGACACGTAGAAACACATTAGCGATATAACGTCCTTCTAACGTAAGTCCATGGCGTAGTCCCACAGCGTTGCAGAAAATTCTTTTTAGTGGCCTTTTTTTATGCTGGGCAAAGACAATTACGTTCACACCTAAATGTTTCCTAGAATTATGCTCCATACACATGAATACCATTGCAGACATGAAAACCGGAAATGCGCACCTGGAGTGCGAGACGCACGCGATGGCGGTATAAAAATCATCTGTTTGTGTTCTCTAGCTATAATCTATTGTGTAAACGTTAGATTTTATATCAAAATAGAAATATTTTGGTTGCTACAGATATTTTCATTTTGTTGCTAAACTTTTTTTACTATGTATATGTTTCACAGTGCTAAGACTTTGACATTGCGTTGACGATGTGGCCAAGGATCGCTTCTATTAAAGC
Organism: Fragum sueziense; assembly: GCA_963680895.1. Classification (NCBI taxonomy): domain Eukaryota; kingdom Metazoa; phylum Mollusca; class Bivalvia; order Cardiida; family Cardiidae; genus Fragum; species Fragum sueziense. Next base: position 25,278,543 of record OY804606.1, on the reverse strand, counting down.
GCCTCATAGCCGTTTGTAGGGGATTGGATGGCTAGGATTACCCAAATTTCGTCTATCGTTATTTGTATATGCATGAAATTATTTCTAAAAATTGCTCAATAAAGATGTCCATCTTGTTGACGAATAGTAGTACTTAAGTGTGGCCGTCGTCGTGTTTTATGAACACTTCCGGTACGCACGCACTCATCCTAAATTTGCTTATTTATGACAAAGCCGCAAATATCAGATTACATCCATCGACAAACAATAAAAACCATATGTTTACCCCAGAAACAAAAGAAATCGAGTGATTGCATTAAGATTTTGTTAGAAAAGGAAATTATCAAATTGACCTTTCTGACTGGAGCCCCAACATCAAACATTCCGAAGGTCATTTCTCGCGTTTTAATAATAATTCTTGTCATGTTAAATGTTTTTCTGACTGGGCTATCCATATGAATAAATCATCAAAACAGAATCGATATTTATCACGCAATTCAAAATACACACGTGCAATTTTAACGTTTTGATCAAAATGACGTCACGTGCTTCTTTTTTGACGTGACGCTACTGTTCCTTGTTCGAAAAGATAGAATGTGGCTTCGTTAAGTTCAAAAAGCAAACACACAATCCAAGTGAATTGATAGGATGCTTTTATTCAAATAATAAAAGTGGCCGTTTAGAAGTTCGGGTGAGTGTATAACACAATTTTCGGTGGTAGGTACAAATTGATCAATATGCCACTTTTTTGCATTTAGACCCATTTGTCTACGACGCAGCATGATATGAAAGAAACGATACATTATTATACACTTTATACACTCACTCAAGTGGTAAGGACATTTTGCACAAATTTCATCAAATTCCGTCAATAAATTTTAAGGCAATAATACATGTATCAGATATCTTGTTTGCATCAATTCCCTTTTTGCCATGACACATCGTATTAAGGAAAAGCAATAACCATGTTCGCATGATTCTAGATGACAAGGCACTTTCTGTGAAAATTTTATCCAAATCCGTTCATAAATGTAGCGGCTGTGTCAACGTAAATGATTGCATTAATTAATTGACTTAAATCCCCTTTTTCGATGACGCTGTATTCTATACTAGGCAAAAAAAGAAACGCAACTTCCTTTTCAATTCCTTCTTACGCAAAGACAACAAATCAGATTTGAACAAAATGTAATACATCTAAAGCATTAACATTTCACCTTATTAATTCCACAAAATCTTGTTTGTAGTAAATTCCATTAATAAGAAAACACCCAGTTTACACCGGGCGTCAACACAGTTTGACAAAAAAAAGAGTATGTAGGTCGAAAAACACATTCTCTTTCGTTCAGTTTGGACCGATTTTCGAATGTTGTGAAGTCCATGCGATTTATTAGCGGTCTCCATTGCATTCTTAAACCTATCCCGTAGCTGGCGTTACCCTGATGATACGGTTCTGCCTAGACCACGGTGGATAATCACGTGATGCAACAATTTCAGAAAATCTTTAACAACTTTGTTAAAAATTGACCGATTTGAATTCGGTTTGAAGCAGAGAAGGTGGACAGCCGTCACGCATTAGATGAGCGTGAAAACCGTTAAACTTATAAAAAAAAATATTGAAGATAAACCAAATTTTGTGTTTATCTTCAATAACTTTTTCATCAGTTGATTTTTCAAAAATCCACGTTTCCAGGTTATTCCTGACATTTTCCCGCCTTCTCTGCTTTAAACCGAATTCAAATTGGTCAAGTATTGACAAAGTTATCGAATATTACCGGAAATTCTAAGTCACGTGATTATACACCGTGCAGACGTCATATCTCTTGCACGTCCGTTCTGTGCTCGTTCAGTTGTGGTCCCATTGAGAGCCAACAACGTAAACATTCGAAAATGTGTCGATTTGTTGCCCCATCAATGCTTTGCAACAACATTTTGACTTTTTCAAACAAACAAAATCCGTACTGCAGACTGGCGCTGATTTTGGAACAGCCGTGCTATGCGTAGGGTAGTGAGAAGTCTATGAACGCTTTGGCATCTTCTTGGTCTATGTTTTAGCTTGTGTTTGAAGAAAATTTGTTATGATAGTAGTCATTTAGAAACCACGACAGGGGGAAATCAGTTTTTAACAATTTACTATGAATCACGTGATGAATTTACGACATCTGAAAAAAATGACACAATATCTATGCGTATGGATGCAGGTATATTAAAAATGTACTCAATATCCATTAAAAACATATTTTGTCGAAAATATTACGAAAAATTGGGGTTGCGTATCTTTTTTGTTCTAGTATATTAAAACATATTCGCAACGGAAGGAAGATCGGATATGCGGAGAAGGCTACACCAATAAACGACTACATTCGGTGGCGATTAAGCATCGTATATAATCTATCTATCGTTTCTTAGAGAACGTGGAAGAACTAGGGTGTATACTTTTGTTTGCCTCCCAGTATGTTTTAGAATTCCACTGATCATTGTTTTTAAACCGTCCTTACGTCATTATAGGCCTATAATCCATTTTTATTCACCTCACAGGGTGGGACTAAGCGAAGAGGTTATTCGACGAGTTTACTTCTCGATATCTTGGTTGATATAAGAGAAAAACGTGCGGCACGAGCATGAACACATTTCGAAATTGAAAGAACGTTCTATTGTAAAATGAGTTGTTATAAAACCTCGTAACTACAGCCTGATTGACACTGTAGTTATAATGTTTTGCAATAATACCGACGATGTACCGCTAAGCGAGAAGGCTGTTTCTCCTCACGCTTAAATGTAATGAACCGTTTACAAGGCTCCGCCCTGTCTCCCGAAAAAAATCAGAATATACCATATAATGACTCCCTACAATAATATCATCTATGAGAGAGCAGCTGGATGCTCGAATTAGATCATATACTCAGTTCCAAAAGAAAGTGTGAACTTTTAAATTTTCAATATCTCGAAAAGTATACCATCTACCGTCGAAAAATGTGTACGACACACCTCAAGTCTATGCACAAACGATATATCGATATAGAAATCACATAGCACACACGAATTTTCGGCTTGGTTGTCTAATCTGAAGTATGACATCAGTTTTACTGCCCAGATTGCCATAAATATCGTGATAATTAAGGCAAAAGCAAAAAAATGAAAGTGCACATTTTCTTTGGAACTGAGTATACTATGGTAGTAGGCCTAGGCTACTGGTGAGAGAAATACAAGAAATCCATCGTTAGGTGCTCCAGCCACAGCGATGCCTCTCACTCGAGAGGTCTCGGTTTCTATCGCAGATCGCGGCAAATATCCTTTCTGACAAAATTGTCTCGAGCCAATGGTTTGATATCGATAACCTAAGTGGGCGAGCAACTGTGTGACTCGGTTCAAAGGATGTTGTGGTAGTAGGGTTACCTAGTGGTGTGAGAAATGACAGGAATCCAGAGTTTGGTGCTCCAGCCGAAGCGATATGACCAAATTAGTTGAAAACGGCGTTTAACGCCAAATCAATCAATCAATCAATCAATCCAAACTGCCACGATTATCACCATAGCAGTTGAAAGACACGTTAAACCCAATCAATCCAGCCGCCTCGATATGATCATAGCAGTTGAAAGAGGCGTTAAACCCCGATCAATCTCAGAAGATAATCAAAGTAGCTTTGGGAAAATTTGTGGAAAATGATGATTTTGCTTGCTCAAGCAATTTCTTAATTTCCCTGATCGAATTGCCAGGCCCGTAGGAGCATTGAGGGGGGGGGGGGGGGGGGGGGCTTAGCCTTCCCAATGTTAGCCAAAAATGCCAAATTTTCCTTATTCTAAATTGAAAATTAAGGGACCATCCAATTTAGCCCCCCCCCCCCCCAATATTCAGACACTGGGGCTTTAGCCCACCCAATATGAAATTGCTTCCTACGGGCCTGATTACGGTGAATAACCCATGTGACTTGGGAAACGTTCACATCGAATAGTCGTCCTCTTCAGGTGTTTCTTTGTTTGTTTTTATTCTCAGTTACTCGGATGATAACTATGAATTCCCTGTTTTCTTCAACACATTCAAAATGAAGGCTTTCGCTTGGGTGTTTGAAGAAACCATGCATAGGATTCGGCGCAGAGTGAGTTAAAATCGGGAATGGTTCCCTCAAAGGCACGCACGGTATGTATATAGTCTGGTTCCCTGTCGTACTATGTATTTAAGTACGTCAGGCATTTAGTAACAATGGCGGCCCATAATATTTTTACAAAGGCAAAGAACAGAGTTTTTTTTTAATTTTGTGAGCAGAGAAAGGTCATTAGAAGAGTAGATAGTTTTCGGTATATTTTTGACACTAGCAGTAACAGTTTTAAACGACTATCACGCTAATCCGAAATAAAGCGGTTTTAATTTTGTGTCAAAAATATACCGAAACCTATCTACTCTTCTAATGACCCTTCCCTGCTCACAAAATTAAAAAAAAAATGTTCTTTACCTTTGTTAAGATATACCCCCAGTGGGTGCCGCCATTTGGAGCTTTTTTTTTTCAATTTTTCCTTTCTTACATGTTTAAAAAATGACTTATTACTGAAAAATCACCATGAAATTCCATTTAAATCATGCTTACAAATTCACATATCAAATTTCATTTTTAAAATGCAATCACATTTTAGAATGTTATATTGTCTTTTTATACTGGCCGGCTGGGACTTCATTAAATTAGCTAATATACAGAATGACTTTTAAAACGCATCACTTATTTTTTTCAAATATTTTAGTAGTCATAATCAATTACATCGAAATTGTAGTTCTGATATACATTTCAACCAATAAGGTACGATATCCAATATAATTTATTGCAGTCAGTTACCACGTTATTTCGCACGACGTCGTCGTGCAAGATAATGGATAATGTCTATGTAGGGTAAGGAGGGGCAAAACGCCCCCCTTAAGGAAAGAGCGCTGTAGCACAAAACAAACAAAGTATAATGTAAATGTTTCAACGTGAAATTAAACTTTGCCCTTTGTCCCAAATGTCTATACACAAAACAGCTTTGTCATTTGATTTAAAAAATGACTGTCTTTAAAACAATTTTTCTCGAAATTTGGCCTTTTTGCCCCACCCTCGGGGCAAAACGCCTTTGGGGGTGGGGCATGAAGCCCACCACTGGGCTTTATGTCCCATATGAAAAATGAAAAAAATATTTTAAAAATATCTGGGGGAAAATAGGAATATAATTAGTTTGTAATTAATTATACTAGGAAAAATATATTTTGGATGGGTTTTATCATATTTTCAACATTTTTTATCAAGCGTAAAGGCTAGATTTGGGCATAATTTACTTGTCTATAAAATTGGTTATGTGTTACTGTCCTTTGTCTGCAGCATCTTCAAATCAGTCAAATTAAAACATACTGATGTTATGTTCTTTATAAGGCCCCTTTAAAGTAGATTAAATGGTCTTATTGTCTCATTTTAACACAAAATTGACATTTCATGGGAGTTTTGCCCCACATGGATCCATCAGGTGACATAAAAGTTTGATATATTCGCGAAAAGTCAGTCTTTTTGTCAGTTTTTCTTTTGCAGACAACGAAATGTAAATGGATTTCGTCATATGTACCATCCTTAGTCATTCTTCGAGTTTTAAGAAAAAAATTAGTACTTCTGAATACCTACTTATCCATACAAGGGGCAAAACGCCCACTATTTAGCCCTTGGAAGGAGCAAAACGCCCAGTTTGGGCATTTTGCCCCAAAGCAGCATAGGCGTTTTGCCCCAAAGGGGGTGGGTGATTTAATTAGGCCAGAGAAAAAAATGTGTTGATATTTTTTTCTTTTTATCTTTTTGTGTAGGTGACCAATTGGACATATAAATATAAAATGCATTTTGGTTGATTGAATACTCGGACTGAAATAAGATACACAAGAAAACCCATTACCCAAATATTAGATCAAACATATGCAAAATAAACAATTATTCGCATACTGATAATTGAATGACGTTTAGATGTAAAAATTTCATGGGCATCTTTCTAAAAGAATACTTTAAGTGTAAAATCAAAACAAATATCAATTGACATAATGAGTAACGAAATAATAGGGGTGGGCGTTTGACCCCACCTGGGCGTTTTGCCCCTCCTTACCCTAACTACACCTTAGGTGACCAAATGGATTTTTGTTTTCATATTCCATATCCCATTGATCAAAATTTACTCTCTTTTTTTCAATCAATTTGATTACACAAAAAATAAAGCTAAGAGACCAAAGATCGATGAGCGTTCACAAATTGTATTATTCTAAGCGGGTGTTTGTCAATGAGAATGAGCGAGAAGTTTAAATGTAAATCAATCTGCGAGTTCTCACTTTCATTGACATAGTCAATCTACAGGGATTGCTGCTGAGCATCAGTGTCTCCATCAGCCGTTTATAACGAGCTAAAGTCAAGATAAAAACATACGTCAACGTCGCTTAACGTAGTTGGTTTACAACAATCGTTTCCATTACAATTGTAAAACAGAGACGTTGCTATAGATAAACTCGTGCCAAATCAGTTAATTAACGAAGAAGGTTTTTACTAGGCTTACTGGCGACTATGCCCGTGACAGATACAGGGTGTCCCAAAAGTAAAGTAACACTTATAAAGGGTAATTGCTCTGCTATTTCTGAGCCGATTTCTTTCGAAAAACTATCATTATCTGCCGAATTCGATGAAATTATGTTTGTTATACACTTCAACGTTATGCACAAATTGAAATGGCATCATTTTGACGTCATCTGTACCACTATCTAAATGACGTCACAATTTACTTTCTCACAGTCTATGTAAGATGTAAAGCATATCACTAATCTAAATCTCCAATATGTTTTCAAAGAATGTTTCAATCTTAATTCAAAACAGAAGGCCGACCAAGAAGAAAACTCATATCTACTCAATAAAAAGATAAACTCAAACGATCTCGGTCACATTTGGATGAACATAGAAGCAAAAGACCGAAAACATCCTGCATCGCAGAAAACATCTCAGCTTTGAATGAGACTGCATACCAAAGCCCAGGAAAGTCAACGAGAAGAATTTCGTCAGAACAAGATTCATTGAAATATTTAGTGCAATGCATTTTGAAATTTTATTTGAAACTTTCCCATACCATATTCAAATCATAAAATCACAGTCTTTGGGAAATCAAGTCAAACGCTTAGATTTTTGTAGGTGGACACATGCCGGATTTGAATTCACTGGACTATTTTCACGGGATCTAAAGTGTAATTTCCAAAGCAAGAACATGTTAAACTCAGCATGTACAATGTTGCTGTCAAACATTCAAAGAGAATACAGGAAAGTTTCTAAGGACATAAATATGCGAGGCAGTTATTTTAATACGTTAGCACAATAATAAATAAAGGAAAGCGACAGAAGGGACATAATCTAGAAAATGTCTTCTTTTACTTGAATGTTTTCCCATGCTTTTCCCCATAGGAAGCGTCATAACCCAGTCTTGTTCGGGAAGGGGTTAACAAAGGATAGTTACTGGCTATCGTCTATAATGAGATTATAACAATACATTATTGTACATACACCTAGATATCGATCCATGGATCTATTCCATGATGGATCCATCGACCGCTATTTGTTTTATGTCATAATAAATTCCTTGATTTTCGTTTCGCTAAGGAAATTCCGCAATCCATTCATTCATTCATTCATTCATTCATACACCCACTCATTCATTCATTCATTCATTCATTCATTCGTTCACTCATTCATTCATGCATTCGTTCACTCACTCATTCATTCATCCATTAATTAATTAATTCATTCATTCATTCATTTACATACCCATCCATCATACGCTCATGCTCCAACCCATCCATCAATTATAACTGTGTAGGCCTACTTATAAATGTAACTAATCCAAATACAGTTAGACATTTTGTATGTAATCATTTGATTCATGTTTCGTGTATATATGATATTAATTATGTATGTTCTATGTTAACTCATATTTTGTGAACAAATTCTCTCCATTATGGAGGTATTATTGCATAAAATTTGTGTTTTTGGGCCGTTATCAACATTGAATAACGAGAAGAAACCGGGCGGATATCCAGAGAAATCGTGCATTAATCGGCAGATTCACGTGCGATATCGGACCGGTTTTGCACTCAAATATCCTCGATTAGACCCTTCAAAATAAACAATTGTCTCTTTCCCGCAAAAATCTCAACGTCTTACGTTACATAAGCGACGTTCGCCTTTTGGCGCCAAATTATGACGTAACGTTGTTTTGCCGACGTCACGCATAACAAAAAATTCTCGGAAGATTTATCAGAACAAAACAACAATGGCGGACATTTTCTTATCTCACCTCGGTTCATTTTTCGCACATATCAAGGGGTTTGGGGTAAGTAATCATTGGAATTTTGTACTTTTTATGCAATAATAGCGTCAATTCACGTATTTTTCGGTCGTTAACATTCGCAGAGGCCCGCAAAATACGAAAACGACCCTCCTGCTTCGCAGTCGGGCGTTAACGTATTTATTGGGCCTCTGCGTATGTTAACGACCTCAAAAACGTGAATTAACCCTATAATAAAGATTATCTATCTATCTATCTATAGATCTATCTACTATCAAAATGACGTCATTGATAAAAAAAAAGGGTGTGTTTGATCTATCATAGATAAAATATACAAATTTTATGATAACTTGATGAACTTTCTTTTATTTATTTTTGCACATAACCTTCTGTACTGTCAGCGATATTAGGAATACACAAGTGATATACTAACCGAGATATATTAGATTTAAAGTGTTACCTTACTTTTGGGACACCCTGTACTTAAAGTCTTCGTCATATTAGGGTTCGTTGGGCATAGACTTGCTGAAAAGGGGGCGTCAAAACTTTGGAATACTTTCCAGCAATATATGGTACATAATTCAAGCCCAAACGAATAAAGATTTCGCTTCAATTCAAGTGTCAACGAGGTCACGAATGTGGAACATTTTTGATATCTCGGAGCGGAATTACTTGTTTTTAAACAGAGAAAACTGTCAAAATCCTCGCAACGCCTCTCTTTACACGGAGCCCTATATATTAGCCATTGAATCCAGTTGTTGTCATTTAGGTCCATGACGGACACACAAAATGTTAGCAGAATGTCATAAACTTTAGGCTACTACTGTTACATGAATAACGTGAATTTATGTTATTAGCTCGCACAGCTTTTTTGCGACTTTTTGTTTTCTAGTCATATTATATGAACTGCAAATTTAATAATTTCTACTCAATGTTTCTTTATGAAAATTACATACCTTATGCAAGTGTGATTGAATTAAATTTGTTGAAAAATTGATGAAAAATGGTTCATTAAATTTCAAGTTATTACCAAAAAGGTAAGTGTTGCGTTAGAAGTGTCTTTAAGTGTATATTCGAAAGAATACCAGGCAGGGTTTTTCTCCGCCAAGAAAGTGACACTGGTTTCCAGCGTTTTTCCCTCCAGAAATACTAAAGCCCCCCCCCCCCACCCCCCCCAAAAAAGAGTTTCCCATCTAAAACCCAAGTATTTCCATAACGCATATTTTATAAAATCACACAAAATCCAAATGAAATAAAAAGGAAACATTTTCCGCAATTGCTGCAGCTTTACAAACTATGCATGCTACTTCTCAAGTCTACAGTAGTGGGTGTTTTAGCCTATCAAGCGTTCTATTTCAATATTATACAATTTTCCTAAAACCTAGGATGCCGATTACAAGTGATTATTTCACTTTTTACCAGCGTCCTGTGTCTCCCCCCATTCCTATAAAGAGCCCTGATCAGCAAACGGGTCATTTTGTCATTTGAAACCAACGTAATAGATCCGGTTGTTTCTTGTCAAAATAATCTTATCTGGATCTATAATTATACCTCACGAGAAATGACCTGGCAGAGCAGCCCATGCTAATCGAACGAGATGCTCTGCCAGGTGATTTATCGGGAGCTATATATAGCCTACTAGGCAAAATAAATAAGTAAATAAATAAATGAATTTAGAAAGAAAGAAACAAACAAACGAACAAAGAAAAGAAAAGAAACTCAACTACTTTTTCAATTTCTCCTTACGCAAAGACATCAAATCAGATTTAAACTAAATATTTTTCATGTTGATGAATTAGAGCTCCAAAACTAGAAGACATCAAAAAATCTTTACCGCAGATGAAGGACGCTAAATCTGTTATAATTCACGCAGGGATCAATGACATACGGAATAGCACACCAGATGAAAACAAAGTGAATGTGCTTACTGAAGCAGTTGAATCAGTCATAAAGGTATCACCAGAGGCAAAAATCGTATTTTCTAAAATCATCCCAGTTGGAGATCGCAAAGTAGATATAGATCGGAAGTTGTTCAATGCCGAATGCGAGAAAAGATTGTCTCATTTAAACATATCATTCCTGGATCACAGCAATCTGTCGACACGAGGTTCACCAAAGAAGGAGTGTTATCGGCGCGATATGGTACATCTGTCCCAAAAAGGTGTGGATATATTCGAAGAGAACATTGAACAACAAATTCTTGAATTCGCGAAAGATAAATGTCAGAACACCAACACGAATAGGAGCTTGGATGGGCATCGACAACAGTACGAAAACAGTGGGAAATATGAGAACTATAACAATGATAGGTACACTAACAGCCGTTATAATCGTCCTCGGCGTAGATCACACGATCGAGGGGAATATGGCTATAGATCTGACGATAGAATGGGTCGATCCAGATATCAAAACTATCGATCACCAAACAGAAACGATAGTAAGGGCTATCGTCCAAATTACAGAAACTCAGATAGGGGTGGAAGTCGTGGCGGCAATGGTTACTATGGGGGTGAAATGTCAAGGAGAGGTTATCGATCGAGTGAGAAGTATAACCAGAGAAACAATGACTACTACAGGGACAGATACTATAAAAAGTTCTAGTTACGTCATGTATATGAATTTCGATTTAACCCATTCCCAAACAGGAAAATAATTAAGACTAGTCATATTTAAAGCGGTTGTTGATTACGCAAACGATGTTGACAAAGATATGATCTGTGGACAATATAGGCCTATTTTGGCAGAAAGCGTTGAGAGATAAGAAGAAATTTATTCATTATTTTCTTCTTTTAATTCAACACTTTCCAAAGAATTTTATATAATGACATCAATTAAATTTTGCTCTTGCTTGGGACTGGGATTTATTTAGTAGTATAGTAGACATCTTAAATGAAAGATATTTATAGATAGTTAAAATTTAATATCTTTATAGTATGAATTGACAATAATGTAGTTGTTAAGTAACTTCAGTAAAGAATGTTGTTTTAAAACAGTCATGAGATATTTACATGTCATACTTGATTTGAGACTCTAAATTTTCAGTCTAATTCAACCTTTTTTGTAACTAGAAGACCTGAAGGTCTTGAGTCGCTCCACAGGCCTGAGTTTCATGTAATATTTAATCCAAGATTAGATTAGATTGTTCAATGCTTGTGTTTCATAGAGCAAAAAGAAAGTTACAAAACTAGATTGTTCAAAATGTTTTGTTCTTGAAGCAAAGAAAGTAAAACTACATGTTTGCCATTTGAGAAAGGGTAAAAGGAAATGGTAGAACATTCCAGCTTTGGATGATACTAGCAATTAAAATTTTCCATCTTCCAAACAGATCTAAATTGACAGACCATTGATTACTCCAAAATATTTCATATTTCTAAAAATAGATTTTGAGCTAAAAATAGAATTGGGGAAATACCATATTCCAAAATTAATGCAAATGGCTGATGAAACCTGAATTTCTTGTCATATCAAGTTTTGACTAAATTTTTCAAAACTTGTTGCTCTTAAAGCAATTACAAAGTAACTGGAAAACTGAAAACACACTCGTATAAGATCAATTGGTTACCAAGCTTTGTCTTTAATAGAGTGAGTTTGGCTGTTAGAGTGAAAAAAAAAAGTCACAATTAGCAATTTTGTCAAATTGAAAGGCATATAACTGAGGATTTTATATTCCTATCTAGCTAAGAATCACACAAAAGCAAGATCTTAACTTCACCTACATCTTGTTTAAGTTTTGACTTGATTGTTCAATATTTGTGGATGTAAAGAGTGTAACATCAAGTCGAAAACAGCAATTTTGTCAAATTCAAGGGCAGAAAAATCATGATTTAAGATTCCTATGAAGCTGAAAATTATAAACATGCAAGATCTTATGGCCAGTAAGATTACATGAAAGTTTTGTGTTGATTGATGGATATTTATGGTTGTTTGAGTAAAAATAAGGTCAAAAATGGTAATTTTGCCAATTTCAAGGGCACATAACTCAAGACATAATATTCAGATCAAGCTGAAAATTGCACTCAGGCAAGATCTTATCAGCACCAACATTCTGACCAAGTTTTGTCTTGATTGATAAATATTTGTAGTGGCTAGAGTGAAAACAAAGTCAAAACAGCCATTTATTAATTCAAGGGCAGATAACTCCAGACTTTCTAGTTCAATCAGAATGAAATTTAGGAATCTGATAGAGGACCACCTAGGGATCATTCCTGTGAAGTTTGATTGAAATCCATCATGTGGTTTCTGAGGAGAAGATTTTTAAAGAAAAAGTTGACGACCGGACGGACGGACGGACGCACGGACGGACGCACGCACGACGGACACAGCGCCATGACAATAGCCCGCTGGCCTGAAGGCCAGTGGAGCTAAAAATGATGACTAATAGTCCAAAAAATTATTTAACTATTTCAAGTTGGAATGTTAATGGTTTGGAGTATAGGGCTAACGGCAATAAGACAAATAAACTTCATGATCAGGAGGTTATTAATATGCTTGGTAATACAGACATAATAGGTTTAGTAGAAACGCATGGTGATTCAACGACAGATATTTCTTTAAATGGCTATTATACATTTCGAAAAGATAGACCAAAACATAAAAAGGCATGGAAATCGTCTGGTGGTATAGCAGTACTTATAAAAGAATCACTTAGGAAAAATTGTAAATTTGATCCATTAAGTGATGGGGACGTAATTTGGGTTCGAGTAGAGAAGCAATGCACGAATTTCAATAGTGATTTGTTTCTCGGATTTGTTTATTTACCACCCCTTAACTCTTCATATGGCAAAATCCATACTAATAACATTTTACAAAAACTTGAACATCAGATTAATCATTTTTCATGTCGTGGCAAAGTGATATTGTGTGGGGTTTTTAATGCTAGAATTGGTAAGTTAGAAGATCATATAAGGAATGATGAGGAGCCTTATATACAAATGCCAGAAGATAATGTGCATGAGTTCATTCTACCCCGTGTTACTCATGATTGCAAAATATCAAATACGATTGGAAAATCGCTTATTGAAATATGTAACGACAATCAATTATATATCTTGAACGGAAGAACTCTAGGAGATTTAAATGGTAAGTTCACATGTCACACGCCAAAAGGTAGTAGTGTAGTAGATTACTTTATATCTAGCACTACCTTGTCAAACGAGATTTTATCAATGAATGTTTCTAACTTAAATCTCTTTTCTGACCATTGCATAATTAGTTTAAAAATTAAGGTCTTTTGTAATTTTAACAATGATTGTACATTTCAAAATCAAAGTATGAAAGATAATGTTACCCATTTACCAGATAAATTTTTATGGGATGAAAGTAGAAAACATAAATATCAAGAATTATTTGGTACTGCTGAAGTGCAACAACGTCTTGCGGATATAGATGAAATTCTAGAAAGTGGTTGCACTGACACCGAACACATTACATCTTTGATAACCGACATTATGGTTTCGGTAGGGGACAAAACCCTCATACGGAAATCGTTCAAAAAATCTAAAAATAAAGTGAGAAAAATAAATAAAAAGTGGTATGACACGGACTGCAGGTTAGCTCTAAAAGAATTAAATACAATAAAAAATAGATTCAACAAACATGTTCAAAATAATGAACTCAGAATACAATATTATAAGAAATACAAACAATACAAAAGGTTAATCAAATATAAAAGAAGAAAATATCACGATGGACTAACTAAAATGTTAAATACAGCTTTTGATGAGGATCCACAAACTGTTTGGAAAATTATTAATGAACTAAAGAACGACTCACAAGTTGAAGACAAGTCTGATAAAATAAGTTCCAGCCAATGGTTTAAACATTTCAATAATTTATTGAATAAAAACACAAATGAATTAAGTTCAGATAGGGTAGATAAAATAAGAAGTGGATTGAAAAAGATGGAAAACTCGGAGAATTCAAGTCAATTAGATTATGATATAACAGAAAGTGAAGTGATTAAGGCCTGTGCGAAACTCAGGAATAATAAGTCCAGTGCGTTTGACTTATTAAAAAACGAAATGGTCAAATCAGCTTTACCCTTCATGATGAGTACTATAGTCAAAGCATTTAATGTAATTCTTTGCACAGGACAATTTCCTCGTGCTTGGACCGAAGGCATTATTGTTCCTCTACATAAAAATGGTAGTTGGATTGACCCAAATAATTACCGTGGCATAACGCTGAACAGTTGTTTTGGTAAACTATTTGGGCATATTTTAAATGTAAGAATTTCAAACTATGTTGAAGAAAGATCCTTAATTGGAAAGGAAAAGGCTGGATTCCGTAAAAACCATAGAACTGCTGACCAAGTCTTAATCCTTAAAACAATTATAGACAAGTATATACATAAAAATGGAAAAGATAGTAAATTGTTTACATGTTTTATAGACCTTAAAAAGGCATTTGATACCGTCTGGCATGATGGTATGTTATACAAACTTCAAAAGATAGGGATCACCGGGAATATATACAAACTGATAAAATCTATGTACGAAAATACAACTTCCCGTGTTAGATGCAAAAGTGTCCTATCAGATCGTATCCAAATAAATCAAGGAGTTCATCAAGGAAATGTTTTAAGTCCCATACTCTTTAATATTTTTATAAATGACATTGGTTGTAATTTGTCATTTGAGAAAGTTCCTGTTTTACAAAATTGCCCAATTAGTCATTTGTTATACGCTGATGATTTAGTATTAATTTCAACATCACGTGAAGAATTACAATGTAATATTAACAAAGTGTATGATTTTTGTAGAAACTGGGGTTTAGCAATCAATGTTGACAAGACAAAAATAATGGAATTTTCAAAATCTGGCAAGTTTGATAAAGGAAGCCAGAATTTTTACATCGGCAACGAAATGCTTGAACTTGTCAAACAATACAAATATCTAGGAGTAATGTTTACCAGCAATGGAAAATTCTGTGTTGCTGAAAAATATCTGAGTATGAAAGCAAACAGAGCTTTATTTTCTATCAAGAAAAGTATTTTTGATAAATCAATAAAACCATCGGTTGTACTGAACATGTATGAAACCCTTATCAAACCAATAACTTTGTATAATTGTGAAGTATGGTGTGCATACAAGTCTAACTACAAGAATAAGACAATAGAGCAATTATTTGACTTAGCGTTAAAAGGTAGTGACCACTTTGATAAATTGCACACGCGATTTGGAAAATATGTGTTGGGAGTTAATTCGAAGACTAGCAATTTAGGTGTTATGAGTGAACTTGGTCAACTCCCGTTATTATTTACTATACTGACGAATTGCATTAGTTTTTGGTTACATACAATTCAGTCAGATAATGAATCTTTAATATCAAAAGCATATCATGAACAATTGGATGGTCCTAACTCCAATGCTTCGTGGTTACATTTTATCAAAAATATTATATTTGACTTGGGTTTTGGTCACGTTTGGGCAAATCAGTGCACATTTAAATCTTCTTCACTCATGTATGCGATAAAAGATAAACTTAAGGAGAGACTTGTTTTACAATGGAAAAGGCGATTATTTACAAATGAGCAGGGAAAGAAGTTGAGAACATACAAACTAATTAAAGAAAATCTTGAAATTGAACCATATCTTGATATCTTATCTGACAAAGGACTGAGAAAACATTTGTCTTCCTTCAGACTGAGTGCCCATAATTTAAGAATTGAAAGAGGTAGATATTTAGGAGAAACCCCAGAAGAAAGGTTATGTGACGTATGCCAGGTCGTAGATGATGAGATACATTTTATATGTAATTGTAGAAAATTTATTGATATAAAGACGGGTTTAAATTCAATAATAAGGAATATAGCTGATGATGGCAAAAGTAACGAAGAGATATTTATTGCTATTATGAAGAGCTCAAATAAAGAAATAATCAAATTAGTTGCAAACTTTGTAAGTAAAAGTGGCATTGTGTCATGAACAAGAATAGCCGTATACTCCAAATCCTTTGCATGTCATTTAATAATATATATACATGTTGTGTTTTGTTGTTGTTGTTGTTGTTTTGTGTGTGTATTTTGTGTGTGTGTATGCGTGTGTACGCACACACTTTACGTTCGGATTAAACGGGGGTTGTTACAGTTGTTTTGGTTAATTTAGAATGGCGGCGATTCTCGTTTGATTTTGAATGTATAATAATTGTTATTGTAAATGCTCATTTATATCATTACAGTGGTCCCGAGAAAAACTGATTTAATCAAACTTTTAACATATAAAAACATGATATTAGAGTGACACACGGTCAATATTAAAAACGGCAGTCCTGATTGTCATGGATGTGAATTCGCTTTTGACCCGTATAACCTATAATAATTAGTAAATGGGAGTAGTCTTTGTCGAGAATCAGTAGATCGTGGGACCACTGTACATGTTTATGTTTTGCCTTTAACCTGTATTGTACTGGGTATAATTGTGCAAATAAAATTCTATTCTATTCTATTCTATTCTTGTTGACGTCAAAACTATTATAATGGAAAGGATTAAATTGAGAAACGCACGTGTATGGAATGAAAATATTTTGTCAAAATTTAACATTCGTGCCAGGAGAAAGGGCGAAAATCCTGACAGCTAACAATTTCTCCCTTTCCCTCAACATTTAATGTGCTAGACGTCTTTAAAAACGTCCGCAAATAACATTTACCGTATGCTAGTTATTCTGATAAACTCCCATATTCTAATAAACGCCCATCCCCCAAATCTCGGCTGAAAATCTACTTCTTTCAAGCACAAATTTAGCGAAAATAGAAATTGCTCAAATATTATTATTGCCAGTCATTTCTAAGGTTTTGTGACATGGGAAAGGCCTGTCTAATCGCATCTTCGCCAGCCAAGGGTTCTACCTCCACTTTGTTCCTTACGAACCCTTGGCCGCTCGCTTCTATAGAAATCGAAAGTACCGCCGCGTCACCTTTCGGTGAAAAAGAGTCACGGCCCTTTGCAGTTGCTATTTCTGGCCAATCAAAAGTCTCGTACTAAAACGTGTTAGGCGGTGCATCAAATACGGATATCGATTTTCACGTCAGCCGCAGATTTCGTTTTGACAAAGAGGGCTTGTAAAGTGTGTTTTGATTGGATAATGGGAAAGTTATCGCGTCCAATGAAATCGCACGTCGGTACTTTCGATTTCCATAGAGGCGAGCGGCCAAGGGTTCGTAAGGAACAAAGTGGAGGTAGAACCCTTGGCTTGCGAAGATGGTCTAATCGAGAGTATTTCTCGATTAGTATATAACATGTTTTGGCTGCGGCAATTGGCTATTTATAATCGATTCAAAATTAAACGAGAATAGTTACCTTTGTTTCCCTTTAATCTTACATAGGTAAAAGTAACGTACTATTCTACCTAAAAATAAATCAAAACAACCGTAACGATTCTCGTTTAATTGTGAATGTATTATACCGTTGGAATGTACATAAATACATGATGTAAACAAGAAAAAATCACATAGGGTCGACTCAAGACGACAATGATCCTGTGAAAACCATGCCGACTTTGGAGCCCACACAAGTAGAACCGACAGATAAATGGTCTTAGGGGAGCATGACATTCCCGTTTTTTTTTCGATTTTCAGCACCAAAAGAAAACAATTGAGCACCAAAGTTGAACATACACCTGTTTTTGTCCAAAAATCATGCTCCCAGAGACAGAGCCACACATGGCCGGAAGCGCCAGAGGATTTGAACGGCAGAGCCATTGGCTAGTTTCCGTACCATGAATGAAGGAATTTTGTCTAAAAATTGTATTTTGCAGTCCTTATAACAAGATTTTGCCAATTTCGACTTGCTGAACTTCGAGTCCATGAACTGACACTTGATTCGCAAATTTTGACTAACAAAATAAGAGTACCTCTAATAAACGCCCATACCTGGCTGCGATATCATAGCCACAAACTTGATGATGGGTATTGGTTTGTGGCTACGATTCCGCCCTCTTTTTTCTTCTTTGGAGCAAGGCAAACAAGTGGAATATAGTCTACATTTTCTTGCATAAATTTTTTGAATACCAATTAACACATCTTATCAGAAGTGAATCCCCAAAAAAGCACACACCATGTCACAAATTTGGTCAAAAAGTATCAACAAGAATTGTTTTGAATTTTTTTTCTTCCAACGGACAATTCATGTCTCGGTAGAACATTATGGATGGGTAGATTTAGTCCGTTTCAAAATAAGATTAAATATTAGGCCTATTTGAAAATGATTTCAACATTAAACTAAGATGGTTTGACAGAAAAATGGTTAATCTGTTGTCAAGTAGCATTCTTATTACAAGTAGCATTCTTATTGCATTCAACAGCTTTATTTTGAAGTTTGATTATGCTACACTTGCTGGAATGAATCCAGCACCTGCTTCATTGGCAACAAATAGGAAGGAATTGTAACAGAAACCCAGATCAAAGGAGGGGTTTCCATAAGGCCATTTTCCTGGGACCTAAATTTTCCAATGAAATTTTTACCACAAATAGATACATAAAGGGGGCGTGTTTTGCCGAAAAGTATAAATCGAACGGACCTTTGGTTTGGTGTATATTGTATATTGAAAGTGGGTGGGGTAATTCTTTTCAGGCGCTACCCAAGGTTCTTATTAATCAATTTTCTATCTAAATGTAAATAATTGGCGATTTTTTTTAAAACATTATGTTTTGTATATGAGCCCATGTTAAGATGACAGTAAATCCATTGGCTTGCTTATTATAAATATTAAAATATTTGGAATTTTATGTAATTTTTCAATTTTTTGTATATCATCTCCCAAATTTGGGCAAAACATCAACACGTTTTTATAATGCGACATAATGGAATAATATTTTACGTGAGAACTTGTTGATAAATCGTCATTGCAAAATTATGAGGAATTTTTGATAGCTAGTCGGGTAAATGAGTTACGGGCCCTTGAATGCACGAAAACCCATGACAAATTGTGGAATAAATAACAAAATACATTTTTTTCTGACTTTCTTTCGCACAGAAAGGCAGAAATGTTTAATTTGCTTAAATTATAGCTGGCCTCAGCAAATAGTACTACAAATAAGCTATTGCGGTCAGTTTCGTCTGTTGTCCGTCCGTCTGTCTGTCTGCCCGTCCATAATATCAGGTTTACACTCTAGAACCCACAAATATTATCCGATCTTCACCAAACTTTGTCACAATGTGTATGGTCATAAGCCCTTGTTGTGGATTTATTTTGGGCGGAATTGCTGCTGAAAGTGCTGAGTTATGTGCCCTTGAATGTCAAAAAATGCTAATTTTTGACAATTTTTGCATTAAATTTTTTTTCAAATATTACCCAATCAAATGCAAAACCAAGTGAAAATGTTTGCATTTATAATATCTTGGGTGAGTGTGATTTTTATCCAGATCGAAATCGCAAATGTTGAGTTATCCGCCCTTGAATTTGGCAAAATTGCTATTTTTGACTTCATTTTCTCTTTAGCATCCACTAATATGTAAAACATGAAATTAAAACTTGAAAAAATTGTTGATGTCCATTAGATCTTTATTATAGGTTAAAGTTTTGGCATCATTTGAAATGCTTTTCCCAAGTTATCTGCCCTTGAATTAGGCAAATGTGTGGGTTTTGTGCAAATCTAGGGCTAATACGGCAATTTTGTTAAATTCAAGGGCGGATTACTCAGGATAAACATTTTCAATCTGGCTGAATTTGTTACACGTCTTATATATTATAGAGAAGAAATAATTTATCCTCTATCGGTTTTAATTGCTCCATGTTTGTGGATGCTAAAGGGAAAATAAAGCCGAAAAATGCAATTTTGTCAAATTCAAGGGCGGATAACTCAAAATATACGTTTACAATCAGGATGAAAATCACACTCACCCAAGATATTATAAATGCAAACATTTCCACTTGGTTTTGCATTTGATTGGGTAATATTTGAAAATTTTTGAAAGCAAAAATTGTCAAAAATAGCATTTTTTGACATTCAAGGGCACATAACTCAGCACTTTCAGCAGCAATTCCGTCCAAAAATTAAACCACAACAAGGGCTTATGACCATACACATTTTGACAAAGTTTGGTGAAGATCGGATAATATTTGTGGGTTCTAGAGTGTAAACCTGATATTATGGACGGGCAGACAGACAGACGGACGGACAACAGACGAAACTGACCGCAATAGCTTATTTGTAGTACTATTTGCTGAGGCCAGCTATAATTTGAGCAAATTAAACATTTCTGCCTTTCTGTGCGAAAGAAAGTCAGAAAAAATGTATTTTGTTATTTATTCCACAATTTGTCATGGGTTTTCGTGCATTCAAGGGCCCGTAACTCATTTACCCGACTAGCTATCAAAAATTCCTCATAATTTTGCAATGACGATTTATCAACAAGTTCTCACGTAAAATATTATTCCATTATGTCGCTTTATAAAAACGTGTTGATGTTTTGCCCAAAGTTGGGAGATGAAAATATACAAAAAATTGAAAAATTACATAAAATTCCAAATATCTTAATATTTATAATAAGCAAGCCAATGGATTTAATGTCATCTTAACATGGGCTCATATACAAAACATAATGTTTTAAAAAAAATCGCCAATTATTTACATTTAGATAGAAAATTGATTTATAAGAACATTGGGTAGCGCCTGAAAAGAATTACCCCACCCACTTTCAATATACAATATACACCAAACCAAAGGTCCGTTCGATTTATACTTTTCGGCAAAACACGTCCCCTTTATGTATCTATTTGTGGTAAAAATTTCATTGGAAAATTTAGGTCCCAGGAAAATGGCCTTATATGGAAACCCCTCCTTTCAAAAAGGTTTCGGTTACATTATTGCAACTAGCTCATTACAGTGGCGGATCCAGAGGGGGTTCGGGGGGTTCGAACGAACCCCCCTCTGTAGCCTGATTATTTCATTTTCATGCAGAAATTCAGTCAAAATTGCATAAAACTAGGAAAACGAACCCCCTTTTGTATGTCCGAACCCCCCTTCAGAATGTCCGAACCCCCTTCACAGAAATCCTGGATCCGCCGCTGCCATCCCATACTTTTTCGTCGACCATGTTTCTAATAAGGCGTTTATTAGAATAAGTAAGATATATTGTGTGTTATTTCGCAATGATTCTACATACGAATGGGGTGAACAGTGCAAGTGTGAGCGTATCTGTGTGGAAGGGGGGGGGGTATAAAAATTCTCACGAATGGCTGAAACGCACGGAATCACCCTGATAGTATAATTCACGAAATAGTCGTTTTGACGATTTTCCAAGATTTCAAGAACAGCAACAAAAACGTAAATATTTAACAAATTTTACCATTTTCACTCAATATACGTTGTTTTTTCATGAAAGAAATGACCCTTTTGTACAAATCGGATCTCTGTTATACTGCAGCAGACCTGAGAAAACAAATATTTTTTCGTCCCGTTTCCAATCGTAACCACGCGTCCAAACAGTTCCTATTTTTCCAGATGCTGTTTCGATCCAGCTCATCATCAAGCTGTTGATTTAGAAAGTGAATTTCATCTCCTAAATGAAACAATTATTCACAACTTTCTCTTGTCTTTTAGGTGTAGAACAGAATGACTTGAAGGAGAAAAAAAGAACACAATGACAATGTCAATGATCACGTATAATTTTTTTACAGATCATTTTTCAACAAAACCTTTTAACTGCAGCCTTTTTTAAGTTCAATTCATACAGTTCATACAATTTTCGAGTCCAGATATCCTATGAACATAAGCTAATTCAAGCTTCTACATTACGTCATAGGCCCTTTTATTTCTTTTTTCGAGAAGAGGCAGTAAGCTTGACCTCACTGCTACGGTGCTACCTACTCCATACAGCTGGATTGACTGGGGCTGACAAAAAAGTGTCTTGCCCAAAGCCGCATCTTATCCAAGTCACATGTGGGGATTGAACTCGTAACCACTGAGCCAGGGGTAAAAGTTTTCCGGCATGTGCCGGAAGTTCCGGTTTTTCGTGATCGCCAAGGGTCATTTTTCCAGATCGCGTAAATCCGTTGAGATTATCGAGGGGGGGGGGATGTAGATATGTGCCGGCCAAATCGGTCTTGCTTTGTTACTACAAATCTTTTTCCGCAATATTTATAAATATTTTATTGCTAAGTGCAATTTACAAAAATAACAGAAAGGCACAAACGGCGGGACACAAGTTCCGAGCATATTGTCTGAATGGCGGACATTTTGATGTACGATTAGGATTGTTTGATAAATACATGAAGAACTAAACCTACTCACTGTTTCTGCTTTACAATCGCACTATTAACGGATGTTATTGCAAAACCTCTCTGTTTTCTGAAATTTCATAACTAAAATATTCCTTTCCTTTCAGACCAGAATGAAAATCCAGCACCGAAGACGTAGTTCTGATTCCTTTGATCATTGTTAGTCCCTAAACAAGTCTACTTCATAGATGTGCAATTCATGAATGTTGTAACAGTAGAACTTATGTTATTTAATGAATGAAAAAGAATGATAAACATGTTGAATGTTCTTCGTTTTATTTAAAAAGACAAAGGATATCGACGATCGTCCACAAGCACTTGCCATACCTAAGTCACAAAAATATACTGCTACCGGACGGCGGGTTTTTCTGGAGATGTTTGAACAATCGTCCGGCAACTGAACGGTTATCGTCTGATGGCACCTCAATTTACACGACGGGTGTTCAAGTTTTAGACCTGCCCGATGCCCATTTAATGTTTATAAAAAGTTATGCGGAAAGCCCCTTAATTCAACACCAGGCACTGTTCAAGCCCTGTCCGTTGAACGGACGTTTACCGGTTTGTATCCGTACGATTTTTACGAGCATATTCATCTCAAAATCTCCATATGACCGGAATGCCTCCGTTTTTGTGCATAGTTGAGGACAAGTAAGGCATGGATGGCTAGTACAGTACTGCTCTATTACAGATACATGTAGTATTCCTGGTAACTTACTTTACCGTCAAAAACCCGGAGTCGACACTCGTTTCTTCCCTTACGACGTTCAGAAGGCAAATATACTAGGCCGACATGATCATTATAATACGACATATTATTAGTAGAGAGGAGAAAATAAAACTATTCGTCAGTTCTAAAGTGAAAATGATCAACTGTTTGATTATTAAATCTCTTGCAAAAAAAAAGAGAATAGAAGTAGCCCCATCGGAGGCAGATTATTTTTATATAGCAAACTGCATCGTCTGATATTTATGATCAGGTGCGTGCTGCGCTCGGCTGCAAAACAAGGACTGTATTCAAACCGTAGCTACGGTGGTACGTCGGTCTTGTTCTATATGATACTTTAATTGCCAAACCGCTGAATTCTAGAGAGGGTCACGCGGATACTTTAATGGTTATCTTCGTATGTAGCAAGAGATGTTCCATAAAATCCTTTAGGGTTGCGCCTATCATAGCGAAGAAAAAAGAAAGAACTTTGCCCGTCTGGGCCCCGTCCTGCTGCTGCCTAATGTCCATCCAAGTATCGTCCGAAGCCTTTCAGACAAAAATGCATTTTGAATGCCATCCCTTTATTTTGTGACTGTGAACAAAATATCCTTAAATGGTACGGCGCCCTGAAGATTCTATATAGAATGAATTTGCGAAGTTTGATGAAACTGCCGTGCTTGTTTTATGTGTGACCTAGTCGTAAGTATGGTAGCCTACGTTTGATTATACCGGTATCGCAATAATCTTACGTCAGCCCCTTGCTGAAAAAACAAAATTTAAAACCCCATATGTTTTATTATTATAATTTTTATCCCCCCGGCAAAAAATCATGGGGTTTTAAATCCGTCGACATCTAAGCCAATACACAAGGTAGAAAGCTAAGATTTGGCATATATGCAATTTAAAGACCATATTTTAATAATATATATTTATTTTTTTGTACGAAGTTCTCGGAAAATTTGCAAGATGTTAAGTGTTATTCCCCCTTTAAAAATTCTAATTTGATTTGTCTCGGGGTGGAGGCCGTCATTCTCACAAACAAGGTATAAGGAGACATAGTTAAGGGTTAGGCCTACCGATGATTGGACAGTGAATTTTATTGCCCGACGATTTTCTTTTAGAGTCTAGTAGGCTATAGAGGACGAGAATTGACCTGGCAGAGCATTCCATTCGATTAATATGGGCTTCTCTGCCAAGTTATTTATCGTGAGGTATAGAAAACAATCTTTCACTCTGTATCCGTTGGTTGTTCGAAAAAAATATATTACCGTCCCTTCGATCCTTGACATGCAAGCTGATTAACATGCTAAGCGTGTGGTTGAAAATAGGGTCTACATGTATGACTTTAGTAGCGCATTTCTTTGGATGTTTAAAGAGACTTTTTAGAAAAGGGTAGCCTATGTAATTTATACAGAAAATTAAGTCAATCGCGTATTCGATGATGATCTTTGAATAGAATTTCTCCAATTTGTATACAACAGAAATGACCAGATTTTTGATTTCATGAATGACTGTAAAACCTTTTGACATGATGGATTACTCTTGATTTAATTTGCTTTCAAAAAAGAAAGAGTCACTGATTAGGACAGTCACCGAAACAGGGCAGTCTACCATGACGTCATTGTGACGTAGTATCTTCTCTGTGTCGGCACGGAAATAGACATAAACTGAATACACCTATTCAATAACTTTACAAAATGTTTCATAACGTGTTTATGTGTTTATAACTCGGATTATTACCACTTAAATTTTAGACAACATTGAAAGGTAATACATTTCTATGTCTATAGAAAAAAACTTCACAAAGGATTTGGTGTTTTGCCGACCAAAATGCTATGTAGGCTTAAATCTATGAATTTTAAACTTCATCAAAAATCGTTATTCTTCAGATTTTAAACCGTTAACGAACTTTTGGGTAGGCATAGTTGACGCAAACTTGTGCAGTATAATGTATTTCATATTACAAAGTCCATAGAGAATCTTTTGAAGGGTTTTGACTGTTTCATCTTTTATTCTCCCAACTGTCTCATAATCATGTGATGTTTTTCAAGCGAGTGCGTGCCTTCCTTATTTGATAACTAGGTTAGGTCGATTTTATTCGTCTGCTGATTGTAAAATACCGTATAGGTCTACTACTTATAATTATTTGAAGTTTTCATACATGATTTTAGTTCTAATGTGAGGCGAGGTGGCGATTTCTTCGGGATCAAAGGGGAAAGCCACAAGCCCAATCGTCATCAGATCAAGTTATTTTCTTCTCTTTCTTTACACGTATGCGTGAGCTTCGTTGAGGAATTTGTGAATATAATTTGATTTTGGATACAAGGAAACTGGAATAACATTATATCTACCCGGTAAGAATTTACGTGCCGAAAATCTAATGACTGCACTTGCATGCACGCTACTGACTAGCTGCGATATCGTAGCCACAAACCTGGTGATGGGTTTTGGGAACCCAGATCAAATTTCAAAAAGTTTTCGGTAACATTATTGCAACTAGCCACTGCCGCGAACTGCTAGATATCTAAGTCCCTTTATTGTTATCAACTGCATGTTTCATAAATAGATCGCATTTTTTAAACCAGAAAACTCACTGAAATGGCTGATCTCGTCAGGGAAAAAATAGATAGACTTGTAATCGAGTCGGCCGATTTTATGCCCCGTACCGAAAGACACAAACACATCTTATTTTCACATAAATTTTATGGTTTCAAATTGGGTTTTGATACTTTAAGCGTGTTTGTCAAACCGATACACATCATAAAGTTTGTGGCTACAATATCGCAGCTAGATCTAGTTATTCACAGGCCGCCAATTTATATACAATAGAGTCTACCTTGATTGAATTTACGTCACAATCGCTTGGACTAGACTAGAGTAGAGATCTACTCGTCTCAGAAATTTGAACATTATACTGATCTTGAACAAAATTTGTTTTGTTGATTTTGAAAATTCAAAGATGTAAAATGCTTACATTTGGTGCAAGGAAATGAAATTTTTACTGTGTGAAATAGCTAAAATCCAGAGGCTTCCGGGGGCCTCTGGACCCCTGGACCCCTGGCCAGGGCTTTGCCCTGGACCCACCGGGGGCCCTGCGGCCCCCTGGCCCCCAGCTTAAAAGTTCAGGTTTTTCAAAATTTTGAACTTTTACCCCTGCTGAGCTACAAGTTGAGTGCGCTAAACCACTGTGCCACTCCTGCTGTCGAATACTTTTTCAGCTGCAGCTTCGAGATTTTTGTTGAAAAGCATCAACCTGCCTGTTTGTCATGTTTTGATAAGTGGAACTAGCTATGTGAGAAGTCACAATCTGTGAATGTTTAAATTGAATCTAGAATTAGTGCCATATGATGGTGTGTGTTGTAACATGCTTAAATCTAAGGCCACAATCTCTCTTTTAGTTTAAAAACCCCTTAATGAATGGAAGTAAAATTAGGAGTTTTGTGTTTGCCCTTGTCTGTTGGAAGTAAATACACAGGAAATTTAAGTCTAATGTCACAATGAAGAATACCAAATATTGGAGAAGACAATATTTTTTTGCTACTTTGAATGTTTTGGACCTGTTTCCAAAGCTGTGAGAAAGAATTTCTTTAAATACTTCATATCAATTTGTCTTTTCGAATTGGAATGTCAAAACAATGTTTAATGGTATTAGGAAATGGATATTTTAACTTTAAACCCTTTGAGAGATGATAATGAATGAATATTTATAAAGAACTCGCTTAAAACAAAGTACATTACCTCTTCATTTAAACTATGATGAAATGATACTCTGTTCCCATGGGGGCATTTCACGTCTAATCTCGGGGCCTAGACAGGATTTCGTTATCCAATCATAGGCTGTAAACATCAAAACATTTGAAAATTCTGATACAAATTTTCATTGGCTGACGTCTCAAATTACAATCATCAGCCAAAAATAGAAACAACGTAATTATGCAGAACACAATTCATAGGTTTACAGTGATTGGGAAACACATTTCTTCAATGGGACAATGTCGCTTCCACTTACAAAATCAATGTGACATTTTGAAAATTGATGTGACTATTGTATAGGGTAAAATTGCTCCATTCTCATATACAGCAAAATTCAATGGGACAAGGGCCCACTCATTAGCTAAAACAATGTGACATTTGGAATTTCAATATGACTATGGCGCATGGCGCAGGCCTTTCCCAGTCACTGGTTTATCTGTTAGATGTTATCGCTGTTTACATGAATGACCGCGCATGTGAGATATAACTGAACGATTTTGATTTGATCATTCAAATTGTGTGCTATAATTAGACTATGACAACCAAATAGTCGGTCAATGTATCAAAAACTGCAGAGGTCGTATTTTGATGATTTAATCAATAGACCTTGGCTTTGGAGGGTATTATAAAGAAGCTGAAACTCTGATCGTAAATTGGCCGTGGCCTTAGCGCAGTTGGTAGCGCATCTGACCCTCATTCGAGAGGTCCCGGGTTCGATACCCGGCCGCGGCTAATACCCTTTCTGACAAAATTGTCACCCACCAATGGGTTTGAAATCGTTAACCTAAGTGGAGGCTCGGTAAGGGTGTTGTGGTAGTACTGGTTTGAGAAACAACAGGAATCCATGGGTAGGTGCTCCAGCCGCCGCGATATGACCCTGGTAGTTGAAAACGGCGTAAAACCCCAATAAACTCAAACTCAAACTGATCGTAAATTCTTTGTTCCTTTTGCAGCTGCAAGAGTTTGATGGTGACGTGAATGATTTGGTGATACTAGTGTTATTTACAAAAAGTGTATAGTGTGTGTTAGGGTACAATATCTGCAATATGGCCTTTTTGAGATTCATAAAACATTGTTTTCTTTCTATCGTTGTTGCTACATATTGGAATCTACCGGTATTTGGGCACGGTAGTAAATATTTGGCAGTGGAAAGTTCCACCACCGAATCAGTGCTTCTGAAATATTTTGAAAATCAACTTGTCCGTACAAAACCCATATACTTTTCAATAGCTTTTTTCGTTTATTGCATATCTGTTATGATTGTCTAACTATTGTCTGCAACAAAATTTGTACATTTAACTATCAGTAATTATATTGTAGGAATAAATTGTGAGAAAAAGAAAAAGAAACACTTTTTATTATAACAAGATTTTTCACTTGTCCATGGACAACCTAGCTTTCAAATTCTGCTTGTCCGTACAGGTAAACGGACTGTGTCGGACAACTCGGGCAACTTATTTCAGAAGCACTGCGAATGTTTTTGACATTGCCCGAATAATTCCAACATCATATAAATCTCTGCTTCATGCCATACTCATACTGTCTGTCTAAATTTAATACACAGCCAAAGCTGGGTGTAATTTCGTATTGTCATCTCTATGCCCCAAGGTCTCTGTAGATCTATGGACATTCCTTCTTGTTAACACAACTCTCCATCCATTTATAGATATTCTTGGATAAACTTTTCACAGAATGTTCCAAGTCACTACCAGTTTATTGTTAAAAGTTTGCCACTGTAGGCTGCATCATGGGGCTCTATGAAAAGATCAGCACACATTGTGACAATGGCACCATTGTAAAATGTGCATGTGTGACCAGTCACATTATGGCAAAGGAAAATCAGATTACATAATGACATGTTGTCCTTGTTTGATAATTTGATGTTTGAAAAAAAATATTTTGAAACTAAAAATATTTTTTTTGTTTCTGCATGTTCATGAACATTCCTATTTATAGATATGACTATTATAGAAGTGTAGATGAGATATTATATTTCATTTATTGTTCATCAAACCCTATGTTGTGTGTACGCATTGGTTTCGAGAGGATTCAAATGAGTACCCAGATCATCTATGAGTTGCAATTGAAATAATAAAGATTTTAAAATTAGAATGGCTACAGGGGTTCTGAAATCTTTTGATTGGCTACTTGTCCGTGTTTGTTATTTGACAAATTTATGTCAGTTGTCCGTATGAACGATAAAGAGCAAACTTTTGGCAAAGTCTACTTGTCCTTAACCTCTTTAGGATAACCTGGGCAACTCTGACAATGGATTTCAGAACCCCTGGGCTAGCTAGCTCGCTATTATTTCAGGTATAAGAATATTTGATTGAATGTTACGGTTTACTTAACATATTCTAAATGGTACTGGACTTCCTCAAGGCTTTATAGGAAGGAAAGTATTTTGATTCAAATAATTGAGGCAATTGTTCTTTTTATGCCCCCGATAGGGAGGCATCATAAATTTGACTTGTCCGTCCGTCTGTCCGTCCGTCTGTCCGTCCGTCTGTCCGTCCGTCCGTCTGTCCGTCCGTCCGTCTGTCCGTCATTCCGTCCAAAAACTTTAACATTGGCCATAACTTCCTTATTACTTAATATATTCGCTTCATACTTTACCACAACATTCCTTGGTACATTACCTTTCTGTAGGCACATGCTTTGGTGACCTTGACCCCTGGATGACCTTGACCTTGAACATAGATTGGCCATAATTTAAAATCAAAGCGGTGTCGGGGGCATTGTCATCTTACAGTGACAGCTCTTGTTACATGTGTTTCATTCTTGTAGGCCATCAGTGTTTGCCATTTAGATGTATGAGGAAAGAAAAGATAGGTTTTCTTTGAAAAGGAAGACTAATATTATAATCTGAATGTTTTTTAATCCAAATGTTTGTGTTTTGCCTTGGTTTTATTTATTCTCCATTTCTTTATTGTTTATTATAAATGAAAAATAACAATTGTGTGTCCATCTTTTTCAGGTGAATTTGAAGGATGAATTGAAAGAAGAAGAGGCTGGAAAGTGAAGTGATCAGGTGTTTTATCATTTATTGTTATTTAGCTTAGATGTTTTGCATTCTTAAATACATTTACTCTTCCCCAAACAAACCCTTTAATGTTTTGGACAAGAAACATTCTATTGGTTGAGTTGTTGATAATCATGTAGTAAACAACGGCAGATGTATATACCGGTTAACATAAAAAATACATCATTATTCATCCCTAAATTTTGTTTCTAGACATGCTAATCTCCTGCTTGTTTTCATACTAAAGCAAAACAAAGTTTGGGGAGTATATAGGAATCACCCTGTCTGTCTGTCCATCCTTTCACATTTCTCATGAGCACAGTTGTTGACAATTGACTGGACAAATTTATATAAACAATCAAAATGACATGCACATTCACACGAACCAATTATTGCTCTCTCCGATGTCAACCAAGGGAGAAATTTGACTTTAAATTTGTTACCTGCGCTGGCAGGATGGTATTAGTCTGCTCCATGACAAGTTCTTATTGTGCTCTTTCTTTGATTTGGTGTCTTTGCAAAGATGGCCTTAACTTTTTACAAATAAACATGTCCTTCTCAGTACATATTTTAAAAATTTCTGTCCTTTAATAGCAGTTTCATTTTGATCAAATTGAATTTTTTTACCTTTCTATTACATGTATGTTTTAACCTTTTTATTATCATTTGTTACTTATTTTGTTATGAGTGAATCTATACTATGATTGTTAAAATTTAACCAAATTACTGTATATCTTGTTTTCTTTGCAGACTTGTTGTGCAATAAAGCCACAAAAGCAGAGGACTGAAGAATAAAAAGTTTTAGATGAATCAATAAGCTCAAGTTCACTTCATTAAATGACTGTGTGTAGTATAATGTGATTAGTATTCAATATGAGCAAGAAAGGGCAGCCAGCTAACCCAGGTTTGGGTTTTTCCAGTCCTGGTACCCGGACTGGCCTAAGATCTCAAGCTGCGTCACCTGCTACCGGTTCCCCTTCTTTATTTGGTCTCATTTCCAAGGTCAACCAGGGGATATTGAAACAACCACCGAAGAGCATTCTTAAAAAAACTAGTAAACCAGCAAATCTTGTTCAGGTTCAGCCTAATGTTAGTCAGGCAAATACTCCAAAACAAAAGCAAGAGGTGTTTCAGGATGCGAAATCTAAGATAGAACAAATTCAGAAGGGTTTATGGAAATCAAATGAGCAAGATAGCAAAGCTAGCTCAACTGCAACTACTAAAGAAGATGCTATATTTAAAGTGCCCATGGGTGTTCCAAGCCTTAAAGCAAGTAATCAGCTGTCAAAGCTGAGAGCAGCTCAGAAAAGGGCTGCACAAATTGTCCAATCAGTTGCAAAAGCCAGCACCAGTAAAGCAGATGGGGATAAAGCAAAAGAAAAAGAAGATGACAAAGATCAGCCAACTGTTATCAATTTGGTTGATTATGACGATGATGATGATGCCTCTGAAGCTGATGATCGTCAAGGTAGAAAGTACACAGAAGATAAAGCATTAAAGGAGTTAGACATGTATACAGCTAGAAAGCGTAAGGCGGGGTCTGATGACATGGACAGAAAATCTGACTATAGTAAAAGTGACCGCGATAGATACCGCAGTGATTCAGATGATGATGATTATTATGATACCAGAAGCAGGGACAGAAGGTCAAGATCTAGGTCAAGATCAAGGTCAAGATCAAGGTCACGAAGTTACTCACCAGAAGCAGACAGATATAAAGATAGTGAGAGATATTCGCGCAGTGGGTACAGGGGTAGTAGATCACCTTCACCTGGGTACAGTAGAGATCGCTCACCTTCGAGTCCATCATCAGACAGATATTCTAGATATTCTAGTCATCATACACTAGATAAACAGGCAGCTGGATACTATTCAGGCAGTTCTACATATAGAGGGACAAGTCCTCCATATCAACCAGGGGCTAGGGCTTCTAGTCCTGGATTTGACGCAAGAAATTATACCAGTAGTTTTGATGCCAGAAATTATAGCAAAGATGCTAGAAGTATCATTAATAAGTCCAGGAAATACAAGGATGCAAGAGAGTATGTTAGAAGTGTTTATGGGAGTCAACCATTAGACTATGAAGCAGAGAGACAGGCTGCAGCCTATTATGCTGAAGTACAAAGATATTCTGAGTACGCTAAAGCAGCTAATGTTGGTTATAGCACAACCAGTAGTGATGATAGAAGCAGGGTGTATAGTGGGGAATATGGAAAGGTGTATACAAACAGAGGGGAAGATGAAAGGTATCCTGATTATAAATATGCTCACAGGAGTAACTATGACAGGTCAAGGGCTGTTGAAGACTGGAAGTCCAGATACCCTGTAAGTGGCAGGGATTCTCCAGATTATAGAGATAGAGACAAAGAAGGTTATAGAGAAAGAGACAAAGAAGGATATAGAGATAGAGACAAAGACGATTATAGAGATAGAGACAAAGACGATTATAGAGATAGAGACAAAGATGGTTATAGAGATAGAGACAAAGACGATTATAGAGATAGAGACAACGACGATTATAGAGATAGAGACAAAGACGATTATAGAGATAGAGACAAAGAAAAGGAAAGAGAAAGGGACAGAGCTTATGAAGAGAGTGAGGGTAGGGACAGGGATACGTCTAGGCAGGATGACAAAACAAACAAATCCTTACAAGGTAAAAAGAGCAGTAAACTTGGAAAAAAGAGGGGCATGATATCATTTGCTATTCAAGGCAAAAAAGCTGGCGGTGGACATCAACTTTTTGATAATCCACTGTATGATGTTGACGATGAGTCTAGCCTTGAAAGTTTTGATGGCGAAAATGAAGAAAAGGAAGAAAAGGGAGATAAATCTCCTGACTTTGTACGCTGGGATGATATTGAAGATGACGCAGACAATAAGTCTAAGTCTAAAACTGACGCAGTGTCTAAGGATAAGAGAACTGAAGCTGACAAGAAGGCAGAGAAAAAGAAATCCAACAAGGATGAACTTTACGAGGATTATTTGTTTAGTGACAGATACCTGAAGGATGATGATGAAGAATCCATTGTTGGTGTTAAAGTGGCAGGGAAACCTGGTGCAAAGGATGGTTAGTTGGTGTTTTATACTCTTCTTGTTAGCTCAGAAGACTCTTACTTGACTCTTTAGACCTTTGTGGTCAGTAATTGACCTAACACCAATCGATAGATTACTCCGCCCAACATAGAACCTAATTCAAACAATGGGGGGTTTGGCATGTCGATTGTTTTGATTGTCAGTCGATAGATCGATACAATACCTCGTGCAGCGAAGAATTTAAGACAAACAATGGTGATCGCCCATTGGCTTATCAATGGCTTTGATTGACAGCCGGCGTTTGGTCAATTGCTTTGTGTTAGTATATGATTTTTCTCATTTTTGGGGTCACGTCTTGTATCCTTGATGATATTATTTGTTAAAAACAATTTGAAACTTGAAAATAGGAACTACTGACATTCACTTACATGTATTGTTAATGCTTATCTATTTGTACATAATTTATCTTTTGAGTTAATTTTTCTACTCCTGCAGTTTTAGAAAATGATTGAGTTTTAAAAGAAAATTAGTTCTTTGTGTATGATGCTGTGAATTTTAAAGGAACATAAGTACATATTACATTGATTGAAGTTGTTGCAATGGGTTTTTTTTGGCCATTGAAAACTCTTGCCTTTGTTTATGGTTATTGTTGTTCTGTCATAGGTATGGCTAATGCAAAAAAAAGTATTCATTGATGCATTGTTTATCTGCATAATTGTCTGGATATGCCAAGTCAGATTAAATTAAAGACCATTTGCTTTATTTAATTTACAAATTGTTTGGGCTGTATGGAATATCTTAGTACTTTACACAGTCTAGAGTAAGAAGGACTTTTCTCACTGAATCTGGATGGCTGTTATGAATTTTTAATATGAAGAAATTTGAATTTTTGCTACAGCATTAATTTCCCTTGTATAGGTCAACCTAAGACTTGTCTCATTTATGTCGAAATTATTGTGCATTTAAATGTTTCTGTTTCTTTGTCGTGTAATATATATTGGTGTTTGACTGTTTTGTATGCAGCAAAAATTCATTTTAAGATTAAATTCCTACAGTTGTTTACCTGCTATGTCAAAGTTGTACTTCCTGCTATGTCAAGGTTGTTCTTCATTGGCAATTTAACTATTTATTTCCTATTCTTGTTTTATAAGAACAATGTTTCTTTTTACCTTGCAGCTTCATCCAGTAAATCAGGAGCCAAGTCTGGAGCAGTACCGGGAGTAGGATATAGATGTGAGGTTGGTATACTTGAAACAAAGGTATTTGTATTGTGTCATAGATGAATGAAATTTATTTAGCTTCTTCAAGCTTCAGTAGATACATTTACTTGTTTGTTTGCAATGAAATTTACTCTAGGTATCTACAGAAAGGTTTTACTAAATGCATAGCCTATCATTCCAACTATTTTACACCAGAAAGTTAATTGTTACCAAACAGACCACTGGCAAAAAGCAGATGTGGTTTTATCGGTGATACAAGAAGGATGCAGCTAAGCAGTAAATGTATTACAGAAAAGAGGGTGCTCTCAATTTCCATGTTTCATTCTTCTTTCTTTGCATGGGGCTAGCCATTGGTCATAGAAAGTTCAGAGAATTTATTTGGAACACAATTGTTGATTCAATATAAAATTCTACTAATGGATGAAAGATGAATATTTGTAACTTCTTAATGTACAGTTACTGTTGACAGTTGTTCTATCTTGGTCATTCTTTTTGTTCATCTAGAGTTTTGTTTCCATTGTAAAAAAGGAATGTTGGAAGAATTGTCAGGTGTTCCATTGTGTAAATGCATTCAACTGATAATGGCATTCTAAGGACAATTCTTTTACCTTTTCTGATGCTTTTAAAATTTGAATAAGGATGAGATTTATCCTTTGCCATTGGCTATTTGGTTGTTGATTGTAAAAGATAAGTGTGTTAATGATTCCTCAATTATTTTAGTGTTAATAATTGATTTGAAGCTAATTATTTCACTTGTAATTCCTTTGAATGATTGATAATTACACAGGGAAAAATATGTTCATTTCATTCCTGCTTTGATATACGGTCATCATATCATTACATATGTGCAAAGAGTGTTTAAAGGCAGAATAAATATTACAGATGTAAAGAAGCAAACTTTGACCTATATTAGCTTCCTATCAAAGCAAGGATTGAATTGAAAATTCTGACTGTCATGCTAACCCTTTCCCAAACAAGACCTGGTTTTGACGTCCCTAATAGAAAAGGCTTGGGAAAACATTGAAACAAAAGAAGAAACTGCTGATAACCAGCAGTTTCTCCTTTTATTTCAATATTTTCTATGCCATATTTTTCACAAATTCTATCTTAAATAACTTCCATTTTGTCATTTTTTACAGTTTTTGAAGTGGATCACCCTAAAATTTTGACTTTTGGGAGAGGATTAAAAAGGTTATGTTTCAAATGTATCTGTACACTGATATATATTTCCAGTTTATATTAGCACACTTTGCTGTTGTTCAATTCCAGTGTATATGCTTTAGTTAATAGAACAATTTCAATTTTTCAAGCCAACTGGTACTTGCCAGTTGGCAGAAAACTTCTTGTTCATAGTTAATAGATACAAAGCTTTGATAAGATTTCTCAAGTATAGAATTTGGCTGAAAGCCACCAACAGGAATAACTTTGTATGCTTGTTGTCCAGTTTGAGAATAACAAGTTATTGCTATCTTATAGGAAAGGGTTATGAATTGACTTCTTATCTTCAGTAGTTCAATCAGTTACTTCACAATTTTAGAATTGTGAGTGAAACAGTTGATATGATGTTAGATTTGTTATCTTGACTGGAAAAGTTGTGTAAAGATCACATTGTTGGTTTGATTCTAGTCTGAATGGCTGGTCATATAGTATAAGTTTGTTCCGTAGATAAGATGTTTCAGGTCCCTAGCCTAGTTCATTTGATGAAAAAAAAACATAATGGATGACTGAACTTATGCATGAAATGACAAACATCATGTTGAAAGAAGCTTAAACCAGATACAAAGCTCCATTGAAACAAAATGCTAGTATTTCAAAATTCATGAAAGGTGTCATGTGGAGGTTTCTGTTCAGAGTTGGCCTTTATCTCCCATGTTAGTATGAACATGGAATGTTTGATGAGCAATAGTTACTGGTGGTTTGATGAGCAATAGTTACTAGTTTGAAATGTTGCAGGGTTTAGATTCAAACATGAGTGGATACACTAATTTTGATCTTTACACGCTTGAAAACTTGTTAGCAAGCTGGGAGTTAGAAATCCAGGGAGCAATTGTGTCACAGCTGTTCAATAGTTTTGTTGTTGCAGTCAGTTGTATGAAGAAAACCTTTGATCTGGTATGAATGTTTATTATCTAAAATAGATAGGTCATAGATATTTCACACATGTATGGACACCTTCTGCCAAGACCTGTCATTTAGTATCATGACCTTTGACCTTGGAGTATGACATATTTTACAGATACTTCAACCTGGCCTAAATCTTAGGATTTATTTCAGATAGAGGTAAGATATTTCACACATGAATATCTCCTGCCAAGATCTTTCATTTTGGACCATGCAGTGTTTTCCATGACACCCAAATCACGCATCATTTTTGCAATTTTAAAACAAATAACTCCTAAAAAATTTTCCTGAGAGTCATTAATGACACAAGTTCTAAAATCCAAATTTTTTATATGATACTTGAGTCCTAAGGCATTTATAAAATTTGACCCACAAATTTGGAAAAATGACCCCCCAATTTGAAGACAAGGGGATCATCATGACCACCAAATTCTTATGTCCAGGGAAAACAGTGACCTTGACTTTTGACCACATGACCTTTGATATGATGGTCATCATCATAAATGATTTGATTATCATGCAGGATGTGGGATTGTACCAGTGTTAGTGGGATCATGTCCTGCCGTCTGTGCACGTGGCAGATTTCACTTCTTCTCTCTGTTTTTTCCTGTCACAGATTTTATTGGTTGGTTGATAGTCGCGATTCTTTAATATCTCTCTCTGTCAGCTCCTTCCATGATGCTTTCAGTCCTCCAACAGCACAATTTCCTGGTACATTTAGTTCATGTGCTGTCTTGATGGCAATGCTGGACCACCGTATGTGGCCCTACCACACAATATGATGGGGAGGTCTTCTAGGCCTAGACACATCAGCAGATGTTTGACTCATTAAGGCCCTGCATTAAGGACAGATCCTCCAGTTGTTACTGCGCAACTTACTGCGCATATCCTAAATAACGAAATAAAGCTGTTTCAGTAATTGGCCTTTTCAGCAAATGTATTTTTTTTACATGTACTTAATGTTTGGTTGATAAATGACAAGTCCCTCTTCGGTTATTTCAATTTTCTTTGTTTGGTCAATTAAAGTGTAATAGTACTCGGATGATACATTTCGCTTTCTGTTACGCATTCAACATGTGGCGTTAGCGATAGGAAACAGAGCGACAAAAGCAAAGTGGTGTCTTTATGAGCTAGTCCGCTTCAGATGGACACAAAATACAACACATTTTATTATCTAAAGCTGGTAATAAGGAAGAAAATGGATAAAAGAAGTGAAACAATTTCGGACAGAGCTGCAAAAAGTAAACCAAATTTTACTTATAACTAAGAAAAACGCTTGGTGTGATATATTTTTCTTTTTTTGTTTATGTAGGTATGACCAAGCACTATATCTATACCAAAAAAGAAAAAATTCTTACCGCTGGAATATTTTTTATTATCAGAAACGTTGCAAAAAAAGAGCAATTTCAGCTACTTTTGAAAGAATATTTAACTAAAAAATTCAAAATCATCACTAAATTTTCCCAAATTGATACTCATTTGGACAGAATAAAACATATTGAACATAGTAAAGACTTATTTATGTAATCCTAGTCATTTTGAACACCTTTTTTTGTGGGTATTTAAGAGACACCTCATTTTTGCAATTTTAGACAAGAGTAGTCTCCCTTGAAATCCAATAACTTTTTAATTCGCTTGGTGACCTATAGTTTTCAAGTCATTTTTTCACTTTTCATATATTTAAATATCAGTACAGAATAAATAAAAAAAAATCTTACCGTGGGAAATAAATGGAGGATCTGTCCTTAAGTACAGGGCATTGAAAGTTTTGCTTTGTCAAAGCTAATGTTTTGTCGGCATACAGCATAACACTTTCAAGGCCATGTTCTACACTAAGCCTCAGGTCTTGCTTGAGAAATGATGTGATATTACCACAGGTGTCAATTCCCAAGTGTGGCTGTAGAGAGATAGCAGCCACCAAGAGTGTATCACCTAGATAGCAGAGGGAAGATAACGCTTCCAGCTTGTCTGTGACATTTGTGAAATTTATGGTGCAAGACTGTAAAAAATGCTACTGTGTAGGATACAGCCAGTATATTTCATGTGTACCTGTTATGTTTTTCAAGTCATATTCCTGCTGTGACTACAGCTGTGAAAGTCAGTATAAACAACAATCAGTCTGCACAGATTTGCCGTCTGACCTAAGCCTATATGCTTTCTACTCTATTATTCTGGCGAAAAATTAGACAAACTGATAGAAAGGCCTCTTAAATTGGTAATTTGTTTGAAACAAAGTTAAGGTTGTCCACCCCTAATGACATTCATGCTATGTCGGAATCTTTGGGACAAGGTTGTAAACAATCGGTGATGGAACTTTCCACAGCCAAATGTTTATGACGTCCGAATAGATTTGAATACGTAACAAATGTTAGTGACTTTGCATCGAACATTCTGACGTTGCTTGAATCTCATTAGAGTTGGACTACCTTAAGTTCAGCAGGACTCTAACAACATTAATTTTTGTTTCAGGATTGTGATGTCACATGTACAGATAAAGCTGTGTATGAAATCCATCTTCTGGGAGCTAAACATTCTCTTGTAAGTAATATAAGCTCTTTTGGAAAATATTGAGTGAAAAAGAGAGAATGCTTGACAGATTTTGATTAAAATTCACATGAATGATCAAACATTACATGGACATTGGCATAAATAGAGATGATGAAAAAACACCTTATTTTGTGGATTTGAAGAATCTTTTAAAAAGCACCTGATACAGTTGAGAACATCATGAAATTGACATTTATACCATTCCATTCCGATCAAAATCATTCCACTCAAGCGTTCATTCATTTCGATCAGAAAAACATTCAAAACGCTCATAAAACATTCACACCGCTCAAATAAACATTCACTGGTTTAATTGGTTGTTATAAAAAGAAGGCATTTCATTGGCAGAAATATTATCATGGGTGTTTTATCGATAAACCTTCATACCTATAATATTGGTAAATTTCCAATATCGGGCTGTTACTATTTAAAAATCACGTTTGATTGGTTGAACGGTTATCGTGGGTGTGTTATCGATTTTTTAGATACACAAAATCATTCCAAACGCTCATTCCATTCATCCATTCATTCGCTCATAAAACATCGCCATTCCACTCAGAATGTCAATTTCATGATGATCTCAACTGTAAAAATATTTCTGAAGACCAAACAAAATTTTGTGTACTCATTAATAACTTTTGTATTGGGTGCTATTTAACCCATTACCACCCAGTGACTCCTTTTGACTCCCTACAATATAATGGCTTTGGGAAGCGTTGTGGAAAATGAAAGTGTGCTTGTGACAAACAATTTCTCCATTTTGGACAATGTCTTCTACCCAAAAAGCTATAAAATTTCGAAATTTCTTCACATTGAAATGTCGTCTGCAACTTCTTTCAAATTGGACAACTGCAAAATTTTGTCGTTTAGTAAGGGGTTAAATCTGCTTCAAACCAAATTCTTATTGGTCTTGGATTAACAGATTTATATAAGATTTTCTGAAATTGTTGTTTGTCACATAAAACTTGACTCTCATAACAATTTGTTGTTTGATTTACTTTTCAGGTTCAGCACCAAAAGGCTGAAGAAGGTTTGTGTGTTCTACTATTCCAGAGTTAAAGATAAGAAGGAATTTTGTGAAGGCTTTTCAAAATGCAATAATTCTTTTATTGTTAATCAAACCCTATGTTGTGGGTACTCATTGGAATCGTATCATTGAGACGATTCAATTGAGTTCCAATAACATGGGGTTTAGATTTGAAATAACAAATTTAGAATTGTTTCATCCTCTCTTATCTGTTGCTCTGCAGTATTCTTTAGTCTACCAAAAATTCCTTGGGTTCATTGATTGGGGTTTTACAACTTAAACTGCTATAGTAATTTTGTGACGGTTGGAGCTCTTTGCGATGGTTTTCTATTGTTTCTCTGACCATTATTAGGAAAACATCCTTACTGAGCCTCTAGCTGCTTACTCTGGTGTAAATGGTTAACCAACTTTTGATGGGAGACATACATGTATTTTTATCAGAAAGTATGTTTGCCGCAGCCAGGGATCGAACCAAGGACCTCTTGAGAGTGCATCTGATAGGCTACAAACTGTAATAAGGCCAAAGCCTTATTTGGTTTGAAGTCCTTCACAGTATTTGCTTATAAAAATCAGTTGATTTACCTTCAGCTTTGAATTATAATTATATCAATGTAGAATTTTATTGCTTTGGTAAGGTTGAATACTTTCTTAATACAACCCCTGACTTTGATGTTTATGATAAAGAAAAGAAGCAAAAGAGCTGGAAAAGAATAATTTGCAATCCAAATTTCTACATTTACATACAAAAATGTACTCTAATTTTGTCTTCTGCAACGCCTTTTATTTCTTATCAAAATATTGTTTATTTGGAAAGGATAGAGCAGGAAGTCTTCAAATCGATCTTTTAGCAAATAAACTTTTGACCTTCATATTTTGATACCCCCTGGCAAACAAAGTTTGGATGGTAGATAGGAATCACCCTATATGTCTGCCTGTCTGTCCATCTTATGTTAGAAAGGATGTTGATAATTTGACTTTTAATTTGTGACCCTTACCGGCACGGAGTATAAGTCCTTTCTGCGACAGTTCTTATCATAATCATGTTTGTTCTATTCTACAGCCAAGAAGTCCCAAAATGTCCGATCCACTGGCAGAAAGAGCAGATTTGACAGTGATGTGTCGGGCAAACCTATTGTTGTTGGTGGAATTCAACCTCCTGGAGTGGCCAACATAGTGCCAGGTATGGGATTCTGCTTAGTATTAACCTATTTTCACATAATCATGCTTTTTAACTCCCTACAAGATAAAAACTTTGGAAAAGATTGAGATAAATGAAGAAGTTTCTTGTGAAGGCAATTTCATCATTTTCCACAATGTTTTGCAAAATATTTACAAGCAATTTCTTCATCTTCCACAATTTTTATGCCCCATATTGAAAGATTGGGGGCATATTGTTTTACCGTTGTCTGTCCATCCGTTCAACTGTCAATTGGTTCATCTGTCCGTCCGTATGTCACCAAAACTTAACATGTTTAGCATTTTCTCCTTTTGCCTCAATCTTTTCCTTGCAATATTGTATAAAAATTTATACTTTTTAAAGATCCATTTTGTCGTATGAGGTAGGTTTAATTGAGACAGTCCAAATATTTGCTGTTTTGGAACGGGTTCCTAGTAATTCTGTGCGCCGAGCCCAGATAGCTCAGTCGGTTACGTCGGAGTCTGTCAATCCAGGGGTCGTGAGTTCGAACCCCGGCTCGGCCAGTATCCATTCTGACATTTGACAAAAGTCATTTGTCTCTCACCAATGGGTGTGAATCATCTATGTGAGAGAGCAGCTGGAGGCTCGGTTTGGATATTGTGGTTGTACTGGTGCGAGAAATACCAGGAACCCACGGTTAGGTGCTCCAGCCGCCGCGATATGACCCTGGTAGTTGAAAACGGCGTAAAACCCCAATAAACTCAACTCAAACCCTAGTAATTCTGTAACGTTTTCTTATTACAGCTGCTGCACAGCCATCAATTCCCCCACTGACAGGACCAAGGCCAGGATTTGCTCCACCAGCTGTTTCAGTGCCAGGAATACTAAGACCAGACTTTAGCCGGCCACCACCTGTGACTATACCTAGACCAGACTTTACAAAGCCCCCACCCTCACTTCTAGGAGCTGCTCCCAGGCCTGTATTACCACAACCATTAATAACAAGACCAGACTTCTCTAAGCCACCTCCAGCTGCGACTGTTGTACCTAGGCCAGGGCTCAATGTACCAGCGATTCCACCAACGGGATTCACACAGCCACCTCCGGCTACTGGACCAGCTCTTCAACCACCATCATTGATACAACCCACAATTACAGCTCCCAGGCCGGGCGTACAACCAGCCATTGTTTCTCAGCCAAGTTTACCTAGGCCAGGTCTTACAGTTCCCCAAGCTGCTCCACAACAAATTGTCATACCCAGACCAGTCATTTCTCAGCCGACACTTCAGCAAGTTGTGTCTAGACCAGTTATACCGCAGCAGGTTATTCCTCAACAAAATGTTGCCATACCACCTTTAATGGCACAGCAAATCAGACAACCTCTTGTAGCTCAACAGACTGTTACACAACCAGTTATTTCTCAACAAAATATAATACCACCATTGATACCACAACAGACAATCCCACAACAAATGGTCTCGCAACAAAGTATACACCAACAAACCTTTCCCCTAAATACAGGCATATTGCCACAACCTCTGGTCTCACAGCAAACTGCCTCATCTCTGCCGATAGTTTCACAACAGGCTATTTTTGTCCCTTCTGACAATCTACCATCTGATATGGGACAACCAAGGTCAAGGTCGCCATCCTTTTATGGTGACGAAGATGATGAAGAAGAAAGAGAATTGGAAGAATTGGATATTGATGAATTTGACGATGAGAATTTTGAAGTTGTTGATGACTTGTCAGATTCATACTCGACTACCAACAGACAAGATGATGATCTTAGTGATGAATATTCCAATAGGAGAACACATGCGATGAATGGTATGTATCTTGGTGGTCCAATTTCATAAGGGTTTCTTAACCCATTACCAAACGATAAAATTTTGGACTGTGAAAGGTGTTGCAGACAACAATTTCAGGTGTTTGGAATTTTACATTTTTAGGTGTTTTTGTTTAGAAAACATCGTGGGAAATGAAGAAATTGCTTGTCACAAGCAATTTCTTCATTTTCCACAGTGTTTTCCAAAGACTTTTAATTTTGAGGAATCAAAAAGAGTCACTGTGTGGTAATGGGTTAAGTGATTTACAAGGGCGTAGTGCCCTTTACACATAATACGCACATGCATATTGTAAACAAAATCTTGAATAGGTTGTAGGTTGCTTTGTATTGTTTTAGGGTCTGTTTTGCAGTTTTTGTGTCTCAAAATGCACATAGAATGCACGAAACAAGTCTTACAAATCAAACTTTCTCTGGGGAGACCGCCAAACCCCCTTGAGAGTGGGGATACCCCCTCTCGTGCTCTACCCCTCTCGGACCTACGGCGCTCATGCGTAATATAAATAAATTTCTGGCTATGCCCATGATTTATATTAGAGATCTATGTCAAAACCAGAGGCACATTCTTTAGAGCGATAGATTTTAAGATATCTTGAGATTTCTCAAGATATTTTAGTATAAAGTGTTCTTTTAGATTAACCCTTTTACTGCCATAGGCGACTTTTGTCGACTATAGGGGGTCCCTGCCATAGGCGACTTTAGTCAACAAATTTATGGGGGCGATATATATGAGTACCCACAACATAAAAAAGAAAAAAATATTGTCATTTCATAAATAACCTTTAAATTGTGGTCACATATAGGTGCTTAATCTGTCTGTATGAGCTGTTGAATGGGAGGCGCCATTACTCTACTTCTTGCGGAACCCCTAGATCAATTTTGTAGAAATAAGTTGGAATTGATAAAGTCTTTTTGGACTCAGGAATTCTTGAGTAAGTTTTTATGTACAACTGTCATATATCTGTGGTAACTTCTTTTCTGCTATAGATAGACATTGCTTTCAAACTTGGAACATGCTCCTGTGACCATGATATCAGCCTCTAGGCAAAGATTCATCACTCTGATACGTGATTTAGTGGAATTTTTAACCTTTTCAAACTAATTAATCACTTTATAGGGGCGCTTTGCTGTCCTCTGACAACTCCCTTGTTACACAGTGGATAATCATGTGATACAACAATTTCAGAAAATCTTCAATAATTGTGTTACTACGGGACCGATTTGAATTCGATTTGAAGCAAAGAAGGTGGACAGATGTAACGCATTAGATCTACGTGGTGGAGTTTTGAAAAATTAGCTGACAAAAAAGTTATTGAAGATCAACCAAAATTTTGGTTGATCTTCAATAACTTTTTATGCCCCCGATAGGGAGGCATCATAAATTTGACTTGTCCGTACGTCTGTCCGTCCGTCTGTCTGTCCGTCCGTCATTCCGTCCAAAAACTTTAAAATTGGCCATAACTTCCTTATTACTTAACATATTCGCTTCATACTTTACCACAACATTCCTTGGTACATTACCTTTCTGTAGGCACATACTTTGGTGACCTTGACCCCTGGATGACCTTGACCTTGAACATAGATTGGCCATAATTTAAAATCAAAGCGGTGTCGGGGGCATTGTCATCTTACAGTGACAGCTCTTGTTTATCAGCTGATTTTTCAAAAATTCTTCATGTCCAGCTAATTCCTAGCTTTTTCCACATTCTCTGCCTCAAAGCAAGTTCAAATTGGTCAAGTATTAACAAAAATATGAAGATTTTCTGAAATTACATAATTATCCATCATGTGTTATTTCTTGTTACTGTTTTACAGTGCCCATACCAACACCCTGTGGACCTTTACAAGCAGTTGAGATAAAGCCGAGCAGTGTGACCTTGACCTGGGATTTTTTGTCAAAGGATGAAGAGGAACTGATAGATAAATATGTTGTGGAATATAGGAATGCTAGGGAAACGCACTGGGTGAAAGTGGCAGACACATCTTGTCATAAATATACTGTGAATGGGTAAGTCATTTTAT
The DNA here is from genome assembly GCA_963680895.1 of Fragum sueziense. Classification (NCBI taxonomy): domain Eukaryota; kingdom Metazoa; phylum Mollusca; class Bivalvia; order Cardiida; family Cardiidae; genus Fragum; species Fragum sueziense. The sequence continues at coordinate 25,233,600 of OY804606.1, read as the reverse complement.
TATTGACAGGCGATGAAACCAGTCAGCAATAGTTTGGGGTGTTTTAACTTGAAAGAAGTTGCAGACAACATCTATAATTTGATGGCATTTTAATCATTTACAACTTTCTGGGTAGAAAACATTTTGGTAAATGAAGAAATTGCTTGTCACAAGCAATTTCTTCATTTTCCTCAATGTTTTCCAAGCCTTTATCTTATGAGCTGTCAAAAAGCATCACAGTGGGGTAATGGGTGATAAATTAACCTTGGGCTTTCTGTCAAGGGATAAAGAGGAATTGATAGAAAGATATGTGGTGGAGTAAAGAAATGCTAGGGAAACTCATCGGGTTAAAGTGTCAGACACCTCAAGTCATAAATTTACTGTGGATGGGCAAGTATTTGACAGGTGATAAAAATGTGACAAATAGAAGCTGTACAATTCCGCACTCTGGAATCATAAGATGCAACAATTGCAAAAAAACTTCAATAATTATGTTAATTTGTGACTGATTTGAAAATACTTGGAAGCAGAGAAGGGTGGAAATACTTCGAGGATTAAGTAGATTATTTTAAAATCTGCTCTTAAAAAAGTTATTGATGACCAAGTAAAATTAAACAACAGTTTATTAACCCTTTTCCAAACAAGACCTGGTTTTGACGTCTCTTACAGGAAAGGCTTGGGAAAACATTGAGGCAAAAGAAGAAACTGCTGATAACCAGCAGTTTCTCCTTTTGCCTCAATATTTTCTGCTCTTTGTTCTACACAAATTCCGTCTTCAAAAACATGCATTTTGTTGTCTGCAGCAGCTTTTAAAATGGACCACCCTAATATGTTGTCGTTTGGGAGAGGGTTAAGCTATGGAGAACATTGCTGTGTGCCTATTGGAACTCTCAAAAATACAAATCTTTCTTTTAAACAGATTGCAAGAAAGGACAGACTATCTATTCCGAATTGTGGCCATGAATGGGCTGGATAAAAGTGATTATTTGGAGTCCATTTTGATCACCACCAGCAAAGGAGCGGGTAAGTTGTGTAAATGATTTGTGACCCGTCGCGCTAAAAGGGACCTTATCGGGTGTGTGTGAAAAGTATCGACCCTAGTCAGTCTGCGCAGTCCGCGCAGCCAGACTAGGGCCGACACTTTTCATGTTTATGTTATTTTCTAAATCCGAAAGGTTTTCCCTGTCTTACTATATGTTCATTTATTGCATACGGGATCTGATTGACCTATGATGATTCTGACAAATTTGTCAAAACTTGGATTTTGGGTATTCGGATAAGGTCCCTTTTAGCGTGACGGGTCACATTTCTCTGCTCTCAAAATATTTTGTCTTAGAACTCTTTCTCAAACCAGACCTGATTTGGATTTTTATGCCCCCCATATTGAAAGATAGGGGGCATATTGTTTTACTCATGTCTGTCTGTCTGTCAGTCTATCCATCTATCTTTCTGTCTGTCTGTCCGAAAACTTAACCTTAGCATTTTCTCCAAAAGTATTCAACATACAAAGCTCAAATTTGGTTTGTAACCTTCTTTCAATGATATCTATCTGTTCCATACAATATGACCTTCCTCAAGGTCATTGTGGAACCATTTTCAAACCTTAACCTGTAACCTTAACGTGAAAGCTTAACATTGCCATTTGTGTTTCTCAAACACATCTTGTTTAAAATATTAAGAAAAGTGTTCTTTAGAAAAAGACCTTTAAGCCACTCATTGGGAGCCCCATTACACTTCTTGCAAAACCCCTTGGTCAATTCTGTAGAATTGTGAATTCACCATAATTTATAAACCATGATTTCCGAATGCTCCATACTTTCACACTTCCCGAAACAAGACCAGGGGCCCGTATTATCAACAATTGTGCAATTGATTTTTGCGTAAGTACTTTTAACAAGAAACCTGATTAGCCCAATCAGATTTATCGTGCAGTCAGATGTTTTTTTACACAGTTCACACAAAATATGGTCCTAAGGTAGCCCAATCTGATTTAAAAAGCAATCAGATGTTTTGTTACACAGTTTACACTAAAAAGTGGGCATAAGATCGTTGATAATACAGGCCCTTGGTTCTGATGTCATTTTTAGAAAAAATCTTGGAAAACATTTTCTGTGCTATTTTGTACACAAATCATATCTTCATCAGCATCCACTTCATGGTCTGCACAGCATTTAAGTTGGAGCACAGTGACGCCTTTTGACTCCCTCACAGAAAAAGGCTTGGGAAAAAATTGTGGAAAATGAAGAAATTGCTTGTGACAAGCAATTTCTTCATTCTCCACAATGTTTTCTTATCCAAAATGGAAAGATTTTTAAAGTATATTCAACTTTAAATTGTCGTCTGCAACACCTGTCAAATCGGAAAAGTCCAAAATTTTGTTGTTTGGGAAAGGGTTAAGTTGGAGCACCATACAATTTTACTGTTTGGGAAAGGTTTTGAAAGTGATGTCATTCGTATAAAGTATGGATCATTTGGAACATATCTGTCTGAATCTGGCGTTCAAAAATGCTTTCCTAAATCTTAAGATATCTTGAAAAATCACAGTGACGCCTATTGATGCCCAACAAAATAAAGGCAGTGGGAAAAATTGTGGAAAATGAAGAAATTGCTTGTGACAAGCAATTTCTTCATTTACCACAATTTTATCTACACAAAAACACTTAAGAATGTAAAATTGCATGTACTTGATATTGTTGTCTGCAACACCTTTGAATTTGGACCAGTCTAAAACTTTGCCGTCTGGTAATGAGTTAACCCTTTCCCAAACAGGACCTGGTTTTGACGTCCCTATTAGAAATGGCTTGAGAAAACATTGAGACAAAAGAAGAAACTGCTGATAACCAGCAGTTTCTCCTTTTGTCTCAATATTTTCTGTGACATATTTTACACAAATCCTTACTTTGATAACATCCATTTTGTCATTTGTGGCAGTTTTTAAAGTGCATCACCCTAAAATTTTGATGTTTGGGAAAGGGTTAAAATTGTGTACTACAGGATCACCTTCAAGACGCCGATCAAGAGACAGAGACTCCAGGAGGTCAAGACCGAGTGACAGGCCAAGGTCATCTAGAGGTCGTAGGTCAAGGTCAAGGTCAACTGACAGACGAAGGTCAAGGTCAAGGTCAAGATCAGCGGAGAGAAGAAGAGAAAGAAGGAGAGATGAAGAAAGAGATAGAAGAGATGACAAAACGAGGGACTCCAAGAGAAAGACAGAAAAAGTTGACATTAAAGAGGAAACAGACAAAAATGTAATGGAGATGAAATTGAAGTCATACGCAATAAAGGAGTTCTCCAAATCGCAACCAGGATCGGTAATGCCGAGCCAAGATCCTGGGCAAAAGGAGAAAGTGGAATGCAGGTTTTATACAACCTTTAAAAAGTACAACGAAGAGCCATGGTTAGGTAAGTTCGGAGGGAAGTGTTTCAGAAAAGATGGGTTTTTATGGCTTTTCAAAATGCAATATTTCATTTATCGTACATCAAACTCTTTGATGTGGGTACTCGTTGGAATTGTCTCATCGAGAGGATTCAAATGAGTACCCACAACATAGGGTTGGGATTTGAAATAACAAAATTGGGATGCCTTAACCCCTCTTATCTATTGCTATGGGAGGGGTTTTGGTTTGTGACCTTTGATTAAATCATAAACCATTACCAGACAGCAAAATTTTAGACAAAGAAATTGCAGATGACTCTGTCAGGTGAATAAAATCTTTCAATTTGTTAGACTTTGGCAGAAGGAGAGTTTACTGTCTATTCAAATGCATATAGCATGGTAAAGTGTATTTATAATTAATTTAGAAATCCTGTGACCTCCTTGCACAGAACATTTCGGATTGTTTTCACAATTTATTTGGTGTTACACAGCAAGGTTAATATTTTTCGCACCAAATTTATTTTGCATCCGAAGGACTCGACCACGTCTAATTGGCCTCCAAGCTAATTTTCATGCATATACAGACTTTTTTAAGTCATAAATGGGAACACTGCCATTTTATCTTATGCTCTGAATATGTATCTCTTTTACAGGTTTAGACTTTGTCTATGAGACAGTCAGTTACAATCCTCTGATAGCACCTTTCTATAAATGTAAGCTGTGTAAACAAACAGGTTCAGGCGAGATTATGGTTAGACACATTATTGGGCTGGCACACAGGATGAAATGTATCGTAAGTTTTTAGCTTGACTTTTCGAAGAAAATGAGAGCTTATACTGTCACCCGGGCGTCGGCGTTGGCGTTGTTGTTGGCGTCGACGTTGCAACAAAAGTTAATGTTTTTTCAAACATCAATGACTTCCATACTATCAAAGGGATTCAATCCAAACTTGGAATACTTATTCACCATCACACCCTCTACCTTACTACCAGGGCCCATGAACCTGGCTCCACTATATTTGGTGTTATGCCCCTTTTATGCTAAGCAACTTAGAAAAGTCGAGCGAGCTGTCGTCGGACAGCTCTTGTTTAATATTATCAATATTAGGTACCATGATAATTTTAATAAAAGCTAACTTGAGTAGGCGGACAGCTGGAGGCTCATTAAGGATGTTGTGATGGTATTGGTGTGAAAAACAACAGGAATCCATGGTTAGCTGCTCCAGCTTCCACATTATGACCATAGCGGTTGAAAGCAGTTAAACCCCAATTATTCACGCAATCTAAATAGAGCAGAGGTTTTTATCAGATACACAATGTTCCATAATTGCAAAGTAAATTTATTGACTTGAAATTGAGTCAAAGTAAAAATTGGCAAAGTATTGCCAAAGCAAATGCGAAATACAATTTTAAGACAAAATTTCCTTTTTTGAAAACAGATTTTGGCCTGGAAACCTCTCATTCTTTGCTTTTAAAAATTATCTTTGTCTATGTCTTACATCAGTTCTTGAAAATTATCTTGAAATTCTTTCAGAAAATGCACAATCCGGTGATGTGGGAATCCATAAGGATGCTCTACTCAAAGAAACAGAGGATGACTAAAGCTTTAAAAGAAGCCAAGATAATAGAGGACATTGAAGGTCGTGGATCAATCAAGGTCATGAGAATGTTAAACCCAGAAGATCATGAAGGAAAAGTTTTGTTTGAGAAACCAATACCTGTAGAAGGTAGGTGTTGAAATACTTTATTAAACCATTCCCATGTAATGACACCTCAAAAGATAAAAGCTTTGGAAAACATTGTGGCATTTGAGAAACTAGTTCCTGTGGTAGGTAGGGGGATTCTTACCCATGCATTTCTGGTCCTTTTACCCATTACTTTGATCTTTTAATGGTGTCTCTGATAAGCCAGTTTGAAGCTTAGGACTCTCCTACAACAGGTTGTAGGTGCTCCTGCGTGCCGTCTGCGTCTAAAACTTAAGCAGTCATAGGAAGCATGCATGTGCAACATACGATTTTGATGGACACAACCACAACGCAGACTGCATACAGCAAAGAATTGACCGAACAATTCTTTAGTCTCTCTTACAACCTGTCGTGCGTCCAAATAAATTGTGCGTTGTAAAAATCTGCACAATTTAAAAAGACGCACGACAGGTTGAAATAGAGGTTTTAGTTTCGTCATATGGTTGTAGATGTTGGTCTTGAGTTAAAACCAGAGGCACATTCTTTAGAGCGAGATTTTTTAAGATTTATTAAGGTGATTTAGGTAAAGCTTTTTTAAGAACTAGATTCTGAACGAAGTGTTCCAAATGCTCCATACTTCATTCAAATGATGTCATAATGATATCATTTGTATGAATATTGAGCATTACCATGGTTACATGGAGCAGTTGGAACAACTCCGTCAATTCTCTCTTATATTGTCTCTACAGTGTAAACAGAGGGGGCATCATGAAGTATATTAATGTAATGGTGCCTCCCATTGAGTGTATTAAAAATCTTGCTCTAAAGCATTCTAAATAACGCTTTATCCTAAGACATCTGAGAAATCTCGCTCTAAAGAGCGCACCTCTGTTCATTGATTTTCTAGAATAAAAGAATCTTTTTCAAATTTTATTGGACACTAGGCTGCACCTTCATTTGCAAAACAGCTTATTGGATGGATTCTATAAACAGAGCAACAGATAAGAGGGAGTGAAGCCATCCCAAATTTGTTATTTCAAATCCAAACCCTATGTTGTGGGTACTCATTGGAATCGTCTCCACGAGACGATTCCAATGAGTACCCACAAGATAGGGTTTGATGAACACTTAGTGAAATATTCCATTTTGAAGGGCCATCACTCCCTCCTATCTGTAGCTCTGCTATAAATCATCTTTTCTCTTGTGGTGTCTGTGATCGATAGATAGAGTATCAGCCTTGCAACCAAGGGCAGAGTTTTCCCTTGAATTTTTCTAGAGGAGGTCATTATGTCCCCTCGGTATTCCAATAAGGGTGTCATACTTGTTGTAACATTGTTTCTCCATGTCCCAGCTGGTAGCTTTTAGAGGGTCATTTGAGTTAAAACTGCGCCAAAATGCACAATTTTGTGCAAGGGGTTCCTATTTTGATCCTTGGTAGCAGAGTAGTAGTGATTTTTAGCTCCACTGGCCTTTCAGGCCAGCTGGCTATTGTCATGGCGATGTGTCCGTCGTGCGTCAGTGCGTGCGTGCATCCGTGCGTGCGTCCGTAAACTTTTTCTTTAAAAATCTTCTCCTCAGAAACTACTGGATGTATTTCAACCAAACTTCACAGGAATGATCCTTGGGTGACCCTCTCTCAGATTCCTTCAAAGAATTTTGATCGAACCAGAATAACCTGAGTTATCTGCCCTTGAATGTCAAAAATAGCTGGTTTTGACTTTATTTTTACTCTAAAATCTACAAATATCAACCAATCAAGACAAAACTTGGACAGAATATATATAAGCATAATATCCTGCCTGGGTGTAATTTTCAGCTTGATCGGTTTTATATATCATGAGTTATGTGCCCTTGAATTTGACAAAATTGCCGTTTTCAACTCTATTTTGACTTTGATTTCACTCTAGCAACTACAAATATTGACAAATCTAGACAAAACTTTTACAAAATGTTGGTGACTATAAGATCTTGCCTTGGTGTAATTTTCAGCTTGATCTTAATATTACATCATGAGTTATGTGCCCTTGAAATTGACAAAATTACAATTTTCGGCTCTATTTTTACTTTGTTTTCACTCTATCAACTACAAATACTGATAAATCAAGACAAAACTTGTACAGAATATTGGTGACCATAAGATCTTGCCTTGGTATAATTTTCAGCTTGATCTGAAATTTATATCATGAGTTATGTGCCCTTGAAATTGACAAAATTGCCATTTTCGGCTCTATTTTGACTTTGATTTCACTCTAGCATCTACAAATATGGACTAATCAAGACAAAACTAGAACAGAATGTTGGTGACGATAAGATATTGCCTTTGTGTAATTTTCAGCTTTATCCATAAGAAATTCAGGCCTGTGGAGCGACTCAAGACCTTCAGGTCTTTCTAGTTAGGATTTTCATTGGCCCATACATTTGTTGTGAGTACTGTTCCAGTTTCCTGGAAGCAAAATTGAGGTGGAATAATCTAAGTTTTAAGAATCTAAGGTGTAAGAATTTGTTTCTCAATTCATGTAAAATTTGTAAATATGTTAAAACTAAATTGTCTCTTTTTGACTCCCCTAAAGAAAATGGCTTTGGAAAACATTGTGGAAAATGAAGAAATTGCTTGTGACAAGCAATTTCTTCATTTACCACAATGTTTTCTACCCAAAGAGAGCAAAAAATATTAAATTTTAGTCACTTGGAATTGTCGTCTGCAACTTCTTTGATTTTGGACCAGTCTAAAATTTTGTCGTCTAGTAATGGGTTAAACTAAATTGTCTCTTTTTCCACAGCTCCAGCCACAACACGTCCCAAATTCAATGAGGAAGAAGAAGAAGCGGAACCCGACCCAGCTGATTCTGAATTCATGAAGTTGTATAAAGCTGCTGTGGATGCGGATGCTTTGCCGGACAAAGCTATTATAGGTATGCTGTTGCTTTTCAGCAAATACTTTGTAACTACAGCTTATTAGCGAGCCGGGACTATATGTCCGGGGAGCTAATGTCACAGCCCTAGTGTCAGCGTTGCATCCTGTCCCATCTTCACTTGAAAAACTTTAACCTGGTCTATATCTCAGGCACTATTAGAGATACAGCCTTAATATTTCATACATGGATACATCTCGACAAGACCTTTCATTTGGGACCATGACCTTTGACCTAGTGACCTTGACCTTGGAGTTTGACCTACTTTTGAAAAACTTTAACCTGGCCCATATCTCAGGCACTATTAGAGATACAACCTTGATATTTCATACATGGATACATCTCGACAAGACCTTTCATTTGGGACCATGACCTTTGACCTAGTGACCTTGACCTTGGAGTTTGACTTACTTTTAAAAAATTAGCTGTTTTTGTGACAAGCTCCCGTATAGGCGCGCTACGTTGTCCGCTACGTTGTCCGCGGACAACTCTTGTTTAAAGCTGTAGTTACAATGTTTTTGTTGAAAAGCAGAGGTATGATTGTGTGTGTTTGTCTCTGTTTGTCTGTGAGATGGTCATAACTTTTCAACTAAAATGTAGCCCGACTGATTCTGAATTCATGAAGTTGTATAAAGCTGCTGTGGATGCCAATGCTTTGCCGGACAAAGCTATTATAGGTATGTGTGTTTGTCAGTATGTCTGTCTTTGAAATGATCATAACTTTTTAACTAGAATCTGTCTGTCTGTCTCTCTGTCTTTGAGATAAATTTTGAAAAGGGTCCTGACCTAGCTGATTCTGAATTCATGAAGTTGTATAAAGCTGCTGTGGAGGCGAATGCTTTGCCGGACAAAGCTATTATAGGTAGATAGATAGATTTTATTGACTTGTACAAATAAATGTATCTTGTCATATACATGACATTTTCCAAATGTTTTGTAATTTTTTGTGGCAAAATAAAGATTTTAAAAAGTATATGTACATGTCTAAGCAAATGATATGTCATCAGGTATCTGATATACGCAAAGTAAGGACCTTTAATATTCATGCTTTCTCCTAAAAATGGATGTACATTTGAGGCCCCTTTTAATTGATAAATGAAGTAGATGTAATAGACTATTCATTTATGAAAAAATAAATGACTTAGGGTTTAGATGGTATTTTTCATTTTTGAATGGCTACTTTGTACAATCAGTAATATATTTATGATACAATATGAATCCCCTGTTCTTTCTTGTGCAGGTTTAAAGCATATACAAGAGATGTTACACCCGGATGGTACAGAACTACCTATGTATAAATGTAATCTTTGTAAATGTTTTCTGCATGAAGGAATTTCCTTTTTCCATGAAAATATCAATGCTTTTCAATGAAAACCTCATAACTGCAGCTTGTTTTAAGCTGCAGTTACGAGGTTTTTGTTGAAATGCAAGGATATAATGCCACATGAATTTCTTTTTTTTACTCCTACAGGTTTAAAGCATATACAAGAGATGTTACACCCGGATGGTACAGAACTACCTATGTATAAATGTAATCTTTTAAATGTATTCTGCATAAAGTGATTTTCTTTTTCCATGAAAATATCAGTGCTTTTCAGTAAAAACCTCATAACTGCAGCTTGTTTTAAGCTGCAGTTACGAGGTTTTTGTTGAAAAGTAACAATATAATGCCACATGAATCTCCTGTTCTTTCTTGCGCAGGTTTAAAGCATATACAAGAGATGTTACACCCGGATGGTACAGAACTACCCATGTATAAATGTAATCTTTGTAAATGTTTTCTGTATGAAATGATTTTCTTTTTCCATGATAATAGCAATGCTTTTCAATAAAAACCTCATAACTGCAGCTTATTTTAAGCTGCAGTTACGAGGTTTTTGTTGAAAAGCAATGATATAATGCCACATGAATTTCTTGTTTTTCCTCCTATAGGTTTAAAGCATATACAAGAGATGTTACACCCAGATGGTACAGAACTACCCATGTATAAATGTAATCTTTGTAAATGTTTTCTGCATGAAATGATTTTCTTTTTCCATGAAAATATCAATGCTTTTCAGTAAAAACCTCATAACTGCAGCTTGTTTAAGCTGCAGTTATGAGGTTTTTGTTGAAAAGTTACAGTATAATGCCACATAAATCTCTTGTTTTTACTTTTACAGGTTTAAAGCATATACAAGAGATGTTACACCCGGATGGTACAGAACTACCTATGTATAAATGTAATCTTTGTAAATGTATTCTGCATGAAGGAATTTCCTTTTATCCTTGAAAATATCAATGCTTTTCAGTAAAAACCTCATAACTGCAGCTTGTTTTAAGCTGCAGTTACGAGGTTTTTGTTGAAAAGCAACACTATAATGCCACATGAATTTCTTGTTTTTACTCCTATAGGTTTAAAGCATATACAAGAGATGTTACACCCGGATGGTACAGAACTACCTATGTATAAATGTAATCTTTGTAAATGTATTCTGCGGCATGGTACAATACTGTTTCATATGATTGGAAAAAAGCACAGAACTCAGTACATTGTAAGTGAATCAATCTGTTCCCAAACAGCAGAATTTTAGGTGGTCTAATTCCAAAGCTGCCTCAAAGAACAAAATTAGCATTGATAAATTTTGGATTTGTGTAAAATATAGCATAGAACATATTGAGAGAAAAGGAGAAAATGCTGGTTTTTACAGTATTTTCTTTTTAGCCTCAATGTTTTCCCAAGACTCTTCTATCAGGGACGTCAAAACCAGGTCTTGTTTGGGAAAGGGTTTAACCAATTACAAGTCAGCACAATTTTTGAATGAATAAAATTTTACATTTCATGGGTAGTAATATAGGATGTGATGAAATTGCTTATCACATGCAAGTATTGTCCACAATAGTTTTATAGCTTTTATCTTGTGGGGCATCAAAAAGCATTATTATGTGCAAAAAGGATTATGTCTTTCCCAATCGACAGCTTTTCAAAACTAATAGAATTTTAAGCTGGTCCAATTCTGTTTAGCTGATACAGATCACAAAATAGCCGTAACAGTCAATGTGAAGAATGTGCATTACAACTCAGTGACACCTATTGATGCTCTTTAACACAATGGCTTTGGAAAACATTGTGGAAAATGAAGAAATTGCTTGTAACAAGCAATTTCTTCATTTCCCAAAATGTTTTCTACCCAAAAAAGACCAAATTATTTTAGATTTTATTGATTTTAAAATGTTGTCTGCAAAATCTTTAAATTTGGACAAGTCCAAAATTTTGTTGTTTGGTAATGGGTTAATCCTTTACCAGATGGCAAGAAAGTAATAAGGATATACCGTGTTACCAGCACTTTCTTCTGTCCTCTCATTTTTAGCTCGACTTTTCGAAGAAAATGAGAGCTTACACTGTCACCCGGGCGTCAGCGTTGGTGCCGGTGTCGGCGTTGCAACAAAGGTTAAAGTTTTTTCAAACATCAATGACTTCCATACTATCAAAGCAATCAAAAGTCGAGCGTGCTGTCTGCGGACAGCTCTTGTATTGCCAAACTGTTTTTTTGTAGACCTTTCTGAAGCAGGTAATGTTTGTTACAAGACTGCAAAATTCTAGAACCATCCAAATTTGAAGATATTTCAGATAACAATTTCCTGTAAATGGAATCTTACAGTTTTGTTGTTCTGTGTAGAAAACATTGTGGAAAATGAAGATATTACTTGTTACAAGCAATTTCTTCATTTTCCAACATGTTTCCCAAAGACTTTGTCTTGTGGGACATGAAAAGGTTCACTTTGTGGTAATGGATTAAAAGGCTAATTATGGCCAAAGTTCAGTTTAAGACCACAACATTATATTACATAACCCATTCCAAAATAGCAATATTTTAGGTTAGTCCAATTTGAAACAAGTTGCAGTCTCAGATCACCAAAATAATGATAACAGTTAAACTGACAAAGAAAATATCCATGCAATAGCTTAGAAAATCTTGAAGGAAAAGGAGAACATTTTGATTATTTGTGACCTGTCATACTCAAATAGAACCCTCTTGGAAGTGTCAAAAGTATCAACCCCAGTCAGTCTGTGCAGTTCACACAGACTGACTATGATGGAACCTTTTCACTAGGTAATTTTCTTGATCTGAAATGTTATTCCTATCTTACCATTTGTTCATTTTCCAGTATTCAACATGTAGCATCTGGTTGACGCCTTTTAACCCATTACCACATAATGACGCCCCAGAAGATAAAGGCTTGAGAAATCACTGTGGAAAATGAAGAAATTGCCTGTGACAAGATTTCTTTTTTTCCCACAATGTTTTCTGTCGAAAAGGACTTGAACATTCAAAATTCCATTTGCTTGAAATTGTTGAACTTTGTCAGGTCCAAAATTTTTCCGTCTAGTAATGGTTTACCCATTACCAGACGGCATAATTTTGGGCTCTTCCAATTTGAAAGGTGTTGCAGACGACCATTTCACGTTGATGAAATTTTAAAAATCTTACTATTTTGGGTTTAATAAACATTGTGGAAATTGAAGAAATTGCTTGTCACAAGCAATTTCTTCATTTTCCACAATGTTTTCCCAAAGAATTCCTTGAGAGGAAGTCAAAAGGCATCACTGTGCAGTAATGGGTTAAGTCTGATCTGTTTCTCGAAATTTGGTTTGATGGACTTCCCAGAAGGTTACTTGTAGCGTGCTGGTTACATTTATTTAAGTTGACTTATTCCTTTTTTTCAGAAAAAGAATTACCCAACATTGTGTGATCCCATAGCCAAAAAATTCAACAGAAGTTTACCACAACTGGCTATCGAGATTGAAGAAAAAGAGGGAATGGGTGCTCTACAGTTTGCCAGGGTTAGAAATGATAGATTGTGGTTAAAGAATAAAGACGCAGGGGAAGGTGGGTATTAACCTTTCCCAAACAAGACCTGGTTTTGACTTCCTTAATAGAAAAGGCTTAGGAAAACATTTAGAACAAGCAAGAAACTGCTGATAACCAGCAGTTTCTCCTTTTGCCTCAATATTTTCTTAGGTATTTTGTACACAAATTCAACATTGATTTACTTCTATTTTGTCGTCTGCAGCAGCTTTAAAATTGGACTAGTCCAATAAAGGTTTTTGGAAAACATCATGTTAAAATAAAATGAAAATAGCTTGTAACAGAAAGCAAATATTTAGACTGCTTCATATTCAGAGATATTACAGATGATAATTTCAAGTGAATGAAAATTAAAATTCTTTTATATTTTGGGTAGAAAACATTGTGGAAAATGAAGCAAATTCTCCATTTTCCACAATGTTTTCCAAAGCCTTTATCTTGTGAAACCTCGAAAGCTGTGTTTCAAGTGTTACATGATAAATTGAAGACCTCTTATATATTATACCAGAGCTTCAGATTGTTTCAGAGACCTGTGGGTCACAGGGCCTACCACGCAGGATTTTGAGGGGTCATTTTCCAAAACAATGGGCCACAGTTAAGCGTTCATATCCAAACTTGCTATTTGAGTAAATGACTAATTTGCTGTGAATTCATCACTGTATTGTTGTTATTTGAGTGGATACACATAAACATTGTTAAAGGGGCCCATTCTAGGTTTTTATGCTTCCGAACTGTTCGGGAACTCATATTTGTGCATGGAAAAACAATTTGCAATGCATAAAAACCTCAAACACGGCGAATAACCACCTTTCCTTTGCTATAGATCAATCCTTTACAAGCGTGTTTACACATTCTATTTTTACTTCAAAACGAGACAAGGTCAAGGTCAACGAGACACACCTCCGCGGTATTAACACACCGTATAACACGCTGTGTCGATGACTGTGACCTTATTTGCGAGGGATACGTGGAAATGTTTATTTTGTACAAACACTGAACATTTATACGGGTATTTATCATTGTAGAATACCAAAGATCCTTTCGTTAATTAATAAAAGTTAATTCATTTGACCTACCATGCACATGACATCAGATGCCGAATCTGTCTTCGCAAACTTTAGACGCAGTCAGTTGTACGGTGTGTTGAATCTCACTGAGCACAGATGACGTACCTCTGACGTAATTGATTTTTGAAGGTTGGGCATATGTAGCTGTTACAAAACAAAAACAAGGACAATAAAAACTGGCTGCACGTTATCAATTGACTTGGATTTTAATACTTAATAAAGCTTTATGAGTGCTAAAAATGGACGTAAGTGATCTACCCCTTCAGGTTGGTAATTTCATACGTTATTTCTGGTTTGTAATTATTGTGCCATTTGCATTTTCAACAGCCTAGCTGGCCCCCCTTTAAAATTAAGAATATTTCACTTCTATAGTTAAAAATTTTGTGTGTGTTAATGATTTGAATTAACTTTTCCCTAACAATATTTTTTATACTAGTCCAATTTGAAATGAATCGGATATAAATATCATTCTATTAGCTGGAATCAAAAAACCCCAACTCCAAAATGAATGAATGGGGAGATAAAATGGTTTTACAAAAAATAGTATCGAAAGAGCGAGTAGCTAGGCCCTGACGATTTGTCACATATTCAGATTCGTCTGCTTGCAAAATTTTTAGGTCAAATCATTCTGCCGAAAATTCGATGATTATTGACTTATTATCCGCTCGATTTAAAAATGCATCCATATGTTCTTTTTATGTGATTTTACCCGTACCTTCCTCTGATTTTCGTTTGAGAAAAGCGTTTTAAACTTGTTTGAGACATCGTCAAAACGATAGTTGAAACAGCCGGAAGTTTTCACTCAAGTTGTCTGGTTACCGATTTGAAACACAAAGCCGGGTACTGTCACGGATTCAGATACTAAAAATAGTAACAAGTGGAAGGTGAAGGTTAACGAATCGAAGGTAAAGGTTATAGGAGATCACCAGAGATTGGCCGACTGCTTGTTTACTGTTTGAAATTTGGGATATGATTGGTTGATCAAGTAAGGTCATTATAATAATCTAAAAATAAGTTTATCAGGTCAATTAGCTTGATATACATGTATAGCAGATTACGGGTGCGTTATGCGAAGGTCAATATTGCTTGAAATCTACTTTTTCGGATCATACTTTTACTGAAATTCGTGCGCCCGGCTGGCGCATCAATACATAATTTCATGCGTCATATTTTGAAAATATGCTGGATTGGCGCGGGCGCACCGTCAATCTGAAGCTCTGTTATACTTTATTAGAGATGGAGCCTTCATATTTTTGCAAGTAGGTACATATTGTAAACCCTTTCCCAAACAAGAAAGCAAGACCTGGTTTTAACATCCCTGATTGAAAAGGCTTTGGAAACTATTAAAGCAAAAGAAGAAAATGCTAGTAATTAGCACTTTCTCCTTCTGTTTCAATATTTTCTATGCTATATATATATGTTCACACAAATAATATCCTCGTTAAAAAGCATTTCGTTATCTGCAGCAGCTTTCAAATTGGAACACCCTAATGTTTTGATGTTTGGAAAATGGTAAAGACCTGTCATCAATTATATCTGTTATCAATTCCTCTTTCTCATTTACATAGACCAACCACAAAATCAAGATAACAAGGGTATCAAATTTGGTATTAAGAGACTTGATGAACTGAATACGGCCGTTAAATCTACAAATGTTTTGGATGAAGGTAAGCCATAGATATTGCTGCATTTCAACAAAAAACCTGGTAACTGCAGCTTGATTTAAGCTGCAGCTACAAGGTTTTGGTTGAAAAGCGAAAAATATATCATTTACAGGGACTCGGGCTAGGTTGTTAGATTTACTATCTATTAATACTGCAACACCCCCTCACAGAGATTTTGTGCAGGTCTGGTCTGTGCGTCTGTGGAAGTTGTTAAAAAGATGAAAAAGTGAATTAAAAGAATGTGGTAATGTGAGAACAATAGTAACATGCTGTTTAAAGGTTTCAAGTTAAGTGTGCAGTGAAACACTAAACAGATAAAAGATATATTCAAGAAATATCATTTGGAATGATTAACATGCATTTAACTAGATTATTTAAGACTCAGAGCTACAGAAAAGAGGGGATGAAGGTTTACCAAAATGCAATATTTCATTAATAGTTCACCAAAGTCTATGTTGTGGGTAACCATTGGAATTGTCTCTGAGGTGATTCAAATAAGAACCCACAACGTAGCGTTTGGATTGAAAATAACAAAATTTGAATGTCTTCACACCAACTTATCTGTCGCTCTTGATATACCATTTACAGGGACCAATGCTAGGTTGTCGGACATTTAAATAGGTTTATGATTTATTCAAGAAATGTCATATTGAATGTTTAACCTGCATAGCTAGATTATATCTGTCCAAGGAAATTTCAAACAAAGTTCATTTTGTTCTTCCATACCAAGTCTGTATATACTTAACTTACCCACACTTTATATTTATTTGCTAAAACTGGACTTTGATAAATAATGATAAACTAAGTGCTAAAATTCTTTTCTTTTTTGCAATGCACTGAAAATCAAAGCAAACTCTGAGTCTGCCCATGTTGTTCTGGTCCCTGAAAGACCTAGTATGGTCCCCTTTAACCCTTTCGTGAACAAAATCTGCTTTTCATTTTTGTAATAGAAAACACTTGGAAAAACATTAATAACAGAAGAATATTCTAGTTCCAAGAGGGATGAAGAACAGTTAACCCTATCCCAAACAGCAATATTTATAGTTGGTCCAATTAGAAAGCTGATGCAATAGACGATATCAAGTTGATGAAATGTAAAAAAAATCCATTTTGGATAAGAAAATATTGTGGAAAATAAAGAAATTGCTTGTCATTAGCAATAAATGCATTTTCCACAATGTTTTCAAAAGCCTTTATCTTGGGGGTGTAAAAAAGTGTCACTGTGTGGGAATGGAATAAATCTACAAATGTTTTTGGGTGCAGCTAAGCATAGATATAACCAAAGCAACAGATAAGACGGGATAGAAGCATTCTAACTTTGTTAATTTTATGCCCACAAACAAAATCCTTTGAGGGGGTTATCAAACAAAGTTTTTTGAGGGTATTTGATTCATCATTTCTGTCTGTCTGTTTATTTGTCTGTCTCTCTGTCTACAGTTCTCATGAGCATAACTCCTTCCAAATGGTTGGACAGTTTTTGATGAAAATTTCTTCATTTCCCACAATGTTTTCTACTCAGAAAGACAACAGAATTCAGAGTTTCTTTCACTTTAAATTGTCATTTGCAACATCTTTGAATTTTGATAAGTGTGAAAATTTTCCCTATGGTATAGTTTTAAATTGAAACCCATTCAATCAATCAATCAAATGGGAAGACTAAGGAACGGCAAGTGGAGTGTTGTGGATTAACCCTTTCCCAAACAAGCCTGGTTTTAATGTCTCTAACATGATTGGCTTGGGAAAACATTGAGGCAAAAGAAGTAAATGCTGATAATCAGCATTTTCTCCATTTGCCTCATTGTTTACTAAGCTATATTTCTTACAAATCTTACCTTTAGTAACATCCATTTAGTTGTCGTCTGAAGCTTTCAAATTGGAACGCTCTAAAATTTTGTTGTTTGGGAAAGAGTTTATAAACAAAATATTTATTTTTCAGCAACAAAGCAGACCTCAAAAGAGATTCTTGATTGGACAACAGAGAATGGTAAGGAGCTTTTTTATGCCCCCATTTAAAATAAAAGAAATTGGGACAAGCAATTTCTTCATTTTCTACTATGTCTTTTTTTATCCAGAAAGACCGAAAAATGCAGAGTTCCATTCACCTTGAATTGTAGTCTGCAACTTCTTTAAATTCATAGCAGTCTTTAATTTTGCCATCTGGTTATGGGTTAATTGATAGATAGCTACATGAAAGGTTAGCCTTAAAGCAGGCATATAAGTTTTACAAACATCTCTTGTTTTTGCTTTATTTACAGAGATTCTACAAACCAAGATACAGAATCAAACCATCATCAAGTCTACCAGACAATCAAGGTTTCTTAATGTATCTTCATTTAGCAAGATGTCAGTTATAAGTCTGTAAACCCTTTACCAAACAGCAAAATTTTAAGGTGGTCTTATTTGGCAGCTGCTGAAGACAACAAAACAGTTGTTGTGAGAGAAAGAATATGCCCTTAATATAGCATAGAAAATATTGAGACAAAAGGAGAAACTGCTGGCTATCAGCAGTTTCTTCTTTTGTCTCAATGTTTTCCCAGATATTTTGTATTAGGGACGGCAAAACCAAACCTTATTTGGGAAAGGGTTCATCTTTTACCAAACGTTGATTCATTTCTCCTTTATTTACAGAGATTCTACAAACCAAGATACAGAATCAAACCATCATCAAATCCACCAGACAATCCAGGTTTCTGACTGTATACAGATCTTCATTTAGCAAGATGTCTGTTATAGGTGGGTAAACCTTTGTCATGCTGAAATTTACCCTTTCCCAAATGGCAAAAGTTTAGGGTGGTTCGATTTGAAAGATGTTGCAGACAACAAAACAGATGTTACTAAAGATATGGTTTGCGCATAATATTGCAAAGAAAATATTGAGGCAAAAGGAGAAAATGCTGATCATCAGCATTTTCTTCTTTTGGCTAAATGATTTCCAAAACCTTATATTTTAGAGACGTCAAGACTAGGTCAATCAAAACCATGTCTTTTTAGAAGTGCTCAAGGTGAGGTATTGTGATCGGTCTGTTGTCCGGCATCCGTCTGTCTGTCAATCCGTCCGTCTGTCCGTCCATTCACAATTATAAAATAATCTTCTCCTAAAGTACTGGGCAGAATTGGATGAAATTTCACAGATATGATCCTTTGGTCATCCTTTTTCAAAATACTTCAAAGAATTGGGATCGGGGTCAGAATGGGGTGAAAAAGAAGGTCACTAGGTCAAATCTTATTTTTGCTCTAGGAGTCACAGTATTGGCTCAATCACTGTGAAAATTGGCCAGAATCTTTGTCTTGGTGATATCTAGGTCATGCCATGTCAAAAACTAGGTCACTAGGTCAAATGATTGAAAATCCTTGTTTTTGCTCTAGAAGTGCTAATTTTGACTCATATCTTGTGCAAATTGCTCAGAATCTTTTTCCTGTGGATATCTAGGTCCAATTAAAAATTGGTCATGTGAGGTCAAAACCTAGGTCACTAGGTCAAATTTTATGAAATCCTTCTTTTTGCTCTGGAAGTGCCCATTTTGGCTGAATTGTTGTGAAAATTGCTCAGATTTTTTTTTCAATGATACAAAGGTCATATTAAAACTAGGTCATGAAAAGTCAAAAACTAGGTCTTTAGGTCAAAAATCCGTCTTTTTAGTTAAGAAATGCCAATTTTGGTCCAAATCTTAATAAAATGGTTCAGAATGTTTTTTTCTTATGGATATTTAGGCCCAGTAAAAAAGTGTCATGTGAGATCAAAAACTAGGTCACTAGGTCAAATGTTATAAATTCGTTCTTTTTGCTCTGGAAGTGCCCATTTTGGCTAGATTGTTGAGAAAATTGCTCAAATTGTTTTTGATGATAAATTGGTCATGAAAAAAGTGGTTTATGCAAGGTCAAAAACTTGGTCACAAGGTGAAATGTCAAATATCCCTCTGTTTAGTCTGGAAGTGCCATCTTTGGCTAAAATATTTTGGGGAGCATACTAGTATCTCAACTATGAATTTAGGTGAGCGATCTAGGACCATCTTGGTCCTCTTGTTTGTTAAATGGTTAGTTTTGTTTCTAAAACATCAATAGCGACAATTTACATATTATTTGGTCGATAATACTCGCAACACTCTTAAAATACTAAAACAGCCTGCTGCCCTTTTGCTTTACACTGGGGCAATAACATATTTTTTGTGCCTCTGCGAATGTGAACAACCTCAAAAATGTGAATTAACCTTATATCAAAGAAAAAACTATTGCATGGGCATGGGTGTTTCAAATTGACTTGTTTGTTTCTGCAGGTTTACAGTGGGTAACAGAGTTCCAAAAGCCAGACCCCAAAGCTGAGCCGTGGTACATGTGTTTTATGTGTCAACAGAAAATAGAGTGGAAATCTATCATGGATCATGTCACATCTACAGCTCACAGATTTAATTATCTGGTAAAGTAGTGCTTTTGAATTTAACCCTTTCCTAAACAAGACCCGATTGTTACGTCCATGACAAATCCGTTTTTGACACTTTGCAACAAACAATCTATATTGTCTAAAGAGGTTGCTGCAGAAAATAGAACGGAAATCTATCATGGGTCATGTCACCTCTACAGCCCATAGATTTAACTATCTGGTAAAATATTGCTTTTAATTCTTACCCTTTCTCAAACAAGACCCCAAAGCTGAGCCATGGTACATGTGTTTTATGTGTCAACAGAAGATACAGTGGAAATCTATCATGGACCATGTCACATCTACAGCTCATAGATTTAACTATCTGGTAAAGTAGTGTTTTTGAAACTAGTCAATAGTTTTTAAATTAAACTGCCCTATAATTTTGCTGTTTTGGAAAGGGTTAAAAATCAGCTGAGCCGTGGTACATGTGTTTTATGTGTCAACAGAAAATAGAGTGGAAATCTATCATGGATCATGTCACCTCAACAGCTCACAGATTTAATTATCTGGTAAAGTATCGTCTTAAACATCACCTAAACAAATTTGATAAATTGATTTTCAGTTTTATTGAAAAGAATAGAACTGTCAGGAGGAAGGGAAAATGCATGTTCCCATCATTCATTTACTTCTATTACCCAAATGTTTTAGAGGAACTCATGGTAGGCTGTCAGACATGTAAAAAGGTCAAAAATATAATCAAGAAATATTGTATGGAGTTGTGAATCTGCATAGCTAGATTATTTCTGTCCAAGGAAATTTCAAATGAAGTTCATTTAGTTCATCTAGATTTAGTCTGTATATGATAAACCTAACAGCACTTTATAAAAACTTGATACCAGCACTAAAATTCCTTTTTATTCCCCCGTATCGAGAGATCAGGGGCATAATATTATTGTTTTACTCATGTCCATCCGTCTGTCTGTTTGTCTGTTTATCCAAGAGTCTGTTTGAACACATTGGTAATTCTAGACTAGGTATTAGACAGTTGGTTGAAGAGTTTTCTCTGACAGTTGTCCATATTGACCCCTTTTGATACCTTACAAGATAAAGGCTTTGGAAAACATTGTGGTAAATGAAGAAATTGCTTGTGACAACCAATTTCTTCATTTCCCACAACATTTTCCAACCACAAAATACCAACAAATGTAAAATTTCATTCACTTGATACCGTCTGTTGCAACATCTTTGAATTTGAAGAAGTCTAAAATTTTGTTGTTTGGGTTAAAGAAAGCCTATCTTTTACAGAAAACAGCCCACAAAGATTTGTCCAAGAGTCTGTTTGAACACATTGGTAGTTCAAGACTGGATATGAGACAGTTAGTTGAAGAGGTTTCTCTGAAAGTTGTCTGTATTTACCACTTTTGAAGCCCTACAAGATAAAAGCTTTGGGAAAAAAAATGTGGAAAATGAAGAAATTGCTTGTCACAAGCAATTTCTTCATTTCCCACAATATTTTCCATCCGCAAAACAACAACAAATGTTATATTCCATGCACTTAATGTTGTCGTCTGGAACATCTTTTAATTTGAAGCAGTCTAAAATTTTGTTGTTTGGGTTAATGAAAGCCTATCTTTTACAGAAAACAGCCCACAAAGATTTGTCCAAGAGTCTGTTTGAACACATTGGTAATTCAAGACTGGGTATGAGGCAGTTGGTAGAAGAGTTTTCTCTGAAAGTTGTCCGTTTTGAAGGATATCCTACTCAGATGGAGGTAATGATCGAACTTAACATCAATACAGAGGCGCTGAAATCTGTCATGAAAACAAAAGGTAAATCTGAATTATTTCCCCTAAAGTTTCAACATAATTGTTTTACATTGATTGGGACGAAAGCTAAAATCTAATTTATTGCCCTCTTGATTATCCTTCATGGGAAATACACCGCATGTCATTATGTTAGCCAATTAGAAGCCAAGAACAACCTCCACTACCGGGGATCTAACTCAGAACATATTGCTCCTGAAGACAACACTTTAGCTATCGAACATGGATGCCACATGAAATAAATAATCACACATCTAATATGCTTGGGAAAACATTTAGGCAAAAGACAAAAATGCTGTCAGCTAACATTTTCTCCTTTTTCCTCAAAAGGAAGGTTTATGTGCTATTTTGTATGAATGCTTCTTTATCAAAATACATTTCTCCTTTGCAGCATTTTTGAAATTGAAGCAGTTCAAATTTTGTCTAAGAGAATCAGAATTAGTCCTGCATAACTGGTAATTTTTGTGGCAGTGTATTTCTTAGGGAACTTGCTGATACTATGAAACTGCAATAATTGAATTGACAAATATTAATTAGACTGCTGAATATCTAGATTTCACATTCGATTATCGGTTCTTGGTTTATGACTTTACTATCTATAATACCCTTTATTCAGTCGTTGTAAGCTTAACCCAGATAGATCAGTCAATTACATCATAGTCTGTCAATCCAGGGGCTCGTGGTTACAAACCCCGGCTCAGCTAATATAAATTCTGAAGTTTGACAAAAGTCATTTGTCTCTTACCAATGCATGTGAATTGTCTATTTGAGAGAGCAGCTGGAGACTCAGGTCAGATATGTGGTAGTACCAGTTTCTAGCAACCTTCTCATCTATATGCCAAATAAACTTGCCAGAAATGCATTGTCACAAAAACAAGTTTTTATTCACTACTTTACAGAAGGAAGCAAAAGTCGGGGTCCAACAGTAGCAGCAAATAATAAGACCTCTACAGCGTAAGTATTGCTACATAGTTTTATGACTGAAACCAAATCTGATTAACCCATTCACACAATACCACCTTTTGACGACTCACAAGATAAAGGTTTTGGAAAACATTGTGGTAAATGAAACAATTGCTTGTGACAAGTAATGTATTCATTTCTCACGTTTTCTTTACAGAAGGACCTAAATACGTAAGATTCAATTCATTTGAAATTGGTGTCTGCAACATCTTTTAATTTGGGGTTATCCCATTACCAAACAACAAAATTTTAGCTTAGTCCAAACTCATAGGTGTCGCAGACAACAAGTTCCATGATTAAACAAAATTTAACATTTTTCAGTCTTTCTTGGTAGAAAACATTGTGGGAAATGAAGATTTTGCTTGTCACAAGCAATTTCTTCATTTTCCACAATGTTTTCCAAAGCCTTTATTTTGTGGGGCGTCGAAAAGCGTCATTGTGTGGGAAAGGGTTGCAATCTAATTTTAACTTCCAATAACATCTGACGGGGCCCAGTAGGGGGGTCATCATCATTGACCTATTCTTCTTGCCAATCAAATAAATGCTTAACTGAATTTTGAAAGTAAATTAAACTGTAAACAAGGCCACAAGTGCATCATATTTCAGTGCAGAACCATATATTTGGGCATTCTTGTCATGGAAAATCATACAAGATATTTTATTGATAAGAGTGAAAACAGCGGTTGTCTTTCATAACTAGTTATACCCCCGCAAAACGAATGTTTTATTATACCCCCGCAAAACAAATGTTTTAGGGGGTATACTGGAATCAACCTGTCTGTCTGTCTGTATGTCTGTCTGTATGTCTGTATGTATGTATGTCTGTCCGTGGACAAAATACTTCTCAAGAGCATATCTTCTAAACCATATGTGCTAGCAACTTAAAACTTTCTACACTTATAGATCTCATTGTTGGCAAGTGTCCTGTGTAGGGATCGCTTCTCTGCCACGCCCACTTTTAGAGTTATTGCCCTTTGTTGTTTGTAACCTTGCATTTTTGTCTGGACCATATCTTCTAAACCATAAGTGCTAGCAATTTCAAACTTGGTACACTTATACATCTCATTGTGGGGAAGTGTCATGTACAATAACTGTTACTCAGCCAGGCCCACTTTTTGAGTTATTGCCCTTTGTTATCTGTACCCTTATATTTTGTTTTGACCATATCTTCTAAACCACAAGTGCTAGCAACTTAAAACTTTCTACACTTATAGATCTCATTGTGGGGAAGTGTCGTGTACAATAACTGTTACTCAGCCAGGCCCACTTTTTGAGTTATTGCCCTTTGTTGTTTGTACCCTTACATTTTGTTTGGACCATATCTTCTAAACCACAAGTGCTAGCAACTTCAAACTTTCTACACTTATACATCTCATTTTGGGGAAGTGTCATGTACAATAACTGTTACTCAGCCAGGCCCACTTTTTGAGTTATTGCCCTTTGTTGTTTGTACCCTTATATTTTGTTTTGACCATATCTTCTAAACCACAAGTGCTAGCAACTTCAAACTTGGTACACTTATACATCTCATTTTGGGGAAGTGTCATGTACAATAACTGTTACTCAGCCACGCCCACTTTTTGAGTTATTGCCCTTTGTTGTTTGTACCCTTACATTTTGTTTGGACCATATCTTCTAAACCACAAGTGCTAGCAACTTCATACTTGGTACACTTATACATCTTATTGTGGGGAAGTGTCTTGTTCAAGAATGATTCTTCTGGCATGCCTACCATTAGAATGATTGTGCAGCCAGGCCCACTTTTTGAGTTATTGCCCTTTGTTGTTTGTACCCTTACATTTTGTTTGGACCATATCTTCTAAACCACAAGTGCTAGCAACTTCAAACTTGGTACACTTATACATCTTATTGTGGGGAAGTGTCTTGTACAAGAATTGTTACTCTGGAATTATTGCCCTTTGTTGTTTGTACCCTTGCATTTTTGTCTAGACCTTTTCTTCTAAACCATAAGTGCTAGCAACTTTAAGCTTGATACACTTATTGCCCTTTTTGTAATGAAAGCTTGTGCGGGAGGGGGGGGGGGAATCAAGTCACCTGTGACAGTTCTAGTTATTTCTTACTTTTCGCAAGCAAAATTGTTTGTTGCATCAGAGCTACAGATAAATGGGGTGAAGACATTCAAAATTTGTTATTTCAATTCCAAACCATGTGCTGTGGGTACTCATTTGAATCGTCTCAATGAGACGATTCCAATGAGTATCCACAACATAGGATTTGGTGAACAATAATTGAAATATTGCATTTTGAAAAGCCTCAAGCCCCTCTTATCTTGAGCCCTTGCTTCATTACTAATTATTGAATATTTACTTCTTTGTTTTACAGGGATTCCCAACAACAACCTGGCAGTAAATCAAGTGTTGGCAATTCAAACCAAATAACTAGTGATACCTCATCTTATGAAAATGTTATAACAAAACAAGCAGAGAAAGTGCTAACTCAACAGATTTTAACAAGTGGGCATTTTCCTGGTAGTGTTGTTCAAAATCAAGATGCATCGGGTGAAAATTACGGTGAATCTGACAATTATTATGATAGTGACAGAAGAAAAAGATCATCTTCAAACAACTATACAGACAGCAATAAGAGATTTAGAACTGATATAAACCAGTATTCATCAGATAATAGATTTAGTGATGATTATAATGATGGACTTGATTCGTATAATGATGACTTTGATAGAGGTCAAAGGTCAAGGAACTTTGATGAAGAACTTGACACATATGGTGATGAATTTGACAGGGGTCAAAGGTCAAGGAGTCCCTCCTCAAGGTCAAATAGAAGTCATGAAGACAGGAGGGACAGAGATAGAGACAGGTCTGTTAGAAGTAGGGACAGAGATGACAGATCAAGGAGGAGTGGAGAGAGAGATGGAAGGAGGGATAGAAATTCTAGGGACAGAGAAAGAACATCGAGGGAAAGGAACCCAAGAGAAAGGGAAAGAAGGGGAAGATATCCTGACCAACAAAGTTTGACTCTCTCTCCAAGCAATTCAGATAATAGACAAGAAAGAAGTTCTAGTAGAGATAGAAGGGAGAGGGATAGACGAACAAGAAGTTCTAGTAGGGAAAGGGTAGGAAGATATGGAAGTGACAGAATGGATGAAAATACTAGTGACGACAGAACTGACTTCAATGATGAAACTAGAGGTTCAAGATCTGTTCTTGATAATGAAAGTGGTGGTGGAACAGATCGACCAAAAGGTCGAACACGTCCAAGTAGGTTTAGTGACCGTGATTCTGGTGATAAAAACGTAAATCAAACGACCTCAGATCATGAAAATGATGATTTTGTTGACCGAGATCAAGATGATTATGATGCAGCTAGTAGGAATGACAGTTTTGAGCGAGAACTTCGGGATGCGGAGGATATTGATAGAGATATAGCTTATGAAAGAAGAAATAACATTGAAAATGGACCAGGGTTTTCCAGAAATCAATCAAACTTTAGAGGAAATATGGGAAACTCAAACACCAGAGGAAGGGGTAGGGGTTTTAGGGGACAAGGTGGTTCATTCGGGAATAATTTGGGAGGACAGAATAGAGGAGGGAACAACTCTAATGTGATGAATCAGGGAATGATGCGGGGTGGTCAACAAGGCAACATGAACATGAGGGGTATCGGTATGCGTGGCAGGGGTGGGTTTGGTCAAGGTCAAGTTCAAGGTCAGATGTCTAATTTTGGCGGGATGGATTCTGGTCAGCGAGAGGATGATACGGTTAGTTGGAGTTAGTCCCTTTAACCCATTACCGCACTGCAACATTTTGGACTTTTCCAATTTGAAAGGTGTTGCAGATGACAATTTCAAAGAAACAAAAATCTATATTTCTTTATATTTTCGGAGGGAAAAAATTGTGGGAAATGAAAAAAATTGCTTGTCTCAAGCAATTTCTTCATTTTCCACGAGGTTTTCCAAAGCTTTTATCGTTTGGGGAGTCAAAATGTGTTAATGTGTGGTAATGGGTTAACCCTTTTCTAAACAATTTTTTGAGGCTTTCAAATTAACCCATTAACACTTTGCGACTCTGTTTGACTCCCTACAAGATAATGGCTTTGAAAAACATTGTGGAAAATGAAGAAATTGCTTGTGACAAGCAATTTCTTCATTTTCCACAATATTTTTACACACAAAAAGACCAAAATATGTAAAATTTCATTCAGTTTAAACTGTCGCCTCAACATATTTGAATTTGGAACAATTTACAATTTTGCCATTCCGTAATGTGTTAAAGTGACATTTCACAATCATTTTTACATAAATTTTACTTTTATTCTAGATCTATCTGAAAGAGCATCTTTTCTTATGAAAATTCTGAAAATTTCAAGTCAAAATATTGAACCGTTTACGAGAAATATATATTTTTGTGCTAAAATTAGACAAATTGTTGAGGACAACAGTTCAGATTTATATTGAATTTGTCATTTCTGTCTCAACTTTAAAGGCACATTTTTCGCTTATAAATAACAACTTTAAAAAAAAAACTAATAGCATTTCTGCGCATTAGAATAAACAATCTTTGCACCAAGACATACTTTTAAAAAATGAAATAAATGTGAAATGTCACTTTAAAGGTAAATAAAAGAAATAAATCCTCACAAGGATGCAGGATGATAATATGGTTACTTTTAGATCCACAGATAAGAGGGGGGTGATGACTTTTCAAAATGCAATATTTCATTTTTTGTTCATCATCAAACCTTATATTGTGGGTACTCATTGGAATCGTCTCTTCAAGACAATTCAAATGTTTACCCACAACATAGGGTTTGGGTTTGAAATAAGAAATCTAGATTGCCTTTACCCCCTCTTATGTGTTGCTCTTGTTAGTTCCTTTTACCCTTCTCTAAACACTTTTTATGGCTTTCAAGTTAAAAGTTATTGCAGATTCATGATAAAATAAGTCATATCAAAAAGTAGTGAATATGAGTATTACAATAAAGAAAATATGGAAGACAAAGAAAGAAATTCTGCTCATCAGCATTTTATATTTTCCTTCAATTTTTAAGAAAGAGCATGTTCATAATGGATCAAGGTCCATAGGCCAATTTTGGTCTGTTATTAAATCTCAATATTTGTTTAAATGAAAATAATGTCCTTGTCCTAATTCAAAATAGTTGAAAATTGCAAAATGTATTTTGACAAAAATTAAATTTTATAGTGTAAAATGTTCATTGAATAGAGTTCTTGTAAATGTCTTATTACTAAGACTTAAAGTAGTCTTTCCCTAATGAGATTCACACGACATTTGAATTATTTTGATGACATCATAAACATTCGGCGGATGAACTTTCGACTGCCAAAGGTTTACACTATTTCAAGAATAGGTAAAGATATGTAACAAATGTTAACGACATCTCAAGAATCTCATTAGGGGTGGACTACCTTATAAACAAAACATTTTCAATTTGTTTGACCCGTACACTTTCCCTTTCAGGCTGATCCAACTCCAGAAGAGATTAGTCAACTGATGCAAAGAGCAGTAAGTATTTAACTTTTTCCCAAACTTGACCAGGTTTTAATCGTCCCTAATAGAAAAGGTTTTGGAAAACATTGAGACAAAAGAAGAAACTGCTGATAACCAGCAGTTTCTCCTTTTGTCTCAATATTTTCTACGCCATATCTTACACACAAATTCTATCTTTAGTAACTTCCAATTTTGTCGTCAGTGGCAATTTTTGAAGTGGATCATTCTAAAATTTTGTCGTTTTGGAAAGGGTTAAGCATCGCAGGAAATTATGTGACAGAGCTACAGATAAGACAGGGGATAATGGCATACTAAATTTGTTATTTCAAATTCAAATCTTATATTGTGCATACTCAATTGACCAAATGCCAATCGACAGCTCGCTCCGCCCAACATAGAATTGAAGACAAACAATGGGAATGTGATCGTTAATAGGGAAAGATTTTATCCATTTAATCGTAAAGTAAATTCGAACAAACAAAATAGTATTTCGTAGGTGTTGTTATAAAATCTCGTAACTACGGCTTAATTTAAGCCGTAATTACGAGATTTTATAACAACACCGACGGTTTATCAAAACATAACGGTAAACCTAGTCTTTTGTTAGCACAAAATTCTTTGCCATTGGCATGTCGATTGTTTTGATTGTCAGTTGATAAATCAATACAATAACACATACAACGATGAACAATTGGGGCATGACATTTTTCTGATCGTCCATTGGCTAATCAATGTTTTTGATTGACAGTCGGCATTTGGTCAATTGAAGTGGGGCAACTATTCAGGTCACCAGGCATCGGCATAATGCTTTGGTTAAGTTTCTATGTACAACTTTCTTATCTTTGTTTCTACTGATGTTATTACTCTGAAACGTTGCAAATACTTATTTGACCATAATGTCAGCCTCTAGGCACTTGATAGTCACACTTTGCTTTCCTCTGATAGTTCTTGTTGTGTGACAGGTCACAGTTTGACCCATTCCCACTTAATGATGCCTTTTGATGCCTCATGAAATAAAGTCTTTGGAAAGCATTGTGGAAAATGAAGAAATTGCTTGTGAAAGCAATTTCTTTATTTCTTACAATGTTTTTTATTCACTTGAAATTGCTGTTTCATTATCTTTGAATTTGGACCTGTCTGAAATTTTGCAGTCTGTTAATGGGTTGTTGCTGTATTTCAGAAATCACTGATGAACGTTATCGAGAAAATGGACAATGAAGATATGCCAAACAGAAATACGGTAGGTAATTTTGATAATATAAAGCTACTTTTTCTTAGACAATATAAACCCATTACAGCATAGTGAAGCCTGTTGACTACCTAAAAAGACAATGCTTGGGAATACATCTTGGAAAATGAAGAAATTGCATGTGACAAGCAATTTCTTCATTACCCACAATGTTTTCTTCTCCAAAAGTTCGAAAAATGTATAATTTAATTCACTTGAAATGTTGTCTGCAACACCTTTGAATTTAAACCACTCCAATTTTTTGCCATCTGGTAATGGGTTAAGTAAAGGTTGTATTGTTTTTGAACAAGCCCTGGTTTTGATATCAGCTGTAGGAAAAGTTCAGAAAAACTTCAAGGCAATTGCCTTAATATTTTCTGTTCTATATTGTACACGTAATTGTCCATCAAGACCCGTGTTGTGTGACTGACACAGCTTAAAATTAGAAGTCTAAACCTTGCTGTTTTTGAGAGGGTTAAGACACTTTTTAGCGAACTGGGAAGTATATCCGGGTAGCTAATGGTTTAGGCCCTGATCTTGCCCAGATCAGTTGCATAGACATAACATTTAACCAATGATAACAACAACAATAAATGTTTAACCTTGTCCATTTTCAATCGTATGAAATTTTGAAAAAAAATGGTAAAAAACTTTGTGGGAAATGAAGAAATTGCTTATCACTCCACATGATAAATGCTTTGGAAAACATTGTGGAAAATAAAGAAATTGCTTGTAACAAGCAATTCTTCATTTGGCATAATGTTTTCTACACGAAAAGACCACAAAAATGTAAATTTCATTCTCTTGAAATTGTCGTCTGCAACAATGAACATATTTGAATTTGGACCAGACAATTTTTTTTTCAATTTCAGGATGGTCCAAGTCAGTATATGATGCCGATGCATATGTTCAACAATCTAACTGGACAAATGATGCCAAATATGGGGTTCAATAGAGGGAACAGAGGCCCTGGACGGGGATTTAGGGGACAGAGAGGCCACAGAGGGGGGCAGATGAGAGGAAACTTTTGAGATGGAAATACATTTCAAATTTGATCGTATGGAAATGTCATGGTGCTATAGGACAAAGCTGCTCTGCGGCCCACAGACTGTGGGTTAATCCATTACCAAACGACAAAGTTTTTGGGTGTTCCAATTCAAAAGCTGCTGAAGACAGCAAAACAGATGTTGATAGTGATTAAATTTATGTATGATATAGCATAGAAAACATTGAGACAAAAGGAGAAACTGCTGTGTATCAGCAGTTTCTTCTTTTTCCTCAATGTTTTCCAAAGCCTAGTCAATAAGGGACGTTAAAACCAGGTCTTGTTTGGGAAAGGGTTAACATGCCATAGCAACAGATAAGAGGGGATGAAGGCATTTTAGATTTGTTATTTCAAATCCAAACCCTATGTTGTGGTTAGGCATTGAGACGATTCCAATGAGTATCCATTAAATAGGGTTTGTTGAATCTACTTGCAATCTTTATCCCTGAAGAAGCCCATAAGGGCAAAACGTTGGATAAATATTAAAGCCAAAAAAACTGCACATTTTCGTGTTTGTGTCGAGATTTGTAATCGTATTGAACTAAGAATGAAATTGATCATTTGAAAACCATCAACCCCCTCTTTTCTAGCTCTGATAGGATGAAAATGATACAGGGTCAATGCTGACATTCCCTTGCCTTGGATTCAGGGATTTCATAGCTCGAGATTGTTATCTATCATATCACTCAAGTGTTTTCAACAAAATTTGCTGGCAATGTGTAAAATAGATGGAGAGTATCATATCGTCGGTGTAAATGCAAAACCTGTTATCTCATTTTTAGGACAATTTTAAGGGAGGAGAACAAAACTTAATAACTTTTTTGAAACTGAAAGGTTTCACTTGAAATTGGGAAATATTGTCCACATATAATGTGTAATTTATACCGATTAGTCAAAATATAGCAAAACCTGCAAGAAAGTGTCTAAACTTGGCATAGTGATACAAGGTTTTACTTTAAAAATTATAAAAATCGACATACAATGTTTTGCAGTTACACCGATGATATACACAAGCCATGCTTCTTTTCCTTTTATTGTCTAAATTGTCTTTTTCATCAAAGTCAATATTATTTTAATAACACTTTCCAAAACAACACTTGGCCCCAAGTCCCTAAATGTGACAGTTTTTGGAAAACATTGAGGCAAAAGAAGAAAATGCTGATGACCAGCATTTTCTTCTTTTGACTCAACATTTTCTAAATATTTTCAATTCTAACATTTGTGATTTGTTTCATGCCATTCCATTCAATTGAGACCTGTCTGTTGTTTTCAATATCTCTGTATTTGAACCAGTCTAATATTTTGTCATTTGGATTTACTCCTATGGGTTGATTTGAAGTTTTATAAATGTTTTCTCAAACAACAAGATTTAATGGTGATTTAACATTAGCATTTAAAAATTTAACATTAGCATTTTCGTGGACATTAATGTTTCACAAACACATCTTGTTTCTTAACATTTCCTTGATATTTTTACATTTTTCAGCCTTTTTTGTTCGAGAAGTTCTTGGTCTTGGTTGATAAAGGGTGAAGCACCTTTCAAAATCATACCATTACATTTGTTATGGATAGACAAAGCAACAGATTAGAGGGGGTGAAGACATTCTTAAATCATTATTAAAAATCCAAGACGATTCAAATGGGTACCCACAATATAGGGTTTGATGAATAATTAATGAAATATTCCATTTTGAAAAGCCATCACCCCCGTATCTGTAACCCTTGAAAGATCTATTACATTTTTATGCCCCTGTATTGAAAGATCGGGGGCATATTGTTTTACTCATGTCTCTCCATCTGTCCACCTGTCTGTCCGAAAACTTAACATTTGTCTTTTCTTCAAAAGTATTTGACGTACAAAGCTCAAATATGGTTTGTAACTTTCTTTCAATGATATCTATCTGCTCCATACAATATGACCTTCCTCAAGGTCATCCATATGACCTTCCTCAAGGTCATCCATTAACCCTTGTCAATCTTTTACCTGAAAATGGCCATTTCGGGGGCATTCATGTTTCACAAAGACATCTTGTAACATTCTGTATATATTCATTGTCATTTCATGCCACTGCCATTGACACAAATAAATTGATGAAATTCAACTTTTGTTACTACCTTTGTTATGGGGTCCTTGGTTTTACCCATTACAATATGACAACATTTTAGTATGGTCTAATTCAAAAACTGCCACAAATGACAAAAATGGAAGGTTTTAAAGATAGAATTTGTGTAAAATATGGCATAGAAAATATTGAGACAAAAGAAGAAACTGCTGGTTATCAGCAGTTTCTTCTTTTGTTTCAATATTTTCACAAGCCTTTTCTATTAGGGACGTCAAAAGCAGGTCTTGTTTGGGAAAGGGTTAACAAGATGACAACATTTTAGCATAGTCTAATTCAGTTGTCGCGGCAGATAACAAAATGAATATTGATACAGAGAGGATATAATAAAGCCAGGAAAATATTTAGGCAAAAGGAGAAACTGCTGGCTGTCAGCAGTTTCTCCTGTTGTCTCAATGTTTTACCAAGCCATGTCTATTAGGAACACCAAAACCAGGTCTTTTTTAGAAAGGGTTAATCCATTTTGTCACTGCAGTCTCCCACCACTAGGTGGATAAATTTATAACTTTTTTAAGATAAATGTTTCTAAAAACAATGTGAAAAATAAAGAAATTGCTTGTGACAGTCGATTTCTTTATTTCCCACATTTTCTGCCCTTGAAGATAGTGAAATGTGGTATTGTCGTCTGCAATTTGGACAAGTCTAAAATTTTGCCATCTGGTAATAGATTTTCAAGGGTGGATCTAGAGGGGGTTGGGCCTGGATTTGCCCTTTGGTTAAAGGGGGTAGTAGCTGGAAGCTTGGAAAAATGCCAAAAGAACGGCAAGAGAAATGTCTTAAATTCCTGAAATTAATTGATATGTGATGGAGCTGCAGCACTATGAGAAGTACTCTTAACCCTTTCCCAAATGACAAAATGTAAGGGTTGTCCTATTTGAAAGCTGCTGCAGACAACAAAATGGGTGTGTTGATAAAGATATGATTTGTGAAATCAATAGCATTGAAAATATTGAGGCAAAAGGAGAAAATGCTGACTAACAGCATTTTCTTTTTTGCCTCAATGTTTTCCCAGGCCTATTTTCTTAGAACTGTCAAAACCCGGTTGTATTTGAGAAAGGATTAACAGTGAACTATAAATACTTTATCTAATTTAAATATACTGAGAGGCAAAAGAAAGTATACACTTTTTGTTTGTAAATATCTCTCTTAATTTCCATCATATCGACTCAAAATTTTGTACAGCTCATTTCTACTCAATAACCAATAATACAAAATTGATAATTTTCATCCAAAACTGTTTGGCTACGCATATTCTTGCTACATGTTGATTTTGCAAATTTTGCACGTGCGACTTAGTGGAGCGTAAAATATTGCTGCTAATCCGTATTTGATTTCTGTATTCATAATGACAACAAATCACAACCGTAAATTTTCTCTAACGTTATACATTAATTCTCGGTGACTGGTAGAAATCGATCAATATGTCACATTTTTTGCATAAAGACCCATTTTTCTATGACGCAGCATATTATGAAAGAAACGTGACACTATATACAATTAGTCAGTTGCGTAGGAACATTCTCCGTAGATTTTATCAAAATCTGTCAATAAATCTAGCAGGGATTACATCAGATAACTTGTTTGCAACAAGTCCCCTTTTGCCATGACTCGTCGTAACATGGAAAAACACTAACAATGTACGCATAGTCCTAGGTGAGTAATCACTTTCTGTGAAATTTTTATCCAAATCCGTTTTTAAATTTAGGCGTTGTATCAACGTGAATTCCTGCATTAATTAATTGATTAAAACCCCCTTTTCGATGACGCTGTATGACATGAAAAAAAAACCGTTCGCAATCGTAGGAAGGACAGACAGACGGATAGGCAGAGAATGTTACACCAATAAACGACTACTTTCGGTGGCGTTTGAAATTCTTACATAATCTTATAAGCGTTTTCTCAGAAAACTTGGAAGAACTAGGGTGTATACATATAATTTTCTACGTTTGAGGAACGAATTAGGAGAAAATTATTTTCCCTTCGTCTGAATGAAGTAACGTCAGGTAGCACGTGCTACATGTGGTACATGTATATTGGAAAGGTCGTTCAAGTGTGTTAATTGTCATTCAGCTTTGGGTAACCGGTTCGACAGGACGTTTTTTGTTCATTGACTAGTTTTAATGTTCGACTTTGCATTTATCATAACACAGTAGTCAATCTTCTGTACAGGGGGATTGCAACAAATAGGATTGCGAGAAAAGAGGGACATGCTTGTACAAACCAAGAAGACAACTGGAGCAAAATTGCGAGAGCAGCGATGGCTTTGTGAAAAGATAAGTACAGCTGTGAATTTGGTTATTTAACAAATAAATATATTGATTATTAGGAAAGGGAACCTTTCAAGTTGTCTATATAGATGTGATGTTCAGTTTATTTTTTAAAGATAGTGTAATTGTCACTGATGCAGAGAGCTTCGAATCATTATATATTACTGCAGAATCGTTTGAGGTTTCTTTCAAAAGGAAATGCTGTAGGTTAATGAACATCGAATTCAACTCGAAGCTAAAATGTGTAGATAAAAAATACGCGTTGAACGATACGAATTGGCAATTGTAGATTTCATGGCAGTTGTTTTTACAACATTTCAATGAGTTACTTCTTGACTTAAATGTGAATTAACAAATTTTGATAGACAGAAAAATAGGGACAGATCAAGATCAGCTAGGTCATTTCTGCACCGATACCTGGTTATTCCTGTGATATATGTATATTTTGATAAATTACTGGTGTGAGACGATGTATAGTCCCCGCGGGATCTACTGTTTCCCTCAAAGCATATAGACCATATACCTTTTTGGAATTTAAAGGTCACATAGATTAAAATAAATGATTACAATGATAACTAATACTGGTGTGTAATTCGTATGGGGAATTTATCACGTGCGTATTATGAAAAGATATGTTCATCACGTGCGTACTATAGGATGTTACGGCATGATAGTATCGTGTATAACTTTATCTTCCACAAATTATATCTGTCATTGCACAAACATGTACATACTTATAGTGAGTCGAGTTAATTACGGTAATCATATAAATACATTTGTAAACATTGCTTGTGTATAAGACGACACGTATTGAATTCACGTGCTAATAGCCGACCGCATAAACAGTGCTTACATACAAGATTAGTGCACTATTTAGAAACATATTTTCCTATTTCTAATTGCTATAATCACCCCTTTGCTTTTGATTTGGCTTTTTGATGGAAAATTGGTGAAGGAGAGGTAAAATGCAATGTATAGAATTGATGTGACTTCATTTGGCTTTTATATTATATTACGCTAATGAGAAACGAAAAAGGGTTTTTAATATATAAAAAAAAAATATCAATTCATAATTATTTTCAGGATTGAATGCCCGTCGAAGGTATGTTGGTAAAGTTGATAGAGGTTTGTACAAGGTGCTTAGTTGCACCTACGTCATATGACAGAATAGGAAAGGTAATGCTTTATTAGCTGATAGTGCACAGAATACTGTGGATACTGTGGTGGGTAAATCCAAGGTAACATTACGAATTACTTGATGTTGGTTGATCGTGTTAGTGGTCTAAAGGCGTTTTTGAATTCTTATTCATATAAAGTCGTGAAATAAATACTTTTGAAAATGAGGCCGGAATATTAAGCATTTATTCATATAAGACCCTTGGCACATAATGAAAAGTAAAATGTGGTTTGCTGGTGGCGTTTAAGTAGGAATTAACTAAACTTAGAACTTTTTTCTTTAAGAAATATG
The DNA here is from genome assembly GCA_963680895.1 of Fragum sueziense. NCBI lineage: Eukaryota > Metazoa > Mollusca > Bivalvia > Cardiida > Cardiidae > Fragum > Fragum sueziense. The sequence goes on along the minus strand of OY804606.1, from coordinate 25,197,311 downwards.
TAACAATTTTTAACGGGAAGATATCGTTTTGTTATATAGCCAGGACAGCGTAGGGATCGAAAGGTAAGACGTTTGCCATAGATTGAAAAGTAAATATGATTTGCTGGCGGTGTTTAAATTGGTATTTACTGAACTAAGAACTTCTCTTTTGAGAAATGTACAAGAAATAACATTTTTCTATGGTAAAGGAAAGTTGTCATTTATAGTTAGGACAGTGGATCGGAAGGTAAGACTAAAACGCGGTTGAATGAATGACCTGGTAGGCCTGCATCTTATTTAAGCGTCAGAACAGAGTTTTGCATATTTAAATTTAGCACGATGTGTGATGTCATCTATGCGTTATCTGCGTAGAATGTAAATCGCTTATTGATACAAGGAGAAGTGAATTCGGTACGTGGCATAGAAGGCAAGTGGGCATATTTAAAAGAAATATCAAAATTAATGATATGAATAGTACAAAGACTTAAGATGCTGATTCCTTATACATGAAACGTAAAATGCTGCATACTTATGACTTACACAATTCCTTTTGGTGGAAGGATTTATTAGTCCTCAGTAGTAATTACAATGACACTGAATGGTTTGTATGTTTGTTTAAAAATATGCATAACTGAACAACGGTTTAAATTCATATCATCAAGAATCTGGTTGAATTTTTTAATTAAAAACATAGATTTCTGACTGGTAGAGCTCATAAGTACAACGCATGTGTTGAACTTGAAACGCATTTGATAAAAAATTGAGGAAAATGATATGACTGTTTAATCATGCTTTATTGCAGTGAATTCACGAGATATGCTGCGATTGCTACTGGGAAAAAGATTTAGTGAAACTAGAAATGAATTGATTAAAATGTCTTTTTCAGTGATACTGGTTCTTCGATTCCATGATGGGTTTGGATGTCGTACATTGAGCGTTGGTAGGCGGCTTCGCCTTAGTTCGAATGGTGGCTTCACCAATGTAGCGGCTTCGCTAGTGGTATGATACGGCGGCATCGCCAAGATCAAAGTACTGACGATATTACGGTAGGCGGCATTGCCTTAATTCGAATGGTGGCTTCACCGATGTAGCGTTTTCGCTAGTGGTATGACACGGCGGCATCGCCTAGATCAAAGTGATGACGATCTTATGGAAGTGTATGTGGTAAACGTATAGTAAGTGTACGGAGAGAACTACATTTCTCTTTGAAATGATAAATCAGTGAGATGTCTCTGTAGATGAGCGTAATAACCAGAATTGTGGCTTTGCTATTACGAATGAAACCGATATGGTATGACAAACTTTCACATATCAATAGTGATTGATGTAATAGCGGTATCGCAGACAATGCATTTAGGACAGCTTTGCCTTGATAAGTGTACGGAGAGAACTACATTTCTCTTTGAAATGATAAATCAGTGAGATGTCTCTTTTGATGAGCGTAATAACCAGAATTGTGGCTTTGCTATTATGAATGAAACTGATATGGTATGACAAACTTTCGTATATTAATAGTGATTGATGTAATAGCGGTATCGCAGACAATGCATTTAGGGCAGCTTAGTCTTGATAAGTTCGGTGAATACATTTATGGGATTTCCCGGACGGTTATCATAATTGTCGTGATATGATGTAATGAGTGTTGTGGACATGGTATATAATTTGTTAAAGAGTTACGGATAGTGACGAAATCGTTGATGAACGACAAGGTGTGCGAACAATCTGCGAATCATGTAAAATGACAATGATTAGAAAATACATCTCAATGTTATACCTTTTTGTAAAACTGTGGTTTTCTCTATCATTTATGAACTTGAGAAATTGGACGTGCTTACTTATCACACAACTCTTCGTTTCGTTAAATCGAGTTGAAGACTATATGGTTTATCAATAAAGAAACATTCAATAATGACTGACACAGGTCGGGTGGTCGAGATTGTCTTTATGTAAAAGCAAAGTTATTTCCAATGAATTTCATTTGTAATTATTCTTTTTGTGTATGCAAAATTAAGCATATTATGCTGATTACAAGAATGGTCGATCTAATCAATACGCCCGTTCTTTTAGTTCATCGGTTACCCAAGTGCTCTACACCATACGTGTATTACCAAAATACAATTTGTTATTGTCCAGAGTTGTTGAGTTGTTCATTGTACCTAAGTTATGTAATGGTGCCGAGGGAAATATAATTTTCTACGTTTGAGGAACGAATTAGGAGAAAATTATTTTCCCTTCGTCTGAATGAAGTAACGTCAGGTAGCACGTGCTACATGTGGTACATGTATATTGGAAAGGTCGTTCAAGTGTGTTAATTGTCATTCAGCTTTGGGTAACCGGTTCGACAGGACGTTTTTTGTTTAGTTTTTAGAGTCATGTTGATATTTACGTGTAAATGGAAAAATGTACTGTTAATACAATACAAGATACAATTCAATCGGTCAAAAGCGCATTCTATGCATCAATACAGTCGCATTAACGTTATTCAATGTATTTCATATTAAAAAAAAAAAAAATCAGCGTTTATATGCAGTTCGTCTAAAAACGACGTTCCTGAGTGTCAACAGAAGTAATTAGTACAACCATTTTTGTGTTCCAAAAGCTTTCCTTTATTAAAGCTGATAGGTCAACTACTTAGTAAAGTATTATGATGTTGCTATTTGATTGAACAGAAGTTCTACTTAGTACCTAAATAATGAAATATGTATACGAATGTAAAAACTTAAAGTTTATTTCATAAAATGTACATTTGTTAACGTTAATGACAGCGTGAACAGAATGCGGCCCAACATTCATCGGCAAAGACGTTGACAAATGGGTACAGGTTTCCAGGTCCATTTCTACTTCATCAAAAAATACAAAAGTAGTTTTCTGGTTGTTCCTGGGCCAGTCATGCCGGGTTCACGTTGTTCATTTCAAGTTGATGAATAATATGTAATTGCTATGATGATGCGCATTTCGCACATTGAATATGATTTATATTGGTTTCAGTACCCATAGGGTATGAAATCTGTTCTCACGATTGGTTAGTCAGGACGAGAGACTACGACGCATGTATGCATTGCAAATTGGGCAGAGGTTCAAACAGAGCACATGTAATACTTGGTAATAATAATGTTATTGAGTTGTGTACGTTGTTGTTAGTCAGGTGTGATTTATGTAAAGAGCGGTTACCCAAGTGCTCTACACCATACGTGTATTACCAAAATACAATTTGTTATTGTCCAGAGTTGTTGAGTTGTTCATTGTACCTAAGTTATGTAATGGTGCCGAGGGAATTATATTGTATCTCAGTATAGTATTGGTTGATACTACCCTTTACCAGACGGCAAAGTTTTAGACTGGTCAAAAGGGTTGCAATTTCAAGTGAAAGAGGTTTGATTTTTAGCTAACCAAGCCCTTTCATTTGGGACTGTGACCTTGACCTTGGAGATTGACCTACTTTAAAAAGGCTATTTCGCATGAGAAATGTGGGATATGATAGTGTCCACACTCTCTTGACGCATAAAGGGGTCCAATTTGAAAATCCTGGTAAAGTTTTATTACCTTTATTCGAATAAAAAGGATTGGATTTTCTGCTAAAATAAATCTAAAGCCAGAATTATAATTATAGTCGTAGAAACACCATGAATATGATTTGTAATTTAAAAAAATCTTAAACTGTACAGTTTCTTTTGCCTTTTGAGTATATTTTGACGGTGTAATAGCAATGACTTTTTTGCTCAAAATAGACCGGGTTTACCGTTATGTTTTGATACACTGTCGGTGTTGTTATTAAAATTTCGTAACTAAAGCTTGACCCAAGCCGTAGTTACGAGATCTTAAAACGAAACCTACGAAAATTCAAAAACCTCGTAACTGCTACTTGATTTATACTCTAGTACTCTAGTTATAATGAAAAACGATAATTTTGACACTGACTCGTGTGAGTCAATGTCATGTGCGGGAATCCAGTGGCCTGTTTCATCAAAATATTCAAGACGTTTTTTTTTGTCTTACTAATGACTTACATCAATTTTAGGACAAAAAAACGGGTATCGCAAATCAATTAAGACCTGGGTTATGGTAGTACCGGTTTGAGAAACATCAGGAATCCATGGGTAGGTGCCCCAGCCACCGCGATATGAACCTGGCAGTTGAAAACGGCGTAAACCCCCAATAAACTCAACTTATGGAGAACTTTATATTAAACCTTCAGGCTAAGTAACAATGAAATCCGATATGGTTTTTTGGAGAAGAATATTTTTGAATATTAGTTTAATCAAAATTCAAGTTCTTGATATTTATTGTTTTGAAGAAGCTTTGAAGAGGTTCATGCAAGGAAGATTCCTGTGAAGTTTTGGTTGAAATAGGTCCAGCAGTTTTTGAGAAGATGATTTTTAAAGATTATCCGAAAAATTAATTCAATTAATGTGTTCAAAATTTCAGTTCTAAATGGATTTTACTTTTTGAAGGAATTTGGAAGAGATGCATGCAAGGAAGATTCCTGTGAAGTTTGGTTAAAATTGGTCCAATAGTTTTTTTGAGAAGATTTTTAAAGATTTTTCGAGAATTGTATTTATTTAATTAAATTAAAATTCAAGTTCTGCACGGAATTTGATATTGTGAAGGAATTTGAACTAGGTTCATCCAAGAAAGATTCCTGTGAAGTTTGATTTAAATTGATCGAGTTGTTCTAGAAAAGAAACTTTTTAAATATTCATTGAAATACTTATTAATCAATTTAATTAAAATTTAAGTTCTACGCGTAATTTATTTTTTTCGGGAATTTGGAAGAGATGCATGCAAGGAAGATTCCTGTGAACTTTCGTATAAATTGGTTTAGTAGTTTGGAAAAGAAGATTTTTTTTAAGATTTTTCAAAAAAAAAAATGTTTTTTTTTTATTCAATTAAAATTTAAGTTCTAAACGGAATTTAAACGTTTGAAGGGATTCAGAATAGGTTCATACAAGGAAGATTCCTGTGAAGTTTGGTTGAAATTGGCCCAGCAGTTTTGGAGAAGGAAGATGTTTAAAGAAAAAAGTTGACACACGGACGGACGGACGCACGACGGACACAGGGCCATGACATAAGCCCCGCTGGCATTTGGCCAGTGGAGCTAAAATAAGACCTTTACATATGAAACGGGTGGGAGCTATGTCCCTCCTTCAACATTTTTCCAGCTTCAGTAATTTTCGGAGCATTGATTACGATAAAATTAAATAAAATCTTTTTTCGCGGAGGCACACTTTTCATATAGCCTGAGAGGACCATGTGCCCAAACTTTTTAGATTTTTGAAATTACTAGACAATAGACAATATTTTAAGTTAGTTCATCCCTAATGAGATTTACGTGACGTCGGAATTATTCGGGCGAAGTCGAAAACATTCGGACTTGGAAAGTTTACGACCGCGCCCGAATAGGTTTGGATACGTCATGACGCCATTCGAAAAAAAAAAAATCCGATGTTTTATGAATAATACAATATTTTCGGAATCTCTTACAAAAAGCAAGTAGTAGGCTTAAGTACATCTCGAACTAATTATCAAAAGCTTTGCACTAAATTACGTATTCACATTTCTTGTTAATTTCAAGGGCGTTATCATCTTTTGAAGCATAAGCAGCAATCAGAAGAGATTTTCTGTTTTTTGTTTGTTTGTTTGTTTTCCCCCACTTATTACATCAGTTTGATTGAGAAAGCAGATGGAATAAGAACATTTATTTAGAAAACAAATTCTCTTTTAAAGTGACATTTCACAATTATTTTTACATAAATTTTACTTTTATTCTATCTGAAAAAGCATCTTTTCTTATGAAAATTCTGAAAATTTCAAGCTTAAACATTGAACCGTTTACGAGAAATATATATTCTTGTGCTAAAATATAACAAATTGTTGTGGACAACAGTTCAGGTTTATATAGACTTTGTCATTTCTATCTCAACTTTACAGGCGTATTTTTCGCTTATAAATAACAACTTCAAATCAAAGTACTGAAAGTACTGTTAGAGAGCATGTTTGACACAACATGAAATCTTGTGACAATATTGGTAACATAATTCCTGCAAAACAATCCATGAATATAGGTGGAGCTGTATTAACAAAACATTTTAATCCAACGGCAAAATTTTAGACTGTCCCGAATCCAAAGATGTTGCAGACGACAATTTTAACTGAATGAAATTTTACATGTTTCTGTCTTTCTATATAGAAAACATTGTGGGAAATGAAGAATTTGCTTGTCATAAGCAGTTTCTTCATTTTCCACATTATTTTCTGAGGCTATTTTCCTGTGGGTGTCAAAAAGAGTCACTGTGTGGTAATGGGTTGAAAGAAAGCCCACCAAAACGTCACCAAAACATGACTTCATTCAAAAGGCTGCATAATGAGGAACTGTCCATCATAGTTTCTTACAAATTCAACCATAAATGGAGGAATGTGTTAAAATGTATTGACAATAAAGTGAAGCCTCTTTTTCTGTGATGCAATATTGTATCACCAAACATATCACCATTTTCTTCTTTTACCTCAATATTTTCCAAAGGTTGCTCTTATAGATACATTAAAACAAAGTTTTGTTTGGGAAAGGATAAGTTCAAATCAATTCATTCATAAATGTGTGAGAAGATGAGTTAATAGGAAATTTACTCTAATGCCCCCTTTATCCATGACACAACATACTATCACCAAACAGCACAAGCTTTACAATAAATACACTCAGATAGACACCCACTAGTAGAATTTCTGTCTGCGGAATGTGATTCTATTTTTGGACCATTTGCACTGTCCAAAATTTAGGCTACATGACTTGACCGCATGACCTGTATGACCCAATTGTGAATGGCAAATTACTACTCAGATCTCTTTTTTATTTAAGACTTGTTTAATACTTGATTTTTTGCTTAGATCATACATGCCATCTATTTTATATTATGACACATTTGACACGTAGACTATTCTATTTGTCATTTAGATCTTTTTGTCTTGTTTGGGAGGAACTATTTTTGTTGTGCGGTTTGTAAAGTACATCTAAAGTACATTAAAGCATGATAAAATAAGAGAGCCATGCTCTCTAAAAACTGATAGCATTTCTACCCATTAGAATAAACAATCTTTGCATCAAGACATACTTTTAAAAATGAAATAAGTGTGAAATGTCACTTTAAAGTGTCCGCTGATTGGCAAAATTAAACTCTTGTGTCGAAAAAAATCTTTCTAATAACCAAATATCAAAGTTTCAAACATTAGAAGAGTTTTTATTTCGTCTTTTAAATTGGATAATTTGGCCTTTTCCGATCTTTACCGAAGAAAAAACGCTAAACTTCCGATTTGAAGTTATGACCATTTCGAACACCTCGGATAATTCCATCAAAGATCGAATCATCGACTCGGAAGTGTGTGTATGAAGAAATGTTAGAAAAAATCGGAAGTAGCTACGCTTCATAAAGTAGTTTTCGAGGTCATCCAAATGAACAACCATGGCAACTTGCGGGATTTGCAGGTTGTATTCATTCTTAAAAGAGAGACACTGGAACTGCAAACAATGTATTTCAGTATCATTGTCGATTCACTGTTGACAGTCACAGACGAACGTTTTGAATTATTGTTATATTCTATTCATAGTCTGAAAGCAGTTCTACGATTTGCATCCAAGGTTTTATTCGAGAGAATTGTCCATGGTGTTCCAAATGAATTTATGACATCATACCGGCCAAATAATGACGTCATGGCAGGAAAAACGGGAAGTCATGGGTCATTTCCCGGAAAGCCTGAGATTTCTGAAAAAAAATAAATGTCCGAATTTTCTGTCATAAAGCGACTTCCCCAATCGATACTATAAACACGGAATTCATCCTTAGTAAATATTAAAGTTGTTGTCACACAGGCTTCCGCGAGTTGATCACGTGTAATTTTACCATTTTTTTCTACTCGCGGTGAAAAATCAGCAAAATTGTCTCTAAACGTACTAGACACGCGAATGACAAGTGGACCAAACGCGCGCGTGTGCTCCGCGTGCCCATCCCGTGTCCACCACGAGTCCTCTGTGTGTGAGCGCTTGAGGTCAGAAAATGGGTTCACAAGTGATCTGAGAAAGCCATTTGCACGCGAAGCACACGCTATCACATGTGCTAGGAACGCTGTAGACACGCGGATCACAAGTGGATGAAACGCGATAGAACGTGGTACACTCGTGGTACACTCGCGGATCACTAGTGGACGACAAGTGGTCACTCGCGGGTATACGCAAAATTTATTTCGTGTGATTGCGTTTGTAGCACTTGTCATCCACTTGTGATCCGCTTGTCTACATCGTTCCTAGCACATGTGGTAGCGTGTGCTTCGCGTGTAAAAGGCTTTCTCGGATCACTTGTGACCCCATTTTCTGACCACAAGCGCTCACACACGGAGGACTCGTGGTGGACACGCGATGGGCACGCGGAGAACACTCGCGCGTTTGGCCCACTTATCATTCGCGTGTCTATTACGCTTAGAGAAATTTTGCTGATTTTTCACTGCGTGTAGAAAAAAAATGAAAAAAATTTGGTAAAATTACATGTGATCAAGTCGCGGAAGCCTGTGTGACCAGCCCGTTAGAAAAATGTTAAAACAGCCAAAGAATATGTCGTTAGTGAGTGAAGGAATGTGCCAAAGAACGGTTTAAGTTTGTCTGTATTACTCTGACGATCGAGAAATGGATAAAAACTGAGACTTCGCTTAATGACAGAAAAGTCGCACTACTTTATCTTTGTCTACTTTCTTACAACAAAGTACATTTCCTCTTCGTAAACTATGATGAAATGATACTTTGTTCCCACGGGGGTATTTAACGTCTAATCTCGGGGCCTTGGCGGGATTTCGTTATCCAATCATTGACTGCATACATCAAAACATTTGAATTTTTTTATACAGATTTTTATAGGCTGACGTCTCAAATTACAATTATCAGCCAAAAATAGAAACGACGTAATTATGCAGAGCACAATTCATGGGTTAATCTGTTAGATGTTATCACTGTTTACATGAATGACCGCGCGTGTGAGTAAAGACTGAACGATTTTGATTTGATCATTCAAATTGTATGCTATAATTAGACTATGACGACCAAATAGTCGGTTGATATATCAAAAACTGCAGAGGTCGTAGTTTGATGATTTAATCAATAGGCCTCGGCTCTGGAGAGTAATCTTTGTCAGAAACCTCATGCTCTAGATTGGGGGCGGAGTCAAGCCATTGTATGACGTCACTTCGTGGCGATTTTACGGAAATGAGGTCCTTTCACTTATGTTTTAGTCTGTACCCACAGAACACACTTCCGGAGGCAAAGAAGACGGGTTTATGGGAAATCAACATTGTATACATGAAAAGTTTTACTAAAAATAGTCACAAATCGACATTATCAAAACGAGGCTCCATAAATATGTGGAGAAAACAATGACGACGCACGTGCATTCAATATACAGCGATAAAGAGCACGTGCATTCAACATTAAAACGCTTTGGGTTCGAGAGTATTGTTACCAAAACGCTTTGGGATTGAGAGTATGTTACTAAAAATAACAAATACTAAATGTTTGAGCGGCGTTTTTGGAAAGCAAATTTGCAAAATTTGCTTTTCTTTCCAGTCGTGCTTCTCTGCACTTTAACATTCTCTGCATACCACACAACATCTCCCGGTCCTCCTCACTATAAATAGTTCTATCAAAAGCAAAGATCAATGACAAGAACAACCTTTCGAATATTCAATATTGAATTCTATAGTTGTACACAAGATATTCAATTGTGTGACCGATGATAAAACATCCAATTAAACATGTGTTAATAGAGGAGAAACGATCACGTAGTAATTTGCTTTCATTACGGTTCAATAGCCAGTCCAATATCTTTCGTTGAAAATGGGTCAGTCAAGTTTACTGAACTATAAAATATGCGACCCACTTCAAGCGCTAAAAATAGGAACTAGGACACGTCTATTTTTAGAATCTTTCTATGCCCAAATTCTTACACGTTTTAATGTCCGAAACTAAACAATGATATTCGATAAGACATGCATTTAATCGCGTTCACAATAATTGATTGATCAACTAAGTGGTTATTTTGAGGTTAATGACATAGACATCTTGTCTAATAGGCCTTGCTAGTATTCGCGTGTAGCTATAGGCATTTCAAAGCGAAAGTAGAAATCTGGGAAACCAGAATATGTGATGGTATGCTCAAAATGCATAGAAATCAGACTAGCAATCCTTTCACCACTTGGTTTATAAAACGGTGTTAACTTTTTAATCTATAGATATCACGGTGGATAACCCATGTGACTTTTGGGAAGCGTTAACACCGAAAAAATCGTCCGCTTCAAGGTATGTTTGGTTTAATTTCTCAGCTTATACTCTGTTGATTTTGACGAGATAAAGTGCACAGAACGCGCATTTGAGAGGGCTATTCCCGTTTGTAACTCTGCCCCGATCCCGTGATTTCTTCAAACATTCAAGCGAAAGTTTTCTTCAGTGCATGTGAATGCTTCCCACTTTCGTTTTGCACTTACAAACACTTTGGCTCGAATGTTTGAAGAAACCACTGGATTTGGAGCAGAGTGAGTTAGAGCCGGGAATAGCCCTCTCAAGGGCGCGTTCCGTGCACTTTATCTCATCAAAATCAATAGGGTATAAGCTGAGAAATTAAACAAAACATACCTTGAAGCGGACGATTTTTTCGGTGTTAACGCTTCCCTAAAGTCATGTGAGTTACCCACCGTGGATTTAGATCTAGATGAATAGGCCTACATAGAATCAAATCAATTTACATTGTTGGTATGTTAACCATTTCCCAAATAGAAACATTTCAGATTGGTCAAAATAAAAAAAAGCCGTAGCAGACGACAAAATTGGTACATACCTAGATAAAATTAGAACTATTTGTAGATAATACCAAAGACAATATCGAGGTTAAAGTAGAAAATTCTGATTATCAGTAGTTTCTTCTTTCATCCCAATATTCCCCGAACATTTTCTTTTCGGGCTGTCAAACCCGGTCTTATTTGGGAAAGGGATAAAGTAGTGACAGAACACATGTTTTAGCAAGTAAGACATGTAGTTTTCAGAGATCAAATGCTTTCTAATTAGGGTATAGATTCCTTTCATTTATGTTTTAGTCCATACCCGCAGAACACTTCCGGTAATCCGAGACTTCTCTGAGGAAAATTCGCTCGATGATACTTGGATGTCGCTATTTACAACGGAACGCTGTCCCAGTCAAACACAAAAGAAAATTCCGACACAGCGACATAACTTGTGTCGGAATTTTCTTTTATTTTTGAATTGGACAGCGCTCCGATGTAAATAGCGACATCCAAATATCGAAGAGCGAATTTTCATCAGAGAAGACTCTGATTAACTTCCGGAGGCAAACAATGGGTTTATGGGAAATTAACATTGTATACATGTGAATTGTTACTAAAAATAGTAACAAATCGACATTTTCAAAACGAGGCTCCCACAAAATGCGAATAAATCGATGACGACGCACGTGCATTCAATATACAGCGATTAAGCACACGTGCATTCAATATACAGTGATAAAGAGAAGTTTTAAGTGGAACAAAAACTACGAAATTGAATGAATTCGTTGATAGCCGGTAAGATGGTTATTTTATTTGATTTACAGTCAAGAAAATTCGGCATTTTTGGCCAACATTGGAGGGGCTTAGCCCCCCCCCCCCCTAGCCCCCCCCCCTGTTCCTACGGGCCTGTACATCAAATAGATTTATGAACCGTGACCTGTCGCACTAGTCTATTATACAAGAAAACCTACTTCAGAACATGACATTGGGTATAGGAGAACATAATAGAGTGCTAGAATGCCTTATAGTCGTTTTCGGCTGGGAGAATTCGACATTTTAAATTCCCTATTTGTTTATGTCAAAGGGGGGTAATTCACAAAATTGACAGATTAGACCTTTATTTTAGAGCTTGCTACAAGTTATAAGAGAGATGTTTTGTGGTTTTTTGGCAACCCGGATATGACCAATTCCGTAAAAATAATGAATCGTTTATCGCGCGTATGTGGCATTAGATGAAATTAGCTGTAAATGCATTAAGGGTCGTAACTCTGACATTAAAGGAGACAAAGCAATGAAACTTCGACAAAACGATTGCCGAATGCCATGGAAATATTGTAAAAATAAAATCAGGCTTTTAGTTCGATACTTTTTCAGAAACAAGAAATCTTGCAGCGTAAAGTTTTCTCTTTTGTTCAGTATATTTTGCTGATATGGAACAGACATTATCCTTTCATAATTTGTATTTTGTAACTTTCTAAAGAATCAAATTCAATTAATTACTTTTATCCAACTCCGTGTAATTCATATTGCTAACAACTAGAAAGGCCTTTAGACATAATCAGCAAATTTGCTTTCCAACAGTACTTTCAGTACTTTGATTTAAGAATCCAAGGACGACTTTCGGAGGCTGTTGTGTGCGGGGCGGGGGGTCTTATGAAATAACCTAATTGCCGATCTTTATTTTCTCCAAAATCATCCGAGTAACGACGTAAAGAAAAGCAAACAAAACTTTTAAAACAACCGAGTTTGACGGATCTTTTATAAAATACGTTAATTTTAATGATTTTCATCCAATATACGGTGAAAGCAACTGCCTAGCTTGGTAGCCTTTAAATTGATGGTAGCCCAATGCTTGATTTTCAGGGATCAGAACAACATCTGGACATCATGCGTTTGCATTGTTGTGTACTTGTATTGCATTATGTTACGACAAAAAGAAAGGGATTTTAATTAGTGCTGGTATCAAGTCTTTCAATATCTCTCAATATCCTGTTTTTGGAAGCAAATTTTTTAAAAATTTTAAATGTTAGCTTTTAAGGATAACAACTGGCCTCTAATAACTTTTCAATTGCAATTGAAGATAGATCTACCTTTTGACGATCTTAGACCAAAATTAACGAATTATCTAATTTTCAAGCTCATTATGAGCTGATCAAATCAGCACATAGTTAACCCATTCCCAAACAAGACCTGGTTTTGACGCCCCTTTTCGAAAAGGCTTGGGAAAATATTGAAACAAAAGAAGAGAATGCTGATAATCAGCATTTTCTCCTTTTGCCTCGATATTTTATAGGCTAAAATGTACACAAATGTATTTTTTAACATACATTTTGTCATCTGCAGCAGCTTTTGAATAGGACTGGTCTAAAATATTGCCGTTTGGGAAATGGTTAAGGTCAAAATGAAAACGGGCCATCAACACAGCTCCCTCTTTTCCTTCAATATTTTGAATTGTATGTAACTTTCATGTCATAACTAGTCAAAATTAGTCATTGGTCGAGGAGTGGCTGGCCTACGCAGGAACTTCAATAAAACATATTTTCCCGTGTCGTAGAATAGTGGAATAGCTTCTAAATAGTTTGCATCATCCAATAGCTAGCTATACCCTTTCCCAAAACGTCTGCAATATGTATGGTGTTCAAATTTCTAAGCTGCAGCGGAGGACAAATTGGTCGTCTTCAAATATGTTCGCAATATAGCAAAGAGCATAATTTTTTTATTGACTCAAAGGCAAAACAGAAAATATTGTTAGCGAGCATTTACTTCTTTTGCTTACGTTTTCCAAAGCTTTTGATTTTAGGATCTTCAAAACCAGATCTCGTATTGGAAAGGGTTAACGCAATTCTGCGAAGTGTCGAATCTGCAACTGTCATCACTTGGAAGTCGGAATCCAAAACGGATCTGCGTGTTAATTTTTTTGTTGGGAAATTATTAAGGTTAGAAAATCATTGCAAAACTTGAAGGATTTGGAAATAAAATTAATGATAATATAAGTGACATGTTCTTAAATAAAACTAATATGGATCCAGATCAGCCTGTGCCTTCGCGCAGTCTGATCAAGATCCATATTGTTCTAAGTATAATATCTTTATTATTATAATAATGAATGCATAGATACTGATCAACCTAAATTTTAACAAAATCGAACTGGTTTTATCTGGGTTCATGTATCAAATAAAATTAAACCTAGTCCTACGCATTCCTTCTAAGATTCCCATAAACCATATAAATAAGGCGGGAAATCACGTGAGTAATCAAATGAAAGTCTTCAATAATTCTGCTAATATGTAACAGATTGAAAACGGATTGAGGCAGAGCAGAAAAAGCGGAAAAACTTTATTTTTGTATTTTATTTCATAGGCGTAGGAAGAGGGGGGTCCAACAAGGGGGGGGGGGGGGCTGGCCCTCCCAATAATTCGGAAAAAAGGGCCTGCCCCCCCTATGGCCCCCCATAAAACACCCATATTTCCATTTTCTTGAACGTTTGCCCCCCCCCCAATATTGTAAACCTTCCTACGCTACTGATTTAGATCTAGTAGATCTGTTTAAAATCAACAGATGAAAAAGTTGACTTGGTTGTCCATTAGTTTTCAATCAGCTGATCTTCAAAAGATCTATTACATCAAGAAAATCTCCGAACGTTCTCTACAATTATTGTATCACGTGATTCACCGCCCAAACCTATGTGTATAATGCGACATCGTTATTTGCATAATGAGACCATACCATACCAATGACAAGGCCCATCTAGAAAACGCGTAAAATATTGACCATTATCAGTCTGCGCGAGCTGTGCAAGCTGACTGCGATCGAAACTTTTCACTCTAAGTTAAATTTGTGGACATCAATTTATTATTTTTTGTTTTATCATTTTGTTATTATTATTTTTTTTTTCAATTTTGCCAATGATCATTTTCCAACTGCGAAATCCGAATGGTCTATGCTGTGACAGATCCGCTTTTCATAAATTATAGTACTACATTTAGATAAAAAATGTATCCCGTCAAATTACAAACAAAGATATTTTTCTGTAGTGATTTGATTTTTAATGAATTAGCGCTTTGAATTTTAAAAGCAACTATCCGATGATTTTGTCGAATACGTACTTTTGCTCGCGTAACGTGTTTTATATGATTGTCGTTGTCTTGAGATTTGCCTCCTATTCACACACAAAATGTCTTGCAAACAGGGTATTGCTTTATTCTTTAATCTAATTTTGTTTTTTTTTCATGCAGGTATGAAAAAAAAAATACACTGTATGAATCCGCGAAGCGGTCCAAACAAAAGTGTGATTAAATTTTGTTTTCATACCTGCATGAAAAAAAAAAAAAAAAAAAAATAAAATAAAATTACATTCATTCATTTTAATTTAAAGGGGGAATGCTCCAGTTTTTCGGAACACTCGGTCATTACTCTAGTAAATTAAATGTTTCGTACCGATATGTTTCGCTATCATATTTTCAATAATAAAACACATCATTACAATTTACCATCTTCGACGGTAAAAGTGTATTTAAATGCGAAACTGATTTTCTCAACATGGAAATCAATTATTTAGTGCAAGACAGTCGTAAGTGTGTATGCAGTTACCACTGTTTTGCGTCATTTTATTCACGTGTAGCTGATAAAAAATGCTGCAATTCACTAATAAGTGCGCTGACCTATACGTTTTCTTTTTGTTTTTTTACCAGGACATGTTGCTTAATAGGCTACAATGAGGGAGTTTTATCAAATTCTATTATGTAGAACTTGGAATATTCCCAAAAATATGCACATTTTGACACAAAACACTCCAGCTTCGTTGATCTAACCGAACACGTGAGCATGCTATATTTTATACATTTAGGCCTACGCGTTTATCACTCATTCTACAAAAAAGTGCACAATTACTGAAATTCTATGTCCCCCACTAGTAATAAATTCATTGGAAGGTTTTAGTTTTCGTTTCTTTGCTTAAGATTATACAAAATACACCTTGTACGTATTTCAAGCATGATATAAGACCAGGAACTATTTTTTCTCCTTAAATTTTACATTTCTTTAGCTTATTTTCCATGAATTTTGGTTGTCCCTGCACTGGTGCAATTCAAAATCAGCTTGATTTTAACGCAGTTTAATCTATATTTGCCTCGATTATCTTTCTATTCCTTCCCAAATATATTTTCCTGTGGTCTGATTACTGTTTCGTGGGAATGCAGGACTAAACTTTTTTGAGAAAAAGGTTTTTCTGATGTCCCGATTTCCAGCGTAAGATACATAACGCTACTTTAACTGATAGTAAAACACAACATGATGTGTTCCTAAGGTCAAAACGGTTTTTAGTGGTAGGTTAGATATCAACGTAAACAGAAACACACACAAAAAGATCAAGCTTATTAACATTTTCGAATAAAACAACATCAAAGTTAAAAAACAAGAATCCCCCCATTTTTTTCATAAGATACGTTACGGCTTAAACTTACTTTTATTTCGAATCTTTCACCATTTTTCATACACGTGATATACTAAATGATTCCAAACCTTCTTTAGAAAAAAATAATTTGCAGCGTAATTAACCAGGGAACTTTATTCCTGATGAATTTCTTTAAAAACTAATTTATGAATAAGATACGTTATGATAAGATACGTGACGCTCGACTAAGTCATGGCAATAAAAAACTTATGTGATCAAATTAGACTATCCACTTGGACTTCTTTTCGATCATAGTATACTTTGGACAAAGAATAGACATCCATCTTAATGAAATCACCATTTTTATACAATAAATGAAAGAAACCAATACAAAACAACCATATGTATTCCAATGCCCTCCAAAGGAAGACAAGCTATGGATAACATTCTTTGTAGAATCGTTGATCCAGTTGGCACACAAAAACACATGTATCATTTAGTAATGATTCACGAAGTCCTTGAACTATTTGAAACAATAAAACAAATGAAATCATAAGATACGTTACGAACCATTTTGATTGCACTGTTTTCAAAATAAGTGCTGCATTGGCTAGTTTTACTTTAGCATTTTATCATGTTCTTTATATGTTTGAATGGCAATTGTTACAAAGAGATTAGAAAGGGCATTTGGTGCAATTTTCCTTTACCATTGACATAATTAAGCATTTCGAAAATATTGGTATCTTGTTTAATCCTTATTTCTCGGACTTTCTTCTATAATTCAAGCTTGAAACCAGTGCATTTCTAACCAACGCCTAAGCATACAGATATTCATTTCACTTTTCACCAAAAATATATAAAATGCGATGATGTATGCGTGTTCAAAAGATAGATATCTTGTGTTGAAATAAGATACGTTACGGCATGGTTCCTTACCTTGTGACAATGACTAAGGCTAAATAAATTAGAATAAGATATTTTTGTGTTATAATTCAATTGAGTGGTATCTTATCTTTATATTTTCAGCAGGAGTTCATTGTATTTCATACAAGGTCTATTCAATTCATTCAAAACAAACAAAAAATAATAAGAGAAACGGTATTTCCTTTAAATACGAACTTTAAGGCCTTAATATTTTTTATAACAAGTCAATAAATCATCATTTTCTCGCAATACAATAAATTCTTGATCTGGCGGAAACCTAATATGAATCGTCACCCAACACCAATAGACAAAACTAATGTGTAAACAGGAAAACCAAACACCATAACGTATCTTATTATGCATAGACGTCACTGTGTTTGGATCCAAAAATTGAAAAAATCCGGCTTTGTTTGGGTACACTAGAATTGAATTCTCTAATTTCAACATATGTTTTGCAAGAATAAGTCAAAAACTAAGTCTTTCAGAATGGTCGTTTTTTCAGATTTTCATATTTCTAATTGTGCACTTTTTTGTAGAATGAGTGTTATAATAGCACATTTTTGTGTTTTCTGTTCTTAATAAATGTAAGACGTTAGGCCTACTTTAAATCCGTTTTCGGGACTAAACGATGAATATACATCATTTTATTAGCATTTTAGTGACCTTGGACAGGTGCAAGAAATTGTGCATTTTTTCGCTGTAGGGGTATGTGATACGAATGCCTATAAAATTCAAACAAGATCGCTGACCATCCATTTCTATTTTATTTTTCAATTGGTATTAACATGTAATTTCAACATATAAAATATAAATAAATTCTATTATTGGGAAAAAATTTGAAAAAAACTGGAGCATTCCCCCTTAATATTCCATTTTATTACCGTAAACAGTGATATTTGCGACTAGAAAAAATGACTATGTTCAAAGGAGCGGACAGATGTGCGATATCTGGCCGCTGTCAGGGTATTCAGATCTTACGCACGTGCCTTTCCGTGACGAAAACTTTAAATGACGTCATAAAATGCGCACGTAACTGCAACGTTGTTTACAGTGAATTCAGTCGTCGTGACGTTATTTTCGACCCTCTCAAGTGCGTTTTAAGCAATAAGTCTTTAAAATTGAGTTTGTTTCAACTAGAAAATTTATTCAAGAGTAAGATTTAATGATAAAACTTGCAATTTATTACTCAAAACGAACGTATAAAAATTATGCCGATTTGTACAGGGCACATCATCTTCGCTAGCCAAGGTTGAACCCACCTACGTTTGTATTCACCCTTGGCGGATTTAGTCCGATTTTCTTGAAATCGCGAAGCGCCGCCTAGCGGTTGTTCTGCTTGTTGTTTACGTCCATTATTGATGACGTCATTAACGCGCGTTGTCTTTCGCGTCATACGTCATGTGGATTATGTAAAAGTTAGCTGCTTTTTTAGTCGAATTGTCAAAAGTTAAATAATTCGTCGATAAAAGTTAGGGAATTCCTGTTTATTGCAGAGAAATTCTTAGGAAAAATCGCCCATCTTCGCGTTTTTGAGTTGCAAATGCAATGCTTTTTCCGCCTGTTGTCATGATTTGGTTACTCATAACAAATATATCAGTCGACAATCTGATTGGTTCCAGCGAGACCTCGCCAGGAGACCAAGAAAATCGGACTAAATACGCCAAGGGTGAATACAGAAACGACGTTACGTCGTATATGTCACCCTTGGCTTGCGTAGATGAGGGCACATCCATCTATCAATATTGTTGACACCGAAAGAAGTTCCGGCATTGTCAATTTTTTTCATGGAGTTATGAAA
This sequence comes from Fragum sueziense, assembly GCA_963680895.1. Classification (NCBI taxonomy): domain Eukaryota; kingdom Metazoa; phylum Mollusca; class Bivalvia; order Cardiida; family Cardiidae; genus Fragum; species Fragum sueziense. The sequence continues at coordinate 25,178,409 of OY804606.1, read as the reverse complement.
AAAAATTTAGCCAATCAAAACGCTCGAATTTTAATGAAATCAACTAATATTAAATTATATTTACATTGTGTTTGGTTTTTGTTTTATATCTACTAATAGGTCGAAACAATGGCGTTCCTAAAGCATACGTTCCACCCAGTTGACTACGTCATCTTCATAATGACGATCTTGATTTCCCTGGGTATCGGAATATACAACGCGATGTGTGGCGGAAAGGACCGAACCACTTCGGATTACTTCGTGGCTAGTCGTAAAATGGCGTTTATTCCTGTTGCAGTGTCCCTCATGGTTTCCTTCGAGTCGTCAATAATGATGCTTGGAACTCCTGCAGAGGTAGCACCATAGTCACAATATTTAATTACAAATGAGCGAGGATCTGGAAAAAACGTCCCTTATAGCATTTGAGAGAGCCATGTTTCAAGATCTGAGCCTGTAGCCTACCTATGTGCAGTCTGACAGGGATCCATGTTACTCTCGTATCGTTGTTACAGACCAAGACGAAGGTGTTGGAGAACAACATGGTTCCTGATCAGACTGCGTGTATATACGCAGGCTGATCTGGAACCATGTTGGGCTCAAACGCCTTAAGGGACCCTTTTCCATATCCTGGCTCATATATATTCATTGATATTTGTTCATTTGTTTGGAAAAGATTAAAAAATGTCAAAAGCTGTTTTCATGTATTTAATTCTTAAAGTCATCTTTACAGATTGTCGAAAAACTAAGTACATGTATATTGGATTATGTTGATATTCTTTTTAATACAATTGAGTGATCGTGGTAGATATATACTCGGCAAAACTGCTAACGCATCACTCAGATCTTTGTTAATAATTTTTTAACGCATCTACAGAATACATTCAAAATTTGCACATGCCGAGTACCACCTCTTGATAAGAAGCATATGGAATTTCATAGTAAATGCTGCAGTCTGTTTTGAAATATTGAACTTTCAATAAGGACACCCTTAATTCTAAAATTCATAAAATCTGAAATTTGATTGAAATGGGAAATTAATGCTTAACATTCAAACCTTTTGTATTGGCTGAAAGAGTTCCTTTGTAGAAAAATTGCCCTTCGTTAAACAAATCGACTGCTTTAATACTTTTGTGGGAGCGAAATTTATTCCCGCAGATCTAACGTTTCATCATTAGTGTCGTTGGTGTCATTGTTAGCGTCGACGGCGACGTCGGATACGTAGACAAAAACGTATCGGCCTATATCTTATGAACTGTGTGAGATGTAGTCTTGACATTTCACACATACACAGGTTCCACCATGAACTTTCATCTGACATCATTACATTTGACCTTGTGACATTGACCTTGAAAAATTGACATTTTCTTTTAAAAATGTGCCTCTATGCGAGCTACGTTGTCCGCGAACAGCCCTTGTTACGTTAGATAATGAAGTTATTTTTCCTGATTTCAATTTCACAATAAACCAGCTTTCAAAATCAATTTAAACAAAAATAATTGAAAAAGATCACAAGTTACACGAGCCGAAAAACTGTTTTGGTCCCCTTTTCGAATGACGCGGTCACACAAAAAAGAGAACTTAGAAATAGTATTGTAGATGAGTGCAGAAACTTGTGGGATAAACATACACCAAATGATAAATCTAAATCTTCGAAAATAAAGAAGTTATGCAATTTTAAAAAGTGATGCGTTAGCTCTTTTGCCGAGTATATAACTTATACCGTTGTGTTCAACACGTCTTGGAAACAACATGTCGACGTGTATACGTATATCTGAAAATGTGCACCAAATGAACTCAGAGTTAATTATTATATAGTTAGTTTATTAACATAAAACTGCACGACTGTTGCATTTTAAAGAAAATGTGCGATTCAACCGTAGTCAAAATAGTGTTTGTAACAAGTAGCTGTAACTGTTGTTCTTCCTAACCCCGTAATTACAGCTTAATCCTTTCCCCCAACAACTATGGCTTGGACTGTTCCAATTTGGAAGTTGCTGCAGACGGCAGATTGGAGTTTGATACAGGTGGGATTTGTGTACAATATAGCCAGGAAAATATTGATGAAAAAGGGGAAATTGCTGATTATTAGCAAAGATCTTACGACCACTTTTTTGTAAACTTTGTAATAAAACATTATGATTGCACGAGAAATCAGAATGGGCCAGTCAGGTTTGGTGTTACATGTAATTACGCAAAGAATGCATGTAGCAGTAAGATGGTTGATAATACGGTCTTGTTTGGGAAACGGTTTAAAGGGTGGGTGTTGTTGTTGTTGTTGTTTAAGAAAATCGACGACGTGTTGCTTTCTTGGCAGGTATATGTGTATGGTATACAGTGGATGCTCGTTAATATAGGATATCTAATATCCAACACGCTGTCTATCATCATTGTGGTGCCGCTCATCCATCCCTTGAAGATCACCAGTTCCTACGAGGTACGCTAACACACGCATTTGAGGCAGTCCAACCTAATGAGATACACGCGACGTCGGCATTTTTTCATGTGACGTTGTTCGCAAGTTCGTTTATTGTATCCGAACTTATTCTTTACAGGCGTTACACTGGGTCTAGTTGAGCGTTGCCGGTCGGTAAATGTTTGTGGAACTCTAACACGTCGATCAAGACACAGAATCGAGAAATACAATATGATAAACTGTCTTGCGACTTGCTTTTGCATTCCTTGCATTCGAAATGACCATATAACTAGCCCCATTTTCAGAATTTAGCCTTAGTATACTTCAATGCGGATGTTTCATATGATTTTTTTAAAAGCATTATGAACACTGTGGATAATCACGTGATACAATATTTTAAAAAAAAATCTTCAATAATTTTGTAATTACTAGACCGATTTGAATTCGGTTTGAAGCAGAGAATGTGGACAGACGTCACGCATTAGATGGACGTAGTTGATTTCTGAAAAATCGACTGATAAAAAAGTTATTGAAGATAAACCAAAATTTTGGTTTATCTTCAATAGCTTTTTAATCAGTTGATTTTTCAAAAATCCAACACGTCAAGTTTATTCCTGGCATTTTCCCATCTTCTCTGCTTCAAATCGAATTCAAATTGGTCAATTATTGAGAAAGATATTGAAGATTATCGGAAATTCTGAGTCACGTGATTATACATGTGATGAATGTCGTCCTTATTCTGTTACAGTACTTGGAATACAGGTTTGAGTCGCATGCAGTACGAATTCTCGGCACTGTGCTTGGCATTCTCAGTAACGTAAGTATTACTTTTAAATAATAAAAAATACTATTTGTGATCAGTCACACTAAAAAGGGCGTTATGCGAAGTCCTTTAACCCTTTCCCAAACAAGACCTGGTTTTGACGACCCTAATAGAAAAGGCTTGGGAAAACATTGAAACAAAAGAAGAAACTGCTGATAACCCAATATTTTCTGTGCAATATTTTACACAATTCCTATCTTTAATAACATCCATTTTGTCCTTTGTGGCAGTTTTTGAATTGGGTCACTCTAAAATTGTGTTGTTTGGGAAAGGTTTAAACAATTTTGGAGAAACGGACTAGACCCTGCAGAGTTCAAACAGATGTCGTAGATTCTATTTGACAAATTAAAATATTGCAAAACAGAGATTTAGAGAACTTCCCCAGGCCAAGACAGTCTACGTAGGCATTTTTTCGTTGCGTTACAAGGGTTAATAGTTGTAGTGATTTCTTTTTCTCTATGGAATATGGATTCGATCGTACTTAATCTATGTCTAGTAATCATTTTGCAACATTATGTCTACAATTAATTACCTAATGTACATCGGTAGAAACGTTAAGAACTGTACTATTGCTTTCTTTATTATTTTTACGACACAGGTTTTCATTCAGACACGTGGCAAAAGTGCAAATCGCAGCTTACCAACAAAAATCTCGTAACTGCAGCTTTAAATAAGCTACAGTTACGAGGTTTTTGTTGTAAAGCGACGATATTTTTGGAATTATATAAACTACAGGGGACAAGGGCGGATCAAGGTTTTTTTCCAGGGGGGGGGGGGGTCCGAAATTATTTTCCAGGGGGGGGGGGGGGAGTTCCAAGCTCAAATTATGGCTTAAAATGTAATAAATATGTAACATTACACTAAATTCATGTAGTCAAAATTCAATTTTCGGCCAATTCCGGGGGGGGGGGGGTCGGACCCCCGACCCCCCTCTAGATCCACCCATGGGGGATCTTGATCCGTTGTTATAGGTGGTCTGATACTAAAAATCTTTTTTTTTATTGACACCAGAAGTAGACCTTACGCAACTGTTTCACCTTGCAAAAATGCAGGGCAAATGTAAAGTCACGTAGGCACGCGCTTACTGCTATCAACCAATTTACCCTTTCCCAAACATCAAAATGTTGGTGGTACAAATTCGAAGCTGCTGCAGGCAACAGAACTGATGGTGATAGATAATGGGGTAGTGTACATTAACCATCTCCCAAACCGCCAAAAATTAGACTGTTCCTATTTAATAACTGCTGCAGACAGCAAAACTGGTGTTGATATGATAGATTTTGGGGTACAAATAGCCTAGAAAATATTGAGGCAAAAGGAGAAAATGCTGGTTATCAGCATTTTCTTCTTTTGCTTCAATGTTTTCTCAAGCCATTTGTTCTAAGGACGTCAAAACCAGGTCTTGTTTGTGAAAAGGTTAACACACAGAATATTGAAGCAAAAGGAGAAAATGCTGATATTTAGCACTTTCTTCTTTTGCTTCAATGTTTTCCCAAGCATTTTCTCAAAAGGACGCCATAATCAGGTCTTGCTTGGGAAAGGATTAACTTGTGATTTTTAGCTCCACTGGCCTTTCAGGCCAACGGGCTATTGTCATGGCGGTGTGTCCTTCGTGCGTGCGTCCGTCCGTCCGTCCGTCCGTGCGTGCGTCCGTAAACTTTTTCTTTAAAAATCTTCTTCTCAAAAACTACTGGATGGATTTCAACCAAACTTCACAGGAATGATCCTTGGGTGACTCTCTCTCTGATTCCTTCAAAGAATTTGGATTGAACCAGAATCACCTGAGTTATCTGCCCTTGAATGTCAAAAATAGCAGGTTTTGACTTTAGTTTTCTTCTAAAATCTACAAATATTGAACAATCAAGACAAAACTTTATTAGAATGATGCTGACTACAAGATCTTGCCTTGGTAAAATTTTCAGTTTGATCTGAATTATACATCATGAGTTATGTGCCCTTGAAATTGACAGAATTGCCATTTTTGGCTGTATTTTGACTTTGTTTTCACTCTAGCAACTACAAATATTGACTAAACAAGACAAAACTTTAACAGAATGATGCTGACTATAAGAGCTTGTCTTGGTAAAATTTTCAGCCTGATCTGAATTTTATAGCATGAGTTATGTGCCCTTGAAATTGCCAAAAATTGCCATTTTCGGCTCTATTTTGCTGGTTTTGTCTTTATTTTTACTCTAAAATCTACAAATATTGACCAATCAAGACAAAACTAAGACAGATTATATGTAAGCATTATTTGCTGCTTTGGTGTAATTTTCAGCCTGATCGGAATCTTACATCATGAGTTATGTGCCCTTGAATTTGACAAAATTGCTATTTTCGACTTTGTTTTCACTCATGTAAACCAATCAAGATGATACTTGGAAAGAATCTTGTTGACAACAAGATCTTGCTTATGTGTAATTTTCAACATGGTCACACTGTTAGAATCACAAGTTATGTGCCCTTGAAATTGACAAAATTTCAGTTTTCGACACTTTTTCCACTCTTGATGCCACGAATACTGACTAATATAGACAAAATTTGAACAAAATGATAGTGACCATAAGATCTTGCATGTTTTTAATTTTTGATTTGATTTTGAATAAACATACTTAATTATGTGTCCTTGAATTTGGCAAAATCACAGTTTTCAATTTTATTATTGCTCTAACATCCCTAAAATATTAGTCAATCATTTACTTTCTATTTACATTGACCACATGATTGCTGCTTTTGACTTTATTTTTGCTGTAAGAACCACAAGTATTCAAAAATCTAGTCAAAACTTGGATTTAGTATTATAAGAAATTCAGGCCTGTGGAGCAAATCAAGACCTTCAGGTCTTTCTAGTTATCACTAACACAATCATGCAGAGTAAATCAAATGAGTCGATTGGCTGGCGTTGAAACAGTGCACATGAAACGACGTCACTTTCAATTTTGGCTCAATATTTGGAAAATTGTAAGTCCTGTTGCGGTACACGACTACATGTAACCTAAGTTTTGATTGATTCTTTCTCACATTGGTTAACGATTAAAATCAAACCATTGGTGGGAGATAATTTTGTCCTAAAGGAAATTTGCTCCCATCGAGGATCGAGCCCGGGACCTCGTGTGGAAGCTAAATTGGATTTTCCCTAAAATTGTAGTACGAAATAAGGAAAATTCAGCAATTTTGGCCAACATGTGGGGGGGGGGGGGCTAAGCCCCCTAGCCCCCTGTTCCTACGGGTCTGTTGTATTTTTACAATTACAGGCTGTCTTTATGGGTATCGTTTTGTTTGGGCCAGCCATCGCTCTGGAGTCTGGTTAGTTTTAATATCTCTTTATTATTTCTTGACTATGTAATTAAAATACTTAATCGTCTCCAGCTTTATGTGTTTTTGTTACGGCTGAAATGCATTTTCTGTCGACAAAAAGCATCATTTATCACGTGCAAGTACTAGTTACGAAATATTTTTATTATCCACATCGTAAGACAATGCCATAATATACTATACTAGAGGAAAGAAGAAACGCAACAACTATTTTTTGTTATTTCTCTTAATTCTTTTATGTTATAGAGTAAAATTTGTTACTGATTATTATAGGGAAGTGTATCTTGATATTGATCTTTTTGTTTACGCCAGAACCTGTCTTATATTCCGTTTTTATTCACCTGACAGGGTGTGGCTAAGTAAACAGGTTATTCGACGAGTTTACTTCTCGATAGCTTGGTTGATAGAAGAGAAAAAGCGTGCGGCACGAGCATGAACATATTTCACATCGAAACAATGCGCTATTGTAAAATGTGTTGTCACAAAACCTCGTAGCTACAGATTGATTCACGCTGTAGTTAGTATGTTTTGCAACAATACCGACGAATTACCGCTAATCGAGAAGATTGTTTCTCCCCAAGCTTAAATGGAATGAACCGTTTACTAAGCTCCGCCCAGTCTCCCGAATAAAAACAGAATATACCTGTGAGATAACGTCAAAATAGACGTTTACATGTTTATCACGTGCAAACCTTTAAATGCTCAAACTTTACATAAAACTCTTTTGATTTGTGTTGATGCACGTCGACTCGACAAAAGGCAATAATTTTCGTTTGGATTTAATGCCTCCTATCATTTTGCGACTTATTCAAAGAAGGTCGTCCGGTAGCAATTGTGATGTTTACGAATAGAACATCTCAACCCGCAATTACTGCTGACTTTGGTGTACATCGTTTGACAAAATATTGCTTGAGATAACGTGTTAGAACAAACGGAACAACTGACGGTGGCCAGAAAAGCGGTCGTTAACGTCTAACGTCACGACGTCAGGATCATAACGTTCTCTTATTTTACCTACGTAAACAAATTCTCTTATCGAGAAAAACTGTTGGTGCCACTCATGAACAGTACAGCAATCAAATTTCAGCCAGGAATCGTTAACGTCAAATTAGATTGCGTGTAAGAACGAATTTAACGTTGTGGCCATACCACTCTCATTTAAACGCGTATTTATGACACGTGCAACCTGTGACCTTGACGAAACTTTGACACTAGAAAGTCAAATGATGAAGTTTTACTATGCATTGAAAAAAATAGTCGAATGAGGGTGATTTTGAGAAAGACAAAAACAAAACGTATGATCAAATCAATTTGTTGTTGCGTTTCTTTTTTCCTTTAGTATATATCGTCACTTTTCAACAAAAAATATGTCTGTCAGACCGTCGTCCAGTCCATTTAACAGTGCTTATATGTTATTAGAATAGTAACGTATCACTTAAGTTAGTATATTCATACTTCGTTCATTGAAAAGAAAAACGTCAGTGGGGAGTCAAATCCTCGTAACTCCAGCTTTTTCAAGCTGTAGTTACGAGGTTTTGACTCCCCACCAGCGAAAATATACATGACATTTGGTTAGTTTATGAAGTACATATGGGCCTACTTTTATCACTTCTTTTCCAGTAATCGGCGTACCCTTGTGGATGTCAATCATTGTGATAGCTTTGGCATCAACCATTTACACGTCCGTAGTAAGTAAGCCTACCCTACTTTGAAAGCTATCAAAGTCATACCATTTTTATGTTTGAATTGGTAATTATTTCATAATATCTATTTAGTTCAAATTATTTCCAACACTTTAAGTTGAACAACATTTCGACATTTAAAAATCAGGGATTTTGTGTTTCAAATAAAAGTTGAAAATGTAAGATTTGAACGTAACTTTGAACGATGCCCATGTGATTCTATCATCAACTTCCAAAAGGCAATATAAACCAATAATATTTAACGATTAAGATTTTTTACGATTTTTTCGTCTTTTATTACACAGGGTGGACTGAAGGCTGTTATATGGACAGATGCGTTCCAGAGTCTTATTATGCTAATTGGCTTTCTGGCAGTAATTATAAAGGTAGCGCCTATATGTACATCCTTTTCCCGTAATTAAGGTCTTAACCAAGCATTGAATTTGAAGAAATAGCATTCCTAAATTTATCTATTGGTACAGGTTTCAAACATTATCTTGGTCATCACATTTCATCAGGTTTCTAAGTAAAAAAACTCCAACGCGATACAATTAGAATCTGCACTTGTGTCCTTCTTATCAGTAATTTTGGCTGCGTTTTCTGTTTTAGCAGAGCTTTACATAAGCTGGGGTGTAGACATTCTATATTTTTATTTCAAATCCAAGCCCTATATTGTGGATACTCATTTGATCGTCTCGACGACAGGATTGAGTACCCACAACAAAGGATTTGATGAATAATATATTAAATATTGCATACATTTCGAAAGGACATCTTCCCACCTTACTTGTTTTCTGTTTTAGGGCACCCTCGTGATAGGTGGTGTAGATCAAACATGGGAAATAGCATACAGGAATGGACGGATTAACTTCTTCAAGTAAGATTTTATTTTCGTTTATTCATTAGGCTAATCAAAAATTTATTTATTCATTTATTTATTTTTAGTGTTTTTTTCTAAGCTTAGCTATATTTTTCATAGAAAAAAAAAAAACAAAAAAAAAAAAAACAAACAAACAAAAAAAAAAAAAAAAACAATTACCTGTTTACCTGTTTACCTGTTCCTCGAAGCCGCTATTAGGCTTTCGCCTCTATGGCCCGTTTCTTCTTGGTTTAGTTCTCTTTTGTTGACAATTATCTTTAAAATATTCTAACAATAACAATGGATAAGTGAGATATTGCTCATAATAGGTTAAGCTAGGCGGCCATACTGGAATTCAATATGGCGGTCATTCGGGTGTTTAGATTTAAACAATCATACATACACTTTTGTCAAAGAATGCATTTATAACATGATGGTAAAATACAAACTTTCTTCAAATTTATGAAGATCTACATCTTGTTTTGTCGTTTTATTCAGTTTCGATCCAGACCCAACTGTGCGCCACACATTCTGGAACTTGTTCTTCGGTAGCATTATTCGGGGGTTTGGTTTGACTTTCAACCAGTCGACCATACAGAGAATAAGTTCAATACCAACTCTGGAAGGCGCTAAAAAGTAAGTATCTGTACACGTACACCAAAATTAATCATGATTCTCAAGCTGAAAGGTCGAATTATGAATCCATTTAGACCTATGCTAAGTCATATTGAGATCTATAAAACATTCCGAATTAAACAAGAATAGTTAAAGTTGGTTTTGTTATCTCCACTGGCCGTAATATCTGTGTGTCCGTCGTGCGTGCGTCCGTCAGTCCGTCCGTAACATTTGTTTTAAGAATCTTCTTTTCAAAAACTACTGGATGGATTTCGATCAAACTTAATAGGAATGATCCTTGGGCGACCCTCTCTCAGATTCCGTTAAATAACTCTGATTGAAAAAGAGAGGCTGGAGTTATCTGCCCTTGAATGTCCAAAAATGTCAATTTTGACCATATTGACCAATGAAAACAAAACTTAGACAGAATGTTTGTGACAACAAGATCTTGCCTTGGTATAATTTTCAGCCTGATCTAAATTTTACATCACGATTTATGTGCCCTTGAAATTAGCTAAATTGCCTATTTTCAGTTTTATTTTGACTTTGTTTTCACTCTAGCAACTACAAATATTGACTAATCAAGACAAATCTTGGAGAGTATGTTGGTGACTATAAGATCTAGCAAGAGTGTAATTTTCAGCGTTATCTAAATCTTACATAATGAGTAATGTGCCCTTGAAATTGACAAAATTACCATTTTCTACTTTATTTTGAGTTTGTTTTAACTATATCAACTACAAATAAAGAATAACCAGGACAAAACTTCAACAGAATCTTACTGACCATAAGATCTTACATGCTTGTAATTTTTAATTTGATCTGAATCTTAAATCCACAATAAGGTGCCATTGAATTTGGCAAAATAGCGGTTTTCGACTTTGTTTTCACTCTATTTACATCCACAAATAATCATCAATATTGTCAAAACTTTGATAACATCTTGGTGAAGTTAAGATCTTGCTTTAGTGGTCATCTTAAGCTTGATAGCAAAATAATGTCCTGAGATAAGTGCTCTTGAATTTGACAAAATTGCCAATTGTGTCTTATCTACTAGCATGGGGCCCTTTAAATCCAGACTGCATTAAATCCTTGATGTAACAGCAGAGATGCATTTGCTTGTTTGCGCAGCCTGAACTTTTGAAATTGCATTCAACAAGACAAACGATTCAGGCCTGTTGAGCGCTTCCAGACCGCCAGTGCTGTCTAATTTATCTTTAGGAAGGTCATGTTTTAAATGATTTTAAACAATTTCTATAAATAGTCACGCATGCCTCTCTGATTTACCCTTTTTACAAGTTATCGGCCTTGTCCCTCATTAATAAAAATATTTTGAATCGATTATAACTGTTTGATATACCTCACGATAAATGACCTATCAGAGCAGCCCATGTTAATCGAATGGAATGCTCTGCCAGGTCAATTCTCGTCCGCTATACTCGCCGTACATGGTTTATCGCACTTTTCGACTGATTTCACCTCTGTAATCAGGACATCGATTTGGTCATTTTACGTCGAAAACGGGTCATAGTTGCTTTACAACATTATCCAAACATCTACAGTATAATAGATTCACAATTAAACGAGAATAGTTACCGTTGTTTTGCTTTAATTTTACGTAGGTATAGCGGACGAGAATTGACCTGGCAGAGCATTCCATACGATTAGCATGGGCTGCTCTGCCAGGTCATTTATCGTGAGGTATAAAAGAAATAGTCCTATAAAAAAATAAACCAAAACAACCGTAAGCTTTTCTCGTTTGACTTTGCATTTAAGCGATCACACACTCGGTCATACACCCAAACAATAGTGATCATCCAACGAAATCGTTGCTGCATTAACTATAGACATTGCCTGTTTCATGGTTTCCATAATAGCGATAGTCCGATCACGATGTCTTGGTACATGTTTACAAAATTTACCCGTGTAAACAACGCAATATCAATCTCCAAACCACTTGGATTTTGCATATGACGTTTCGAATTTTGCAATTGTATCACGTCTGCATAATTCTAAGCTACAGGACATACATGAAAAATTGTATTGAATATTTTCGCGTTTACTGAGGTAAAATATTCAAACATGTGCCAAAATATCGTGACTAAACTATAGTCATAGACTTTTTGAGGAAATTTAATTTTTAGTATTACAGCACGATAACCCTAAGGAAGTCCACCCAAATGAGATTCACGCGACGTCGAAATTTTCAACAATCGTTAACGTATCCGAACTAATTCGGGCGACGTCGTAAACGTTCGGCGGTGGAATATTCCACCGCCGAATGTTAACGACATCACCCGAATAATTCCAATGTCTCACAAATCTCATTAGGGTGGACTACCTTAACGTGTTTTTTTATCACCAACAGGGTATTATTACTGATGGCACCGGGACATTTTCTCGCCCTCTCGCTGGCAGTTATAGAGGGAGTCATCGCATACTCGTACTTTCACACTAAAGGATGTGATCCCATAGAATCTGGTCAAGTATCTAACCCGAATCAGGTGAGATTACAAACCGTTATTTGTAAGAATAGTGGAGATTGTGCATCATGGGATGGATAACTACGGATAAAAATAATCTCTGCTCTGGTCAAATATTTTACAATATCTTTTTTTTATATTTCTACGTAAATTTTCAAAGGGTCTGTTGCATGTACACTGCCTTGTTGAGCTCTTTTCTCAGATATATCAATTATTTACGGAATCCATTTACTTTTTCCAAAAACTTATCCCAACCAACAAGAAAACGAAGTGATAACAACTACGGCCAAAAAGCTACGCCTCTTGTAAGAAATTGTGCAGTAACTTTGTTATTTATGAGTCAATTTTCATGCGGTTTGTTGCATGCACCCCCGCCTTACTGAGCTCTTTCCTCAGATGTATGACTCATTTGAAAATCTCAAAATTGATCTCAACCGACCAGAAAAACGACAAAAATCAGATAGAAGTTTATGTCATCTCACATCGACTACATGTACTATACTGACGTCAAATAAAAACGCCTCAGCCCTAATAAATGTCCGTTTATTCAGTAAATCGGATTTGAAATTACAAATACTGATTTCCATCTGTAAATTTGATTATCTGTTGTTGAAAAATGATGATAAAGAAATTATCAAATTGTTACAGTTTACAAAAACGGCACATTTAAACAGAGCGGTATCAGAATTTCCATTTGAAAAGCAGTAGCGCGTGGTCCAAACTTTACTTGCGACGACAAAAGATACCGTAAAACGTCTTATTGGGTGACCACAGTTAGTGAATACTAAACCCGACGTCGATTTCAACGTCTCAAGCCTGAAACACGTATGACGTTAACGTAAGACAGCTTCTTGCATAACAGGCGTTATATTTGAGGTCTATCTGACTTTGGCAGATTGGCAAATGTTTCTGTAACTCTTACTCGTCGACCAAGATGCCTAATCGTGCAGTGCTAGACGTCAAAACGTCAGGCGGCTTGTTCTTGATTTTTCCCTTATTCGAAAATGGCTAAACTTCGAGCTCTATTTTCCAAGCAGTGTGTCTATTTCAAATGTTACTTGCAACAACAACAGTTGCCAGAAAAACACTTATTTTGCCACCACATTTACCGACTATTCGACAGAACGTCGATCAAAACGTCAAAAACCGGAAACGTACATGACGTTAACGTGGAGAATTATCTTGCTTTACAGGCGTTACGTAAGGTCTAGTTGAGCGTGGCCGATCAATAAACGTTCGCAGAATTCTAACGCGTCGGTCAAGACACCGAATCGAGAAACACAATATGTTAAACTGTCTCGCGACTTGTTTATGCATTCTTCGCATTCAAAACTGGCTATATTACGAGCTCCTTTTTTAGAATTTTGTCTTGAAATCCTTCAATTCGGATGTTTCACAAGAAAATCTTTAAAATCGTTGTTGCCTATCCACTAACACATGTTACTGTGTAAAATGTGACTAATTTCATCACGTGATATACATACACGAAGCGCATGTAGAAAACGTGACCAGTCACCGGAAAACGACATGTTAATAGATAGAAACGCATATTTTTCATTTGCCGTAATTGTCGGTCAAAATGATGATAAACAGTATACATTTCAACAACATTGTAATAGGCATAAGGAAAATAACGACAGATTTCATTGGAGCGTTTTTAGCTCCACTGGCCGAAGGCCAGCGGGGCTTATGTCATGGCCCTGTGTCCGTCGTCCGTCCGTGCGTCCGTCCGTGCGTCCGTCCGTCCGTGCGTAAACTTTTTCTTTAAACATCTTCTTCTCCATAACTATTGGACCAATTTCAACCAAACTTCACAGGAATCTTCCTTGCATGAACCTCTTCCAAATTCCTTCAAAAAAATTAATTCCGTGCAGAACTTGAATTTTAATCAAATAAATTAAATCAAATTTTCGAAAAATCTTTAAAAATTCTTCTTCTCCAAAACTACTGGACCAATTTCAACCAAACTTCACAGAAATCTTCCTTGCATAAATTTCTACCAAATTCCTTCAAAAAAATAAATTTCGTGCAGAACTTGAATTTTAATTCATTTAATTGATTTAAATTTCCGAAAAATCTTTAAAAATTCTTCTTCTCCAAAACTACTGGTCCAATTTCAACCAAACTTCACAGAAATCTTCCTTGCATGAATCTCTACCAAATTCCTTCAAAAGAATAAAATCTATGCAGAACTTGAATTTTAATTAATTTAATTGAATTAAATTTTCGAAAAATCTTTAAAAATTCTTCTTCTCCAAAACTACTGGACCAATTTCAACCAAACTTCACAGAAAACTTTATTGCATAAATCTTTACCAAATTCCTTCAAAAGAATAAAATCCGCGCAGAACTTGAATTTTAATTAATTTAACTGATTTAAATTTTCGAAAAATCTTTAAAAATTCTTCTTCTCGAAAACTACTGGACCAATTTCAACCAAACTTCACACGAATCATCCTTGCATGAATCTCTACCAAATTCCTTCAAAAGAATAAAATCGATGCTGAACTTGAATTTTAATTAATTTAATTGAATTAAATTTTCGAAAATTCTTTAAAAATTCTTTTTCTCCAAAACTCCTGGACCAATTTCAACCAAACTTTACAGAAATGTTCCTTGCATTAATCTCTTCTTAATTCCTTAAAAAATACTATGTAGAATTTAAATTTTGATTAATTAAATTGAATTAAATTTTCGAAAAATCTTCTTTGCCAAAACTACAGGACCAATTTTAACCAAACTTCACACGAATCTTCCTTGCATTTATCTCCTCTAAATTCCTTAAAAAATAATTTCCGTTTAGAACTTCAATTTTGATAAATTTTATTAAATTGAATTTTCGAAAAAAGTGTTAAACAATCTTCTTCTCCAAAACTACAGGACCAATTTCAACCAAACTTCACAGGAATTTTCCTTGCATGAATCTGTTCCAAATTCCTTCACGATCGGATGAAAAGGCCGTTGTGGGCTAGGCTTTTTTTCGCTATATGAAACAGTGTAATTTTAAGAAAATTTTAAAAACATTTCTGCTCCTTAATCACTTATTGGATTTCATTCTGGTGTAGCATGAATCTTCTTTGAATAGACCTCTATTGTATTCCTTGAAGAAGTTTGTAGTCTAAATGTCTAATAGCCAGTGGAGCGATACAGGGCCATCTTGGCCCTCTTGTTAATTGACGTCAGTATAGTAATTTTTTGTTTATTCATTTTTGTATGTTTTTATGTGTAAATCGATAAACGATAAATCCTCTAAACGCAACTGAACATCGAGTCATTAAAATACATAAACGTGTTTTATTGGGTACTCATTTGATTCGTCTCGACCAGACAATTCTAATGAGTTCCCAGAACATATAGTTTGATGAACAATAAATGAAATACTGTGTTTGAAGCTTCTTCACTCCCTCTTAACTATAGCTCTGGTATTTTCCAACAGATAGTACCGACAATGGTAATGGACATGTTTCACAACATACCAGGAATGGCGGGAATATTCATGGCTACGATATTCAGTGCTTCTTTAAGGTACATGTGCACATTGTTCTCTTTTATTCGTTGATTTCTAATGGATGAATTGAATAAAAATCGTCTTTATGAAATGAGCGGTTGGTTGGTTGGATTGGATAAATGTGTTCTGCGGTCGCGAAAAACATAAGGAGTTGAAATTATAAAACTTTGAAACTCAAGCCTATTTGATGTTATATCTTTTTAATGTCCACTAAATTGTCAATATGAATTTAAGACCACTTTAATTATAATATAATCGTACTATACCAGAACACATTCAGTATAGCTCACGATAAATGACCTAGTACAGCATCTCTATCGTTTACATAGGGATGCTCTGTCAGGTCATTTATCGCGAGCTATAATTTCATATCCGTGTTTAAAAAATCAACAACTTTAATGCATGAACATATTTGCCCAAATAACCCATCAATTGATCTTGACTTCATTTTAGTACGTTAGACTCGGGTCTCAGCAGCATGTCCGCACAGTTCTGGACTGATCTTGTTAAGCCACACACTACAGGCATATCGGAGGAGCGAGCATTGTTGATATCAAAATCATCGGGTAATTAGGTTATTTCATCTAAGACCTCCCCCCCGCACACAACAGCCTCCGGAAGTCGTCATTGGAGCCTAAAAACGCCGCTCAAACGTTTAGTATTTGTTATTTCAGTAACAGTACTCTCAATCCCAAAGCGTTTTGGTAACAATACTCTCGAACCCAAAGCGTTTTAGTAACGATACGCTCGAACCCAAAGCATATCGTACATATGAAATCAACAATGAAACTGGGAACGATTGACTGTAAATCCAATAAAATAACCATCTTACCGGCTATTAACGAATACATTCAATTCATAGTTTTTGTTCCACTTAAAACTTCGCTTTATCGCTGCATGTTGAATGCATGTGCATCGTCATTGTTTTCTCCGCATATTTAGGGAGCTTCGTTTTGATAATGTCGATTTGCGACTATTTTTAGTAACAATTTTTCATGTATACAATGTTGATTTCCCATACACCCGTTTTTGACTCCGGAAGTGTGTTCTGTGGGAACAGACTAAAACATAACTGAAAGGACCTAATTACTAAATAGTCGACATATTCAGTGTCACTGTGGTGCGTTGGTATAGGAAAGACTCATTAAATCGTACCTAAAACTGCATCAATTTTAGGTTGGTCCAAACTGAAAGGAATTGCAGAAGATAACCTTATCGTCGCTTTTCAACAAAAAAACTCGTAACTGCAGCTTAAAACGAGCTGCAGTAAGGAGGCTTTTCTTGAAAAGCAGCGTAATGTTACTTTCTCGGGTTATGTTACTGTCTAGTAGAATATTTAAAATAGCAAATAGATCTATATTTTTTAGCATTTTCTATCGAGATTTTCCATACATTTCCTGATTCTTAGGCTACATTTAGGAATTGCTGATGAAGAGATAACCATAGTTGAAAAGATTCTCAGTTCAGTATTGAAAATATACATGTATATCAGGTCCGTAGAAATTTCATATGGGGGGGCTGAAGCCTCAGTGTCCGAATATTGGGGGGGGGGGGGCTAATTTGGATTTTCCCTAAATTTTCAGTGTGAAAAAAGGAAAAATCTGCAATTTTGGCCATCTTTGGGGGGGGGGGGCGGCCTACGGGCCTGTATATACACAGAAATTATATTCATATCCAGCCATGCCGGGTAGAAACACGACGACTTTCTTTTAACAGACTGTTTTATAGCGTTTTATTATTAAACTAGTATACTAAAATCCGTTAAATCGAGGGATTTGGGACAATTTTAGCGCGACTATTCGTATAGAGTAAGAGGGCTATTCCGGACCTCCGGGCGTCGGTGTAGGAGTAATGCTTTGGTTAAGTTACCACGTGCAATTATCAAATCTTTGGTTCTACTAATGCCATTGCTCTGAAACCTTGCATATGCCTATACCATGATATCAGCCTCTAGGCAAAGTTTCGTTACTCGGACATTAAATTTAATTTAACCCTTTCCCAAACAAGACCTGGTTTTGACGTCCCTAATAGAAAAGGCTTGGGAAAACATTGAAACAAAAGAAGAAACTGCTGATAACCAGCAGTTTCTCCTTTTGTCTCAATATTTTCTGTGACATATTTTTCAAAAATCCTATCTTTAATAACATCCATTTTGTCATTTGTAGCAGTTTTGAAGTGGATCACGCTAAAATTTTGCCGTTTGGGAAAGGGTTAATGGATTTTTTACCCTTTTCGGACTTAGAGTTTATAGAAACATTCACCATCCAGCACTCAATTGTCCCTCTTTATTGTCCTGAAACAGCTCTTGTTATACATTCAGTTATTTCTAACATTATATTTTAAAAAATTCAAATGAGATGAACATGCCTCATGCAAATTAAACTTTCTTTGAATTTACATTCTCTACAGTTTAAAATTTCTTTTCAGTATATATGTTTGGTGGTATTGCTGTTATTATTGCCTTTATGATTGATCTGGTTGGTGGCACACTTATACAGGTACTTAGTTGTATTTCTGATCATTTGATCCTTAAAGAGACACTCAGTGAATATTTTCTCATAAATTTCACGTTTATTTTTATCTGAAACAGCATATTTTATTTTTTCTTATGAAAATTCTGAAAATTTCAAGTCAAAGTCTTGCGAATTTTACGATGAACATATTTATTAAAATAAACTCTAATTGTTGTAAACGACAGTTTATAATTATGTATATGGAATTTGTCATGAATCCCCTCTCAACTTTAGATGTGCTTTCATGACCTAGATATTAGCAACAATTAAAAAAACTGATAGCATTTAAACGCAATAGAATTACGAATCTTAGTACCAAAATAATGTACGTTTAAAAATGTTGTGGGAATGAAATGTCTCTCATATCAATGCAAGTATTTTCCTGATACTTTTATATCTTATTCACATACTGGGTTTTCACTACATGTAGTTCTACATTTGTCGAAAACCATTTGTTTTTTTAACTAAGTGCTTCATCTTAAATGTTTTGCAATGATCTCTGGATCCCATAAACATGCAGCGTTGTTTGTATGTTACGTGGAAAGCATTTGTGATTTCTGTCTCGAGCTAATTTTAAAATACCATGTAACATTTTCCAAATCTAATAGAAATGAACAATGATCTAGAAATATGGCATTTGTGTCATTTAAGACCAAGAATATATCCAGATCAGCCAGCCAAAGTGAAGTCTAATTTGGAATAACTTTTGCTTTCTTTAATTCTCATTCTAATTGCTCTATTTGACTTCAGATCACTGGCAGTATGCTATCCGCCTTCAGTGGACCTTTAACAGGACTCTTCTTGTTTGGTGCATTTTGTCCATGGGGGAACGCTAAGGTATGTCTTAGACTAATATACTAATAAATATACCAACGGTTATGTTTTAATTTCCACGCATTGTCCTCAATAGGCTACATAAACAAGACCAACTTATCTAGAATTTATTTCAATCATTTTGTGAAAAGTAAAGGATATTCCCATATAAGTATTTCTACTATCTATCCATCCACTCAATATCTATTTTGTAACACCATCTTTTAAAATGATATCAGCAGAGAAAACCACGTATCTCGTTTTTGTAAAATTTTAAAAGGGAAGGAACAAAGTGTAATAAATTTTCTCCAACTGAAGGGTTTTACTTGAAATTTGGACATATTGTTCACAAATATTGTGTCATTAATACTGATTAGTAAAAATATCACAAACCCACAAGAATTGTCTTAATTCGGACTCACAAGATTTTACTTTGAAAATCGCAAAAACGGACATACGAGGTTTTGCATTTACAACGACGACATATGCATCCGGGATATTTGGTATATTAGCGCCGTCCTCATTAACAGTATCAACTGTCTACACGAGTTCTTTTGAGTATTTGTTTGAGTGTATGCTGGTTTGTCGCCATGTTTTACCAAACGCAAAAAATTTGGAATGATCCAATTTGAAAGCTATTGTAAACGACAAAATATATGCCTTGAAAGGTAAATTTTGTGAATTAAATATAGCTCAGAAAACATTGAGGCTAAATGAGAAAATGCTAATCATCAGTATTTTCTTCTTTTGTCTCATTGTTTTCCCAAGCCTGTTTGCATTAAGGACATCAAAACCAGGTGTTGTATGGGAAAGGGTTAAATGACAATGTCCACCTTTTCTGTATTCTGTTTCTATTTTATCGTTTTGTATCTTTTTGAGTGTTATACTCCTATAAACAGCAAGTAAAGAAAATAAGATGGTGTATATCTCACGATAAATGACCAGGCAGAGCATCTCATTCCATTAGCATGGTTTTCTCTGCCAGGTTATTTAAAGTGAGGTATACTTTGCATCAGTTATTATGCTGTTATCAGAGCTACATTCTAATATTATTAGTCTAATTACAAACCCTATAATGTGTGTAGTCAATTGAATTGTCTCGATGGGACAATTCCAGTAAGTAGGCCTACCAACAATATAGGGCTTGATGAACAAGAAATGAAGTATTGCATTTCTAAAAACCTTTATCCACCTTTATCTGGAGCTCTGGTTATTGTTCCTGTTTCAGGGTGCATTCTGGGGTACGCTGATATCTGCCGTTTGCTCCTTTACCCTATCGCTTGGACAGATGATAACCCCGGGTGCGAAGAGGAACTACAAACTATCACCAGGTCCCATAGATCAGTGTTTTGCTGGTGAAGGTGTCTCTAATATAATGAACGGAACTGATGTCGTTACCACCGTCCTCAATGCTACTTTAACTGGTGCTTTCTCTAGTACGCCGGTACCGGAAATAATGCCGACACCAGAACCGTAAGTTGTGTTTTTATGGTAGGCCTAAATGAGGTTGGTTCATCAGTTCGAAAACTTAAACAAATGTGACTCGTCACGCTAAAAGGGACCTTATCAGAAGTCCAAAAATCTAAATTTTGGCAAAGTTGTCAGACTCAGCACAGGTCAACCAGATACCTTATGTGAGAAATGAACACATATTAAGATAGAGAAAACATTCCAGATTCAGACAATTACATAAAAATGAAAAGTATCGGCCCTAGTCTGGCTGCGCGGACTGCGAAGACTGACTAGGGTCGATATTTTTCATACATCCGATAAGGTCCCTGTTAGCGTGACAGGTCACAAACGTTTCTGTCATATCTCATATCTGCTTTAGTTATAGCAAAATGGTCTGTATGTCTTGGATTTCCTGTTTTCCAAATACAGACAGGTCAAACATCAAGAAGGATACTGTTCTTATTTACATATGGATCGTGTCTTTGAAAGTGCAACAATAATTTGGTATTTCGGTGGGTTCTTGTAATGACGTTCTATTTAGTCAGCGATAGAAATAACTCTCTATTCTATTGATCAATCAAAGCATTCTAATAACAGAAAACCCGAATTGATGCTTTTGTTATGGATGCATTATTTTAAAAGCTCTTTAAAAGCTGATTCCGGTACATTTCGGCCACTCGGACAGACAGGAAAGAACATAACGGTGCATGTACATGCGGTCTTGTATTATATACAACATAATAATGTTCTTTTGTTGTAATTCAGCGTGACATTTATAAATGTGACCCGTCACGTTAAAAGAGACCCTAAAGAAAAAGTGAAAAATATCGACCCTAGTCAGTCTGCGCAGTCCGCGCAGCCATACTAAGGCCGACAGTTTTCACTTTTATGTATTTTTTTTAATCCGGAATATTTTTCCTATCTTACTTATTTTTCGCATACGAGATCTGGTTGACCTGTGCTGGGTCCGACAAGTTTGCCAAATTTTGGATTTTTGTAGTGTGGATAAAGTCCCTTTTAGCGTGACGGGTCACAAATATTTAGTTCGTTTACATTTTAGGACCGGTTTTAGTCGTATATTTATGGTATCCTACCAATGGTTCGGAGCTATCGGAGTCTTCCAGACTATCTTGTATGGGTCCATCATATCCTTGTGCACAGGTAAAACTAAGGACAGTGTAAATAACACTATGAAGCCCTTCCCAAATTGCAAAATTTTAGGGTGATCCACTTGAAATACTGCCACAAATAACAAAATGGAAGTTATTAAAAATAGGATATGCGTAAAATATAGTTTAGAAAATATTGAGACAAAAGGAGAAACTGCTGGATATCAGCAGTTTCTTCTTTTGTTTCAATGTTTTCCCAAGCCATATATATTAGGGACATCAAACCTGGTCTTGTTTGGGAGAGGGTCAAGGTAGTCCACCTCTAATGAGATTCATGTGACAACATAATTATTCGGGTGACGTCATAAACATTCCGCGGTGGGACGTTCCACCGCCGGATGTTTACGACGTCGCCCGATTAGGTTCGGATACGCAACGAATGTGCAATGACGTCACACGAAAAAATCTGACGTTGCCTGAATCTAATTAGGGATGGACTATCCTAAATAAAAGCTGCATAAAGAATTGTCTCTCGCTCTCAGTTAAAGCTGTTTTTCATATGTTTCAGTCACTTTTTTTTGCTTGGGGTTGAAATTGGGTTCCATGGTCTTATTTTGTATTTGAAATACTATATACCGGTACTTTATTGTTCCTATCTTTTTTTTTCTTTCCATTTATCTTTCTAACCAGTTAAGAGGCCGCGGCCTTAGCGCAGTTGGTAACGCATCTGACCCTCATTCGAGAGGTCCCGGGTTCGATACCTGGCAGCGGCTAATACCCTTTCTGACAAAATTGGCACCCACCAATGGGTTTGAAATCGTTAACCTAAGTGTGCGAGCAGCTGGAGGCTCGGTAAGGGTGTTGTAGTAGTACTGGTTTGAGAAACAACAGGAATCCATGGGTAGGTGCTTCAGCCGCCGCGATATGACCCTGGTAGTTGAAAATGGCGTAAAACCCCAATAAACTCAAACTCTAAACAGTTAAGCCAAAATGAAAAAAAAAAAAAAAAAAAAAACAGACCTTTTGATCAGCTCGTAAATCAGGATTGCGCTTTGTACGTTCGTATAAAAAAACGTTTTTGTTTCTTAGTTATTACGGATTTCATTTGACCTGACACCGACTTTTATTCAAAATGCGTTTATATACATGTAGCGTATTATTCTTCAAAAAGATTTGTAGGGGCCTATCATAGTACACAGATATAACAGGTAGGCCTATACAAGAAAATATTGCTGAATTCTTATTCAAAAAGGCATAGGCGAGTTATTTATGATAATGATTTAACCTAAAGCTATGCCATGTGAATTGAAATCCGTAGCAATACATTGACATCATATCGTTTCAGGCTTCAAAAGGCCCGGTGAGGTGGACAAGAAATATCTCATCCCTTTTGTAGATAGGTTATGTCCGTTCTTACCAGAGAATGTTCGAAAACCATTTCGGTGTGGCTATAATCACTCACAGGTACTATAATTGTGTATCTTATAACTTCATTTATATCAGACTTAACCCTTTCCCAAACAAGACCTGGTTTTGACGTCCTAAATAGAAAAGGCCGAGGAAACATTGAGGCAAAAGAAGAAAGCTGATAACCAACACTTTCTGTTTTTGCCTCAATATTTTCTACGCTATTTCATACACAAATTCTCTATTTGACAAGATGCATTTTGTTGTTTCTAATTGTCAACATGCATTTTTTTGTCGTCTGCAGCAGCTTTCAAATTTGACCAACGTTGAATTTTGTCGTTTGGGAGAGGGTTAAATACGATGTCATGTGTTGTCTGCGCACAGCATATCCCATGGAAAATTAACTTGTCTTTTTTTACTCTAATAGACTGTATCACTTTATCCTGATTGTAATGATACTACTACTACTTCGTGGACTCTGACAAGATGTCTCCCATCAATGGTTTGATATCGTGAACCTATGCTGGGGAGCAGCTGGATGCTCGGTTAGGGTGTTGTGGTAGAACTGGAATGAGAAACAACAGGAATCCATGGTTAGGTGCTCCAGCCGCCGCGATATGACCATAGCAATTGAAAACGGCTTAAAACCCCAATAAACAAACATTGAACCACTTTGTGCATGTTGAACTATTGAAAGTAGCTTTACGTAATACGATCCCCTAATGCCAAAAACGGATAGGTCGGTATTCGGATGCCACCTAGCATAAAAATGATAAGATATTGTTTTATCATAATTATGACACAACAATTGCAATTTATTTAAATTACGAAAAGTAGAAGAAGTATATTTTAGGGCTCAGCGCAAAACTATTGTAACTACATTTTTTTTCTTCAGAAATTCATTTTTTTCTATTTTCTTTGTCTTTAGAAATGAATATATCATGTGTTATAAAACTGGGTTTCAATTATGTATAATTAAAAAAGAAATGTAGAATTTGGAAAAAATATTTTACCTCTTTAACTTTGAGATAGTCATTAATTTTTTCCCCATCTCCTATAGAATTTTACAAATAAAGTTTCAAAGTTTTGTACGAAGCCCTCAATTTGTAAAGGAGTGTATACGTAATTGCGTCAAGGAATGACTTATTATAAATCGCTGCTTTACAACGAAAACCTCGTAACTGCAGCTTAAAACAAGCTGCAGTTACAAGGTCTTCGTTGAAAAGCGAGACAAAATGCATTTCAGGAACAAGACGACGTAGATGTTTCAATGGAGATTGGGGAGAGAAAAGAACAAGATGCAAGCCAGGAATTAGAGACATAAATAATGGAAACAAAACCAATGCCAATATTTAGTCATAACTTTTGGGGCGTATTTTGCCCAAAAAATGTAAAGTCGAGAAGTTTAGGACAAGAATCGCCTGCATTTTTTTTTTTTACTTTTTCGCCTGAACCTTTCGTATGACATTTGTAGGACAATTAAAAAATGCGTCCTTACTTAATTCTTTTATGGAAGCGGTCCTTTCTTCGTGACTATTTTCATGTACTCCGCCCATTATTAGATACCAAATACTTCGTCCAATTTCGCCTTTATCTACTGTGTCATTCGTGACAACGGAAAATAGACGAGGACACCCGAATTTTAAAAAATCGGAATAACGTCGTCATTTTCTGTTGCCACGGATATCGCATCTCTGCAATCCAATGGTGAAATCTACGACGTAATTCGTTTCTGTATTCTGTAAATTGTGAATGTAAACTTAGATTTAACTTAAGCTAGCGAATATGCAGAATGATGTCTCCAAAGTTGCACGAAGTTTTAGGTATCTTATGATGGGTTGAATACCGTAATGGCAAAGAATTTTGTGGTAAAAATAGACATAGTTTGCCTTTATGTTTGGATAACCCGTCGGTGTTGTTACAAAATCTCGCAACTACTATAGTACCAGCCGAAAATAACAGTGACGTAGGCTAATGTTTACTACTTGATAACCAATCAACTCTGTCCGTATTTGTAACGGTGCAAATCAGACGAATTGATTGGTTTTGCAGCAGTAAACATCAGCCTACGTCACTGTCAATTTCGGCTGGGACTATTGTACATACTATTTGTTTGTCCGAAATTACGTCATGGTTAATGGAAAAATCGTTCCTTATTGACTGTTGTCCGAGTATTATTTTCCGTCGAAAGAGTGCTTTGGTTCATTTTACGGTGATGCGTTCATTAATTATTCGGTATATGCATTTATGGTTTTTTTTTTGCTCTGTGAAAGTTAATTGCAGTCTTTTATCATAGAATTTGATTCAAGTTTTTGTCTACCTTGCGTCATTAACGCATTTATTCGACGGCAAATTTTAGACTTTTCCAAATCCAACGATGTTGCTGACGTTCATTTGTATATTAATTTTCAACTTAACCCACTCCCAAACAAGACCTGATTTTGATGCTCTAAGAAAATAGGATTGGGAAAACTTTGAGGCAAAAGAAGAAAATGCTACTAATAAGAATTTTCTCCTTTTGTCCCAATATTTTTTGTACTATTTTTTCCATAAATCACATGTTTCAGCATCCATTCTGTTTTGGGATCAGTGAAATAGGATCTTGTAGCATTTGCGACTACCGAAGAACCCGATCAGATTGTGGCTTATTTCAACACGATCAGATTATGGCTTATTTCGCTTTGATCAAGACTTCTACTACATCCTTATATAGTTATTACAGAGTGTAGAATGCAAAGCTGATTTTTATCAGTTTGAGTCGATGATTTATAAGGGACTGGCGGCCATTTTGAAATGGCGGCATTGCCACTTCCGGTCGCCATTTCAAAATGGCCGCCAGTTCCTTATAAAAGATGGCAGTCCTATAAGAGCGTCGCCATTTTGATTGTGAATGCGGCCATTTTGAATTGAGGAGTACCTGTCGTTCCAGGTGGACGTATCGCACCTGTTCGAGATTTCAAAGATGGCTGCCTAGCAGCTGTTGTCAGAGATTGCGCCTTTATTGATTCGCGTCCTTAGCAACGTGATGGCGGGTCGTTGAAACGTGGAGTTCTTTTCAATAATGTTTCCTTGAGAAATGCTAAAAACCCTGTATCTAGAGTTTCATGCGAGCCTAGATACGAGGCTTTAGCATCAATCGAATCAGCGAATTCTTTTCCATGTATTTCCTTGAGAAATGCTTAAAACCCTGTATCTAGAGTTTCGTGTGAACCTAGATACGAGGCTTGAGCATCAATTGAATCAGCAGGTTCTTTTCCTCCAATGTTTGCGAATGTTTGAGAAATGCTAAAAACCCTGTATCTAGAGTCTTATTCAGACCTAGATACGAGGCTTTAGCAGCAAACTGTTCATAGAGCTGTTAAATCAAAGAGAAAAGACCTTGGTTTTAACACAGTGTGATGTGAAGAAGCAAGATCCATTCTTTTTTATTAATGTGCAAATGAGACATTCAACATATTGCATTTGACTAGCAGCAATGACACAGGCCCATTTAGACTTCAACAATTCATTGACTTTGTTAGAGGGATATGGATTTTCGGACATTGTTTGGTCACCAACCTCAAAAACCATCACGTGCATGATTGATGAGAAAATGTCTTTAGTAATTTTCAAACGCAAACACAGGCTTCGTTTCACTTTGAGAAAGGGCACTCAATCACTATCACTTTCTCAATCAACAATTCAGAGCTTGTATGATTTAAAGAAAAGCATAGATCTTTTGTGTTCATTTTTAGAAGGACGCTGAAAGGAATTGAAGATGACTAGCTGCACATCTCTCGGATTAACATTTCATCATCCTGACTTGAAATTCTATGAAGACAGATTGAAAACGTTTGACTCTTGGTCTCTACAGATAATACCAAATAAGTATGAGCTTGCTTCTGCAGGGTTTTCATACATTGGAAAAAGTGACATTGTTGAGTGTTTCTCGTGCGAATTAAGATTGCATCGATGGAAAAAAGATGACAATCCTTTGAAAGAGCATACAAAACTTTCTCTAAATTGTTTTTTTTTATTAAAATGATAACACAACCCAATAACGAAATAATACAAGGATTTGATATCAGCTCGAAGAATAACAGGTTTCTAACTCCGTGGAATTGAGTTCCTTCGTTGGACCTGAAAAATGTATAAAAACGGTTATTTAAAAACGTTATAGCATTTCAAAATTTGAATTCAAAAGTAACCGCCGCATTTGAATTCAAATGTAACCGTTACTTCTGAATCCATTTGTATATAAAGACAACTCCAGCACCTCAACCCATTCAGTCTTTGCGATTACATGCTAGAGATCACAACCATGGCGTCAATGGAAAATGTACTCAGTCTCGAATTTAAACAAGATGACAATAGCTCAGATTCTATGACAACCAACCTTGATGAGACGGAGTTTGAAAGTGATCCAATGGATTTTTCTATCACAAACGGTCCCATGACATTATTGATGAGATCTTATTTTGATTTTATATATGCTAAAGCATTGGGTGAAGTGAAGGATCTGGTGCGAAAGAAACATTGCCATGGCTGCTCCATCGACCATCCATCACAGAAAGAACATACCTGTCTCTCACATTCCGATGATGAGGATGAGGGATATTTAATTGACTTTTACTTTGAAGACATGCTCAAAAGAAGTTGATGAAAACGAGATCCTCAAATCATGGGAGGATATCATGAAAATATCAAACATTTCAAAAGAACTATTGGAGTTACATAAGATGGTCATATCAACCAGGGAGTTTTTAGACACAATGAAAACTGAACAATGGCAACGAAAAATGAAAAAAAAAAAAAATGGTGATTACAATCATTCAATTGGAGAACAGACTGTTTCGTGTTTAAAAAAATCATATTTCAATTTTGTGACATTTAGATTTTAGATTTTGTATAATTGTGTTTCCATATTTCATTAATGTCATATCAACCAGAGTTTTTAGACACATTAAAAACAGTGGAAATGAAAAAATGAAAATTTTTGTTTATTATCA
Source organism: Fragum sueziense (assembly GCA_963680895.1). Taxonomy (NCBI): domain Eukaryota; kingdom Metazoa; phylum Mollusca; class Bivalvia; order Cardiida; family Cardiidae; genus Fragum; species Fragum sueziense. The sequence continues at coordinate 25,150,450 of OY804606.1, read as the reverse complement.
TCTTTCAATTAGGGAAAAGACTGTTTCATGTTTAGAAAAAAACATATTTCAATTTTGTGACATTAACCATTTTGATTTTAGATTTGTATAACTATGTTTAATTTGATTTTATATTTCATTAATATCTATTTTTATGAAATGCTTGTATGTATAGTTGCCACATTTCCAAATATGTATTTCAACAATTATTAAAAGGACGTGAAATAGATTACTTCGTTTTTAAATCAATTAATATTAAAGTCCCTATCTCATGAAATGAACAAAGTTTGAAACAACAAATAAAAAACAATGTGAGAAAAGAAGATAAAATGAATTTTTGTTCTTTTCATACAATGTTTTTATATCAAGTTTTGTTCTCTATATCTTATTCCTTCCTAAAAATTTCATCCAAATTCGAATTATCATAAAAACAATGTGAGAAAAGAATTAATTGAAGTACTGTTCTTTTCATACAATGTTTTTATCTATAGAGCCCCCCCTTTTTTTTTTTGGTTAAAAGTGTCCCGAGAAAACGTTTGACCTCAACCGTTTTCTCTCCACATTTTTATAATTAAACATTGAATCATTTAGTGTTGATCATGGATAAAGATCAGAAGGAAACTATTTTAGCCCAATATTATTATGACGTTAAAAAACCAGCAAGTTACCTCAGAGCAAAAAAAATATGGACGATTTTGGAAAAGAAATACCCCAAAGTATTCACAGTTTATTTCATCCAAAAATGGTTAAACAACCAGGATTCATATGGCTTACAAAAACATGTGAGGCATAGATATAAAACTGCACGTGTGGAAGTTTCAGGATTGAATGATCAGGCAGATATTGATTTAATGTCTGTTGAAAACATTTCAAAGTATAACGATGGAGTCAAATTTTTATTAATAGTCATTGATATTTTTTCACGCTTCCTTATTGTAAGACCTTTAATGAACAAGAAAACGAACACAGTTGTTTCTGCAATGCGTGATGTTTTGACTGAAAGACATTTTACAAAAATCAGGTCGGATAAACGAGGTGAATTTTTGTCCAATAAATTTAAATCTTTATTGAAAGATAAAGAAGTTTACTTTTTCATCACACAAAATGTACCAAAAGCAAACTATGCCGAAAGAGTTCAGAGAACATTAAGGAACATGATTTTTAGACTTTTACGTCATCAGAGGAATTATAGATATCTAGACTCTCTACAAGATTTAGTGAATTCATACCGAACCAGTTTACAGTACAATGAAAACGAGCAAAAAAAAAAAAAAAAAAAAAAAAAAAAAAATAATTAACTTAGTTTTTACAGATATGATTCCTCAACAAAACGATATCTACCTTATTGGTATATGAATAAAAAAGACTTACTTCTTCTCCTTTGAAGATAGAGTTGTATTTTTCGAATTCCGACAGCATGTTTGTCAATTCTACAAACTCGTCTTTGTTGAAGGAGACCGACTTCACTTTAGTGAAATCGAATTTGCCTTCCTCAAAACACTTTTTTGTGTCGGAGACATGAATGTAAGTGTTTCCCCTATAGGGGGAAAACGTAACTTCCTTATATTTTCCGAATCGTTTGGAAGCTTTTATTAATTTTCCGTCATCCGAATGCTTCAAACGGAAAACCATGATTATATTACAATCGAGCACGAGTTGGCGATGAGAAAGGTCTTTGACGTTTATTCATACTCATATTAACTGTCGCTCATTTCTAAAGAAGTGCTAGCATTGGTCAATTTGAAGGAAAAACACCTAGCTTAATAGTCCAAGATAACATATCGCCACCTCATTGGTCATTTAGAAAAAAATGTAAACATCTTTGAGATGTTTATCTCTTTGCGCATCATTACATTCAACTTTAAATACTCAATTGATATACACCCCGTAGTTGAACCATCAACTGGTTTTCATCCTTTTCACGAATGCATTCCATTTCACTAATTATATGTTTACATTGCATAAACTAGAAGTAATTTCTCTAACCTAATGTAAAACATTGAGTGAAAAGGAGAAAATCTTTTACTCAAAATATTTTCTATGTGTTTTTTTACATATAACTAGCTTTTGATGAGTACTTTTTCTATCTTTGACTCATCCAAATAATATGACAATTGAGCTAGATAGACTAAACTTTATATATACAATATATCGTATTAAGTACTAGAGATACTTTGATTAATTTTTACGTAATATATTCTTCGCACATGCGCAGATCGACCTTTTCTCCTCCAACACCAAATCGCCATTTTGTCAAGTCGAAAACAACTGAAATTCCCAGAAAAATGAAGCTGCTCATCGTAATTCTAACATATCTTACCGCCATCAACTGCGTATTCATTGATAGACGGTGCAGAGAGTTGGGCCAGGTCCTAGATTGTGACGAGTTGGCCGGGAAGGAAGATTATGAGGGTTCAACTATCAGACTAGACATTGAGAGGATCGCTTTCTTAAGACTGCAGGGGACACTCGACTTACAGAAATTTCCAAACGTTCATCATCTCACTATCGCTTATGGGGACATAGACTGTCAGCAGATTAAGAACTATAGAGGGGTTTTGGAGTTGGAATGCGGTGATCGGCCCCCAAAATTTTGCACGGTTAGCATATTCTCATCTTGATTCATAATTCCAGTGTTTTTATACCATTCACTTCGAAAGATATTGTTTTACCTGTGTCTATCTTAAAACTCAACGACCACTTCATGTTACCTAAACTTATCTTGATTATACTTTAACAGGTTGATGAAATTTCCTGATCAGGCAATATTGCTCAAATGGGTAATTTCGCCAACCTGTTTAAACCCCAACCTCTTTACTCATTACAAAACTATACATTTAAGGATGTTGTAGATGACCACTTTGATTATACTTTAACAGGTTGATGAAATTTCCCGATCAGGCAATATTGCCCAATCGGGTAATTTCGCCAACCTGTTTAAACCCCACCCTCTTTACTCATTACAAAACTATACATTTAAGGATGTTGTAGATGACCACTTTGATTATACTTTAACAGGTTGATGAAATTTCCCGATCAGGCAATATTGCTCAATCGGGTAATTTCGCCAACCTGTTTAAACCCCACCCTCTTTACTCATTACAAAACTATACAATTAAGGATGTTGTAGATGACCACTTTGATTTTAGATGAAATTCTACCTATTTGATAGAAAAATATTATTGGAAAAGGAAAAAATTGTTTGTCTTAAACAGTTTGCTCGTTTTCCCACAATGATTGATGAAGTCGTTTTCTCACAGTGTGCTCATTACACTCATTAAAAATATGATATTGAATAAAAGGATATTATTTACTATTCCAGAATGATGATTCAATAACGACAGTCACAACGGCAGAGCCGATCACCAGTTCAACGACCAGCACCACTGGAACAACACCAACAACGGACTTGGGGACTTCGACTGAAGATTTGACAACAGACAGATGGACGGACAGGATGACTTTTGAGACCACTGACAGGACCGGGTACAGGACGACTGACCTCACCAAGAAAACGGAAGAATTAAAAACCACAGGTCTTTACCATTTTCATTCATCAACATACAACTTAATTTTAGAAAATTCAACCAACATAAATATTTCATCTATTGGCGCACCCCCTAAGAAAAATCATTCATTACTCATAACCATTAGTTACTGTATCCATCATTTCATCATTTTTTGTCATTCTTTTACTCGGATGTTTTATTTTTTGCTTGAAAAACCGTATGCAAAAAAGATCAAACGCATCCGATATACCTCTCCATTTGTTTGGAAGGGAAAATGAGGAAGTACTATTTGATCGAGCAAAAGTCGAAAAAGAAATTTATGCTTAACCCTTTTTTATTTCTTTAAAGGAAGTGGTAGATGAAAACATAGAATCAATTTGAACCCATTTCCATATATAATTAATCTTTTATAGTCTCTTGTGGAATGGAAGTTTTCAACAATGTTTATTGTCTAACATAGACCTTGAAAAACAATAAAATTTGTTAAGAATTACTGTAAAGAACATCTTAGAACATGGTGTAAAAATTTTGTTGTCTGCTAATACATTAAACTAAATATTGAGTGTTAATACATTTTTCTTTTACATGCAATATTTCTATAATCTTTTTATTTAATAGTGCTTTTCCACCATTTTAACATTTCAGACAATCATCAAATCATCATAATCATCATCATATCCGTCATTCTTGCACTAGTTGTCTCCGCAATTATTGTAAGGTGTATTTTCCGCAGATGTAGGAGGAGGAGAACAAGGATGGATATAGAGCTGGGGACTCTTCGTAGATACCACCCTCGAAACTCTGATGAGGAAATTCATTTTGATGTTAGTGAATAATCATTTTTTAATTCATCGATATTAAAACGATTTTTTTCTGTTTTATCAGGTCCATTCTCATAGAAGATCAACTTTTGATGTCTCTAGTAGAAAAGGGTTTTAGAAAAAATTGATGTAAAAGGAGTAAATGAGGTTATATTTCTTCTTTTACCTCAATTTTTTCATGTTAAAAAACAATTTCTATTATCAACATCCAATTTGTTGTTTGCATCAACTTTTAACACCACCCCCTAATTGTTTTATTGACTTGGAAAAGGATAAATAAAAATCAATCCTTTTTTTTATACATTTAAGTTCGTTTCATTGTGACAGCAATTATATCATCTATCATAACTTGGATCCTTCATGAACTTTCCGCAAAAATCAATGGGCCATGACCAAAATACGATATGCACATTTCCACTTGGTAATGAGTTCACATGTGAAGTTTGAACAAAATTGGTCTAGTAGTTTATGAGAAATAGAGCGGACAAAAAATTGAAAAACCGATCAACACATGTTGATTTCGCGTAAAATGGCAATTTTCAGCAAAGGGCCATAACTCATTCAACAATCAATGAAACATCACCAGAATTTGATTTGCACATATTTGAGAGCCAGTAAGCATAACTGGAAATTCTTTTTGAATTCTGTCCATTAGTTTCCAAGTAATTGAACGGACAAGAAAATTCACTCAAGGGCCGTAACTCCGTCAAAAATCAATGGATTGTAACAAAAATTTAGTATGCACATCTCAACCTAGTAATAAGTTCACATGTGATGTTTGAACAAAATTGGTCCAGTAGTTTATGAGAAATAGAGTGGACAAAAAATTGAAAAACCGATCAACACACCTTGATTTTTCGTTAAATGGCAATTTTCAGCAAAGGGCCATAACTCATTCAAAAATCAATGAAACATCACCAGAATTTAATATGCACATATTTGAGAGCTACTAAGCAAATCTGTAAAGTTTTTATTGGAATCCGTTCATTAATTTTCAAGAAATTGAGCGGACAAGAAAATTCACTCAAGGGCCATAACTCAGTCAAAAATCAATGGACTATGAACAAAATATGATATGCACATTTCCACTTGGTAATAAGTTCACATGTGAAGTTTGAACAAAATTGGTTTGGTAGTTTACGAGAAATAGAGCGGACAAAAAATTGAAAAACCGATCAACACATGTTGATTTCGCGTAAAATGGCAATTTTCAGCAAAGGGCCATAAGTCATTCAAAAATCAATGAAACATCACCAGAATTTGATATGCACATATTTGAGAGCCAGTAAGCATAACTGTAAATTCTTTTTGAAATCTATCTGTCCATTAGTTTTCGAGAAATTGGGTGGACAAGAAAATTCACTCAAGGGCCGTAACTCTGTCAAAAATCAATGGACCGTGACAAAAATTTAATATGCACATCTCCATTTAGTAATGAGTTCACATGTGAAGTTTGAATTAAATTGGACCAGCAGTTTAGGAGAAATAGAGCGGACAAAAAAGCTACAGACCGACAGACAGACAGACCAACGGACCAACGGACAAGCTGACTCCTGTATACACCCAAATTGAATTTGGGGGGTATAATTAATGTAAAGCAAAGTACATGTACTAAATTTGGGCAAAAAAAACCCCATAGAATCAAACTTTGTGATTTGAATTATAAGATTCTGATTATAACCAGGGTATACATGAATTTGATAGCTAGTATCTTTTCTCTTTACTTGACCCTTTCCTTTATAAGTTTATGATTTTTAATATGAAAGGTTTCAGATAAGGGTAAAAGAATAAATGCATTTATCAAGCATTTTTCTATAAAATGTTGTCACCATGATCCAATCATTGGTACCATGGCTTCAACATGGTCTGATATACATGAACTCAATTTTTTTCATCATCATCATCAGATTTGATCATCATTATTTTGTGATAATTTAGTCATCTAGCATTCAGGAAAGATTATAACAAACTTCAATATCCAACAAGTCTATACATCATATTTTCATCCAACTTTATCAAATGGAACTCTACAATTCTTCTTACCACAACATCTAATAAGGACCTTTTAACATGCCATTCATATTGATTGAAGCGGTCTGCTTATAAATATCGAACATCTTTAACGAAACTCATGGTTTGCCTCAAGACACTTAAAAAGAAATGTAATTTCAATAGTAAAGATATTTCACATTTCTTTATTCTGTTCAGATTATGTATTTGAAGAGAATGAAATGCGGTTTGCCCCTTTTAACTGTTTATTTTTTGTTCCGCAAAAGCTTTTATCCGCGATTAATGATTAATAATCGATTACTTACCCCCTAATTAATGATTAATAATCGATTACTGAGGTATTTCTCAGTGAAAGTAATTTAATTGATTAATAATCAAGGGTGCATTGATCATTAATTTAATCGATTACTTTTTCAAGTAATCGACCCCATGTCTGAAGCATAGCTTGATCGAAATATTTATTGATAATGGATAAACACGAAGCCTAAACTTCACGGGGTTTGTTTATACAAGAACGGAAATAGGAGATTACAGTAAGACTGTTTGTGTCCGAAGGATTGATTGCCTTTAGTTGGAAGAGTTCAACTAAAATTTAACCCCTTCTCAAAAACGATGTATATCTGGAGTTGGGTGAGATGAGCAGACGATAAAAATTGTTGTCGTTGAAAACGAAAAAAGAAAACGTTGTGGGAAAGGGAGAACATATTCTCCTTTACCTTCAACGTTTTCTTACACCGCTTCTGTGTACATCTACATGTAGTTTATATTCTAGAAAGGAATGGTGTACTCTTTGGAAAACATGAAACGTCTCATGTGAACAGGAGAAGATACCCCTTTTTGATATTTCTCTGATAAACAGCGATAATGGAAATGAGTTTGAGTTTGATTTTATTGGGGTTTTACGCCGTTTTCAACTACCAGGGTCATATCGTGGCGGCAGGAGCAACTACCCATGGATTCATGTTGTTTCTCAAACCAGTACTACCACAACACCCTTACCGAGCCTCCAGCTGCTCGCCCACGTAGGTTAACGATTTCAAACCCATTGGTGGGTGACAATTTTGTCAGAAAGGGTATTAGCCGCGGCCGGGTCTCGAACCCGGGACCTCTCGTATGAGGGTCAGATGCGCTACCAACTGCGCTAAGGCCGCGGCCGATAATGGAAAAAAAATATTTCTACAGACAGTAGAAAATCTTAAAATGGGATAAAATGCTATAGCTTCTTTTCATGGAAAACCTCGTAACTACAGCTTAAAACAAGTAGTAGTTACGAGGGTTTTCATGAAAAGTGACGTTTTGTTCTATACTTTCCATATTTTCCCAAAGCTTTTGAAATCCAAATCTCATTTAGAAAAGGGTCGATTTGTTGGATAGTGCAGCTTTCAAACAAATAATTTTGTCGTAGGGTAAAAGTCGATGGTGGTCTGTATTCTATTCAAGTTCAATGGGAAACGAAGATAAACACATCGATTATCCATTTCAAAACCAGCATAAATATTATTCTTCTGGATTGACCAGTACTTCAAATTGCTAGCAAAGCAAATAAATCCTCCCATCATATCACCTGAGGCATTAAACCATCCCCAAATAACACCTTATGACTCGTGACGCTTTTGGATAAATGTGCATAAATTCATAACTCAATTTCTCACAATGTTTTATTAACCAGAATCAAACACGTTGTCTATTACAATTTTGAGAGCTATCATTGCATGGTGGTTTGAAAATAAAGTAATACAAATCGAAAAAATCATCGCTTGTAACATTTCAAACATGTCTCAAATGTGATGGACTGAAAACATTGAGGGAACTTTTCACAAGCAAGTTGTTATATTCTGATTTTTTTCGGGAAACAGGGCGGAGCCTAGTAAACGGTTCATTACATTTAAGCTTGAGGAGAAACAGCCTTCTCCCTTAGCGGTACATCGTCGGTATTATTGCAAAACATTATAACTACAGCGTGAATCAGGCTGTAGTTACGAGGTTTCATAACAACTCATTTTAAAATAGAACGTTCTTTCAATTTCGAAATGTGTTCATGCTCGTGCCGCACGTTTTTCTCTTATATCAACCAAGATATCGAAAAGTAAACTCGCCGAATAACCTCTTCGCTTAGCCACACCCTGTGAGGTGAATAAAAATGGATTATACATAGGTGAAAGAGGAAATTGTTGATTACTAACATTTTCGTCTCATCGTTTTCTGAACAATAATTGACATAGATATTGACATCGAAATTCGTCATCTACATCTGCGTTTAAATTGAAACGCTCATAACAGTTTATCGTTTTAAGAAAGGGTTAAAAATATATCGGTCAACTCAATTTCGCGACAATGGATAACAGAACAAGTACAGTAATGCGATTCAACAAAGTTACTTAAAAACTACAGTAAAGCGATTTAAAATTATAACATGTTCACATTTAGATAGGTCTTCATTTTGCTTATGTTACGGTTTGGCAAACATTGGAGGAAAAGAACCTGCTGATTCAATTGATGCTCAAGCCTCGTATCTAGGTTCACACGAAACTCTAGATACAGGGTTTTAAGCATTTCTCAAGGAAATACATGGAAAAGAATTCGCTGATTCGATTGATGCTAAAGCCTCGTATCTAGGCTCGCATGAAACTCTAGATACAGGGTTTTTAGCATTTCTCAAGGAAACATTATTGAAAAGAACTCCACGTTTCAACGACCCGCCATCACGTTGCTAAGGACGCGAATCAATGAAGGCGCAATCTCTGACAACAGCTGCTAGGCAGCCATCTTTGAAATCTCGAACAGGTGCGATACGTCCACCTGGAACGACAGGTACTCCTCAATTCAAAATGGCCGCATTCACAATCAAAATGGCGACGCTCTTATAGGACCGCCATCTTTTATAAGGGACTGGCGGCCATTTTGAAATGGCGGCATTGCCACTTCCGGTCGCCATTTCAAAATGGCCGCCAGTTAAATGGATAATCGATGTGTTTATCTTCGTTTCCCATTGAACTTGAATAGAATACAGACCACCATCGACTTTTACCCTACGACAAAATTATTTGTTTGAAAGCTGCACTATCCAACAAATCGACCCTTTTCTAAATGAGATTTGGATTTCAAAAGCTTTGGGAAAATATGGAAAGTATAGAACAAAACGTCACTTTTCATGAAAACCCTCGTAACTACTACTTGTTTTAAGCTGTAGTTACGAGGTTTTCCATGAAAAGAAGCTATAGCATTTTATCCCATTTTAAGATTTTCTACTGTCTGTAGAATTAATTATTCCTTTCCATTATCGGCCGCGGCCTTAGCGCAGTTGGTAGCGCATCTGACCCTCATACGAGAGGTCCCGGGTTCGAGACCCGGCCGCGGCTAATACCCTTTCTGACAAAATTGTCACCCACCAATGGGTTTGAAATCGTTAACCTACGTGGGCGAGCAGCTGGAGGCTCGGTAAGGGTGTTGTGGTAGTACTGGTTTGAGAAACAACATGAATCCATGGGTAGTTGCTCCAGCCGCCGCGATATGACCCTGGTAGTTGAAAACGGCGTAAAACCCCAATAAAATCAAACTCAAACTCCTTTCCATTATCGCTGTTTATCAGAGAAATATTAAAAAGGGGTATCTTCTCCTGTTCACATGAGACGTTTCATGTTTTCCAAAGAGTACACCATTCCTTTCTAGAATATAAACTACATGTAGATGTACACAGAAGCGGTGTAAGAAAACGTTGAAGGTAAAGGAGAATATGTTCTCCCTTTCCCACAACGTTTTCTTTTTTCGTTTTCAACGACAACAATTTTTATCGTCTGCTCATCTCACCCAACTCCAGATATACATCGTTTTTGAGAAGGGGTTAAATTTTAGTTGAACTCTTCCAACTAAAGGCAATCAATCCTTCGGACACAAACAGTCTTACTGTAATCTCCTATTTCCGTTCTTGTATAAACAAACCCCGTGAAGTTTAGGCTTCGTGTTTATCCATTATCAATAAATATTTCGATCAAGCTATGCTTCAGACATGGGGTCGATTACTTGAAAAAGTAATCGATTAAATTAATGATCAATGCACCCTTGATTATTAATCAATTAAATTACTTTCACTGAGAAATACCTCAGTAATCGATTATTAATCATTAATTAGGGGGTAAGTAATCGATTATTAATCATTAATCGCGGATAAAAGCTTTTGCGGAACAAAAAATAAACAGTTAAAAGGGGCAAACCGCATTTCATTCTCTTCAAATACATAATCTGAACAGAATAAAGAAATGTGAAATATCTTTACTATTGAAATTACATTTCTTTTTAAGTGTCTTGAGGCAAACCATGAGTTTCGTTAAATATGTTCGATATTTATAAGCAGACCGCTTCAATCAATATGAACGACATGTTAAAAGGTCCTTATTAGATGTTGTGGTAAGAAGAATTGTAGAGTTCCATTTGATAAAGTTGGATGAAAATATGATGTATAGACTTGTTGGATATTGAAGTTTGTTATAATCTTTCCTGAATGCTAGATGACTAAATTATCACAAAATAATGATGATCAGATCTGATGATGATGATGAAAAAAATTGAGTTCATGTATATCAGACCATGTTGAAGCCATGGTACCAATGATTGGATCATGGTGACAACATTTTATAGAAAAATGCTTGATAAATGCATTTATTCTTTTACCCTTATCTGAAACCTTCCATATTAAAAATCATAAACTTATAAAGGAAAGGGTCAAGTAAAGAGAAAAGATACTAGCTATCAAATTCATGTATACCCTGGTTATAATCAGAATTCAAATCACAAAGTTTGATTCTATGGGGGTTTTTTGCCCAAATTTAGTACATGTACTTTGCTTTACATTAATTATACCCCCCAAATTCAATTTGGGGGTATATAGGAGTCAGCTTGTCCGTTGGTCCGTTGGTCTGTCTGTCTGTCTGTCGGTCTGTAGCTTTTTTGTCCGCTCTATTTCTCCTAAACTGCTAATCCAATTTAATTCAAACTTCACATGTGAACTTATTACCAAGTGGAAATGTGCATATTAAATTTTTGTCACGGTCCATTGATTTTTGACAGAGTTACGGCCCTTGAGTGAATTTTCTTGTCTACTCAATTTCTCGGAAACTAATAGACAGATTTCAAAAAGAATTTACAGTTATGCTTATTGGCTCTCAAATATGTGCATATCAAATTCTGGTGATGTTTCATTGATTTTTGAATGAGTTATGGCCCTTTGCTGAAAATTGCCATTTTACGCGAAATCGACATGTGTTGATCGGTTTTTCAATTTTTTGTCCGCTCTATTTCTCGTAAACTACTAGACCAATTTTGTTCAAACGTCACATGTAAACTTATTATTAAATGGAAATGTGCATATCGTATTTTGGTTATGGTTCATTGATTTTTGACTGAGTTATGGCCCTTGAGTGAATTTTCTTGTCCGCTCAATTTCTTGAAAATTAATGAACGGATTCCAAAAAAAAACTTTACAGATTTGCTTAGTAGCTCTCAAATATGTGCATATTAAATTCTGGTGATGTTTCATTGATTTTTGAATGAGTTATGGCCCTTTGCTGAAAATTACCATTTAACGCAAAATCAAGGTGTGTTGATCGGTTTTTCAATGTTTTGTCCACTCTATTTCTCATAAACTACTGGACCAATTTTGTTCAAACATCACATGTGAACTTATTACTAGGTTGAAATGTGCATACTAAATTTTTGTTACGGTCCATTGATTTTTGACAGAGTTACGGCCCTTGAGTGAATTTTTTTGTCCACTCAATTTCTCGAAAACTAATGGACAGATTTCAAAAAGAATTTCCAGTTATGCTTACTGGCTCTCAAATATGTGCAAATCAAATTCTGGTGATGTTTCATTGATTGTTGAATGAGTTATGGCCCTTTGCTGAAAATTGCCATTTTACGCGAAATCAACATGTGTTGATCGGTTTTTCAATTTTTTGTCCGCTCTATTTCTCATAAACTACTAGACCAATTATGTTCAAACTTCACACGTGAACTCATTACCAAGTGGAAATGTGCATATCGTATTTTGGTCATGGTCCATTGATTTTTGCGGAAAGTTCATGAAGGATCCAAGTTATGATAGATGATATAATTGCTGTCACAATGAAACGAACTGAAATGTATAAAAAAAGGATTGATTTTTATTTATCCTTTTCCAAGTCAATAAAATTTTAGGGGGTGGTGTTAAAAGTTGATGCAAACAACAAATTGGATGTTGATAATAGAAATTGTCTTTTAACATGAAAAAAATTGAGGTAAAAGAAGAAATATAACCTCATTTACTCCTTTTACCTCAATTTTTTCTAAAACCATTTTCTACTAGAGACATCAAAAGTTGATCTTCTATGAGAATGGACCTGATAAAACAGAAAAAAATCGTTTTAATATCAATGAATTAAAAAATGATTATTCACTAACATCAAAATGAATTTCCTCATCAGAGTTTCGAGGGTGGTATCTACGAAGGGTCCCCAGCTCTATATCCATCCTTGTTCTCCTCCTCCTACATCTGCGGAAAATACACCTTACAATAATTGCGGAGACAACTAGTGCAAGAATGACGGATATGATGATGATTATGATGATTTGATGATTGTCTGAAATGTTAAAATGGTGGAAAAGCACTATTAAATAAAAAGATTATAGAAATATTGCATGTAAAAGAAAAATGTATTAACACTCAATATTTAGTTTAGTGTATTAGCAGACAACAAAATTTTTACACCATGTTCTAAGATGTTCTTTACAGTAATTCTTAACAAATTTTATTGTTTTTCAAGGTCTATGTTAGATAATAAACATTGTTGAAAACTTCCATTCCACAAGAGACTATAAAAGATTAGTTATATATGGAAATGGGTTCAAATTGATTCTATGTTTTCATCTACCACTTCCTTTAAAGAAATAAAAAAGTGATAAGCATAAATTTCTTTTTCGACTTTTGCTCGATCAAATAGTACTTCCTCATTTTCCCTTCCAAACAAATGGAGAGGTATATCGGATGCGTTTGATCTTTTTTTGCATACGGTTTTTCAAGCAAAAAATAAAACATCCGAGTAAAAGAATGACAAAAATGATGAAATGATGGATACAGTAACTAATGGTTATGAGTAATGAATGGTTTTTCTTAGGGGGTGCGCCAATAGATGAAATATTTATGTTGGTTGAATTTTCTAAAATTAAGTTGTATGTTGATGAATGAAAATGGTAAACACCTGTGGTTTTTAATTCTTCCGTTTTCTTGGTGAGGTCAGTCGTCCTGTACCCGGTCCTGTCAGTGGTCTCAAAAGGCATCCTGTCCGTCCATCTGTCTGTTGTCAAATCTTCAGTCGAAGTCCCCAAGTCCGTTGTTGGTGTTGTTCCAGTGGTGCTGGTCGTTGAACTGGTGATCGTCTCTGCCTTTGTGACTGTCGTTATTGAATCATCATTCTGGAATAGTAAATAATATCCTTTTATTCAATATCATATTTTTAATGAGTGTGATGAGTACACTGTGAGAAAACGACTTCATCAAGCATTGTGGGAAAACGAGCAAATTGTTTAAGACAAACAATTTCTTCCTTTTCCCATAATATTTTTCTATCAAATAGGTAGAATTTCATCTAAAATCAAAGTGGTCATCTACAACATCCTTAAATGTATAGTTTTGTAATGAGTAAAGAGGGTGGGGTTTAAACAGGTTGGCGAAATTACCCGATTGAGCAATATTGCCTGATCGGGAAATTTCATCAACCTGTTAAAGTATAATCAAAGTGGTCATCTACAACATCCTTAAATGTATAGTTTTGTAATGAGTAAAGAGGGTGGGGTTTAAACAGGTTGGCGAAATTACCCAATTGAGCAATATTGCCTGATCAGGAAATTTCATCAACCTGTTAAAGTATAATCAAGATAAGTTTAGGTAACATGAAGTGGTCGTTGAGTTTTAAGATAGACACAGGTAAAACAATATCTTTCGAAGTGAATGGTATAAAAACACTGGAATTATGAATCAAGATGAGAATATGCTAACCGTGCAAAATTTTGGGGGCCGATCACCGCATTCCAACTCCAAAACCCCTCTATAGTTCTTAATCTGCTGACAGTCTATGTCCCCATAAGCGATAGTGAGATGATGAACGTTTGGAAATTTCTTTTAAGTCGAGTGTCCCCTGCAGTCTTAAGAAAGCGATCCTCTCAATGTCTAGTCTGATAGTTGAACCCTCATAATCTTCCTTCCGGCCAACTCGTCACAATCTAGGACCTGGCCCAACTCTCTGCACCGTCTATCAATGAATACGCAGTTGATGGCGGTAAGATATGTTAGAATTACGATGAGCAGCTTCATTTTTCTGGGAATTTCAGTTGTTTTCGACTTGACAAAATGGCGATTTGGTGTTGGAGGAGAAAGGTGGATCTGCGCATGTGCGAAGAATATATTACGTAAAAATTAATCAAAGTATCTCTAGTACTTAATACGATATATTGTATATATAAAGTTTAGTCTATCTAGCTCAATTATCATATTATTTGGATGAGTCAAAGATAGAAAAAGTACTCATCAAAAGCTAGTTATATGTAAAAAAAACACATAGAAAATATTTTGAGTAAAAGATTTTCTCCTTTTCACTCAATGTTTTACATTAGGTTAGAGAAATTACTTCTAGTTTATGCAATGTAAACATATAATTAGTGAAATGGAATGCATTCGTGAAAAGGATGAAAACCAGTTGATGGTTCAATTACGGGGTGTATATCAATTGAGTATTTAAAGTTGAATGTAATGATGCGCAAAGAGATAAACATCTCAAAGATGTTTACATTTTTTTCTAAATGACCAATGAGGTGGCGATATGTTAGCTTGGACTATTAAGCTAGGTGTTTTTCCTTCAAATTGACCAATGCTAGCACTTCTTTAGAAAAGAGTGATAGTTAATATGAGTATAAATAAACGTCAAAGACCTTTCTCATCGCCAACTCGTGCTCGATTGTAATATAATCATGGCTTTCCGTTTGAAGCATTCGGATGACGGAAAATTAGTAAAAGCTTCCAAACGATTCGGAAAATATAAGGAAGTTACGTTTTCCCCCTATAGGGGAAACACTTACATTCATGTCTCCGACACAAAAAAGTGTTTTGGGGAAGGCAAATTCGATTTCACTAAAGTGAAGTCGGTCTCCTTCAACAAAGACGAGTTTGTAGAATTGACAAACATGCTGTCGGAATTCGAAAAATACAACTCTATCTTCAAAGGAGAAGAAGTAAGTCTTTTTTATTCATATACCAATAAGGTAGATATCGTTTTGTTGAGGAATCATATCTGTAAAAACTAAGTTAATAATTATTTTTTTTTGCTCGTTTTCATTTTACTGTAAACTGGTTCGGTATGAATTCACTAAATCTTGTAGAGAGCCTAGATATCTATAATTCCTCTGATGACGTAAAGTCTAAAAATCATGTTCCTTAATGTTCTCTGAACTCTTTCGGCATAGTTTGCTTTTGGTACATTTTGTGTGATGAAAAAGTAAACGTCTTTATCTTTCAATAAAGATTTAAATTTATTGGACAAAAATTCACCTCCTTTATCCGACCTGATTTTTGTAAAATGTCTTTCAGTCAAAACATCACGCATTGCAGAAACAACTGTGTTCGTTTTCTTGTTGATTAAAGGTCTTACAATAAGGAAGCGTGAAAAAATATCAATGACTATTAATAAAAATTTGACTCCATCGTTATACTTTGAAATGTTTTCAACAGACATTAAATCAATATCTGCCTGATCATTCAATCCTGAAACTTCCACACGTGCAGTTTTATATTTATGCCTCACTTGTTTTTGTAAGCCATATGAATCCTGGTTGTTTAACCATTTTTGGATGAAATAAACTGTGAATACTTTGGGGTATTTCTTTTCCAAAATCGTCCATATTTTTTTGCTCTGAGGTAACTTGCTGGTTTTTTAACGTCATAATAATATTGGGCTAAAATAGTTTCCTTCTGATCTTTATCCATGATCAACACTAAATGATTCAATGTTTAATTATAAAAATGTGGAGAGAAAACGGTTGAGGTCAAACGTTTTCTCGGGACACTTTTAACCAAAAAAAAGGGGGGGGGGCTCTATAGATAAAAACATTGTATGAAAAGAACAGTACTTCAATTAATTCTTTTCTGACATTGTTTTTATGATAATTCGAATTTGGATGAAATTTTTAGGAAGGAATAAGATATAGAGAACAAAACTTGATATAAAAACATTGTATGAAAAGAACAAAAATTCATTTTATCTTCTTTTCTCACATTTTGTTTTCATTTGTTGTTTCAAACTTTGTTCATTTCATGAGATAGGGACTTTAATATTAATTGATTTAAAAACGAAGTAATCTATTTCACGTCCTTTTAATAATTGTTGAAATACATATTTGGAAATGTGGCAACTATACATACAAGCATTTCATAAAAATAGATATTAATGAAATATAAAATCAAATTAAACATAGTTATACAAATCTAAAATCAAAATGGTTAATGTCACAAAATTGAAATATGTTTTTTTCTAAACATGAAACAGTCTTTTCCCTAATTGAAAGATGATAATAAACAAAAATTTTCATTTTTTCATTTCCACTGTTTTTAATGTGTCTAAAAACTCTGGTTGATATGACATTAATGAAATATGGAAACACAATTATACAAAATCTAAAATCTAAATGTCACAAAATTGAAATATGATTTTTTTAAACACGAAACAGTCTGTTCTCCAATTGAATGATTGTAATCACCATTTTTTTCATTTTTCGTTGCCATTGTTCAGTTTTCATTGTGTCTAAAAACTCCCTGGTTGATATGACCATCTTATGTAACTCCAATAGTTCTTTTGAAATGTTTGATATTTTCATGATATCCTCCCATGATTTGAGGATCTCGTTTTCATCAACTTCTTTCAGCATGTCTTCAAAGTAAAAGTCAATTAAATATCCCTCATCCTCATCATCGGAATGTGAGAGACAGGTATGTTCTTTCTGTGATGGATGGTCGATGGAGCAGCCATGGCAATGTTTCTTTCGCACCAGATCCTTCACTTCACCCAATGCTTTAGCATATATAAAATCAAAATAAGATCTCATCAATAATGTCATGGAACCGTTTGTGATAGAAAAATCCATTGGATCACTTTCAAACTCCGTCTCATCAAGGTTGGTTGTCATAGAATCTGAGCTATTGTCATCTTGTTTAAATTCGAGACTGAGTACATTTTCCATTGACGCCATGGTTGTGATCTCTAGCATGTAATCGCAAAGACTGAATGGGTTGAGGTGCTGGAGTTGTCTTTATATACAAATGGATTCAGAAGTAACGGTTACATTTGAATTCAAATGCGGCGGTTACTTTTGAATTCAAATTTTGAAATGTTATAACGTTTTTAAATAACCGTTTTTATATATTTTTCAGGTCCAACGAAGGAACTCAATTCCACGGAGTTAGAAACCTGTTATTCTTCGAGCTGATATCAAATCCTTGTATTATTTCGTTATTGGGTTGTGTTATCATTTTAATAAAAAACAATTTGTAGAAAGTTTTGTATGCTCTTTCAAAGGATTGTCATCTTTTTTCCATCGATGCAATCTTAATTCGCACGAGAAACACTCAACAATGTCACTTTTTCCAATGTATGAAAACCCTGCAGAAGCAAGCTCATACTTATTTGGTATTATCTGTAGAGACCATGAGTCAAACGTTTTCAATCTGTCTTCATAGAATTTCAAGTCAGGATGATGAAATGTTAATCCGAGAGATGTGCAGCTAGTCATCTTCAATTCCTTTCAGCGTCCTTCTAAAAATGAACACAAAAGATCTATGCTTTTCTTTAAATCATACAAGCTCTGAATTGTTGATTGAGAAAGTGATAGTGATTGAGTGCCCTTTCTCAAAGTGAAACGAAGCATGTGTTTGCGTTTGAAAATTACTAAAGACATTTTCTCATCAATCATGCACGTGATGGTTTTTGAGGTTGGTGACCAAACAATGTCCGAAAATCCATATCCCTCTAACAAAGTCAATGAATTGTTGAAGTCTAAATGGGCCTGTGTCATTGCTGCTAGTCAAATGCAATATGTTGAATGTCTCATTTGCACATTAATTAAAAAGAATGGATCTTGCTTCTTCACATCGCACTGTGTTAAAACCAAGGTCTTTTCTCTTTGATTTAACAGCTATATGAACATTTTGCTGCTAAAGCCTCGTATCTAGGTCTGAATAAGACTCTAGATACAGGGTTTTTAGCATTTCTCAAACATTCGCAAACATTGGAGGAAAAGAACCTGCTGATTCAATTGATGCTCAAGCCTCGTATCTAGGTTCACACGAAACTCTAGATACAGGGTTTAAAGCATTTCTCAAGGAAATACATGGAAAAGAATTCGCTGATTCGATTGATGCTAAATTAAGCATCGTATCTAGGCTCGCATGAAACTCTAGATACAGGGTTTTTAGCATTTCTCAAGGAAACATTATTGAAAAGAACTCCATGTTTCAACGACCCGCCATCACGTTGCTAAGGACGCGAATCAATAAAGGCGCAATCTCTGACAACAGCTGCTAGGCAGCCATCTTTCAAATCTCGAACAGGTGCGATACGTCCACCTGGAACGACAGGTACTCCTCAATTCAAAATGGCCGCATTCACAATCAAAATGGCGACGCTCTTATAGGACCGCCATCTTTTATAAGGAACTGGCGGCCATTTTGAAATGGCGACCGGAAGTGGCAATGCCGCCATTTCAAAATGGCCGCCAGTCCCTTATAAATCATCTACTAGTTTGTGCGTATGCGCTGCCTGATCCGGGTCCACGTTTGTCTACAGTTCCATAGGTGCAATATTTCTTCCCAGTTTTCAGTCCATATACCGGATTTAAATGCTTACTTTTTTTGAACCATGAAGATGTATGCATGATTCCCTTTCCACAAAGGAACCCATGCAAGGTTGTCGAATATACAAACAGGTCATATATCTAGGCCTATTCAAGAAATCAAATATCCTATGGATTGTTTAACCTGTATGGGTCCAAGGAAGGTCCGATCAAAGTTCGTTTTGTTCTTTTAACCCTTTTCCAAATGACAATATTTTAGGGTGCCCCAATTTGAAGGTTGCTCCAGACAACAAATAGATCCTAATAAAGATAGAATTTATGTTTTATGTAGGACAGAAAATGATAAAACAAAAGGAGAAAATGCTGATCATCAGCATTTTCTTCTTTTGTTTCAATGTTTTCCCAAGCCTTTTTATTAGGGACGTCAAAATCAGGTCTTGTTTAGGAAAGGGTTAAATCAGGTCTGTATCTAACTGTACCTACCCTCGCTTTCTGCAATACACGCCAGCTGAGCACCTCGTGGCCTGAGGCTGGGGCCTGCCCTGCGTTCAGTAGACAAACTGTTTGCTAACAACATTCGCAACTTCTTTGACCCAAATTTCACAAAATTGACCGAGTATTCCGAATGAAACGGCTAACTGTTAGCTAACGTTTTGTCTTACTGAACGCAGGGCTGGTAAGACTTTGAGGAATAGCGCTGAATTTTGAGCTAAAAAAGATTGGGTTCACCGTTATGTTTTGATGAACCGCCGTTGTTGTTAAAACGTTTCGTAACTACGGCTTTCAAAGTCAAGCCGTAGTTACGAGATTTTATAACATGCTAAGAGCAAAAAGACAAGCTCCCATTCGCTGCTAGGCTTACTCAAGTAAAATAAATCTTAGAAGCATTACGATCCACAAGAAACAGATGTCAAAAAGGGACAAGGTCATGGGCCAACGACTATCCCATAACCAAACGGCGAAATTTTGGGATGTTCCAATAACACGGTGGGGATTGTGCATGATGGGATGGATAACGAATACGAAGTATACGGACAAATTTGCCTCGCTTCAGGTAAGAAATTGTGCAATAATTTTCTTATTTCTGCTCCAATTTTCAAGCGGTTTGTTGCATGTACCCCGCATTAGTGAGCTCTTTCCTCGGATATATGACTTGTTTGTAGAATCTTTGTACTTTGTCCAAAAATTGATCCCAACCGACCAGAAAAACGACAAAAAATTCAGGCCCTTTTTCTAGTCGGTTGGGATCGGTTTTTGAGAAAAGTACAGGAAAATTCCAGATAAATAATACATTTGAGAAAAGGGCTCAGTAAGACGGAGTACATGCAACAAACCGCGTGAAAATTGACGCAGAAATAAGAAAGTTATTGCACAAATTCTTACATAAAGCGTGGTTAATTTGGCCGTAGTCGTTACCATTTCGCTGTCTGGTCGGTTGGGACAATATTTCGGAAAAAGTATCATGAGTTATCTAATATGTCATACATCCGATGAAAGAGCTCGATAAGGCGGGGTACATGCAGCAAACCGCTTGAAAATTGATACAGAAATAACAGAGTTATTGCAAAATGTCTTACCTGAAGCGAGGCGAGTTGGCATCAAATTTTGTGCAAAAAATAGACTGAGTTTACCGTTATGTTTTGATAAACCGTCGGTGCTGTTATAACATCTCGTAACTACGGTTTGATTCAAGCCGTGGTTACGAGATTTTATAACAACACCAACGAAATACTACTTATTTGTCCGAAATTACGTCACGGTTTACTTGATAAAATCGTTCCCTATTGTCGGTAGTCGTTATCCATCCCATCATGCACAATCCCCACCGTGAATAAAAAGATGTTGCAGGCGACAATTTCAAGTTGATGATATTTTAATAATTTTTCCGTTTTGGGTTGGGAAACATTGTTGAAAATGAAAAAGAATGCTTACAAGGAATTATTTTTCATTTACCACAATGTTTTCTCAAGATTTGTTATTGAGTGGCGTAAAACAGAGTTAATGTCTAGGGATGGGCTACTGGCTACAACTCTGCAACTCATCGAACATCCAGCTTTAACGACAATACTAGGGTTTTCTATGATGACGTCCGACAGTCCACATGTCCAGCTGTTAAAAAGTTTATAATTATATTTTTTGGGTACCTAACCGTGGATTCCTGGTATTACTCTCCCAAGTACAACCACGACACCATAACCGAGCCTCCAACTGCTCTTTCACATACATGATTCACACCCATTTGTGAGAAACAAATGACTTTTGTCAAATGTCAGAATAGATACTGACCGAGCTGGGGTTCGAAATTGTGATCCCTGGATTAACAGACTCCGATGTAACTGAGCTATCGGGGCTCGGCCTGTAAAAAAAGCGACGCACTCAAAACCAAAAGTGTATTTGGTCGTCAATAACTGTTGTTATCAGATGATGTTTAACCCATTATCAAACACTAGTCCAAATTCAAAGATGATACAGAGGCCAATTTAAAGTGAATAAAAAATTGCACTTTTTGTCTTTTTACGTAGAAAACATTGTGGGAAATGAAGAAATTGCTTGTCACAAGCAATTTCTTCATTTTCCACAATGTTTTCCAAAGTCATTACCTGTGGGGAGTCGAAAAGAGTCCTTTAGCGGTAATGGGTTAAAAAAGCTTCCACATCCGGTAAATCCCTGATGTTTTCCCGCCTTCTCTGCTTCAAACTTGTTCAAGTCAGTCACGTATTAACAGTTCTAGTATTAGGGATTATCAAACATGTTGCGTCCGGTGATTTGCATCTTCGCAAGCCAAGGGTTCTACCTCCACTTTGTTCCTTACGAACGGACGTTTGTAAGGAACAAAGTGGAGGTAGAACCCTTGGCTTGCGAAGATGGGTTATTTGGGGGTTTACATATTATAAAAGGAAAGTAAAAGAAGAAAGACACAAAACAAAGTTTAAATGATTTAATGATCAAATAATGCTAATTATAACAACGCATAATACTGCACTGTGTAGGATATGTATGTGTTAGGCATCGGATATCCTCGAACACCCAGGTCTTGCACATTCTATTCTACGTTGTGTTTAAGTCCAAAGACAATATGTTGAATTTTCTAAATGTAAAACAGCTGACCGAATGTCGTTATTTCATTGGTTCCTTTTTTAGGGAAGATTAACAATCACAACTCATTTTTTACTACAAAACACTTCATGCATCTTCGAGCGTCATCTGTAGCAACGGAAAATGACGAGGAATACAAATGACGAGGGTATCCCTCGTCAATATCCCTTGCCCTGAAATGGACGAGGATAGATTTCGCCAATTTCCGTTGTCACGGATGACATCCGAAGATGCACGAAGTGTTTGATGTCTAATTATTGGTTGTAATCCTTAAACCAATAAAAGTGGTCCTTACAAGAGAGGATCTGTCTGATTGGACCGTTCGATATGGCATATTGTGTCGATTTTCGTCTGCTGATATTCAAAGCTGTATTAGCTATTTTCCTCTTGGGACGAATCAGAGTGAGTTACCTGGGTTTCCGAGGACAACCGAATGACATCATAAGTGTGACTAGAAATAATCTATGTAGATCTATGATGTGTGTTATGGTAAACATGTTAAAATCTGTTCTAAACATTTCTTTATTATTATCCATTCCTGGTTAACGATCTATTCCACCCATAATTAGATATCAAGCACTTAGTACAACTTCGCCGTTAAGTTGAATCTTTAAGATTTACAGACCCTGAAAAAATCAGCATCAAATTACACATACTTGTAAATACACTTCACATAAGTTGTTTCACCGTGCCGGATTTCAAGATAATGCTTTAAGCAGAAAATGATTTACAAATATTTTTTACTCTATATTCATATGCAAGGGAGGTAATTTTGAACATCTTTGTCAAATATTTTCATAAGTATGCATTAATTCAAAATTCTAAACCGTACAAAATGATTATGTTTGTATTTGGAATGGAAATATAACACTTTTAGGAATTATTGGCACTTTTCAAATTTCGCCTCTGGCTCTTTGGTGCTTTTGAGGGTTCGGATACCTTAATAGAAATTGACAAGGTCACGCGAATCCTTATAAGTTTTAGACATTTGGGATACCTCGTCAATTTCCGTTCTCTCGGACAACATACAGATTTACACGAAATGTTTGGTATCTAGTGACCGTTGATCAGAATACACATTTCCTATTAACCCTTTCCTAAACAAGACCTAGGTTTGGGAAACATTGAGGCGAAAAGGAGAAAATGCTGATAATCGGCGTTTTCTCCTTTTGCATCAATATTTCTGTACTACATTTTACAAAATTCCTTACTTATTTACAGTTATTTTGCCAGCTGTAGAAGCTTTCGAATAAACGAAGTCCAAAGTTTTGACGTTTTGGAAAGAGCTAATCGCGGCATACAGTGGAGCGACTCAGGTCTAAATTCTTGTAATATCCGGTCGAAAACACGAGTACCATGATGGTCCTAAACCTAGATGGTATGAGCGAAAATAGCTATTGGTTGAAAATCAAAGGAACACAACTCGTTACTTTACGTACATAATTGTCACAGTTTTGTTTGAATCAATACATATAAATTGTGAATGCAAGACTAAAAACAAAACTCAAAAACAACAGGTTTGTCGAATTCAAAGGCCCACAACTCAGACAACGATATCATGATCAAGCTGAGAATTACATTTAAACGAGATGTTCTGGTAACCAAAATTTTGTTTAAGTTTTGTTCTATCAATAGTTGTGCATTTTGCAGTGATAACAGAATAAAAATTGGCCATTCTTTCAAATGTAAGTGTCTATAATCAGGATGTAAGACTCCAGTCAGGCTGAAAAGTCACCAGCAATCAACAGTCTCCAAAAAAAGTGTCAAAGATTTGACTTGCTTGCTCAATATTTGTCCGTCTTTGAGCACTTGCCACTTAAACAAGGAAGATTACTCAATGAGAAAATATCTAAGGGGTTACGTTGGTTACGTCCCTTGATTCTATATAACATTCTAGCAGCTCCTTACAATCTCCGATCGCATTATTTTCTCAACTCGAATGAATTCCCGGTATTTTTTTCGCTTTTCTATAACATTTAAGTTGCACAAACAAGACAATCAGTTGAATGATCAAAGGAATAGTTCAGATACAATCACAATTTCAAAGTCACATTTACATTGTCGTTATACCCGGTATTTGAGATGGGATCTGGAACAAGGTCCCTTATAGTATTTGAGATTAACATGTCTCCAGATCAGCATGTAGGCCTTCCTAAGAGCAGTCTATCAGGGTCAATGCTGCTCTTTAACAGGTGCTATAAGTTACAAAGAAGCCATTTGAGGACAAAATGGATCCTGATCAGACTGTGCGTATGCACAGGCTGATCTGAATCCAGGTTGTTCTCAAATGCCTTAAAGGACGTTTTTCCAGATCCTGGCTCATTTCTTTAATTCATTTTGTCTCCATCTCAATGAATCCTACCAATAACTATAGTCCGACCACTATACAACACACTATCTGACGTTAAACTAATTGTTATTTTGCATGAGATTGGTGTACATCGTCGGTGTAAATGCAAAACCTCGTATGTCGATTCTTGCGATTTTCAAAGTACAAACTTGTATGCCCAGTTTAGACAATTCTCACAGGTTTTGAGATATTTCTACTGATCAGTATTAATGACACATTATTTGTGAACAATATGTCAAAATTGCAAGTAAAACATGTCAGTTTGGAATAATGTTATTACACTTTTCCCCTCCCCTTTAACATTTTCCAAAAACGAGATACGAGGTTTTGCATTTACAACGACGACATGCAAAATTGTAATGCAAATAAAGAAAGTGTTTGCCTTGTTTACGTAAAGCTTGTAAACGTGTTCTGTAATTTCGCGACCGGACTATAACCTCTGCCCATCGGTCAACCAACATTTAGTATAGGTGTTACAGTAATTGTTTTAACGAATACCGGTTCGGGTCATTTCAGTACGGCTATGCGCTTTTCGGTGTCCATGGGTTATCGCATAAATATCTTCCAGTCTATTCGTTCGGAATTACGTCCCTTGATTTAAGCCTCGTTTTGGAAGTGCAAAGTCGAGCACGCTGCGATTGCGAAAATTGCGAAAGATTTCTGCGTTTACTGTTGATATTGCGTCGTGGTAAAGTCAAAGAGTTTGACGTGGATAATGGAGATATGATGACAAATAAATTACGGTACTCCAACATTATCTTCAGTTCTCTCTCGCCATATTATCATCAGTTCAAACGCAGTTACAGTCAAACTCTACCACCACTGTAGATGACAGGACAAACTCGAAAACATTTTACAGATATTATCTGTCATAAATAACTGTTTACTACTACGTGGAACATTCGATGTCGCCCTTAAATGTATGTGTGCCACTGTGGCCCGGCGCAGTCATAGTCGTTATAGGACGAGACTCAGGACTTTATGTCGTTTTTGGAGACGTCACCACAGATTGTTGATTCACCAATCCAGTACAACTGATCGAACTCAACCTGAATATACTGGTAAATCATTGACTATTCCAGCAATTCAACTACTCCAGCATGGAACTTATGATGTCACCGTTTTCTGTGCATGTGATGGGTAGAATCTTTCAAGGACTTGATGGCTACATATTAATGGGACAATCTGACAGATGTATGGACCCGCAGAAGATGGTTTCTGCTAACATTCGCCCGTTCGAAAGTGACTAAAGTGTTAAATAATTGTACATTAGTGCTTATAGTTAGTTAGGTGTCGGCAGGGAAAGCCCTGTCACATCTTTACGTTGGGACTAATTTCACATTTGTATTTGTCATTTCAAAATGTCAATTTAAATGTATTTACAAATTTCATCTCAAAATGTCTGATTCAAACTGTAAATTGTTGTAACAGCCACTTGTGAATCAAGTGATTGTTAAGAGCAATTTCCATTTTGATTTATAAGGTTATTGAATTTTTAGCCAGTTTGCATTAAGATAGTCATGTCCGACAGTGGCGAAGAATCCGAGCGTTCATGCGACAAATCCGTGGTTAATCTCGAAGCGCAGCGTGATAATCTTGAAGCGCCGCATGATGATACTGACGCGCCGCGTGATAATTCTGACGCGCTGCGTGATAATCCTGAAGCTCCTCCGCGTGAGCGAAAACTTAACGAAAAAGGGCTTTCATATAAGATTTCTTTACTCCAGAGCAATTACAAGTCTGCATTGACTGCATGGAGACGCAGTTCAAATGAGCTATCAGTACTTATGGCAGATTGTCAAGATGTTACATTGTTAAGGGAACATAGGGTTAAGGTAGTGAAGGCTTTAGAGGATCTGAGAAGTAGTGTAGATCAATTACAAGTTGTAAAAGATGATGTTATTTCAGAAACAGATAGGCTTGAGCAGGTTGAATTAGACCATCAACATTTAATGCAAAATATTTGCGAATGCATACGCGAAATAGAAAGTCAGAAATACGAAATAGCGTCAAACGCGTCAAGTAAGTCGTCGCGTAGCAAGTCGTCGCGTTGCTCTAAAAATTCTAGGGTATCGGGTATGTCAAGAATCTCAGATGCTGCTACGAGAAGAGCGGTTTTAAAAACCAAGTTGAAATATATCGACATCGAGTCGAAATACAAAGCAGAATGGCAAAAAATACGAACTCTTAAGGAGTTAGAAATTGCAGGTGCTGAACAAGCTGCTCTGGAAGAGGTCCTAGATCATTCTGACAATAAGTCTGGTATTTTTCCCATATCTTTGCCTCAGTATGACTCAAAAGATTATGTTAAAGGCTATATTCAAACACATGCCAAGTCTTATGATGTAAAACCTTTGATACCAGAGCTGTCACAACATATCTCCTTGACAGAGCCCCTTCCCAGTGCATCTATAGCATTGCTTGAAGACAATCCGGACATGAATACCCCATTGGTCCCTAATGCCATTTCTAGGTCAGTCTCGTCTTCAACGAGTTTAGCTCAAACTATTGTTTTACATGATTTGGCTCAACCTTCCGTTCCTTTGTATACTAGTTCTCTTAATCCTCAAGCCCAACAGTTTGCGCCGTCTAATATAAAGTCTGAGCATCCACAAACTACATGGGTTTATAATACAGTTATTCCTTCTTCAACTGTAGCAAACCTTCCTACCACTGTAACCACTAATAGTAGTACAGCAGCTCATTTTAATGTGAGGTCTAACTTAGGTCCTCTTTATCCTCAGGTTGCCAACAATACTGAACAAGGCCTTCTCGAGTTAGCCAATTCATTGGCGAATCAGATGAGTCTCAGTCGCTTACCCCCACCAGAACCCAATGTATTTAATGGTGATCCCATGTCTTACCCTGGTTGGAAATCTGCGTTTCAGATTCTCATTGAGCAAAGAAATATTCCTAACTCTGAGAGAATACACTATTTAAGGAAGTACTTGTCTGCTTCTGTAAAGGATGCACTTGAAGGGTATTTCTTACTTTCTTCAGACGAAGCGTATGAAGAAGCTAAGAAAACCTTAGATAAAAGATATGGAGATCCCTTTGTGATCGCTAGCGCCTTTAGAGACAAAATAGATAGGTGGCCTAAGATTCAGTCCAGAGATGGCACTGGTTTACTTAAATTTGCAGATTTCTTGCATCAATGTCAGATTGCCATGCAGTCCATTAGTAGTCTCAATGTTCTTAATGATGACAGGGAAAACAGAAAATTATTGATGAAACTCCCAGATTGGATCATATCAAGATGGGGTAGAATTGTCTCTTGTTGGAGGGAAGAGAAATGTCAGTTTCCTCCATTTTGTGAATTTGTAAATTTTCTGTCAAAAGAGGCTAAAATTGCATGCGACCCTGTGGCTTCTCTCCAATCTCTTAAACCACATGAAGAAAATAGGAAGCAATCTTCACTGTCAAAGGGGCAGGATAGGAAAGTACCTGGAAGTAGATCTTTCCTTTCCGAAACAAGTGATGGTTTAGAACATAAACCTAAAAGTACAAATTCTCAGAAAATTTGCATATTGTGCAATCAAGTTCATGATTTAGACGAATGCATTACATTTTTAGGAAAGCCTCTAAGGGAGAGAAAGGATTATATTAGAGATAAAAGGCTCTGCTTCGCTTGCCTTCAAAGTGATCACATCTCTAAGAGATGTAAAAACAGAAAGAAATGCAAGATTTGCTTGAAGTATCACCCTACTTCATTACATGGGGATACAAAACTTTCCCAGAATTCTGATAACGGTGCTTCAAAACAACAGTTTAACAAAGCACAACCTCCACAAGTAAATCCAGTTCATTCTGGTACAGCAGGTCTTAACAATGCTAAATCAGGAAATAAATGTTCAACTATTGTTCCTGTTTACGTTTCCCATCGTGATAATCCTGATAACGAAAGGCTTGTGTATGCATTATTGGATACACAATCAGATACTACATTTATCTTAGAAGATACTTGTAAAGCCCTTGGTGTTTCAGGAACTGAAGTGAAACTATCGCTTTCAACAATGCATGCTGAAGGCAAGATAGTTTCAAGTGAAAGGATTAAAGGCCTTTCTGTGCGTGGACTTGACAGTCATGTCCAATTAGATCTTCCAGATGCGTACACAAGGAATATAATGCCTGCTAACAGAAATCACATCCCAACACCGGATATTGCTAACCAATGGCCTCATTTGGAAGGGCTTGCGAATCGTCTTGTTGTGTTGCAAGAATGCGAAATTGGTTTGTTAATTGGATACAATTGTTCTCGTGCGTTGCTTCCGAGAGAAGTTATTGCATCCAATGGAGACGCTCCATATGGGCTCCGAACAGATCTGGGATGGAGTATTGTAGGCGTTGTAGACCCTGACTATAACGATAATGATTTCTTTGGCACAAGTCATCGTATCCTTGCATTGGAAGAGCATTTGCCACAAGTTACTGAGGATGGTAACAAAACTTCCCAAGTATTATTTTCCCTTAAAACCAAAGTAAAGGAAATAGTTTCAAGTGACATTTTGCAGGTCATGGATCAGGAATTTAATGATTCAGGAAGTGATGGCACAGCACTTTCCCAGCAAGATAAAAGATTCATGTCCTTGTTATCAGAGGGAATTAGTTTTGAAAATGGCCACTACATTATGCCGTTACCATTTAAAGACAATGATCCTAAACTTCCCAACAATAAGTCTCAAACAGTGAGCAGACTTCGTTCCTTGCGTAGAAGATTAGAAAAGGATGAAGTCTTTTGTAAGCATTATAATGATTTTATGCAAGAACTTCTTGCAAATAATCATGCAGAATTAGTTCCAGACTCGGATCTAAATGTAGAATCTGGTAGGGTTTGGTATATTCCGCATCATGGGGTATATCACCCGCAGAAACCAGACAAGATCAGAGTAGTCTTTGATTGCAGTGCAAGCTTTCAAGGAGAAAGTCTCAATGCCCATCTGCTTCAAGGACCTGACCTTACGAATAAGCTCATAGGCGTATTATGTAGGTTCCGCAAGGAACCCATTGGGTTTACCTGCGACGTGGAGAAAATGTTTCACCAGTTTCTGGTGAATCCTGATCATAGAAATTACTTACGATTCCTATGGTGGGACTCCAAAGATTATTCACAAGAACCTAAAGAATACCGCATGTCAGTTCACTTGTTTGGAGCTAAGTCATCTCCTGATTGCGCCAATTTTGGTTTCAAAACGATCGCAAAAGATAATCAGGATGAATTGGATAAGGATACAGCAGACTTTATTCGTCGTAACTTCTATGTTGACGACGGATTAAAGTCTGTCCCAAATGTTGACAAAGCAAAAGACTTAATTGACAAGTCTAAGAATTTGTGTGCAAAGGGTGGACTTAGACTTCACAAATTTGTGTCAAATTCTACAGATGTAATTCAGCATCTAAATGTAGAAGATAGAGCCAAAGATCTTAAAGACATAAACCTGGCCTTAGACAAATTACCAATAGAAAGAACTCTTGGAATTCTTTGGTGTATCGAATCAGATACATTCCAATATAGAATAGTTCTAAGAGACAGACCTCTCACTAGACGTGGCATTCTCTCAACTGTGTGTTCTATGTATGATCCCCTAGGCTTTATTGCGCCAGTTGTTCTGACAGGCAAACAAATTCTTCAGCAAATGTGCGCTGATAATGCAGGATGGGATGATCCATTGCCTGACGAGCTCCATGCCAAATGGGATAAGTGGTGTAGTAGTTTGATAGATCTTCAGTTGTTGAAAATTGAGAGATGTGTGAAGCCTGATGGCTTTGGAAATATTCAGCATGCAGAAGTGCATCATTTTTCTGATGCAAGTTCTTCTGGATACGGCCAATGTTCCTTTCTCCGTTTAGTAAATGAGCAAGGCCAAGTTCATTGTTCATTTTTAATGGGCAAATCTAGAGTTATACCATTAAAGCCTATCACAATCCCACGCTTAGAACTCTCAGCTGCATTATTGTCTGTAAAGGTTGGATCACTTCTTGATCAAGAACTTGATATTGAGAATCTGAGTCATTTTTATTGGACAGATAGTACAGTTGTTCTCAGCTATCTTTTCAACGATGCTCGTCGTTTTCATGTGTATGTTGCGAACAGAGTTCAGCAGATAAGAGACCAAACTAAACTAAGTCAATGGAGACATGTCATGTCTTCTGAAAATCCCGCTGATATAGCCTCTAGAGGCATAACGGCGAAAGATTTGATTGCTGAATCAAAATGGTTGAAGGGTCCTAAGTTTCTTTGGGAACCTGAATTGCCATATCATGTGGTTGTTGACAAAGTTGTACAACCAGACGATCCCGAACTGAAGCGAGGCCAGTGTTTCACTTCAGATACTAAACAGATATGTTTTCCTTCTCTGTTTGAACGTCTGCAGTATTTTTCTGATTGGCACAGAGCAAAAAAGGCTGTAGCACTTTGTTTGAGATTCAAGGATTTACTTCGCAACCGGAAAATAAAGAAACCTATGAAAGGTGAACGTATTACATCAAAGAAGAATGTTGATACGCGTCACCATCAGCCAGTCACTGTGACTGACTTACAAAGGGCTGAAACTGAAATCTTTAGAATATGTCAATACGACTATTTCAAAGATGAAGTTGACACTTTGAAATCTGTCAAGATGTTTGGACCACCAATGAATAGAAATGATGTGTCTGATCGTCATAAGGTCTTGAATGGCAAGTCCAAATTGTTGAAGTTAGATCCATTTTTAGATGAGAATGATATTTTACGAGTTGGAGGTAGACTTCAAAATTCAGGTCTATCTTACTTTGTTAGCCATCCAGTGGTTTTACCTAATAAGGGACATATTGTAGATCTTGTCATAGATCATTTTCATGGCAAGGCTAAACATCAGGGTCGTGGCATCACGACAAATGAGATAAGATCCAGTGGCATATGGATCATAGGTTGTAGTTCAGCTGTTTCTCGCTTTATCTCTAAATGCGTCACTTGTAGAAGGTTGCGTAGCTATCCTCAAACTCAGAAAATGGCTGACTTACCTTCAGACAGATCAGAGCAATCACCTCCCTTTACTTACTGTGCAGTGGATCTTTTTGGTCCTTGGTACATCAAGGAGGGTCGAAAGGAGTTGAAAAGATACGGAGTACTTTTCACTTGCTTAGCATGCCGAGCAATTCACGTTGAAACGTCCAACTCTCTCAGCACTGATTCCTTTATCAACTGCTTACGTCGGTTCATTGCGATTCGTGGCCCAATAAGGCAGTTAAGGTCTGACTGCGGAACGAATTTTGTTGGGGCGGAAAATGAACTTAAACAGGCAGAAATGGAACTTGATAAGGACCATATCAGAAGTTATTTGTTGAAGGGTGGATGCGATTTGATAGACTTTAAGATGAACGTCCCTGGGGCTAGCCACATGGGGGGAGTTTGGGAAAGACAAATTAGATCAGTCAGAAATGTGATAGCTTATTTGTTACATAATCATGCTTCGCAACTTGATGATGAAAGTCTAAGGACATTCATGTGCGAAGCAACTGCAATCGTCAACAGTCGCCCTCTCGCAGTAGGTTCTATCAATGACCCTCTGTCTGATCCTCCTTTGAGTCCGAATCTCCTTCTTACAATGAAGTCAGACATAATTCTGCCTCCCCCAGGAATCTTTCAGAGACCAGATTTGTACTCGCGTAAGTTTTGGCGTCGTACTCAATATTTAGTTAACCAGTTCTGGTACAAATGGAGATCAGAATATCTTCAGAATTTGCAAGTAAGAAGTAAATGGAATAGGACTAAAAGAAACTTGTCTGTAGGAGATATCGTTCTTCTTAAAGATGACGATGAAGTTAGAAACAAATGGCGTCTTTGTCGTGTTCAAAATGTAACTACTGATGAAGATGGTCTTGTACGAAAGGCCAGAGTAGCTGTAGGTCAATCTTGTCTTAGTAATAAAGGACAACGGATATCACAATTAACCTATTTAGATAGGCCAATCCACAAGTTAATTCTAATTTGCGAGACCGAGGAAATCCCAGTCGAGGAGCCATCATGTACCGCTTAACATTATTAAATGATATTTCTGGTACCGTGACCAGGATTAAGGTCTTTCTTGTACAGAAACTAGTTCTTTTGAAAGAAACCGAAGAAATTCCTGTCAAGGAGCCTTAATGGATTGGTCCATTGCATATTTTCTTATATGGATTGGTCCATTGCATATTTTCCTATATGGATTGGTCCGTTGCATATTTTTTATATGGATTGGTCCATTGCATATTTTCCTATATGGATTGGTCCGTTGCATATTTTCTTATATGGATTGGTTCATTGCATATTTTCTAATATGTCCTAATGTTTTTTTCTGTTTTGGTGCCGTGAACAAGTTCACTATGTAAAGCACTTGCAACGATATTTTTGATCAAAGTTATTCATTTAAAATTAGTTTGCGAACTAATTTGGGGAGCCATG
The DNA here is from genome assembly GCA_963680895.1 of Fragum sueziense. Classification (NCBI taxonomy): domain Eukaryota; kingdom Metazoa; phylum Mollusca; class Bivalvia; order Cardiida; family Cardiidae; genus Fragum; species Fragum sueziense. The sequence continues at coordinate 25,117,399 of OY804606.1, read as the reverse complement.
TTACAGTAATTGTTTTAACGAATACCGGTTCGGGTCATTTCAGTACGGCTATGCGCTTTTCGGTGTCCATGGGTTATCGCATAAATATCTTCCAGTCTATTCGTTCGGAATTACGTCCCTTGATTTAAGCCTCGTTTTGGAAGTGCAAAGTCGAGCACGCTGCGATTGCGAAAATTGCGAAAGATTTCTGCGTTTACTGTTGATATTGCGTCGTGGTAAAGTCAAAGAGTTTGACGTGGATAATGGAGATATGATGACAAATAAATTACGGTACTCCAACATTATCTTCAGTTCTCTCTCGCCATATTATCATCAGTTCAAACGCAGTTACAATAGGTTTCAATAAATGACATGGGGGAGTATCTCTAGCTAATAGATAGAGATGCCCTGTCAGGTCATTTAGTGCGACCTATATTATACTTCTAAACGATTGTCGAATCCAATGTTTAATCAACGGACTCAGCACTGAGAGTAATAAATTACATGCAAAGTCGTATTTATCATTCTCTCACAAACTTCATACATGTATTTGAGCGTATAGGACTATTTACGCACAAGAAAACGTCTGAAACATTCAGACAATATTTCCAATGTACAATCCTATTTCAAAACATTTCTCTTCCTTTCAACATCATTCCTCAATTCTTTTAAATACGTAAGCTTTCTCGTCGTATGTCCACATTCTGTCAAACACCCAACTCGTGAAGTCTTGTAGACTAATTTCCTGTACGAACTTCTCGTACCATAATGAAAAGATCCCAGCAATCTTGAGAATACAATAAATCGATGCTTTTCAACAAAAGACCTCGTAACTGCAGCTTGTTTTAAGCTGCAGTTACGAGATTATTGTTGAAAAGCGACAAAATATTTTTACATTACATGCCCGTTTCACAATATTTCTTTCTCTTCTTAGATTCCTTTTTCTTGGCAATTTGTATAGGTTGAACGAATTCTCGTCGTATTTTACCATTTTTATCCAAAGTCCATTTACACAAACATATGATATCACTAGAATGTTCAGATGAATTGTTACTTAAGTTGTAATTTTGAGGTTTTGGGTTCGAGTATTTTCTGACGGCCCGCCGGTTGCCATTGCTGTCGGCTAGATATTGAGATTGTTGAATGTAAACGGGGTCGGGTTTTGACCATACTCGATACCAAGCTTTACGTAATTCCATCTGAACCTGCGAAAAGAAAAATAAAATTGATCAGAGATTTTGAAAAATGAGACATTTAGAATTTTGAGAGCAACGTGGATATACATGCATATTACCCTAAAATTGAGCAGAGATTTTTAAACAAGAGACCTTGAAGGCCTAGCAGACCAACATGATTCCTGATCAGCCTGCGTTTACACGTAGTCTGATCAAGACCCATATCGCACTCTTCTAGATTCTATGTTTGGAGCCATTGCTGTCGGCTAGATACCGAGATTGTTGAATGTAAACGGGGTCGGGTTTTGACCATACTCGATACCAAGCTTTGCGTAATTCCATTTGTACCTGCGAAAAGAAAAATAAATTAGAATTGGATTCTGGAAATAAAGGGGATCTGCAGGTTTTTGAGACCAACATGGATCCTGATCAGCCTGCGTATACACGCAGTCTGATCAGGATCCATATTGTCCTCTTCTAGCATCTATATAATTTGTGACCTGTCACGCTAAAAGGGACCTTATCCGAACTCCAAAAATCCAAATTCTGACAAACTTGTGAATCTCATCACAGTTCAACCAGATCCCGTATGCGAAAAATGAACATATAGTAAGATAGGGGAAACATTCTGGATTTAGAAAATTACATGTAATTGAAAAGTGTCGGCCCTAGTCTGGCTGCGCGGACTGCACAAACTGACTAGGGTCGATATTTTTCACACATCCGATAAGGTCCCTTTTAGCGCGACGGGTCACATTTAGCCTATAAGACTTTAAGAAAGCAGCAAGGGTCTTGATCAGATTGTGCGTATGCACACTGTGGTCAAGATCTACGTTGGTTGCCGTAGCCGTCGGCTAGATATTGACATTTTTTTATGTAGACAAGTTTTGGCTTTGACAAGAGTCGGTATAACATAGTTCCTTCTCTTTCTGAAAATACAAAATGAAACATGGAATTGAATAGATATCTTGAAAAGGTTTTCAAGATCAAGATAGGCAAATTGTACCAGCGTACATCCGCACATCTATGTGCAATCTGATTAGGATCCTAATTGATGATTTATAGGCTACTTATCGCGGATTTCGAAGAAGCTATAAGAGAATAGCAAAGACGCAGGCAGATCTGTCCAATTTTGTTCTAAAATAAATGTGCTAAAATCCTTTGTTAAGATGCCTGTCCAATTCTAGATATCAAGGGACAAAATTAATGTTCTTTTCACTAACTTAGTTTCCGATGGTACTAAAATTTACAAAATATGGAAAGTTTTTGGGAAGAGCGAATCATTTCACAAACGACAAAATTCAGGTTGGTGCAATTTTAAAGATGTTGAATACGATTAAATGGATGAATATAAAGTTAATACTTTTGCATGATATAATACAGAAAAAAGTGAGTCAAAAGAAAATAATGTTGATTATAAGCACTTTTTTCTTCTTACTCAATGTTTAACTAGATCTAATATTTTCATAGTGGGGAAGTCAAAAGCAGTATTGTTTGAAAAATGGTTAAAAGGAAAATTGGAAGACTGTACTTACTTCCTGGTTCAAGAAACAAAACAATACAGCCACCAGGAAACCCTGTAATAACAATAATAAAACAGCATGGGAATGATTTTATTTGGAGCAGACAGACAGGGTCAGCTACTTATTGCACAATAATCAAGACTGCATCGACCGATACCTGGAACTATATCGTATGAAATGTCTAGACCAACCTTATGCAAGAAATTTCAACGAAAACAACAATTGGAAGTGCACGCATATATGTTATTGTAAAATTCAGTTCTAAAATGTTTGGAATGGTAGAAAATTATGGAAAAACAAAGACATTTTCATGAATGAATTTATAGAGGCAATGTCCAATGCATGTGAGAAAATGACGATACACATTTCTCACACTGTACCATTTAGTAACATTTTTTCTTTAAAAGTCTTTTCTGTCATATATCAAATAGTTTTCTGAACGATCTACAAAAGAAAATTTGTTCAATTTTGAGGATGTTAATTTTTCAATTTTCACAGAAATGAATATGTGTTTTACCTGAAAGGAATTGAAGAATATTTCAAAGTATAGTTTTACAATTTCTGCTGTTGGGTTGATACGATCAGGTACACCGAGGAATACAATATAATGAACACCGAACAGTGGGATGAGGATCAGGGTGGCTTTAGCTAGTCGCCTGCAAAAAAGCAACAAAAGTATTAAGGTAGAAATGGATTTGAGATTCATAAAACATCGTCATTTTTTTTTCGAGCGGTGTCGTTACGTGTCCGAACCTATTCGGGGGCAGTCGTAAACATTCGGCAGTGGAGTGCGCCCGAATAATTCCGACGTCGAGCGAATCTCATTATAGGTGGACTACCTTTTGAGAACAATGGCCAATCATGAAGGCACATACAAGTATGTGGCCATGTACAGAGGTAGCGAGATAACTCGAATGTAGCACTGTATTGTTTGTTCGTTCCCGTTATATCAGATTTGATTGCACAGGTAAACATTTAAAATAATGAGCACCAAACAGCGTTGCTTTGGCTAGTCGTCTGAAAAATCTAAAAATAAAGAAAACATAAAGAGAAAAACCGTTGTAATATCTTGCAAATCGTTTTCAGCAAAGTCTTGGGATGTTCAAATTCTAAGGTGTTGCCTATGACAAAAATAATGTTTCGGGATGTAGGATATTTGAAAACTATATCATTGAAAAAATGAGAAAACGCTTTTCAAGAGCATAATTCTCCAAAATGTTTATCTTAAAAATTTAAGTGCTACTTAGGTTCTGGCTTACTGACGAAGCGGAATAACTCTGACATACAACTGTAATTTAGTTGCAGTTATTTCCCTTTTATTAAATACGTCTATTAGGCTTGCTTCGCTTATTCGAAAACTGAACGTTGCATTTTAAATAGCCTACTATCACCAAATACAAAGACAATTCATTTTGTACTATATCATCGTTTTTCAGCAAAAAAATTGCGTAACTGCAGCTTTACACAAACCGTAGATATGAGGAAGAAAACCGACGATATCTACTCGTACATTCGCTTTTTAACCCTTTCCCAAACGACAAAAATTAAGGATGGTCCAATTCATTAGTTGCTGCAGACGACAAAACAAATACTGTGGAAGATGAAATTTATGTGTAATATAGCAAGGAAAATATTGAGACAAAAGGAGAAACTGCTGGTTATCAGCAGTTTCTTCTTTTGTCTCAATGTTTTCCCAAGCATATTCCATCAGGGGCGTCAAACCAGGCTTTGTTTGAGAAAGGGTTAAATAAATTCCATTTTTTATTACAAATAAATCCGGATCGAGGCGCCCAGAAAGTGCTAAAAGTGACCTACAATTGTCATTGCACCGGTCTTAAAAGTTACTGCCCTCTCAAAAAAGATATGTATCTTGGTGGATCTAAACTATACTGAGTCAAAAAAGAAAGTGTGCATAATTCTACCTTATATATCTACGTAACCGCTGCAGCTAACTTCACCAAACTTCTGCGAGGAGTTAACTTATCAACTTTCTCGTGTCTATTGACATGGGAAGCAACTTTGGGGGATAAAATTCTCTGGCATATCACCAAACGTTTTAAGCACTTTTTTGCACGTGTTTATCAAAACACACGTTTCATATTAAACTTTATTGTCTTAAATCTGTATTAAAAGTGTATAATAGTTAAATCAAACATAAAATTTCAATATGCTGTATAGCCAAAGATGCTACGTCTTGGTAAACATAACAGATTTCACACGTTAGTTGTAGGCCTACCAGTCACTTGAACCGACGTAAAAGGTGTCGTTGTCTTTTAAATGTCATCGTTATAAAATTAGGCGATTGCACTCATGTTTCGAAAAAGAGAGGATACACTTTTGATGGGCTTCAGTCTGATTAACCGAATGCAGCAATGACTAAACCAGATCGTTACATGAGGTTGGCGCCCTTACGTCAACGTTTCAAAACTACATCATTTATGGCGATTCAGTACAGCAAGCACATGTAAGCAACATTGGAAATATGTGAATACAGATAGACGGCTTATAAGAGATTTGGGACCTTTATGTTTTTCACATGATCATGATGCCAAAATCTTACGTTACGCCTATATTAGGCACATCGTCATCGGCGCGGGACGTCTGAAAAATAGTCCTGAGTGTGGTGTAGGGCCGAACATCTTTTCCGCCTGAGTTTCGCTAAATTAAGGGTCCAGTTAAAGAAGTTGCAGGACATGGAATACGTCTTGCAATATGAACGCATTGAAATTCCAAACGATACAATGAAATGTTATGTTCCATCAATGAGACCACACATGTTTGCCGTCATTCATTGACATGTCACAATAGAAATTGAGTAAAAAATCCCAAGAAAATTGCATTATTTTATTTTCTCACCATCGTCAGCAAGTTCTGTGAATTTTGAATTTGACCCCTATCTCAAATATCTTAAGAAAAAAAAAATATTCCATTTCACACAATTAGAAAAGACACCCACTTATAGGCAATTGAATTATCTTTAATTTGATACCAATATTATAATATCAAGATCCAACTTTACGATAGAAATTCCAGTTATTCTCTGTGCACACTTTCTTTCTCGACTCGGCATATAAGGAAAAGAAATGAAATATCTGTAATTCGGAATAATTACTGATACCTAACACCTCTCAAGAGTGAGATAACTAGCACAATCGCAAGAACAAGGCATTTATCACTGAAAAAATGTCTATAGATATACTTTAAAACCCTTTACGAAAATAACATTTATAGGCTTGTCAAAACAAACTTGAAAGTTGATACGTGTGACAAGATTGCGGCTATTGAAATAAGGAATTTTGCATGTAAAATCACGTCAAAATCAAATCACGTCATTGACAGAAAAGGAAAAAATGCTGGCGCAACCCTGTCAAAAGAGAAATAGTTTAAACTGTTTCCATAAGTTGGAGAGTTAAAGCAACATAAATGTAAACTGATATAAAGCTTTATCTAACTTTATCATTTCAAATCAAAATCCCATGTTGTTGATCCTCATTTGAATCATCTCGAGTTCCACTAAATTACATATTGAAATGCCATTACCTACTCTTGCTGTATAGAAAACGTAAACGTCATTTCATGTGTTAATTAACATCTTGGAAATAAAATTGTCCATGTGAACGAACCTTTTATTAAGCAAAAACATTTTCCAGACAAATGATCGGAATTATGAACCAGGTAAATGATCTTCAAAGACAGTTTAATTGTCGTCTATGAAAATCTCTACAGACAAATAAAGCAGAATATAATGAAAATTTACGATGACATTTATTGTAATTACCTGCATGAATGATGCACCTGATTCTGCGTGATTTGTTTGATAAAAAGCCAAGATAAAACCAAACATCATAAACGTTTGAGACGTCGCGCACGGTATTGCGGCACTAAAATGTAACGTCAAACTAGCGAACGTCAATTCTAATCATTGCGTAACGTTAAAGTTTTTGCGTAGACGGTTGTGATGTGTTTTTAATGTTTACTCTCTTTACAAACTAAAGTGATGTATAGATAAAAGACCAAATTTTAGGAAATATCCCACTATTTCCGCCCATTGTCTTTTCTTAGCTTTAACGCCACTTTGATTCATTCTATTATTTGCCTGAAAAATGTGACAATTAGATGATTTAAGTTAACTTTAAATAAAAAGTTTACGTTTATAAAATTTCTGTCCACAAGAAAAAAATCGAATATCTCTTTTACTTTGAATTACTTTGCGTTGAAATTTTAATATGTTAAATAAGAAAAAAATGGTATTTCCTCATTGAAATTATTTTTTTGTATGAATAAAGGAACTGGTATTTTTTAAAATCTAAAGAGTAAAAAAGTGACGTTTTCAACGACCCGAAACATTTTCTGTCCACACGCAGTTAATGCAATAATTGTTTCCTTTATTATTCTTACCGGCTTTCTTCTACATATTTCAGAAAAAGAGAAAAATGGTATTTTCTATATTAAGTTTGGTAGCATCTGAGTCATTAATTACCAAAATATTTAGGAAAATTGTCATTTTTTCTTCGACGTAATTTTAATTGTTACACTTCGATTTTTGGTAAACAAATTGAGATAATTTGCGTAATCGACATCGAAATTTGATTTCTTTTCGACAACACATTCTACAGCATCTCCATTATCATAAAATATATTTTTCTGTGTGTTTGACGTTAACTAACCACATAATTTTTTATAAATATCCGTCGCATTTGTACATTTATGTTACATGTTACGCGCGTTTTTTCGCTTAATTTACGAATAAAACGTCTCTCTAGTAAATTTATACAAACTAACGAGTTGAAAAAAGCATGACATTGAAAAAGATCACAATTTTACTGTTATTTTGATATATAACAAAGTTATGAGAAGGTAAATGGGTCTTGCGAAATTTAGTTATGAAACCCGGAGGGTAGCGTTTTTTGAAAAGTGACGCAATACCGTGCGCGACGTCTTGAGTATTTATTTGCATTGAAAGGAAAGCAAGTGGTTAGCTATATCACGGTATATAACCCACGTGACATGTGACGTAACAAATAGGCCTGGATTAAGGATAAATAGAAAAGGCACCTCTCGATTCGGTCGGGTTAGACCTTTGTCCATAACTTTCTTACGTCTGTCGTATCGTTACAATCCATGTACGAGAGAATGGTTGGCAGAAATGATAACACTTTTTAAACGTTTATATACCACGGAAATTTAATTAACCCTTTCCCTAACAAGACCTATTTTTTACGTCCATAATAGAAAATGCTTGGGAAAACATTGAAACAAAACAAGAAACTGCTGATGACCAGCAGTTTCTCCTTTTGTATCAATATTTTCTGTACTAAAATATACATAAATTCTGTGTTTATCCACAACCATTTGTCGTTTGCAGCGGCTCTCTAATTGGACCACGCTAAAATTTTGTCGTTTGGGACAGGGTTAAAAAAAACTTTGGAATCGGTCTTTATTGTTATAGTTATTATTTATGGCCTTTTGGGACCATCTAGGAATCCGAGTAACAACAGTCTGGTACTGGACTAGTCGAGTCGATGTCAAGAACTTTAACTGACGTCACAGGCGTCAAAACCAAGGCCGTTCGAAAGAAAGCCGGCTTACTCGGGACAAACCCGAGTTCCATGTGAACTTACTCCTTGATGAAAGCGTGAATATTAGTTGACTTTCATTAACCAATTCTCAAACGGCAAAAATTTGGGGTGGTCCAAATTGAAAGATCATGCAGACGATGTTTGTGAATTTAATTTTTTGAATGGAAATCATTGTGGAAAATGAAGAAATTGCTTGTCACAAGCAATTTCGTCATTTTCCACGATGTTTTCCATGGCCATTATTTTGTGGGGAGTCAAAAGGAGTCACTGTGTGGTAATGGGTTAATTGACAAAAAAATCCGAGAAATTTGAGAAAGTTGTAGCCGCGTGATTTCATCAAATTCTTTCCGATCCAAATTACAGATATTCCCCTCACTTAAATCACTTGACCCAAAATTCCCAAATGTCTATTTTGATTTTTTTGTGAATGCGCGCCAACTTAGTATGGTCAACCATTCAACAAGGACGACTTTCACCCAAGGATTCTAGGGAAGTTTTTAACAAAAGTCTTTCCCAAATCGAGAGGTATTCCTCTGAAATATATCTATCTATCATTGACCAATTTGTAACGTCACATGTCACCTTAATGTTTGCTTAGATCTTACCTGTATCTATTGCGCCTAGCCGAAGCTGAGCTGGGTTTATGAAGTTTGGTGAATAAGGCACGAAGAATGTTGACGAAGAAGGCGAAATTTATCTGTAAATATAGAATAGAATTTTATTTGCACAATTATACCCAGTACAATACAGGTTAAAGGCAAAACATAAACATCTATAGTGGTGCTGCGATCTACTGATTCTCACCAAACAAAAAAGACTACACCTATTTACTTATTATCATAGATTATACTGGTCAAACACGAAATCAAATCGAGCACAAAAGTCTGAAGAATAGGTAATTGTTCTAATTAGATTTATAAAAAAAACATTGAAATATGACCCGTCACGCTTGGAAAAGGAACCTTCCTGGAAGCGTAAAGAACAACATTTGAAGAAACTGAAAAGATTTAGTATTACGTCGTTACGTGTTATGGGAAATGAACCTATAGTAAGACAGGAAACACAACGTTTACTCAGAAAATAACCATGATTTAGTGAAAAGTTTCTGTAATCACTCGTTCATGTACGATAATCCTCAGTATGGAGGAAGTAAGATATATAATAATGATTGACCCATTACCACACAATGACTCCTTTAGACTATCCACAAGATAATGGTTGTGGAAAACATAGTGGAAAATGAAGAAATTGCTTGTGATAAGCAATTTCTTCATTTCCCACAATATTTTCTACTTAAAAAGATTAAAAAATGTTAAATTTCATTCACTTGAAAATATCGTCTGCATCATCTTTGAATTTGGACTAGTCTAAAATGTTGCTGTTTGGTAATGGGCTAACTTTGGCGTCATCTGCCACAACAGAGACTATCAAGAATACTCTCGTCAATTTCCGTTGTTACAAAAAGCGCCCAAAATGGATGCGGAATTGTACGATGCATTTGATAACGATGGTTGGAATAAGGTAATCACAAAATGGTTTTCTTACCACAAGTGTTAAGACTATGGGTCCCTTTAAAATCCATACAAATTGTAAATTGGAATTCGTGTTCCAGCATCTGAAAATATCAGTGGTAAAAGATAAATCGAGGGCTTGGTGCAAAACTATTGTAACTACATTTTGTAAAATTTTACAGGAGAGGGAGAAAACTAATTGACTTTCTCAAAGTTAACGAGGAAATATGTTTTTAAAATTCTAGATATCTTTTGAAGTATACAGAATTGAAACTTAATATTAGAACACATGATGTGTTCCTTCCTAAAGATTCAGAAAATTCAAAAAGGTGAATTTCTGAAAAATATGTAGTTACAATAGTTTTGCACTGAGCCCTCGAAATGCTTTAAGGTAGTCTACCCATTGTGAGATTCGCGCGACGTCGGAATTATTCGGCCGACGTCGAAAACATTCACCGATGGGATTTTCCACCACCGAATGTTTACGACCGCACCCGAATAGGTTCGGAAACGTAACGAAACCAAGTGAAAAACAGCCAATGATTTGTGAATCTCAAAATGGCCACATTACGGGTATTCTACCATAAAAACATGGGCAAAATAAAAGGAAGTTCTGGTTAAACACGACCGCAACCACGACTGCGACTAGAACGACGACGTATTTAGTGCATTAGAACAAGAATTACAATATACATGATGTAGGCTATATCATTTCTTCGAAATTCAAAAGAGTTTAATAACATTAAAAATGGTTTATATGAGAATGTTTAACCCTTTCCCAAACATCCAAATTTTTGGGTGGTCCAATTGGAAAACTGCTGCAGACGACAAAATAGACATTGACAAAGAAATTATTTTTGCGCAATATAGCAAAGAAAATATTGAGACAAATGGAGAAAATGCTGATTATCATCCTTTTCTTCTTTTGTCTCAATATTTTCCCAAGCCTTTTCTGTAAGGGAAGGGTTAAACAAGCAAATTGCTTGTTAATAACTACTACATATTGACTAATTTGATCATAATTATTAGGACAAAAGTCTCGAGGATAGGATATATCTCCGTTTTCAACAAAACTTCGTATCTGCAGTTTGTTTTAAGCTGCAGATACGTGGTTTTCGTTCAAACGCAGCGATAGATAGTTCCAATTAGATTTAATATAAAACAAGGGCATTGATCTATAAACAGTCCTTGGTTCATAGAAAAGTCACCCATCATCTCATATCAACTAATTTGACGAGTTTAAACACGGTGGGGATTGTGCATGATGGGATGGATAACGACTACCGACAATAGGGAACGATTTTATCAAGTAAACCGTGACGTAATTTCGGACAAATAAATAGTATTTCGTTGGTGTTGCTATAAAATCTCGTAGCTACGGCTTGAATCAAACCGTAGTTACGAGATGTTATAACAACATCGACGGTTTATCAAAACATAACGGTAAATTCAGTCTATTTTTTGCACAAAATTTGATGCCAACTCGCCTCGCTTCAGGTAAGACATTTTGCAATAATTCTATTATTTTTGTATCAATTTTCAAGCGGTTTGCTGCATGTACCCCGCCTTGTCGAGCTCTTTCATCGGATGTATGACATATTAGATAATTCATGATACTTTTTCCGAAATATTGTCCCAACCGACCAGAAAGCGAAATGGTAACGACTACGGCCAATTTAACCACGCTTCAGGTAAGAATTTGTGCAATAACTTTCTTATTTCTGCGTCAATTTTCATGCGGTTTGTTGCATGTACTCCGTCTTACTAAGCCCTTTTCTCAGATGTATTATTTATCTGGAACTTCCCTGTACTTTTCTCAAAAACCGATCCCAACCGACTAGAAAAAGGGCCTGAATTTTTTGTCGTTTTTCTGGTCGGTTGGGATCAATTTTTGGACAAAGTACAAAGATTCTACAAACAAGTCATATATCCGAGGAAAGAGCTCACTAATGCGGGGTACATGCAACAAACCGCTTGAAAATTGGAGCAGAAATAAAAAAAAATATTGCACAATTTCTTACCTGAAGCGAGGCCAATTTCGTCCGTATACTCCAAATTCGTTATCCATCCCATCATGCACAATCCCCACCGTGTTAAAGGAATTGAGAATATGTAATTGCTCTAATTAGATTTGTTAAAAAGCAAGAACATTGATCTACACACAATCTTTGCTTCGTATATAATTCACCCAGCATTTTGAAAGGTCAATTTTGCAATTAGATTTGTCTATGAAACAAGACCATTGACTTCTCCGTTGACCGTTTCCCCCAAAAGACATGGGGCCCGTATTACTAAACATCTTACGATCAAGTTTTTGTGTAAACTGTGTAATTGCACAAGAAATCAGACTGAGCCAATCAGGGCTGTTGTTACAAGTAATTATGCAAAAATCGAACGTACGATCGTTAGTAATACGGGTCCCTGATTTTCACGTCCCTGAAAGAAGAGATTTGGAAAAAATGAGCCTTTTGTCTCAATGTTTTCTGAGCTATATTTTATACAAATACTTTATAAACATCTACATGTACTTTGATATCTGTAGCAAAGTTCCAATTGAATGGTCTAAATTTTGCCGTTTAGGAAAGGGTAAATATAAATGTGAACAAGTGCACTTTTTTTTGTTTAATATAAGAATATCAAAAGAAACCCAAGCAACATTTGCAATATCGGGTGACTAGAATGTCTACTTTTATTTGACAATTATCTCCTGCGTAGTATTAACACGGTGGGGATTGTGCATGTTGGGATGAATAACGAATACGGACAAAATAATCTCGATTCTGGTAAGATGTTTTGCAATAACTTCCTTATTTGTGCGTCAATTATCAAAAGGTTTGTTGCATGTACCCCGCCTTACCGAACTCTTTTATCGGATGTATGGCATATTAGATAACTCGTGGTACTTTTTCCAAAATATTGTCCCACCCGACCAGAAAGCGAAATGGTAACTCTTATTAGAATCGCTTAAAAACGACATATTTTTATTCAACGTTCTGTGGTAAAGCATTCAACAAGGGCGTTTCCATGGGTTGTAGCGATACGACAAACGTAATGCAAATAATTGGCAAAAGTCTTACACGAATTAAAGGGTATTTTCCTATTTTTTCTCCATCAAGATCGAATCGTGACGTTGAAAATCATATGGGTTGCACACCGTATGTATGGGTAGATAATTTTTGTGCAGGGAAAATTTGAACCAAGATCATTAAGCCCTTCTTCATTTACCTACCCGCCAATTTCATTGCTAGTAATGTTTATTGCAACCAGTCTTCGATATCAAGTGAAAATATTTGAGCCAGGATCTGGAAAAAACGTCCCTTATAGCATTTGAGGCAGCCAAGTTTCAAGATCAGGCCGTGCCTAGATGCAGTCTAGCCAGCATCCATGCTACTCTCAAATGCTTGCTACAGATCATGAAGAAGCTATTGAAGAACAACACTGTTCCCGATCAGACTGCGTGTATACGCAGGCTGATCTGGAACCATGTTGTTTTCAGATGCTATAAGGGACGTTTTTTCCAGATCCTGGCTCATTTGTGCTACTAACGAAAATCTTTTCTTTTCGTCCCTAGGTACATTGTATGCGATGTAACATGTACTTAAATATGCAGAATCTAGCTGTCCACATGTCGCTTTGTTGCAAAAGATATCTACCATCGGTTTCTTTAAAAGCTAATGCTGGCGACACGATCAGTAAACGCCAAAAATTCACTACATGTGATTTAGTGGGAAAGGATAAAGTTCTGTAGCATGTAGCATTTTCTTCTTTTTCACCAATGTTCCCGCCCTCTCACCCCAAAAAATGATGTGGATATTGTACCAAGCTGCATAATTCGATGACGATTCTTTATAGTCCGTCGGATGACACAGGTAAAAAATAATTTCGCTGCACCCCCCGAGGTACCAAGGTTGTTATATACCATTTTAAAGCCTGAAGTATGCTGGATACAATGCACGATGTTGTCAAGATGTAAACCTGCGCAGGTCCTGTGTACCTTAAAGAGCCCTCTTATTTGAAATAATTAGACAGACTATGTTGTAAGATACAGGGAAAGAGGGGCATTTTCCATAGAAGCCTAGAACTGTGTCTTGTTTAAATCTGTTAAGATATTGGGTAGTGATGTTTTGCAAGACCTAAAAAAGTAGTATTTAATCTAAAAACGGGTGTGCAAACGTTTCATGGAACAATAATGTGATTATTTGTTTGTTTGGCTAAGTATTTTACCGTGTATAAATTACCCCACCAACCATATGCAAATTGACGAGACATATGAGCATTATTTCTGCGTATAATTAATTGAAATGTCTTTTGCATATCTTTTTTGGTTTATTTGATTGTGATTTTATGAATTCGAAAGAGTACATTCCTAAGTGATTGGGTCAAAGACGATTTCTATTTGACAAATGTATTTCAAATAATTCATGTGTTGTCTTACCCCACCCACATATTTGTGTGTTTACACGGGACCTGCACAGGTTTACATCTTGACAACATCGTGCATCGTACCCAGCATATTTCAAGCTTTAAATGGTATATAATAACCTTGGTTCCTAGGGGGGTGCAGCGAACTCCTTAAAGTGGCATTTCACATTTATTTCAATTCTTAAAAGTATGTCTTGATGCAAAGATTGTTTATTCTAATGCATAGAAATGATATCAGTTTTTATTCATTTATAAGCCAAAATACGCCTTTGATGTTGAAACAGAAATGACAAATTCTATATAAATCTGAACTGTTGTCCACAACAATTTGTTTAATTTTAGCACAAAAATATATATTTCTCGTAAACAGTTCAATATTTTGGCTTGAAATTTTCAGAATTTTCATAAGAAAAGATGCTCTTTCAGATAGAATAAAAGTAAAATTTATGTAAGAATAATTCTGAAATGTCACTTTAAATAGCCCCCTTATTTGATTTCATCAGACGGACTATTAGAAATTAGAAATGTCTTTGTTGCCATTAGATTTAGGGCCTATCATTAATAAAAAATTTGCCCTATGCTTTCTGTATACGTAAATTATACGCTTTAGAATATAGATTTTTTTAGAATTAAAATTTCAGAAGGAAATACCTTATTTATTTCATGAAGAAATATAAACACACGCTGTGGCCGGATCATCAAGGTCGCTTGTGCAACCTTGATAATCTGTGGCATATTTTTGTGTCCACCTTATTTTTCTAGTCTAAAATTCTTCTCTTGTCATTCTTAGCAAAGCTTTAGCATTAGGGGGATGTGGACGATGAGTTAATATGTATTTGTTTAAGTATACACATCCCCCATTTTATGTAATGGATTACGTTAAATGTTTAGTCATTAATAAATGACAATTTTCACAATAATTGGTATTTTGTTATAATTATAAAGAAAAATAACAAGCGACGGATAGGCTGGATCTGGATTGGAAATAAATTATACTGTGCATTATGTGGTACTGTATGATTGCATGAAAAATAGAATAATGTTTGTTGATTTATGCTCATCAGTTGCCAATAGGCACATAGGTAGTGAGTCTATTTCAAATGGAGAGCATAATGAAGTATTATTGTAAATAATACGTTTTATGCTCCTTTTGAAATTATAGTGCAAGTGTATTGGGCCAAACCGTAGTAAAACAAAGGGTAAACATTGGGCCAATACCTTTATCTGCACTACCCTGTATAACGCTAATGCTAATGAGGAACAAGCTAATCGGCTTATCAGTGTGTAGTATTCTATCACGTGACTCTACTTGTCTTTCTTTGTTTATATGCTGCCAGCACGTTTTTGCAATGGAAGTTTTGTTTGTCGAACCCGCCTCCATCCCCATTTCACCTCCAAGTAAAAGGGTGAAGGGCCGGACACGCATTTCACTCTGGATGGCCTGTCCGACTCTTTATTCTTTTCCTTGTCAGAAGTATTCGTAAGGTTAAGTGTAGGACAATTTTGTTATTCAGAATGACATGTTTGGCATGTTTTTGTGTCCACCTTATTTTTCTAGTCTAAAATTCTTCTCTTGTCATTCTTAGCAAAGCTTTAGCATTAGGGGGATGTGGACGATGAGTTAATATGTATTTGTTTAAGTATACACATCCCCCATTTTATGTAATGGATTACGTTAAATGTTTAGTCATTAATAAATGACAATTTTCACCATAATTGGTATTTTGTTATAATTATAAAGAAAAATAACAAGCGACGGATAGGCTGGATCTGGATTGGAAATAAATTATACTGTGCATTATGTGGTACTGTATGATTGCATGAAAAATAGAATAATGTTTGTTGATTTATGCTCATCAGTTGCCAATAGGCACATAGGTAGTGAGTCTATTTCAAATGGAGAGCATAAATTTTATTTTGTTTGACATAAGACTTTCATAAGAAACTGAGACATTTGCTAGATCTATATCGAGTGGCAAGCAAGAAGAAAAAAAGTGGTCCATTATAAGTAGATCTAAAAATATATGAAAATGAAAATTGATCGATTGATTGATAGATTGAATGCGAGTGACGACTTTTGCAACTGATATGCTCACACAGTAGCGACTAGAGCATCTTACCATGGATTCTGTTCGTTTCTCTTAGCAATAGTACCTAGTCAGTCTGTGCTGTCTTCACAGACCAAAAAGGATCGCTATTTTTCTCACTTTTAGAAGGTTCCTTTAAGCATGATGGGTCACAATGTGTAAAATACCAATTCCTTTCGCGACGCTAAAGAAATTTATCGCATGCCAATAAAGAACTGGTACATTTTACCAGAAAACCGTTTGGTGAATATCAACCCGTATTTTCGAGCTGGATTTTGAAGTTGCAGATTTTGAGATCAAATGATTCTACTTGTTTAAGGCAATTTCTGATATACAATGTAGGCTGTATAAATCTAAAGTCATTGTAATTGGTAAAGAGTTTGCAAACACTTTTGCCGATGCACAACGCGTATGTTCATACAATGACGGTCTATACGCGAAATAGGTTTATAATTTCTGGATAATATCAACTCTATATCACGAAGCTATTAAGATAACTTAAACTAATCTTCCAAGTAAGATCAGATTTTGACACTCATAAGACGAAATGCTTGGAAAAACAAACAATGGAACAAAAAGAAAAAAATCAAAACAGCATTATCTTGTTTTGTCTTAATATTTTTCTATGCTATTTTGTACATGAATCGATTATCCCCTCTTTAGTTAAAACATAATTATGTTGTTGTCTAATACAGCAGCTTTCGAAATGAAACATCTTAAAGTGTGTTGTTTGGGAAGGGTACAAATTACAGTATAGCTAAGCCATGATATTATGGCACTTGTTTACAAATTTCACCTATTCAATCAATGGAAACAACGTTCACAATTTCAATACAATTTTGCATGCGTTGGTTTGAATCTTGCAGGTGTAAAACATCTGCAAGTTTCGAACCATCACATGCAAAATTACAATAGCTTGTAAGTCATTATTGTGTCGTTAACCTAGTTGAATTTTGTAAACACGTGGTAAACTGTCATGACGGAGATATAATCTAAAGAAGTCCCTTTTGTTACGAAGTGACACGTTCAAATGTATATTCCATTAATGGACGTGTTTATGACGAAACATGATAGTTTTATTACTGTGGTTAAAGAAAACATTTCTAAGTTGTCTTATATTTTGATAATAGACAAATACACGTAAACGCATTAAAGAGGTTTGGAGTTCGATTTAGTTTTGTTTACAATCTTATATTTTGTAAACATGTACCAAAACATGACCGGACTATTCTCGTATAATCTAAAGAAGTCCATTTTGTTACGAAGTGACACGTTCAAATGTATACTCCATTAATGGACGTGTTTATGACGAAACATGATAGTTTTATTGCTGTGGTTAAAGGAAACATTTCTAAGCTGTCTTACATCTGGGTAATAGACAAATACACGTAGACAAATTACAGCGGTTTTAGTTCAATATTGTGTTGTTTATGTTTATATATACTTAAATTTTGTAAACATATGCCGTAATATGTGACCGGACTATACTCGTTCTCTAAAAAGGTCCATTTTGTTATGAAGTGACACGTTCAAATGTATATTCCATTAAGGTACGTGTTTATGATGAAAAATGGTAGTTTTTATTGTTGTAGTTAAAGGAAACGTTTCTAAGCTGTCTTATATCTAGGTAATAGACAACTGCACATCTAGACAAATGCTAAAGACAAATTAAAGCGGTTTGGAGTTCAATATAGTGATGTTTACATACTTATATTTTGTAAACATGCGCGATGATATGTCCGGACTACATAGTCTTAAAAGGTCCGTTTTGTTATGAAGTGACACGTTCAAATGTATACTCCATTAATGGACGTGTTTATGACGAAACATGATATTTTTATTGCTGTGTTTAAAGGAAACATTTCTAAGCTGTCTTATATCTGGATAATAGACAAATACACGAAATTAACGTTTTAGATAGAGGCTGTATAGCAGATTCTACGCGAAATAAACATTCAAGTGCTCGCAGCGCATTGAATGTTTATCGCGTAGAATCTACTATACAGCCTCTATCTGACTCAGTGTTCGCTAGCGGTTTATTGGAGACGGGGGCGTGGCTATGTATAGACGTCGCATAATTGAGCCGGTGTAACGTAGTAAAGTGACCCCCATAGAATACTGACCCCCCGGTCACTTTACTATATAGAATACTGACCCCTTTCTATAAAATACTGACCCCCCATGTAAAATAACGACCCCCCTAATTTTAACTATAAAATACTGACCCCCACTTAGTTTATTGCTAATTTAACACACACTACATGTATACATATCACATTCGTGTTTATTATGCTCCTCGAAAAAAGTTTCGGGGAGCATTTAGTCGCCATGCTATCCTTCCGTTCGTTCGTTCGTCCGTCCTTCCGTCCGTCCGTCCGTCCGTCCGTCTGTCTGTCCGCCCGTTTATATAAGTCAGATGTCAGCAACCTTTAGGCCAAATTCAATGAAACTTCACATGTGCAATCCCTGAATACCTTTTGAGTCTGTGCTCTCGAGGTATTGTGATCGGTCGTTGTCCGTCGTCCGTCCGTCTGTCCGGTCGTCCGTCCACAATTTCTTTGAAAATCTTCTTCTCTCAAACTAGTGGACCAATTTTCTTGAAACTTGGCAGGAATTTTACCTTGGTGAATGGCTTTCAATGTTGTTAAAAGAATTTGATTCCATTGAAAACTCTGGCTGCCGCAACATGACAAAAGGGGAAAATTGCCAATTCTTCTTAAAATCTTCTTGTGTCTAACCAGTGGGCCAATATTTTTGAAACTTCACATGAATGATCCTTGGGTAAAGGGCTTTCAAAGTTGTTTAAAGAATTTGATTCCATCAAAGACTCTGGCTGCCGCGGCATGAGAAAAGGGGAAAATAGCCATTTTTTTAAAAAAAAATCTTCTTCTGCCTATAACCAGTTGGCCAATATTCTTGAAACTTCAAAGGGTTGATCCTTGGGTAAAGAGCTTTTAGGGTTGTCAAAAGAATTTAATTCCATCAAAGACTCTGGCTGCCGCGACATGAGAAAGGGGGAAAATAGCCAAATCTTCTAAAAATCTTCTTCTGCCTAACCAGTTGGCCAATGTTCTTGAAACTTCACATGAATGATTCTTGGATGAAGGGCTTTCAAAGTTGTTAAAAGAGTTTGATTCCATCAAAGCTTCTGGCTGCCGCGGCACGAGAAAAAGGGAAATTAGCCAAATGTTTTAAAAATCGTCTTCTGCCTAACCAGTTGGCCAATGTTCTTGAGACTTCACATGAATGATCCTTAGGTGAAGGGCTTTCAAAGTTATTAAAAGAGTTTGATTCCTTCAAAGTCTCTTGCTGTGGCGGCATGAGAAAAAGTGCAAAAGAGCAAAATCTTTTAAAAATCTTCTTCTGCCTAACCTGTTGGCCAATATTTTTGAAACTTCACATGAATGATCCTTGGGTAAAGGGCTTTCAAAGTTGTTAAAAGAATTTGATTCCATCAAAGACTCTGGCTGCCGCGGCATGAGAAAATGGGAAAATAGCCAAATCTTTTAAAAATCTTCTTCTGCCAAACCAGTTGGCCAATATTCTTGAAACTTCACATGAATGATCATTGGGTGAAGGGCTTTCAAAGTTGTTAGGAGTTGTTAGAAGAATTTGATTAATATTTAAACTATAAGTGCAGTAGCATCAGAAAAAGGGCAAAAGAGCAAAAACTGAATTTAAAAGACTGAATTTTTCTTACATTCATTTAAATAAGTCAGGAAAAGGGCTTTATTGAAACATTTCTTATTTTGCTGCTATACAGGTCAACGTGTTTAATTTCATCAAGGCAAGAAATCTCAGGTGAGCGACCTAAGGCCATCATGGCCCTCTTATTTTTTTTTTTATTGTTTTTTTTTTTTTTTGGGGGGGGGGGGTGTTTCAAATTGAGGCTGCGTCACAGAAAAGGGGACCTTAATGTAGAAATTAGTGTTTCTCTAATTTCTCTTCATCCAATGAAGATGATTTAATGAAATTCTGTTCTTCAGAATGAGATGTTCTGTAGCTTATTATAATTAATAATTCATGTACAAAAATCCTGTCATGTGAAAAGGGGACTAAATGTACAATAACATTGCGTCTAGATCTTTAAGTCTGCCCGAAGCAAAATCTCCACAACACTTGCGCCAAATTGGACGAAACTTCAATATGAACTTCGTGAAATTCTGTTAAGAACCCTTTCTCTATGTTTCTCAATTTGATGCTGTTTTATAGGAAAAGGGGCCTAATTGTAGAAGTTTTTCTCATATTTCTTTTAATCTAGATAAAATTTAATGAAATTCTATATTCGATTAATTTTTTTTTCATAACTTACATCTTTATTTTCCAATTGAGACAGCTGCTTGACGCCTTTTGAGTCTGACTTAATTCTCTAAATATAGTTTTATGGACTTCCCATTATGTCCCCTTTAGCATGACTGGTTACTTATACCTTCCCATGACAAACACATGGTTCTACACTGAAATGTGACATCACAAATCGCTTCGCCAATCGTTGAAGCGTTTATTTGATCGGTCAGAAAAAGGATCACAGAAGATGACCCCCTGCTGGTGCCTGTCAGATTTACTGTCAATTCAACATAGGATTTTAATCAGATTGAGAAGCCTAGATAACTATCTCGCTATTTAAAGTGATTAAATGTTAACATAATCACTCTAATATGCAACCGCCAGGTAGGAAAGTGCGTATGGCAGACAAACATACATAACTCTGGTAGGCTTCGAACTTACAACGCTGAGGGACAAGTGATTTTTGGTCAGAAACCTTTTAAAACCATTTACCCTTTCAACACAAATATACATCGTAGTTCGGTCCATGAAAATACTGTACGCCTACTGTGCATTCGATTGAGAACCAATACAGCTGCTCCAAGACCGGATAGCTTAGTTGGTAACGTCGGGGTCTGTCAATCAAAGGGTCGTGAGTTCGAACCTGGCTCGGCATATAGCCATTCTGACATTTGACAAAAGCATTTGTCTCTTAGCAATGAGTGTTAATCATCTAATTGAGAGAGCAGCAAGGAGGTTTGTTTGTATGTTTTGGTAGTACGGGTGCGAGAAATATCAGGAATCCATAGTAGGTGCTCCAGCCGCCGCAATATGGCCATAACAGTTGAAAACAGCGTGGAGTTAAAATCAAATCAATCCAGATGCGGTGGAAGCGTCTAACCAGCCAGTTTGAATCGGGTTCGCCCAATAGTGAATGAAAAGTTGTGGTCAAAATACTCTGTATGTACGGACAGACGCATGCACGGACGAGTGCCATTGCACCTCTGATGCATATCGATGAAGATGATTATATGTTGTACGTCTATCATAGTTGGGGTTATATCAGAATAAGACTTTTTGTGTGTATGTGGAGAAGGGGGTCAGTATTTTATGGGGGGGGGTCACAATTCTATGTGAGGGGTCACTTTTCTACGTGTGGGTAGGTCATAATATTATGACCCCCCGGTCATAATATTATGACCGGGGGTCAGTATTCTATATAGAATAGTGACCGGGGGGTCAGTATTCTATGGGGGTCACTTTACTACGTTACACCGGCATTCTCGTAAATGCGGAATACAGCGGCGAAATTTTAAAATATACTGCAATTTCATTGGTCCAAAAAGTAGGTCGAACACTAAATGTAGATTAATTCTAAAGACAGCTTGGTCTTTTTGAGAGCTTGACATAAGTATCTATTATTTGATTTGGGTACAATAGTTCATTATCATATTGTGTAATCCTATTGGGTTAACATTTTCCCAAACGCAAATTCAATGCTAGAAATTAACTGTGCTGACAGGTAAAGATGGACAAAGAATTGATTTAGGAGGACTAAATGAATTTGATTCGAATTTTCGTTGATCTGAAATCAAGTGGACCAATTCATACAACATTTCATAAAAATATTTTTACTTTTACGTATGTTCGGTAACCTAGCATTGACCCCCTTAAAGTAAAATATTTTTTGTTCATTATCTAGTTGCTGTCAAAGGAAATTTTATTTAGTTCTCCAAGTTTTAGCTTTTAATGCACCAATGTCCTCCGATCGCTTTTACCAGAACATAACAATGTCACATTTACAACTTTAATGGAGTTAAGAAGGAGTCGGCCAATTTATTCAAAGAATCCAACAAAAATAACAGAAAGTATGTAGAACAAAACCATTGCCAGAAGCTTTAAAAGTCATTTTGGTATATAGCACAACGACAAAAAAGTGTGTACATGCAACAACTTTCTGCGTTTGTTACTTTTATTGAACGTCCTTTATTGTGGGTATTCAATGGAATCCTCTCGTTAAGATGTTTCTTATAACTATCGACACTATACTTTAAAACAAACTCTATTTGATATTTTCATTTTATAAAGAAATTACTCTATTTTATCTGTACATCTTTACAAAAAGTTAGTATGAACAAAAACAACACACATCAGAGGACAATTTTGAAGTCAACATGCTAGGAGAGCCTTCAACTTGTTTCATCGTTGATGTTTTGACGCAATTTCTTGCTTTATAACACTATCATGTTACATTATGAATAAGTGTTTATTAACCATTTCCCAAACAAGACCTGGTTTTGACGCCCTTAATAGAATAGGCCTGGGAAAACATTGAAACAAAAGAAGAAACTGCTGATAACCAGCAGTTTCTCCTTTTGTCTCAATGTTTTCTTTATCATATTTTACACAAATTCTATCTTTAATAACTTCCATTTGTCATTTGTGGCAGTTTTTGAAGTGGATCACCATAAAGTTTGCCGTTTATTATTCCAATTTGAAAGATGATGCAGACGACAATTTCAAGTTTATGAAAATTTAGAATTCTTTATATTTTTTATTAGAAAACATTGTGGAAAATGAAGAAAGTGCTGTCACCAGCAATTTCTTCATTTTCCGCAATGTTTTCCCAGGCATTTTCTTGTGAGGGAGTCAAAAGGCGCCACTATGCAGTAATGGGTTTATGCGATCATCTTTCCCGATTGATCAAGTCACGCTCAGGGATAAAGTTAAGCAAGCAATTCGAAAAATGGCTCTGAACAGTTTTTGATAGATTGAGCTCAAATTTTGATCTCGAGAGCAATAGCAACGGTTTCCTAACGTTTGACCTAGTGACCTAGTGTTTGACGTGGATGAGCCAACCTTTTGAAATAACATTGACAGTATCAAAATAAATATTCTGGACTAATTTCACAATGATTGAACAAAATATTTCACAATAATTGGACAAACATTGTCACCATTAGAGCAAAAACAAAATTTGACCTAGTGACCTAACTTTTGACCCGATTCTAACCTGATTCCAGTTCTTTGAAGTATTTTCAAAATTTTCAAATAGGATGACACAATGATCATAATTATATTCATATATAGATACATGACATTTAGTTAAATTCTGGCTGCTATTTTAGGAAGAGATGTTTTGTGATTGATGACGCACATACGGACAAGCAGACAGACGGATACACGAATGGCATTGATCGATCACAATACCCGACGTCAACCACTACGTGTTCAAATGAACTAACAAAGGTTACTTACAGAATGTTTTCGTACTTAAGTCGTACAGCTACCCAGGGTAGAACACTCAAGAACGGGGTACCTAAAACAAAGAATAATATAGCTCACGATTAATGGCCTGGCAGAGCATCTCTAGCTCAAAGCTAGAGATGCTCTGCCAGGTCATTAATTATTGTAGTAAATTTTGAAAAAAAAGTTTATATCAAAATAATTATTATGAACGGCACACGCCTCCAAGGGCACTTGTACATTATGTCTACCCGAAACCGGCATAAACAAAAGAAAAGTCCTATACAAATTATGTCGCTTGAACAGGCGACATAACTTTTGTCGGACTTTTCTTTTGTTTTTAAATGGGACAGCGCTCAGATATAAATAGCGACATCCAAATATAAAAGAGCGAATTTTCATCAGAGAAGACTCGGATTAACTTCCGGTGGCAAACAATAGGTTTATGGGAAATTAACATTGCATTAGATCTATAGGGTATCGAAATGGTTTTAAACTGCATCGTTTATCAATGCAAGAATCGGAAGATAAATGAGAATCTTCACTTTTTCCGATTTCCACAAGATCAACTCAAGCGCAGAGCATGGATAAAGGCAGTGAACAGGGACGAATTTCGCCTTTTGCCTCTAAGGACGACTTCCGGTGGCTGTTGTGTGTGCGCGCGTGTGTGTGTGTGGGGTGGGGTCTTAGTGGAAATAAGCTAATTGCGATCCACAAGTCTAATCGGTTAAACCGTCGGAAACGGCCAAAATGAAGATTCTACAACAATGGAAGCTTCTAAAGACGATAAAATGGTTATTGATATAAACGATGGGATGGTTTGTAGCACATGTAACAATAAGACAGAAAATATTGAGGCAAAGGAAAACATGATGGTTATCATTTTTATCTTTAAGTATCAACGCTTTCAGAAGCATTTTTGCTAGTTGCGTCATAAAGCGTCATTGTTTGAAAAGTGTTAAGACATGGAAATTCAAGACATCTAACTTCCTTTGTACTTTTAACTCGAAACCGTCCGGAAAACATTCCGACAAATTAATTGGTTTCGTCACTCATAAAACTACTTTAAAGGCGTAAAAAGCCATGTTACTGTCAGAAAAACTATATTAGGAAGACATGCGATACCATACAAATATGGTTATAAAATGGAGTTGGAATTTAGAAAAAGGGAACAATTTCATCGCTTTTCAACAACAAAAAAACCTCATCTACAACTTTAATCAAGCTGTAGATACGACATTTTCGTTGATGCGATATCGCATTTCAAAAACACCACGGATCTAGATCTGGATTTTCGGGACTGCTACAAATTAAGGTAGAATACCCGCAAGCCATTTTGAGATTCATAAAACATCGGATTTTTCTAGCGTCGTCGTTACGTATCCAAATTTATAAGGGCGCGGTCGTAAATATTCGGCGGTGGAACCTTGGAAAGTTCCACCGCCGAATGTTTTCGACATCGCCTTAATAATTCCGACGTCGCGCGAATCTCATTTGGGGTAGATTGCCTTAATGTTCATCTCTTCAATTCCTTAGAAGCTATTGAAGGGTCAACTTGGATCAGACTTGACCAGACTTTGTATGTGTATGCACATACCGATCTGGATCTATCTTTTCTCAAATGCCATAAGGGGCCTTATTCAAGATCACGTCTTATTTTTATGATTATATTAAGAAAACGTATATCTAAGAAAACGCGAATGTTGACACATGTTAGACACTCTCTGAAATTGAATCCTAAATAGCAGTATTAACGAAATTGAAATAAACTGTAGATCTCTATAGATTTTTTTAAAAAAAATATTTTCTTGTTCATGTACACAAAAGAGCTTTAAAAAATCTAGAACTGTCTCTTAATGGATGAATAACAATTTTCTATTTTTCTATATCGTAGAGATTTGCCATAACCTCTTGAAAATATCTATATTATGCACTTGCTTGTAATTGGGGGTAGCAAAAGCATGCATAGGACCTATTGGCGTATTATTTATGATACGCTTAATAATGAGACATATGAGAAGTAAAATAGGTTCATTTTAACGACGTCGTCCGAGAAATTCCAAAGTCGCGTTAAAATCCCATCAAGTATTGACTATATCAATTGTCATAATGACGTTTTTAACATATCATAACCTAGAAAGCCAACAAGAAGTCTTTTTGAAATGCCGTTCCAATGTTATTGAATGCTCAATTATATATACATGTGGCTGCCTGCGTTTTGTATATATCTGCAAGCATGTGTTATTTAGGCAATTGGCAGTTCTTGACATTTCCTTCCTGTTTCCACCAATTGACCGATTTGATTAATTTGTAAAAGAACATTCTCATATTGACTAAATAAATTGATAGTGAACTTTGTGCTACAAATAGAGTAGGTTCACTGTAATGTTTTGCTAAATTTGTACTTCTTATAAAGCCTCGTTACTACGGCTTAATCAAAGCCGTAGTCACTAGATTTTATAAAAACACATACGGAAATAATATTGTTTGTCCGAAATTACGTCACGGTTCATCAGAAAAAAATCTTTCCCTGTTTGTAAAAGAACCTTCGTGTATTGACTCAATGAATTAATTGGCGTGATTTGATTTATAGATAAAACATGGGAGTTCAGGTTATCTGATCTATTGAGTCACGGCTGGAAATCACTTGACGCAACAATTACAAATCTCTAATAATTCTGTTGATATGAATAGGCCTACGTGACCGATTTGAAAACAGCTTGAAGCAGAGAAGACGGAAAAACGCCACAATCAGAATTTTCTCCTTTTGCCTTAATATTTTAGGTGCTATATTGTACACAGTCACTTTCAGAATCAAAATCCATTTTTTGCAGCAGCTTTCGAATTTCTTGCGTATGGAAAAGAGTTGATATTTTGAACATGGCCATAACCACTTTATTTGTTTACAACTGATCAAACAGGTTCACTCTGTAGGATTGTTCGACCAGTAAACAACGGGGCAGATGGTTTTCTCGTGTAATGCCTATCAAATGCTTGCGTATAGACTTGTGATAGTCTGATAAATAGAAATTTTGAAGTCAAACAATGGCATTCAATGAAATTGCAAGTCTCTGGTTCTCTTATTTATCAATATTCAGACCAAGGAAAGATAATTTGCTATAATTTTGAAGGTTGTTCACGGTTGCATGCCTTGATTTTTTCATACATAACATAAATATTCAGAGTCTGACACCAGACTAGCTTGCGTACTGTACATAGTTTAAGTGCAAACATGCGTTTAATGGATAATTCTATTGTTCCTCAAATTATTTCGAAGAAGGACGATTTCCGGATTTGTTTTTTAGGGTTTGAAATGGGCCAAAGTATGTCAGGAGATCCTGAAATCAAGCAGTCATGACGATAATCTAATACAAGAGTAATTCAATCAAAATACACATCACGTTATATAGATTGTCCCTCTAGGACGAATGTAAAATATCAAATTAAATCAGGTTAGTCTAGGTCGAAACTTAAAGACAACATTAATACCCACAAGACTTTAATTATTTGAAATAACATGTTTTGTGCCAGACACATTTGTCCCCATTACTAGACTGAGAGATATGTATGACACATTTGTATACGGACATTTTGGAATATATGTGACCCGTCACGCTAAAAGGGACCTTATAGGAAGTGTGAAACATATCGACCCTAGTCAGACTGCACATTCCGCGCAGCCAGACTAGGGCCGACACTTTTCACTTTTATTTAATTTTCTAAATCCTGAATGTTTTCCCTATCTTACTATATTTTCATTTTTTGCATACGGGATCTGGTTGGCCTGTGCCGAGTCTGACAAGTTTGTCCAAATTTGGATTTTTGAAGTTCGGATAAGATCCCCTGTATCGTGACGGGTCTCATATTATTTCTGTTCCCAAAACGTCTGTGTACATTCGTAACGCTTATTCCGGACAGTCGGAACTACTTTAGAATAAAGCCGGATACTGATACGCAATGTGTTCTTTTTGTGCCAAATAATTAGATGGTGCAAGTGGAACAGCAAATGTGGTCAATGTAATTCACAAATATGACTTTGGAATTATTTGTATGTGTTAAAATAAAATTTTATAAATGTCTGCAAAAAAAAAAAAAAAAAAAAAAAAAAACATTTGGCTTAAGTATTAATATTTTTGCATTTATTTATTGAAATTTGTCTAATACGTAAAAGAAATGAAAATATAGTCCTAATTTTGCCACTTTGATGAAAAATGAATCTTTTTCTTTTTTCAAAAACCAAATGGAACAGAACAAAACATGCATACATCGGGTTCGAAGGCAAATAGTCGCAATGCTCCATGAGTACCCAAACGCACTCCACGCCATATTACCAGTATGATTTGAGTATGATAAAGCGACAAAACAGAAAAAATGATCGACTAAGTACATCCGACATTTATAGATAAAACTGTTTCAGTGATTGCAACTGCATGAGATATTGCCGGTAGAAGAGGATGTGCGAATTCGTTTTAAACGCTGGCCGATGGATAGATAGTAATTCTCAACACAGATCTTGAACCGTTTTTAAGGTAGAATACCCGTAATGTGGCCATTTTGAGATTCATAAAACATCATTTTTTTTGAGCGACGTCGTTACGTATCCGAACCAATTCGGGCGCGGTCGTAAACATTCGGCGGTGAATGTTTTCGACGTCGGCCGAATTATTCCGACGTCGCGCGAATCTCATTGGGAGTAGACTTCCTTAACTCTATCTCAGATATCTGATCGTTCTTAGATGTCAGGAAGAAAAAATATGATTAAAAATGAACATAAACATACCAAACAGAAACTTATAGCAGTGAACACTTTCCCAAATTAAAGCTGGTTTTAAAATCTCTATGTGGAATATTTTGGTGAAACATGGGGGAAAAAAGAGAAACGAAAAGATAACTGACATTCAACAGTTTCTCTGTTCCCATAGCAGCACATCTAAATAGTGTACTTTTGACATTAGTTATTTTGATGTTTTCAAATCTGTTCTCTGTGGAGAGATAGAATTTCGCTGTTAAGGCTAGAATGAACGAGATAGTTATACAACCCACTTTATTATCAAAGTTATTGCTTCGTTGAACTTTAGACTTCAAAACTGAGAAATTTAAAACACTATATCTCCCACACCGTTCTGACAAACAAATCGAATGATCTTTTGGATTGTTTATAATATATGCTTTTGCACTTTTAAAACAACAGAAAATCTCTTATACATCTTAACCCTTTCTCAAACTTGAAGCTTAAAAACAGCGAGACAAAAACAAATACTAATAATCAGCACTTGTTTTCTTGGTAAATATGTTATGTGCTATAACGGAAACAAATCTCCAAATAATATATCCTCTACAACAGCTTTCAAAGTGCAGTTGCCCAAAACGTTAACGTTTAGGAAAGGATTAGATATAAGCGTTCAGATATGCATAAATGTAATTTCCAGACAAAAATAACGGAACCAGAATAAAACCATTGTAAGAAAATTACATCACACACAAAGAAATACCATTAATAAAGGCACGAATGGGTATAACACACGCAAGTATTAGAATGCATATTCGTTACAAGACCTACTTCTTCTTATGTATTGTTCTGTTGATACGAAATGAACTTAAAAGTTTCTAAAAAATATCAGGATTTGATGTGTCTATGAAGAATGTTACCGAAAATATCGAGGATAAGAAGAAAATAATGAGATCAAGTGTTTCTGTCGCACTTCAATATTTTCTACGTCACCGCATTTGAAAAGTTTGTTGTACTAGTAATAAAGTATGCAAAATAAAGCACACGAAATACATGTACATGTATTATACAATTCAGCAGCAGCTGTCAAATCATCTTTATATTGTCCTTTGGAAAGCACAAAGTTCATTGGCAATCATACCAGGCATTTGCCAATGAATGCCGAAGGTCCCAAAGAAATACTTTAGTTTAAGCGGAAGTCTAGAACAGTTTTTGCAAAGGCGCCAATACGATTATCTATATGCTCTAAAGCACTAAACAAATTAGGCTTCTAAACAATAACAAGCGGATATGTTAAGAACGAAATGAAAATAAAACGCTGCAGTTTTGCATTGTTATGATTCATTAAATCATCTTTTATATAACAAAACACAAAATCTTTATCAGCGTTAGGAGATAATTAGTCTAAATTTTGTTACAATTCCGTACTTTTTAACGGTTTGCAGATGATTTGTTTCTCACAACAATTAATAAATTCTAGACTTGTTGTCTGAAACAATTCTCAAGGATATGCGAAGATTATTTCGCTGCTTTCAACGAAAACATCGTATCTGCAGCTTAAAACAAGCTGCAGATACGAGGGTTTTTGTTGAAAAGCGACGATTAGGTAATGACATCGCAAAAAGCCGGAATCTGGAAAAGAGGCCCTTATAGCGTTTTGGAAAACCGAGTTTCGAGATAAGCCTGCGGTTACATGCAGACGATGCAGTCTGAATTTGATCCAATCCATTAACTCGCAATTGCTATCAGTAATCAACAAGCTATTGGAGAACAATATGGTTCTGATCTGGTTCTATGTTGTTCTCAAATGCCCTACGAGACTTTTTTCTAGATCCTATCTCTTTCTCTTGCTTACTTTTTTGGTATCGGAGCGCATTGAGTATAGCGCACAATCAATCTATAGGCGAATATCCAGGCATTTTCGTGGTCCGTAGGACCGAGCTTGGCCCATGAATATCTCATACAAAATCATTTCGATAACACCTGTTTGTCGAATCGGAAAAAGAGAGGGGGTCGGTCCGGTCCTTTGGATCCGCGCATGGTCTATGCAAAAATGTTCGTACGTCTTTATAATAAGCAGAAATCTAGAAAAGTGTCCTATATGGCGTTTGATGTCAAAACCTTTCCAGATTACCTTATACCTAGTGCAGTGTAAAAAAAATTAATTTCCCTATCTGACACTTAAAGCTGTAGTTACTAGGAGCGACGACAAATACAATTCGATTAAGATATTATGACACATGTTTAAAAAATGTAACAAAAAACAACAAAATATCGAACTTCAAACTACTGCAATGTTGCATGTGATGGTTCGTATCTTGCAGGTGTCTCACACCTGCAAGATTTGAACCAGCACATGCAAAATTGCATTGAAAACCAAGACCACCTTTTCCGTTGTTTGTAGGCTTATAGGTCAGATTTGTAAAAATGCATGTGCCAAAATATTATAATTTGACTATAGCATGTTCAACTTACCCCATCCTAAAAGGTAATACCACCGTACGCTACTTCGTTCAGAAAAGACAGACACATAGACAAGCGTATGAAGATATAGGCCCTCAATAAGTATCCAGAAATAGTTGGCTGTCTGTGCGTAGTTTGAGACACTTGTAAAGAGTTTACATTCCCAATGCTGTAAATAGATGTGAAATGGGTGTGAAATCAGAAATGACGGACACATAGACAAGCGTAAGGAGATATATGCCATCTATAAGAATCCAGAAATAGTTGGCTGTCTGTGCGTAGTTCGAGACACTTGTGAACAGCTTACACCCCAATGCTGTAATGAATAAAGTAAAAAAAGTAAAATTATAATGCTACAATTATTAAACATCGGACATTTCCATACAACGGTCCCACTTTGACAAAGCCAATGTTTTCTTTTAAAAATAGGCCGAAGTTAGTTCTTTCATGATGGGGAATCGTGTGACATGGATATTCCAGAAAATCTTCATTGTTATTGCAATTATATTAATACCTGACCAATTTGAATTCGTCATGAAGCAGAGTATGTTGAAAAACGTCAGGATTCACTAGATGTGGTATTGGTAGATCTTTAGGAAATCAGCTGATAAAACAGAACTTTATTGAAGACGAAGAAACGTTTAATTGGTTGTAAATAAATTTTTATCCGCTGATCTTAAGATGTTTATCACATCCAGCAAAAAAATACACAACGACTGCATTTCCAACCAAATACCAAATCGGTCAGATATTAATAGAGTTATTGAAGATTTTCTGCAATTGTCGTGTCACCTGATTTTCCAACAAGGCATTTCTGAGACATCCCAATGGGAAAATGTCAATTAATCTTTAAATTTTATCAGAATAAATTGCAGAACTTGGTCCCATTTTATCAGACTGACCGACTTTATCGTTACATTGAACATGAAGACAGATTTGGAATTAATAATTTTTCTTTTAATCGGTCGCACGCAATCCTACGCTTGAAATCGGTCACGCGACTTGATGATAGAAATAATGTGACCTTTATTGAAAAAGGGAAACCAGACTCTCATTCCTTCATCTTCAAGGCCAAACCATCAATTGAATCAAATCTACTTTCACTAAAATCAAAACAAATACAAAACAAAAGAACTGTTCCCCAAAACGCCAGAGAAAGGTTCGATAGCGTGCTTGCGTGTTTGTGTGTTTTGTGTACTTTTGGTGTATTGTCTGTCTTTGTGCTTGTTTTTGGTAATTTTGTGTTCGAACGGTCTTGGCGCTCAAAAGGCTTCTATATAGATTGCCGTTGAGTAGTATTAAAATTCGAGTTTAGTTGTCTCTTCCTAGAATAACACTCGGTTACAATTGTCAATTAAAAAAATCTCGTTCTTTTTTGGTTTTTAACTATTTTATCAGATGCATTTTCCAGACAAGAGAGTCCAGTATTTTTCATGTCTCGTGGCCCGGAAAAAATGTAATGTTTTGCAAATCCACACTCAAGAGGCCTAATCCCTAAATGAATATTTGCTAGAAAGTCGGGTTAATTACACGTATGTTCGGTTGAAGAAGCGTTGCGCTACCAAACATATGAAGATTATATGATATTCATACTGGAGAGTTTATAAGAGAACAACATGAATCTTGATCAGACTGTTTGCATTCGCAGGCTGACATGAATTCATGCGGGCTTCGCGTGGCTAAATGCCATTTGGATGTCCCTGAAAAAGACTAACAATAAGGAAAAAAAACGTCTTTACGAACTTTACGAACAGTTAACAATTTCCGAAACGTCAAAATTTTAGGGTGGTCCGGTTTGAAAACTGCCACAGACGACAAAATTGAAGTTACTTGTCAATACTTGAGGTAGAACTTGTGAATATTACAGCATAAAACACATAGACAACAGGAGTAAATGCTGATTATCATCATTTTCCTCTTTCGTCTGAATCTTTTCCACGCAAAAAATACAAGGGACGCCAAAACCATGTTTGGAAAAGGGTTAGCTTAAATCAGGAATTGCATGGCGAAAGCTTAATTTGGTAGAGGGTAAATCGATAGTACGAGGAGGCGATAAATGTTGTCTGACTGCCAAAAATGAGATTGTTATATCTACTTAGTAATTTTCTAGCAATATGTTCACTGTATGTTTTGATAAGAATCTCATTGGAAATCCATAATTGACGCTTTATCAGGATCTTAGAAATCACAGCTGTTATTTCATGTGATCCTTTCCTCAATAAGGCACAATCAAAATAGATCGATCAATTCGTAGAATAAAGCGTGAAGCGAAAGAATTGACCGATGTGTACCAAATGCAGCTGGGAAATATCATTTCATGAATATTTTTATAATCATTTAGGCCTCAAGAATGCGAATAAAGAAAATGCATTTGAAATTATCGAAGTTGATGTGCAGTGATAAGGTGAATGTAGAATCGCAAGTTCCAATATCATACACAGAATATTAATGTAGAGTACCCGTAATGTCGCCATTTTGAGATTCATAATTCCAATTTCACATTCCAATTTCATTTTTTTAAAGTATGTCTTGAAGCAAACATTGGTTATTCTAATGGGTAGAAATGCTGTCAGTTTTATTTTCTTTGAAGTTGCTAATCATAAGCGAAAGATACGCCTTTAAAGATGAGACAGAAATGACAAATTCCTTATAAATCTGCACTGTTGTCCACAACAAATGTTTCTTTTTAGCACAAAAATATATATTTCTCGTAAGCGGTGTTATATTTTGGCTTGAAATTTTCAGAATTTTCATAAGAAAATATGCTAATTCAGATAAAAGTAAAAGTAAAATCTATGAAAAATAGATGTGAAATGTCACTTTAATGTATAGATCAAAAGCATGGCCCATTCCTAATGGAACTATCTCGATTCAGTGTAAAAAGGGGATTTTGTTTATCAGAGACCTTGAGACATAATTTTTGTTTTGCACATTTACATATTATAGACATAAAAAGTCTCTATTATGTAGATTAAACTAATGCTGAAATAATGTGATAAATTCTTGGATTTTCCATTATGTCTATATCTAGAACAAAATCTAAATTGTAAATTCAAAACCGATAACATCTTGGCACAACTTGGTTTCATCACTTTTAAAAGACAGCATGGAAAGAAATATGCATTGAGAGAACTAAAGTTAGGCATACATCAATGCAAACGTTCTACGACTCGTTTGATATCATTTTGAAAAATCAAACGACAATGTGATATATTTAAACTAGAACTTTGTTTCGCCCTTTCCAAATAGTCTAAAACTATGTCTGGATTTAACATGACTCTAACAAGAAACGCACAGAAATACAATGAGCTGAAAGAAGGAAAAACTGAAAATAGTTTTCTTTCCCATCCGTTAATATAATCTGTGTTTTAATGCCCCCGATAGGGAGGCATCATAAATTTGACTTGTCCGTCCGTCCGTCCGTCTGTCCGTCTGTCTGTCCGTCTGTCTGTCCGTCCGTCATTCCGTCCAAAAACTTTAACATTGGCCATAACTTCCTTATTACTTAACATATTCGCTTCATACTTTACCACAACATTTCTTGGTACATTACCTTTCTGTAGGCACATACTTTGGTGACCTTGACCCCTGGATGACCTTGACCTTGAACATAAATTGGCCATAATTTAAAATCAAAGCGGTGTCGGGGGCATTGTCATCTTACAGTGACAGCTCTTGTTCGAGTGTATTTTCACCAATCTGATTCAATTCCGGTGTTAAGTTACAGAAACATCTAAAATGGATCAGTAAGTGGTCATCTTCTATGACAAAAACTTCTGACCATTCAAGTAGACGCTTTCAAGATTAAGGAGGAATGCTCCAGTTTCCTATTTTTTCCCAATAATAGAATTTATTTATATTTTGTATGTTGAAATTACGTACACGTTATTACCAATTGAAAAATAAAATAATAATTGATGGTCAGCGATCTTGTTTGAATTTTATAGGCATTCGTATCACATACCCCTACAGCGAACAATGCACAATTTCTTGCACCTATCCAAGGTCACTAAAATGCTTAAAATGCTGTATAATCATTGTTTAGTCCCGAAAACGGATTTAAAGTAACGTCTTACATTTAACAAGAACAGAAAACCCAAAATATGTGCCATTATAAACGCGCAAATGTATAAAACAGCATGCTCACGTGTTCAGTTCGATCAACGAAGCTGAAGCGTTTTATGTCAAAATTTGCATATTTTTGGAAATATTTCAAGTTCTACATAAAAGAATTTGATAAAACTCCATCATTGTATGGTAATCATATGTCCTGGTAATAATTCAAAAAGAAAATGTAAAGGTCAGCGCACTGATTAGTGAATTACAGCAATTTTTATCAGCTACACACGAATAAAATGACGCAAAACAGTGGTAACTACGTACACACTTACGACTGTCTTGCTCTAAATAATCGATTTCCATCTTAAGGAAATCAGTTTCGCATAATAATAACGCTTTTACCATCGAAAATGGGAAATTGTAATGACGTATTATATTATTGAAAATATGGTAGCGAAACATATATGGTACGAAACGTTTAATTTTCTACAGTTATGACCGAGTGTTCCGAAAAACTGGAGCATTCCACCTTAAGGTAGTCTACCCATATTGAGATTCGTGCAACGTCGGAATTTTTCGGGTGACGTCGAAAATATTCGACGGTGGAACTTTCCACTGCCGAATGCTCATTACCGAGCCCGAATAAGTTCGGATACGTAACGACGCCGCTCGGAAAAGGCTGATGTTTTATGAATCTCAAAATGGCCACACTGTGGGTATTCTACCTTAAACCGGAAACTTGGCCACGAAGACATCACAATTTAGTACAGAACCATATGTTTGCAAGCTTGTCATAGCAAATTATATAAAGAGATTTGAATAGCTAAAGTAAATATAGCAGATTTCGTTTTTTTCCAAGTTCATAGAGGATACATCGATTTTACGGTTTGCTGCATCGTTCAAATTAAAGCAGTATAACATTTCACCGTTTGGGAAAAAGCTATTTTACCGGTGTACTGCACCGTTAAGGGGCCATCGGTTTGTGGAAGGATTAGGAAGCGTTTTTTCTTTGTATACAAATTTATTGATAAATACAGAATTTTTTCTCGTAATAAAAGCATCTAGTTATATAAGTATAGTCATTTTCCTCAGAAGATAAACATAAAATCCGGCTTACTGTCTTGTAATCAATGGCTTAAATAAGAACTATTTACACAGCTGGTTTCCAGCAAATATAATGATACATTAAACGCAATTTTTCCTCAACCATTTTACAAACATTGAGTCTATTTGACTACACCATTGAATGTTTAGAATTTCCCTCAATGTTTTCTGTGCAATTATATTGTGATTTTCTACATAATATAGCATAATTATCTTATCTGAAACTCCTTTCTGTTTTGACAAGACTAAAATATCGTCATGTGGAAGGGGATTACGGTTTTGGGGAGAAAATATTCATATGCATTCTATAAGTTTGTGTTCCATTCAATGTAGCTGAATTGATAATATATGAAGTTATGCACTATTACTAACCAAGTTTTTGATGGCATTTATTTTGCCGTTTGCATGTCCATTGAAATTGAGTCGATCCAAATTCGCTCTTACGGTAAATTTGGACTCGGGGTTACTTTTTATCCACCCAATGTTTTTTTTTATTGTTATATATGGTGTAAAGTAACATTTCCTGAACAAAATATAAAAAAAGAAAATCAGGGTAAGTTTCCTGTCTCCTTTTCGTGTCAGAGTTATCTGCCCTTGACTAGTAATGACCATTTTCGCAAAATTACCCTTATGTTTTAATGTCATATAGCAACTTATTCTGAATGTATAATGTCAAATGTTATATCAATTTAGAGACTTAACATATGCAAAATGAAATGATTGAAAGAAATATTTTAAAACCATTTTCTGGAAAAAATTACGCGAAAAGTTGAAAAATCACATTTTTTGAGAAAATTTGCAGCTTTTTTTTAATTCGCCAAAAAATTACCCTATGAATATTTTTTTTGTTTTTGGATATTTTGAAGATAATACCAAGAGCTATTTCTACATAAAGAATCAGCACACCTTTCCACGTAAATAAAAAAGATATTTGACTTTATCTTACCCCACCCATCCTGTTTTAGCCTGATTATGACAAAAATATCTATATTTTCAAAAAATACTAAAATTGTCTGGCATATGTTTACATTTAGAACAATAAAATACTTCATTTGACATTCACAGTCACAAATAGGGAAATGTTTCGCTTTAAAAAAATGTAGCATGGGCATTTGGTGCCGCAGAATAAACAAAAAATTGCAAGTCACATGGCTGTTCTCCAAACTTACCTTAATTCTAATATATCAAAACATAATGGCTGCATTGCTTTGAAAGTAAATACCAATGCATGCACATTCTTCATTGAAAGTAATTGCAGTTTACATAAACACTGTTTGAAGGTTTGAAATGTTTATTTTTGAAATACCTTGTTACGAGGAAAATAGAAATACGTTAAGACTAGATAATTTACTTCAAATGATGCATGATCATGGAGAATGAGTGTAAATAAATCTTATTTGACAGAAATCATCTGTTTTAAAACCCCTTTTATCATTGATGGGAGATCTGGGAAAATTACTGTTACGGCATGACCCGATTACAAAACGGCAAAATGTTTGGCTGTTCCAAATTCAAATACATTGAATTGCACAGACGAGAATTTCAAGTGTATGAAAGTTTACAGTTTTAGGTTTTTTGTGGTAGAAAACATTGCAGAAAATGAAGCAATTGCTTGTCACAAACAATTTCTTCATTTTCTACAAGGTTTTCTAAAGCTTTAGTCTTTTTGGAAGTCAAAATGTGTCAATTTGTTGGAAAGAATTAATAAGGCACAATCCTGGATCATGGAAAGCTTGTGAAACCAGCGAGGAAAATTCTGAACAAGAGTGCCATGGTCACAATATACGCCGCCACTTATAAAACTTGAGACAAAAAATGACTTTGACAAGGATTTTCAAATATTCACACAAAAACCTGTAAAAAGTTGTGCTCACAAAAAGGTTTTTATAAATATCCAGTCAAAAACCTGGAAGGAATTGCGTTCATGAGGCTGAAATATCATTAAGTCCCAGAGACAAGGCTGCAATTTCAATCAGCCCCAGAGACTAAGTTTTAAGGGGGCATAACTCTGGCAAAAATCAATGAACCATAAAATCCTTCCTTCATGCACATCTACCAATTGAGGTGATAATGTTGACCAAGTTTCATTAAGATCTAGCCAGAAACATAGGAGGAGTTGCGTTGACAAGGCTGCAATTTAAATAAGCCCCAGAGACTAAGTTTTAAAGGGGCATAACTCTGGCAAAAATCAATGAACCATAAAATCCTTCCTTCATGCACATCTACCAATTGAGGTAATAACATTGACTAAGTTTCATTAAGATCCAGCTAGAAACTTAGGAGGAGTTGCGTTGACAAGGCTGCAACTTCAATAAGCCCCAGAGACTAAGTTTTTAAGGGGCATAACTCAGGCAAAAATCAACGAACCATAAAATCCTTCCTTCATGCACATCTACCAATTGAGGTGATAACATTGACCAAGTTTCAAGAAGATCCAGCCAGAAACTTAAGAGGAGTTGCGTTGACAAGAAAAGTGGACGGACGTACGGACGGATGGACGGACGGATGGACGGACGGACGGACGGACAGACGGAGAAGATGACGCCAATATACGTCCGCCTCCGGCGGCGTATAAAAACGGTACAATGATAGGGCTATGCCCAATTTAAAAACATATTCCTGTAAATATTACTCCATATACATCACTGGTAAATCCTGGTTTATCAAACGAGTCGGGATTTGAAGAGGGGCCCTTGCATTTGAGAAAAGTATTCGTAGATCAAGTTTGTGCTTAAGTTCAATATAAGTTGAGTCTTATCAGAGTTAGAGACAAATGATTAAGATCTTTCGAAATACAATTGCATATTATGTCAATTATTGCTTATCAAACCCTATATTGTGGGTAATTATTGAAATGGTCTCGATACGATTCAAATGAGTACCAACAACATGGGATGTGGTTCTGATATAAAATTCACAGTTCACATCCATGC
Source organism: Fragum sueziense (assembly GCA_963680895.1). Classification (NCBI taxonomy): domain Eukaryota; kingdom Metazoa; phylum Mollusca; class Bivalvia; order Cardiida; family Cardiidae; genus Fragum; species Fragum sueziense. Next base: position 25,078,323 of record OY804606.1, on the reverse strand, counting down.
TCTGTCTTATCATAACCAATACAACCGTCTTGCAAATGATTCTGGTAAAAAAGCTTTATGGGAAGTTGAGAACAACATGGACCTTATTCCGACTGCGTGTATACGCATGCTGATCCATGTTATTCTCAACTGCTTCAAGGTCGCATTTCAGACTTCAGCCCATTCTTTTCACTTACCGTTCTATTAGACAAGAATATAATTTTGTTATCAGTCTGTGTTACATCGAATGGAAAGCCGACACCCTGGACCCAGAAAATATCCTTGGAAAAGGACAAAACCGCCTTCAGGATGAATGAAGTAAACATGTTGATATGCACAATGTTCCGTGGGCAATGTAGCTTCCTGAAAATGAATAAGGTTGATTCTCGTTATTTCGAATTTGGAATTGCTTATCTCGAATTAATCCCTATGTCAATGTAGCATGCTAAAGTTGATGCACGTTATCTCGACATAAGGTAAGTCGAAGTCAAAATCTGGTCCTGTCCAAATCAATAAGAAATGTTAAAGTGATTTGATTAGATAATTATAGCTACTGAAATATAGAAGGAAATAGAGACAAAATGCGCGTTTCGAACGATGTCATTTCTGTTTGTACAATGTTTTAATTATGAATGTACTTGGACAGCAATGAAAAAGGTTCAGCCGGGATCTAAAAAAAATTTCTCATTTCGTCGTTGTAAATGCAAAACCTCGTATCTCGATTTTGAAACTTTTTAAAGGGAATGGAAAAAAGTGTAATAACTTTTCCAAAAGTAAAATGTTTTACTTGAAAATTGGACATATTTTTCACAAATAATGTGTCATTAATACTGGTCATTAAAATATCTCAAAACCGGCAAGAATCGTCTTGACTGGGCACACAAGTTTGTACTTTGAAAATCGCACGAATCGACATACGATGTTTTGCATTTACACCGACGATTTAGGAAATTCAAATTTCGAGATCAGCCTGTTGATAAGAGCAGTCTGTTTAGGATCCATACTGCTCTATTATGGATGCTACCGGGCATGAAGAAGTTAATGGAGATCAACATGGCTCCTGATCAGACTGCATGTATATGCAGGCTGATCTGGAACTATGTTGGGCTCAAAAGCCTTAAGGGACCATTTTACAGATCCTGGCTAAATTTTTATCGAAACATCAATCGAAATAGCCGAACTATGGACATCTCAACGTAAATCCCTTTGACTTCGACACAACGAGTTTCAAATGTGTATTTAATCCGAGTTTTCTCTGATGAAATTCGCTCTTTGATACGTTGATGTCGCTCATTTTAGATGAGCGACATCAACATATCAAAGAGCGAATTCCACCAGAGAAAACTCGAATTGATGTGTATTGTTCTGTGAAGAAATGATTTCAAATAAGATTTTTTTTAAAGCATTTCCCCAAACTTTTGTGACAAAAGTTTTTCAATTACTCAATTACCATAACGTTTTCTCACATCCTTTTCTTGTATTACGCCAAAAAGCGTCAACGTTTGGGAAAGTGTAAAATCTTGGGAGAAAATCTGATTTTACAGCTGAGAACAGGGAAGAAGTTTTTATTATGATTAATTTCTATCTTTCCATTCCTTTTTTCTGTTGAGTTTTGTACTAGATATTCGCCGAGAAACTATTATAAAACACGTTTTTTACGTTTTTTATTGAATCGATTGGTTGCAGGTATAAAACTGATTAATTTGACAATTCAAATATAAAAAGAGTACAGCTACTTAACCAAAATCATGGTGAAACGGGCGTATGTCTTGCTAGAAAGACGAATACCTTCCTATTCTACAATATTTCCTCATGGTTTCATTTTAAGGAGGCTTAAAAATATCGTATAGAAAAGGTTTAAAATCATTGTAAGCAAAATTTTCTAACTGACGTCAATGGATTTCTTGATCTATTGGAAGCCTGTGTCTACAGATCTAGACTTAACCCATTACCAAACAACAAAATTTTGACTTGTCCAAATTCTAAGATGTTGCATTATCTATTTATACTGTGGAAATTTATTAGTCGCACACTTCCTGACATTTTGTATCAAATGCCATTTCAAGGAAACTAATAATAATTCCCCATAAAAAGAGCTAAAACCATCCTATGACAGGGAATAAATGCTTACAGAATAATATTTCTTTAGCGCTAGGAAAATAAGAATAAAAACATCAGTCGTCTTCTCAAAATGTAGGACATTTTACCCTTTCCAGTACAAACATTTGAGTCGTTCAAAGTCAGAGTATGTCAATTGGTATAATACGAAATAGTAGAGTATTAAAAGGAAATGCTAAGTACTTGTATCCGCATTTTCTTCTTATTTTCTCTCAAAGTTTTTTCCAAATCATTACTGTAAGGGATAACAATTCCTATGATTATTTTTGAAATGTAACCTTTTCCCAAACAAGACCAGCTTTTCACGTCATCTGTGGAGAAGATTTGGGAATATATCGAGACAAAAGAAGAACATTCTTATTACCATAATATAAACCTACACTTCAATTATTGTGGGAAAAACTTGACATAAACTTATTCAAATGGACAATTTGTTTGAAACAAATATGAAAGTCAACAAAGAGTTAGAATGTCAATCTTTATGAAGTTAAAAGAAACAAAATCTAGATAAAACAAGTATCTGGTGTTGTATGCAACACATAAAGTCCCCTACCGGCTTCACATTGACTCAATATGGTAATCAATAATAGATTAAGATGGACAAGTCATCAAAATAATTGTCAAACATATGAAATATTATGCCCAATATTTTCACTATTTCCGTTACCATAGCAACCGCACTTTTCGTCAAAGAACAAAGATAAAATAATGTGCATAATCTACACATTGCCATCTAGTCATATACCAAGTCTCATCAAATTAGCTTGCTTACTTATTAACTTATCGCAGGATCCAATATTTTTTGTCATATTTTCACTATTTTCGTAACCATAGAAACAACAATTTTAGTCTAAAAACAAAAATAAAATGATGTGCATAATCTACACATTGCCATATAGTCATATACCAAGTCTCATCAAACTAGCTTGCTTAGTTATTATCTTATCGCAGGATCCCATTTTTGGCCATATTTTCACTATTTCTGTAACCATAGCAACCTCAATTTAAGTCGAAAAACAGAAATAAAATGATGTGCATAATCTACACATTGCCATCTAGTCATATACCAACTTTCATCAAAAACGCTTGCTTAGTTATTAAGTTATCGCGGGATCCAGATTTGAGCGGACAGACGGACGGACGGACGGACAGACGGACGGACGGACAGACGGACGGACGGACAGGCGGACGGACGGACAGACGGAGGGCAAACCTATAGTACCCTCCGGTGTGAACACCGGTAGGGGACTAATTACTCGACTAAATATATTGTAACATTATTCTTGAAGAATTTATTATCACTTTAGGGCACTCTAACCCTTTCCAATCGAACACTGGTTTTGGCGTACCTATTAGAAAGAATTAAAAAAATCAATCGCACAAAAGAAGAAAAATCTGATAATATTCATATCCAATTTTGCCGCAGTATTTTCTATGCTATGTATCAGTATTTTCTACGCTATATTAGATACGTCTGCATTAGTTTTCGACTTAAAACGGTCTAAAATTATGCCGTTCGGGAAAGTGTTAATTGAATTCAATCCACGTTATTGCTTGAATTAGGTCATGTTGGAATTTCAAAGAGAATAAGTGACAGCAATTTTCGTGGGAGTTTTCCCATTTCTAGAACATCCACACTTATTTTATCTATCTATAGTCTCCTGGGACATATTTGTCACCCTTTTCACCACATTTTGTAAATGACAAGTATTCATAACGTCGTATTTCTTCGAAAACCTCGTAACTGCAGATTGTTTCAAGCTGCAGTTACGAGGTTTCCGAAGAAAAGCGACGATAATTACATTATTAGCAAATTTAAACAAATTGAAAGAAGCTTTAGGTCCTAATTTATTCAATAATTTGAAACTGTTTCTTGACAAGTTGGATTAGTCCCGCTTGTTACTGTCTGGAGAATGCATAGATCAGTAATCGTATCGCATAAATGAGCATACGTGCACGAAAACAAAACAGATTAACTTTCGTTGAAGGGGTTCGGATTAATATTTTTATTTGGGTGGGGTGGGGGACTCCCTTCTGTTCGACAACGGACAGATTTGATCATTTCTGACATGGCAGCTTGTCGAACTATTTCCAGCACATTAAATTTTCAGAAGTCTCCATATTTAAAGTTTGGTTATTACCGGTAATAACTTGAACAATAACTGAATCGTATCACGATAACTACAGCCAACGACGGAGATACGAAGGATACGTGGCGTATCAAGTGCTGCACATTATTTGTATATCGTCGGTGTAATTGCAAAATCTCGTAACCCCAACTTCAATTAAGCTGCGGTTACGAGTTTTTGCAGTTATATCGACAATATGCTCCACGCACGGCTGCCTTTTTTCTTGGAGATACTAGAAGCAAGTAATATTAGATCTACATACCTGAATCGAATCATGATGACCACCGCCAACAACAGAGATACGAAGGATACGGCGTAACCAGTACTGCACATTACTTGTATGTAACCAACGTGCGTCTGAAATAAACGCAACAGTAGAATATTGTGAAGAGTACATGTAGATTTAGGGATTACAACCCATAATTAACTACCAAACACTTCGTGTATCTTCGGGCGTCGAACTTAGCAAAAGAGAATTTGACGTTGACCAGTGTCCCTCGTCAATTTCCGTCACAACAGATGACGCCCGGCATTCGAAGCGGGCGTTAATTTCCATTATCACAGATGAGGACCGAAGAAGCACGCAGGGTTTGGTACCTAATGATCGATTGTAGAAAAAGAATGTGACCACATTGAGATTCGGCGGAATTCGGCTTATACGGATTGAGTTGGGAAATAAGAGGAAGACCGTGCTTAATTCTGCTCTTTCTGCTATCGGATGATTACGAAATCGCCCGAAAAATACCGACGTCAAGTGAATGCATATATTGGCCATATTAAATGTTTTCAGTTGCATGTAAAAACTTTCTGTGCATAGGAAGAATTGAAAACTGCATTCAAGACGATTTTGTTAATAATCAGGGAAAATCAAGAATCCGCAAATTCCTTCACCATAATATCTTTAGAAATGAACGTAATTATAGTTTTGATATTTTCATCACTAGTCATAGCTGTTTTGTTGTCTTGATGACATTTCGGATTCATGCCTTTTCTAAAACTTCTAAACTCGTATGAAAAAAAATGACGCATTATTTTCACCAACTCAAAGTAAAAGAAATGCCATGCCGTCATTCTTGGGGATTTTCCTTGTGGAAGAATTATCCGATCAACGAAATTTATTATTATTTTAATAAAGAGTTGGATTGAAAAGGAGTAAAAGTAAATTACACGTCAAAATGCTATTAAGCATATCACGAAAACCTCTTATGATGCACATTTATGCTGATTAAAATCGCATAAATCTGCCTTTTGTTATTACATTATGTTCGAGAATCCTGTAAAGAATACTATCATTAATAGGATAAAACATTAAAGCCAGGATCTTAAAAATGGGACTCTATAGATGTGAAAGTATTTTCAATTTTGTCCGAATCAGGCTTTGTCTTTAATGGAACCCTGATATTGCTTTCTTAAAAATTCTGCATTTCATGAAGAAGCTACTAGAGAACAATATAAGTCCTGATCAGACTGTGCTTACGCACAATTTGATCAGGATCTATGTTGGTCTCAAATGCCGCATGTCCCTTTTTCCAGATCCCAACTCATTTTATCAGCATAATTATTTTTCTTGATAAATTGGACGATTTTTCATTTTTCATCAGTTTTAAAGCTTTGATTGAATACCTTGTTAACATTTTCCCAACAAAATTTGAAAACAAAATCTGAATGTTGCTATTTAAAAGCTGCTGTGGAAAACTAAGTGGGTTGAAAGAGATATGCAATATAGTACAAAACATGTTTGCAATATAGTACAAAACGTATTGAGACAAAAGAAGAAAATGTAAGTGATAAACCTTTTATCATTTTGCCCCAATTGTTTTCTTACACATGCAACAGAATTCAAAACCAGTTTTGGTGAGGGCTAGTTTATGTCTATAGACAATCTGAAGACCTCGGCTTTTTGTGTGCATTGCAAGATATAGGCATATAACCTGATTGCAATCAGTTTGGTTGTGTACAAAATTCTAATATGTACAAACCTTTTTCTTAAGCATTATGGATAAACACACAAAAACGATTGAACATAATGCGCTTCCAATAGCAACTGTTTTCCATTTTATTTTGTAAATACCTTCACGATTTATGCGTTATTAAGTAATTACTAAAATTGTTATAGTAATAAAAATCAAATAAAGTTTAGTGCATTAAATGCATCTGTTTCCAGTGAAATTAGGCCCTACTACCGGTAATATAGGAATATTAGAGACTATTATAGGATATTGCGTGAACACGTAGGTAGGTAAGGAACTAAATACAACTCCTCCCCCCCCCCCCCCCCCCCAAAAAAAAAGAGAAAAAAACAAAACAAAACAAAACAAAACAAAAAAAAAACAATTGCCCTCGTGGTATACTCATTGTTCAGTCTTACTAAAATTCGTGGTAAAACTAAGATATACCACGGTAGAAAATGGGTTATTTCTTAAACTACACTATACAATCTAGCATCATGAATTTATAAACATTTACTTACCGTCATAAACTGTGAGACCTCGAACTGTACTTCTGTCTGACTGGGTTTCATACATTGTGTATAGTTAGTCCATGATCTGTTAGTCGTTGGGCTTGTTAACCATGAACCGTCTGGCAAGCATGTCCTGGATGCATTACCTGTAATTATATAATTGAGCCAGGATCTGGAAAAATGTCCCTTATAGCATTTGAGACAGCCATGTTTCAAGATCAGACTGTGCCTAGAAGCAGTCTAGCCACCATCCATATTACTCTGATACGGTTGTTACAGACCTCGAAGAAAATATTGGAGAACAACATGGTCCCTGGTCAGACTGCGTGTATACATGTACGCAGGCTGATCTGGAACCATGTTGTTCTAAAATGCTATATTAAGGTACATTTTTCCAGATTTGGCTCAATTAGATTTCGTACCATATCGCTGCTTTTCAACAAACACCTCGTAACTGCAGCTTAGAGCAAGCTGCAGTTACGAGTTTTTTGTTAAAAAGCGAGGATATTCTGTCTGACTGGGTTTCATACATTGCGTTTAGTTAGTCCATGATCTGTTTGTTGTGGGACTGGTTAACCATGACCCGTCTGAAAAACATATCCTGGATGCATTGCCTACAATTATATAATTATATTTAGTATAATACTCTGTCCGACTGGGTTTCATACATTGTGTGTAGTTAGTCCATGATCTGTTTGTTGTTTGGCTGGTCAACCATGACCCGTCTGGTAAACATGTCCTGGATGCATTGCCTACAATTATATAATTATATTTAGTACCATATCATCGCTTTTCAACAAAAATCTAGTAACTGCAGCTTAAAACAAGCTGCAGTTATGAGGAGTTTTTTTGAAAAAAAACATCGATATTATTTTTGAGTGATTCAGTTGGTCCAGGATCCATTTGTTGTGGGGCTGGTAAGCCATGAACCGTCTGAAAAACATGTCCTGGATGCATTGCATGCTTTTATATAATAATACTTAGCAAAGCATCATATTCTTGAACGATCTCTTGCAAGCATTTTAGCGTATCGCCGGTTTAAATGCAAAACGTCGTATCTCGTTTTTGGAACATTTTAGAGGGGAAGAAAACGTATTTACTAACTTTTCCGAAACTGGATGGTTTTACTTGAATTTTGGACATATTGTTCCCAAATAAAGTGTCTTTAATAGGCCTACTGATATGTAAAAAAATCCAAAAACCTGCGTGAATTGCCTTAAGTGGGCATAGACATTTGTACTTTGAAAATCGCAAAGATCGACATACGAGGTTTTGCATTTACACCGACGATATAATCTATGTGTATGTAAATTATACTACTCGTACAAGGTGGGTAACCCACGTGACTTTTGGGAAGCGTTCACACCAAAAAAATCGTCCGCTTCAAGGTATGTTTTGTTTAATTTCTCAGCTGATACGCTACGGATTTTGACGAGATAAAGTGCACGGAACTCGCCTTTGAGAGGGCTATTCTCGGCTCTAACTTACTCTGCTCCAAATCCCATGGTTTCTTCAAACATTCAAGCGAAAGTTTTTCTCTGTGAATGTGAACGCTTCCCACTTTCGTTTTGCACTTAAAAATATTTTGGCTCGAACGTTTGAAGAAACCACTGGATTTGGAGCAGAGCGAGTTAGAGCCGGGAATAGCCCTCTCAAAGGCGCGTTCCGTGCACTTTATCTCGTCAAAATCCGTAGCGTATCAGCTGAGAAATTAAACAAAATATACCTTGAAGCGGACGATTTTTTCGGTGTAAACGCTTCCCAAAAGTCACGTGGGTTACCCAACGTGTCGTAGCTACTATTATTTTAGCGTAGCTGATACAATTGTAAGTAGACGTTACATCTTCTGGAACAGCAATGCCTATCTAGGTGTAGAACAAGAAACATGCCAGTCATAACTGGGTTTCATACATTGTGTATATTTAGTCCAGGATCTGTTTGTTGTTGGGCTGGTCAACCATGAACCGTCTGATAAACACGTCCTGGATGCATTGCCTACAATTATAAAATTATATCTAATATAATACTCTGTCTGGTTGGGTTTCAGACATTGTGTGTAGTTGGTCGAGGATCTGATTGTTGTGGGACTAGTCAACCAAGAACCGTCTGGTAAGCATGTCATTGGATCGTAGGCTGTTCACCAACATTTCTTAATCAATTAACTATTTAAAGCAAAGTTACATTACAAGCCATCTGATTGGACGAGACTCATGTCTCGGCCAATCGGAAGGATTGTTGTGAGATTCTAAAGGTATTTCGGGAATAAGTATCGTTATTGAATACCATCCCTGGATGCATTACCTGAAAACATACATGGCCTGTATTTTATGTGTTTTTTTTTTTACTTTTGTGACGAAATGAGTGTGTAAACTAGTTAGTAGACTCCATTACCTTAACAATACAGAATTTTTATAAACTTATGCAGAGAAAACAAAAACTTGACATAGTGGCACGTTCGGAATAACACCTCGTTTTATTCTAATAACATTACCTATAGTCGGATTCTTACACTGGCATTCAATAATTAGAATGTACTGGTTCCCTTTTCAACACTATCCGTGTTTACAAGCGTTACAAAGCGTTTTCAAACAATGAAAGATAAATTGATCTTACACTGTATAGGGCAAGTCGACATTTTAAATGTTTCCAAACAAGCTCCGATTTTGACAGAAAAGCTCGAAAAAAATAATGAGGCGAAAACAATTATGGTTATTTTTTGACCGAATAATGGCCGTGATGAAATGCGCAAAATTCAATCTATTCACGTCATTCTGTTTTGTCATCTGGAAATCATAACAGTTACGACGATGCCAGTTATCTTTCGTCAAATCAGTCACAATGTTGGCCTCTTTGGAAAAGTTTAGGGAAAAACATATTTCTATGGAAACATTAATTAAAAAAATGTGTAAAATTTTGTTCTTCTAGGGTGTATGATTATCTTGTTTGAAATATGTTAGTACATTTGTGTCTCTTATTTGGTTCGAAATACGAGAATTTGTTCTATATTTTCTTCTTATTTCTTTTTTGTATTTTAAGACACAAATATATATTTTCATTTACTTCTTTTTGTATTTGAAGACACTTCACATTTCACAAGACGTCAAAAGTTTCCTGCCAAGTGATATAAAACACAAAATTATGAAATAAAACAAAACTTTGAAAGATTGTTGTGCATTTTGTGAAACTTTTAACTGGTTTTGATAGAAGGTTTTCAATACAGATACAATGTAATTCCCTACTTTTTGGCAATAGTAGGTCAACACAGCCTTTCATAGACCGGGTTACATGTACTGCAGCTTGAAACAAACGACTGGATGGAGTTTTCTGAAGAAGATCTTCGTCGTATTAGTCACATAAGTGCAATTTAGGAGTGACCGTCTTCAGCCTTACAATGCAGACGACTTAATCCTTTCCCAAACAAGACCTGGGGCCCGTTTTATCAAAAAAGTCGCATCTTAGCTACGACCTGACGTAAGTCGTAACTTACGTCCCGGACTTACGTCTTTTTGAAAAACCCGTTTTATCAACGCGGTCGTAACTCAAACGTCTTAGCTGCGACTTTCAAGTGTCGTAACTCGTTTCTAGCTTTACGCTTTGGTTTCGAATTTCCCGAACTATGTCATTTTCATTCGAAAACTCGGAGTTTATCGCTTAAATCACAAAGTCTTCCAGTCTAATCTGGTAAACCCGACGTCTAAAAATAACTCGACATTGAGTTTGCACATAATATATTCTTTAGTTTTGTTTGTACAGGTGGTTAATTCGGTTCTATTTCATGAAATTTACAGAATAAAAGACCAATTTGAAGCTGCGGGATGTCATTTGACCCCTTTCTAGCTATTTAGTGTCTTATTTTGCTACTTTCAGTGTTGTTGTGCCGGCGGCTTTTTTCAATTTTCCGAGCGGAAATCGAAAACATGGAAAAACAGGTTTCACGAGTTTGTTCGAAATAAACGAAACAAAGGACTGGTCAGATCTGTTTTTCTAACTAAAGTTAGTTCTAAAGGCACAATTTGTATTGCCAAATCTTATTCATTTGCAAAGTTTTGAGTAACACAAGCGTAATTTTAGTTTTTAATATCATTATTATCGTACTTGTGAAATATCAGCGCGGTGGCCGAGCGGTCTAGGCATTTCCTCTTCAAAAATTTACATTTTGAAATTTCTGTTCGCACGGGTTCGAATCCTACTGTCACCACGTGTTTTTTGTTGTTTTTTTTAACTGTTTCATCGTTCATTTGTAATGCCACCATATTTTTTTCAAACGGTATGCAGCATCACACCAGATGACGAAAACAAGATGGATCGATAGATCTGATTGCTTATTTCGAATTTTTCCTTGATACAATTTGTTAGAGATTATCAACTGTAGCCCCAGCTGATAGATATTATTTTCAATCAAACGTTTGATACATCAGTGGTAAAATCGATAAATGACCCATACACTGTTCCGAATTATTAAAGGACTTGTCGACGACAAAATATGTGCTGTTTATTACTTTAACCCGTTCCCAAAAGACAGAATTTTCGGGAAGTCCAATTCAAAAGCTCCTTCAAATGACAACATGTATGTTATTCAAAGTTGGATTTGTACACAATACAGCTCGGAAAATATTGAGGCAGACGGAGAAAGTGCTGATCATCAACACTTCTTCTGCCTTGATGTTTTCACAAGCCTCGTCTATTAACGTCAAAAACAGGTATTGTTTGTGAACGGGTTAATGTAAAGAATGTGTTTACTATAATACTACGACAAGGAAAACACTTTCTCCATTTCCAACAATGATTTCCAAAACGTTATTTATTAGATCTGTTGACTCTACCGAAATGAGAAAAGTGTCCCGTATCAACGCGTTTTTCTTTAAAATAAATGTTTCCCGAGACTTTTCTGTTTAGGATTTTTTTTAATTTTGATATATACGTATGTTGAGAAAGGATAAAATCAAAACCCTCAAAATGTAGACTGTTCCATGTTGACAGTTGCTGTGGGTGACAAAATCGATGTTACCAAAATTTTGGAAATATGTCTCATAGCATGGAAAGCATTGACAGAAAAAAGGACTTTCTTCTTTTTCGGCAATGCTTTCAAATCCAATCTTGATCGTGAACATCAACACCGGCCTTGTTCTGGAATGGTTAAATTTACATTTGATAGACATTTGAAATTCCAACACTATGGACAGCAGCAGTGACCACAAGAGCTCATCGACAAGTTCTGACGATTTGCAAGAAATCTCTTTGATCCGAGAAAGTCATTTAGTAATTCATCCTAACCCTTTTCCAAAAGACATTTTTTCTTAAACTTATGCAAATTAAATATGGATTACAGGCACCAAAAAGAGTTAAGAACACGTATTGAAAAGAGGACATGTTGATCACCAGCTTGTTCGTCTTTTCTTTCAATGTTTTCCATAAGTTTTAACAGGGACGTCAAAATCAGGCATTTCATTAAAGGAAAACGTAGCATTTTACAAGATCCTTTGTTCATACTGGACTCTACACGTAACAGGGAAACATTGTATCTGGTAAATGCACGAAAAGTATGGTGGGATCTGAAGAAGGGAGCCCTAATGAGCTTTTTGTTCAGCATAGATCCTGATAAACCTGCATTCACTCTAAGTCTGAGCAAGATCCATATCGTTCTTTCATACCCTCGGCATGGCCTGTAGCAATTGTATTTTTTTAGACAGCAGAATGTATCCTGATCGAAATACACATAGGCAAAGATTGGTGTAGTACTTAAAGCAAAATGTTAAAAGAGTCCTTTTTCCAGATCCTGACTTATATTCATCATAAACAAGTTACAAAGAAAAAAAAGCTATATAATTCATAAATTTATTTCACATTAAATACTACAATTCCATAAAGCCACAAAGAAACTTTAAATTTTACATGTATACCCTTAGTTTTAATTATATACATATAATATGTATAGACATAAACTATGAAATAACTATGCATAGATACACTAGTACTACTACATGTTTATTTCTACATGAGCCAATATTTATTTTCGTGGAAATCTGACAAAAAAAGTTCAATTTTTATTTCCAATTTATTCTGTGAATTTCTGGTTCAGGATGAAAGTACTACATTTAAAGTAATGAATAACGTTAACAGGAACATTCCGATGCACATGGAAATACTCGAGATCGTCTTTCATAAATCTGTGGTCTCAATAAAATGTCCTCGCTGTAACAACCAGATTTTCTTTCAGAAATTCGATTTGTAAGTTTTAAGATTATTTCAAAGTATGTTTTTTGAGAATAAGAATCCAGACTGAAGGAATTATGTTCAAGTCGATTTCCAAAAATGATTCGTTTGCCTTTTTTCAATGTAGTATTGTATTTTCCTAATTAAATAGAGAATTTTGTCTGTGTCAAATGTAATAAAGCTTCTATCTAAGACAAAATGTATGTGCATGTACTTTAGACTCTAGAAAATAATATTCTCTTTGTATTTCAGGCACTATGAAATTAGCGTAACACTTTTTTGTGAAATAATTTGCCGAAAGTGCATCGTTACATCGAGGACATATTAGTTATTGCAAGGACAATATTCGCTATTTTATGAAATAAACAGAAAGAAATTAATTTCACTATTGCATTCAAGCTTCAAATAATTAGGTTAAAAAACATACCAATTTTACCATCAAAACACATCATTTTTATTGAACCATGCTGTAGTTTGGAAAAAAAGTCTTTGTTATTGGAATGACATTTACCATTACTGTGAGGACTTATATTTAAATATTTTTCCATTTCTTACATTGTATTGACCTATATATGGTCTTTAAATATTAAAATCAATGCAATTGTAAAAAATGTATACATTTAAATGTAAAAGTCACTTTGTTAAACCCTTTCAAAAACGTTAAATTTTATGCTATGTTACAACTGCTGATCAAGTCCAATCGATCGCACTGACTGCTCAAATTCGCCCATTATTCCCGACTTAAAGACTTTTCTCTATCTCTACTCGATCAACCCGACCTCTACCGTCTATTTGATCGAATGAACAGATAAAGCACAGATCGAGTTGATCGAGATGTGGTTGGGAGCTACATGAGTAAAATGATATGTGATCGATATAAAGATGTTAATCCGATCACACTCGATCTCCAGTTTTGATTGATTCCTGATCTGGTCGATCGCCTTTCCGATCAATACACGATCGCTTTTCAATCAACTTTCTACCTAATCTTACACAAATATTTCTTTTATATATAAACAAATAGAGAAAGATGACAAAGTGGTGCGGATAAAGCTCGATTACCACGACCATTCCCGATTACAAATGGCGATCGAGTTCGATCTGTACTCGATCGCTTGATTCGGCATGGTCCAGTTGATTTGATCGGCAGTGGATACCTAGCATAAAAATTATACAACTTGAAAGCTGTTGAAGACTACAAAAATGAAGTTTATGAAAACTTGTGTGTACAATATAGATGATTGGATATCAAGGGATATCAAGGGAAACGGGGTCAGAGCTGGTAATCAGCATTATTTTTACTTCTCTTACTTTAGTGTTCGTAAAACCTTCTTCTTTGTAAAAAAATGAGAAGACCCGAAGAAAGTTAAGCAATTACAAATATGACGAAAAACAGAGAAAAAATATGGAATGTCTTAAACTTTCTCGTCAAACCATAAGATATCACATTGGGAAAATAATAGCATAATGAAAACTCAAGTAAAAAACATTCAAGATATAGTAAATCGTTTAGGAGCGAAAAATCTCGACCATAGTCTGACTGTACAGTCTTGGTATACTGATTGGGTTCGATCCTTTTAGCAATATACGCAGATGATTTGTTGTTGTTGTTGTTGTTGTTGTTTCTTTTTTGGAAGATAGCTCACATAATAATTTAGATACACGGTTGTCAGACGTTGAGTGTCCTAAAACTGATTGTCCAAAAAACAAAACAAAACAAAAAGAAATAAAGTAATTTGAAAATGTTTTCTTCTTAACTTCTTGTTTACCAAGATAAGATAATATTTGACAAAAAAAATCCATCTTTTTTTTCGGGATGAAATGTTGTGATTGCAAGATTACATGCACGATTCGAATCAATGCATGTAAATTGCCTCGAAAATCAAAAAAAGATCTACATGTCTTTCCACGGCACCCCTATAGCACCAGGAACTACTTTGCCATAACCACTTTAAAAAAATGACTTAGTAATTTCTTCAAAACCCATGGATAAAAGATATACAGATTCATGCCTTAAAAAGAAATAGTCTATAATAGCTCTCCGATATTGAGGAAAGGTCATTTCAGAACGATCGTTTAGAATTAATCTTGTCAATTAATCTAGAATTATATCCTTCATACACCATTCCAAGGTGAATGGCAAAATATCTCCATTAGACTAGTGATAAAATTCATTCATTCGTGGTACCAAGAATCCATAAATGTGTAAGGAGTCCTTGCAATAACGATTCCAAGTCCGCTCCGTAACAACTGATCGGTACACATGTTTGGTAATAGTAATTATATTTTTGTCAGCTGAAATACTTCGCTTTCCTATTATAGTTTGAGACAATTATGCACCAAGACCCTTTTCTCTTCGGCAAAAAGTCCTTATTACATAAGAAAACTTATTATGTCTTTGCGGTAACGATTTTCGTACTCCCAGTAACAAAACTGTCGTTATTGCGAGGACCGTTATTGCGAGGAATTCCGCGACCATTCGCTCCAAATTACACACAAGAATAACTAGGGAGAAAATACGTTGCATGCTGTAAACGACACGATTCTATATCTGAATAAGTAAAGCTAAACGATTCTAAGATCTGAGCAATATAGTGTGGTTGATCGCGTTGCATAGAAAACGAAAAAATAAGTCTACGCAGCCAACGGCCTACCTAATTTGCCTCGCAACTTCGAAACCAAGTATTACTTTGTTTTCATTTAAACATCGCGGCTTTGATGAGTGTTTCCACCTCCGTTTGGGTTGTATTTAAAGGAAATCTAACCAAAAATACTTTGATTACGCACATGTAAGTTATTGCGAGGACATTTCGTATCAAAAATCCAGGGACAACATATATGGCCAAAAATCTTCGTCGAATTTCTATTTTCTCAAAAAGGACTGACACTATCAATAATGTGAGATATAAAACATTAATGAAATGAAGAAAAATGCGATCTTTACCGATTATTTCATATCGAAAATCATGTTGGAAATTGATAATTTTTTCCAGGGACAAGAGAAAATGGTCATTTTCCGGTAGAAAAGTGCAATATTTTCAGAAACATTCCATCTGCCAGGCCAAATAAACTGTCTGTATTGTTGGTAGTGATGGTCGTTACACGGTGTACCTGAAATGACATGTTTATGAAAAGCCATTTCTGAGAAAATGAGCCAGGACAGCGATTTCCACGAAATAAAATATTGGCTCACATATTCCAGTATCAGATAAATACAAGTTGCATATTTCATTTAGACTCACATCCTTTATCAGCATTTCCTTCTAGAGATGAAAATTGTTCAAGCTGTCTCATATTAGGCACATTAAAAACAGGTATTGTTTTAGAAAGGGTAAAAGTATATTAACTTTGGGGAAAACGAGTATATATTACAGAAAATCATTTACTTCCTTCTATTTTACCCTTTCTCAAAATGTTTTCTAAGCCATGCTATGAAGAAAATCAAGTCTTAGTGGTCTTCAGCACTTTCCTAGTCTAAACAATTAATTTTTGACATTGCTTAAATATTACAACCCATCATTAACTATAAAACACTTTGTGCATCTTTGGTCATCATCTGTGACAATGGAAAATAATGTTAGATACCCTCGTCAATTTCTGGGTGACATCCGTGTCAATGAAAATTGGCGAAGGATACCCTTGTCAATTTCCGTTGCTACAGATGACTCCCCAAGATGCAGTTAATGATGAGTTTTAATCATTAATTGTAAACTATAACAGTTTCATTCATTTTCAGTCCTCAAAATAGAAAACTTAGCATTATCTATGGCACATTACCAACAGAAAATATTAAAAGAAAAGAGGAAAGCACTGATAATTCAGAATTTTTTTCTTTTCTCATATTGCTTTCAATAATAAAAGCAGTGTTCTCCCCAGCCCAATAAGCTGTATCGGCCCCACTACAGCTTCACGTAAATCAGTGTAATGCCAGCTACAGCTTCAAAAGTACCCCAACAGCTTAATTCCTTCAAAAAGGTCACCAAATATGGTGATTTCTCTGCATTTCATGTCAAAAAAATGATGAATAATGTATTCTTACAATATGAAATGTAATAATTGTGTATAAAACCATAAATTGAGCAATTTCTTCTTTTCTCATTATGGTTTTGTTCACAATTATTTGCATGAACACAATGTATTTCAAGGTTTATAATTTGCCACTACGGCTTCAAGTTATTCTGGGGAGAACCCTGTTTTCATATCTTGAACACATCATCACTGTTTTTTGTACAAGTATATATTTATGTAAATTAATTATATAACATTAACCGTTTCCTAAATGCGAAACTTTTAGGGTGGCCCAATTTGAAACCAGTTACATACGACACAATAAATGCCACTGGAAGTAGAATCTGTGAATAATATTGCAGAAAATATTGAAGCAAAAGAAGAAAATGCTGGTTATCAGCATTTTCTTCTTTTTCCTCAAGGTTTTCACAAGACTTTTCTATTAGGTCTAAGGGACTTTAAAACCCAGTCTTGTTTGGGAAAGATTTAGGCCCATCACAATTAAGAATGGTAGAAACTTCAAGAGGATGAGTCCAAGTACTGTACGAAGAGTGTTTCCAAGAGGTCGTCTTCATTCTTAGCGTGTGCTGCACCAAATTTTCTTGTACGGAATGTACGCTATTCATAACATCATCTTGTACATGTATGTTGTATGTATACCTGTAATGAGACAAAAATACATACCATGGTATCACAATGATGCTGCATACTGTACTGCATTTAGCTGACTAACCCCCCCCCCCCCCCCAAACACACACACACACACACACAAAAAGAACTTCACACTGGTTACAATTTAAGTTAGATGCACAAATCATGATAAAATGTGAAGCAAAATGTGTATAGCAAAAATGCTTTAATCCAGCATTTCGATAGCTCAGTGCGAAACGGTTGTAACTGCTTATAAACATATAGGCAGTTACAACTGTTTCGAGCTGAGCCATTGATTTCCTTTTTACTGGATAATTTTCAAATGAGCCTGTAAGTGTAACTACTAACTAGAATAAAGGTATAATGTTTGGATAAGGATTAAAATATAACCCAAGGGCGGATCCAGGATTTTTTTCCAGGGGGGGTCCAAGCCCAAATTATGGCTTAAAAATGTAGTAAATATGTAACGTTACACTAAATTCATATAGTCTAAATTCAATTTTCGGCCAATGCCAGGGGGGAGTCCGGACCCCCTCATGACCCCCCTCTAGATCCGCCCATGTAACCTATAATAGTATCTGTGGTTGAGAGGAAGAACGTCAGCCTACAGGCCATGGAACCAAGAGGTTCCCAGTTCGATTCCCAGCAACAGCAGCAGGCCCTACCAGTAGTTCCTGTGTTCTTTCATCAAGGAACATTATTATTATTACATATTTGAAGTGAGTATTACTTAGTGTACTTTCCAGAATGTGAATTAAGATATTAGTATTATGATCTGTGACAAACCTGTCTGATGCCATTGATGGTGACGGTCAAACCACCTGTGATAACACGGTCAGAGACATCATGGCTGTTTTGGGTTTTAGAACATCTAAGAAATCAGACCTTATGATCTTTGCAAACCATTTTTTAGTTCTAAATAAAATAGGTCAAACCTTTTATTTCAAATATTTGTAATCTCATGGTCTATCATCTGTTTTTCTACCAGGCTATTCACATTCCATGACTTTTACTCTGATCTGAAAAGATACAAATTAACAAAATGAACAGTATTTTCCTCTAGATTTATATAGTAAAGAATGAGCTAGGAAAATATTAGCATGAAGCTTGGTTTATTCTTTTCAAGTTATCATCTAATCCGAGTCTTCTCTGACGTAAATACGCTCTTTGATATTATGATTTTTCGCTATTTAGCGAAAAATCATAATATCAAAGAGCGTATTTACGTCAGAGAAGACTCGGATTAGTTATCATCAAGTTATCATCCACTGAAAAATGTTTCGTCATACATGCAGACAATAATTGATAATCAATAAAAACACGTTCATTTGAAAACACGCAATGAAAATACATTTTCTGGAATAATTTTACCATTCTAAACTCCTTGCTTACCCCACCCACTAGCTTAAGCTAGACAAATGATACTCTCTTACGAACAGAGCGTATTCTCCCTACATTCCATTTCGATAGAATACTCTCTGTTCTCGCGGGGTCGTTTCACGTCTAATCTCGGGGCCTTGGCGGGATTTCGGTATCCAATCGTCGCCAATATACTCATAAACAATCGAAATTTCTGATACAAGAAATGATTGGCTAACGCTTCAAATTACCAGCTTCCGCCAAAAATAGAAGCGACGTAATGTATACGTAATCAAACCAGATCAAACTGAAAGATTTTGATTCGATAATTCAAATGTTACCGGCTTCAGCCAAAAATAGAAGCGACGTAATGTATACGTAATGATCATGCAAGATAAAACTGAATGATTTTGATTCGATAATTCAAATGGTGTGCTATAATTAGATTATGACGACCAAATAGGCTGTTGGCGTACCGAAAACTGCAGAGGTCATATTTGATGGTTTAATCAATAGAGCTCGGCATGGAGAGTAGACAAATGAATGTTTCTTTTGGTTTCAAGACAAAAAGCGCCGTAGACTTAAAGTCAGTCAGATGGGCAAATCATATAATAATGCCGTGATCTACTATACAATCAATGAGTTTATAATGCAAAATGTTTGCATGCAAAGTATCTTCAAACCAGGAAATAAAATAAAACTCAACCTTGCGTCCTTGACACTGTCAACATCCCCTACCGAGAGTCGTTTCCCTTGAATTAATGACGTAATTCATAACAAATTTCGCACTACAAATTTTTCGTACCATGATTATTCTACTTGTCATTGTTGACAGTAAAATTTACAGTAAAAACTTACTAATTTGGTCCAACCACAAACGATTATTTCAACGAAACTTTGCCTCCGTTCTGTTCGCTCTGCTCCGGAAAATAGCCCCCATTCTGCGTGTAAGATCGTTCATTCCGGTCAGGGACACACGGTTTTAATGTTGACATTTCTCTAGACAACTTATTCGACCAGTTTTGGCCTTTTAAAATTTCATTTTTTCTCGCTTCAAACATTTCTAATGTGGCCGCCATTTTTGCGACCCTACTAAGACTGGGTCGGACCGGTCGTAGAAATTTGGGAAAAACTTACGTCAATCGTAGCTACGACTTTTTGATAAAACGGTCTCGCGGACGTAAGACCGAAAGTTACGACAATCTTAGCTGCGACTGACGTACGACCGTTGATAAAACGGGCCCCAGGTTTAGACGTCCCTAATAGAAAAGGCTTGGGAGACATTGAAACAAAAGAAGAAACTGCTGATAACCAGCAGTTTCTTCTTTTGTCTCAATATTTTCTAGGCCATATTTATCACAAATCCTATCTTTAATAACATCTATTTTGTCATTTGTGGCATGTTTTGAAGTGGATCACCATAAAATTTTGCCGTTTGGGAAAATGTTAAGCAGATCGCTTCTTTGTTTCTAAACCCGTGTAACTACACCCTTTAACAAGCGGTATTTACGAGGGTTATGAAACAAATGACAGCGTGGTGCTTTCTCCAACCCATTTCTGCATAACCCAATAATGACCATTGATGGGTCACTTTAACACATTGTAATTCAATGATGGTCATTTATGGGTCACTAAAATGCATTACTACGGTATTTTTGGCAATAATTTACTAAGAAAGAAAAACACATTTTAGGAAACATTATACGTGAGCGATATTTGCATTTGCTCTGGTCACAATGGTTTGCAAAATTTGTTGCAGGTTGATTTAGGTTATTGTTGAAGGGGTCCATGCTAGATATTTTTGGGATCAGAGCAACATGGAGCAATCAGAGTTTGTTTCTTTGGGTAGTGAATTGTATCATCAAGGGACTTAACAACAAGGGACAACAAAACTAGGTCTTGTTCGAGAAAAGGTGAAATGTAAAAAGGCCATTGACGAGTTTAAAAAGATCGTAGGTGATAATGAATATATTTGATAAGGTAAAGATGATGGCCATTTTGGGAAGCCCTATATCTCGGTTACATTGAATGAACACACCAAGTGCACTTTTTCGCTGAGTCTCTTGTAGGAAAGATAGGTCATGTGTGGGATTCATTTCACTGTTTATTGTTGGTAAAATTTGTAAGCATAATGTCATACTATCTTGGCTGAACTATAAATGTATAATAGCCGGTGACGGGTGTATTAAAGTAACATTTCACAATTATTTTTACATAAAGTTTAATTTTATTCTTTCAGAAAGAGCACCTTTTCTTATGAAAGGTCTGAAAGTTTCAAGTCAAAATATTGAACCGTTTACGAGAAATATACATTTTTGTGCTAAAATTAAACAAATTGTTGTGGACAACAGTTCAGATTTATATAGAATTTGTCATTTCTGTCTCAACTTTAAAGGCGTATTTTCGCTTATAAATAACAACTTCAAAAAAAAGAAAAAAAAACTGATGGCATTTCTACGCATTAGAATAGGCAATCCATGCATCAAGACATACTTTAAAAAAATGAAATAAATGTGAAATGTCACTTTAAGGTGGTGGATGATAATGAGTTTATTTGATTAGGTAAAGATGACCATTCTGGGAAGCCTTATATATCTCGGTTACATTGAACGAACACTCCAAGACAAGTGCACTTCTTCGCTGAATCTCTTGTCGGAAAAATTGGCCATGTAAACATAGATTATCCATTTTACTCATTCGTCAAATATACGCGTTGAATTGTTCTGCATAGCATACGAAACACATGCATTTAAGCATTTTCAAGTTTGCTTGAGCAATCTGTGGTTTGCTGAAGCATTCTTAAGATTGCTCAGAGATGCATACAAGCAATCTTAAAAATGCTCAAATTTCAAAATTGCTCACAAAATATACATGTAACTAATGGAAGTTTATTTCCCTTTTCAATTGCATCTGATATGTTTGAAGATAAATTTTCTAAGGAAGTCAAAACCCTTTCTTCAATGAAAATTTTCTTGACCTGTCCAAAATCAAAGCTGGTGAAGATCGCAAGTAAACAATCGGAATACTTGTATTCGAAGAAAAGCATGGAAAAATTGGGAAGAGTAAGGAAATGCTGGTTTTTAAATTGCTTTCTGAAATCTGCTTGCTGTGAGTTGAAGTAATATACTTAGCAAAAATTCCAACGTATTACTTTTTAAAATTGCATAACTTCCTTATTGCAAAAAAAAAAAAAAAAAAAAAAAAAAAAAAAAAATAGAATTTGGCATTTCTTTATCCGACAAGTTTTTGCACAAAATCATAAATATAAACCTATTGTGAGATTTCTCTCCTAAGTGGCCGCGTCATACAAAAAGGGGACCTAAAACAGTTGTGTGGCTCGTGTAACTTGTGATCTTTTTTAATCACTTTTGTTTGAATTGATTTTGAAAGCTGATTGATCGTGTAATTGGAGTCGGAAAAAATGTCGTCGGTTTGTTTAAGGAAGGTAACTTTTCTACACGAGAACCCTTTTCAGCCAATACAAAAGGTTTGAAGGTTATGTGTTAATTTCGCATTTTAACCAAATGTCGGCCTCTTGGAATTTCAGAATAAATGGTGTCTTTATTGAATGTTCAATTTTCAGAACAGACTGTAGCATTCATTATGAAGTTTACAGGCTTCTTTTCAAATGGTGTAAGTCGGCATGTGCAAATTTTGAACGTATTCTGTAGATTCGTTAAAAGATATTAACAACGATCTAAGTGATGTATTAGCAGTTTTGCCGAGTAAACATAAAATGGTACATACAACTTTTGTCCTGATTAATTCTTTATAAGCAATGCTTTTTTTTGACGTGTATATCTGGAAAACATTGAGGCAATAGAAGAAGATGCTGATATCTTCTTATTTTGATTCAACATTTTGTTAGCTTTTATTAAATAAGTTTACAATATGCTCTTGTAACCAAATGCTTATAAAGAATTAATCAGGACAATATTTGTATGTACCATTTTATGTTTACTCGGCAAAACTGCTAATACATCACTTAGATCGTTGTTAATATCTTTTAACGAATCTACAGAATACGTTCAAAATTTGCACATGCCGACTAACACCATTTGAAAAGAAGCCTGTAAACTTCATAGTGAATGCTACAGTCTGTTCTGAAAATTGAACTTTCAATAAAGACACCATTTATTCTGAAATTCCAAGAGGCTGACAATTGGTTAAAATGCGAAATTAACACATAACCTTCGAGTACATTGCATACTTTCTTTTGCGTGTCAGTATAGAATTCTTAA
The DNA here is from genome assembly GCA_963680895.1 of Fragum sueziense. Taxonomy (NCBI): domain Eukaryota; kingdom Metazoa; phylum Mollusca; class Bivalvia; order Cardiida; family Cardiidae; genus Fragum; species Fragum sueziense. Next base: position 25,055,164 of record OY804606.1, on the reverse strand, counting down.
TAATTGCCAGGCCACTGTTGCAAATATTTTGTTTTTGTGGGCGACCATAATCTCACATTTTAGCTTGATTTAGCTGTACACATCAACATTTAACCTTTTCCAAAAGACTTTTTGGGCAAAAGAAAGGTGCTGCAGACGACAAATCGAGTGTCGGTGAATATTCGATAGGTGTAATAATGCAGCACAGAAAATATTGAGACAACAGGAGAAAATGCTGGTTTTCAGCATTTTCTTCTTTTTCCTCAATATTTTTCATTGCATGACTTAATTAGGGAAAACCAGGCCATGTTTGGGAAAGGGTTAACATACCAAGAATCGTGACTTTCACAAAACTAGTTACTGATGACTAGACATGACGTCAGAATGAGATTATGTGATCTTAGACAAAGTTTCCTATTTGATTACACGCGACTAAGTAAGTTAGGTGCTCAGCAGTAGGGAAAACGTTACGTGGCTTTGAGTACGTTACTCTTTGTCTTAATTTCTGTTTTAAGGAACGTCAAAACCAGGTCTTGTGTGGGAAAAGGTTAATCGTTACTTTCACAAAACTAGTTATTGATGACCAGTCATGACGTCAGAATGAGATTGTGTGATCTCTATTTGATTATATGTGACTAAGCAAGTTAAGCAGTAACAGAGAAAACATCACGTCGCTTTGTGTACGCTGCTATTGTCCAGCAACATTAACCCGGGACATCTGCATATGTAATGACCCCACATCGGCAATGTTTTGTTAAGACGCTCAACTAACGGATTTTGTACACGAAAATTAAGTTGTCCCGGGTTAACCTTGTTGGACAATATTTGTCTTCGTTTTATTTTTGGAAAAGATCTACTCGTGAAACACCAATTTTCTGCAACAGCAAAATTTCGTCGTTGCTATTGCAAAACTGCGTAACTCCAGCTTTAATGAAGCTGGAGTTACGCGGTTTGCAATAGCACTGACAAAATATTGTTAGAAAGCATGACCTTGATACAAAGAACTACTTGACTTGATCTTGAATTAACCTACAAACATAACATACCACGGCGGGGAATCACTCGACACAACAATTGCACATGACGAAAAAGACATGGACGACCAAACAATATCTTTTATTATCAGGTACTGCATTAAAGATCAACGCCGTTCTGAAATTCCGTGGCGTATAACGTATAAACCCGGGACGTAGTTAGGACAGGGCAGGTAGACAATTTGTCCTGGTCGAAAATCTGGCCAGCACAACACCATACATGTCAGTGGTCATTAGAAAATATAAACATCGTAAATCATAACGAGTACTTACCGTTACCGTATAGACCATGGACGTAGTTAGGACAAGGAAGATATAGGGGCCTACAGTTTGTCCAGGTGGGGTATCTATCCAACATAGCACAAAACATGTACGTGGTCATACAGAAAATATAAACATCGTAAATCATAACGTACACTTACCGTTACCGTATAGACCATGGACGTAGTTACATGTAGGACAAGGAAGATATAGGGGCCTACAGTTTGTCCAGGCGGGGTATCTAGTCAAAATAGCACAATACATGCATGTGGTCATACAGGAAAAATATGTAACGTAAAGGACTATATATTTACCGTTCACATATAATCCGTGTAAGTAATAAGGACAAAGAAGGTATAGGGCCAACAGAACACTATACATGTACGGGATCATAAAGGAATATAAGCAACGTATAGGTCTCGATAAATGATCTGGCAGAGCATGTCCAGCTATTTGCTAGATATGTTCTGCCAGGTCATTCACCGAGACCGATAAAGTATATACTTACCGTTAACGTAAAGTCCCTGGACGTAGTTAAGACACGGAAGATAGACGGTTTGTCCTGGTGGGGTATATGTCCAACATGACACAATACATGTGCGTGGTCATATAAAAATATAAACAAGGTAAATCATAACGTGTACTTACCGTTAACGTAAAGTCCCTAGACGTAGTTAGGACAAGGAAGATAAACAGTTTGTCCGGGTTGGGTATCTGGCCAACATGACATAATATCGATGCCTTTCAACAAAAACCTCGTAACTGCAGCTTGTATTAAGCTGCAGTTACGAGGTTTTTGTTGAAAAGCAGCGACGTGTACTTACCGTTAACGTAAAGTCCCTGGACGAAGTTAGGACACGGAAGATAGACGGTTTGTCCAGGTGGGGTATCTGGCCAACAAAGAATATCATCGTACGTCATATTGCAGTAGGTACCTGAAAAATAAAAGGTATATTGCATAATTTGCAAATCTCTGACTTTTGAAATCAAATACTTTGTTTTGCACCGTTTTGTTGTTTAGTTTACCTTATTTACCGTCAATGATAAAAAACCCTGCGATTTTCCCTAAGAAACTGTTGCTGAAATAATATAACATTCTCAATCCACGTTTATTTTCAGGAAGAAAATACATTAATTTATACCTTCGTCGTAATTTATTACTAGCAACATATTTGTTCGTACATTATAAATGACTTTCCAAAAAGCCTGAAATTGTTAATTATAGCAGGTGTAAATACAAAGATAATTCTTTGATGATTTCTACAGATGTTTTGAATATCTTTACATAGAATACGCTGCTTTTTATTGTATTGAAATAAGATTTATGTAGAAATTAGATAGTGATTAAGAACAAAAACGTTCAACTGAAGGCCTTAAACTTTTCCCAAACAATATTTGGGTTTTTAGTCCAAATAGAAACACATTGGGAAATCGTGGAGACAAAAGAAGAAATGCTGATAACCAACATTTTCACTTTTTGCCTCGATATTTTCTGAGCTTTATTGTAGACGAATTACCTCTGTAAGACTTTATCATCATCCTTTTTGTCTTGTACAGCAGAGTTCAAATTGAACAATCTTGAATTTCTATTCTCTATTTCCATCATTAGAGAAGCGCCATTCCATTCTTTAGATTGCACCAGGAAATAATCAAATTATTCTCCCTGGAGAACTTGAAAAGATGGGCCTTGTAATATTGCATTTTGCTTGTCTGACAATTTTGTTTAATATGATGAAAATTGTCGACCTCGCGGATAACCCTTTCTTAACAAGTCCTTATTTTGACGTCACTGTTTAAAAGGCTTCGGAAAGCGTCTTCGACGAACCCTTTCCTAAGCAAGACATGTTTTGACAAAATGAATAGCGATAAAGATCTAGCATCGAAAATGAATGACACAAAACGAGAAAATGCTGGTTATCAACATTTTCTTCTTTAAAATTTGTCTTAATGTTTTCCCAAAAGTAATTTAAGGGATATCAAGATCAGTTCTTCTTTGCGAAAGGCAAACCAGAGAATGATAAGTAAGTGGTAAATATCGTAGGTGCACTAGTGTGACTTTTACAATTACAATACAATTCCTTTATTGGTTCTTTCATCTTTACAAAGATATATGAACATACAAAATAATTAAGCAATGAATTCCATATAAGTGACGAGTGGTTAATTCAAATTCAGTTTTATAGAGGAAGAGACAAAGCGGGGGCTAGTACTGAAAAAGACTCAAACGTAACTCGCTTCAACCAGTCGAACAGGTAGTGAACGCGCGATCTTATGTGCCGCGCGTTCACGACACTGGACGACAAGCAAACTTCGTTGTTTTTGATGTTTTTTATGCTTAGAATTTGTCTTAATGTTTTCCCAAAAGTAATTTAAGGGATATCAAGATCAGTTCTTCTTTGCGAAAGGCAAACCAGAGAATGATAAGTAAGTGGTAAATATCGTAGGTGCACTAGTGTGACTTTTACAATTACAGACAGTATGGTGTTATTTCGCAGACAATTGTAACCTCGGGGACAATTATGTTCTTTTTATGCTGAGACAAAGGTTTCTAAGTAACACGTTCAGATAAATAGACAAAGGTAAGTCCGTCTATTTATTCGACATTTTCAAAACAGTTTCAGCTAGCCTTTGACATGTCTTTAACCCTTTATCATACAAAGGCTCTTTTTGTCTTTCCACAAGATAATTACTTTGGAAAACTTTGCGAAAAATGAAGAAATTGCTTGTGACTAGCAGCTTCTTCATTTTCCCAGTGTTTTCTACACAGAAAGAAAAGGTTCAAATACGTAGGGAATGAAAAATTCCGACGTACAAGTTTACGTTAAAGGGAACATTTATAAGTCTCACGCATTAATCTATTTGTCGGTCAGCCCTATTAGTTTTTTCTGGAACGAGTTTAATCATCAATCTTCGTCAATTCCGGACAATTAGTAGCAACGTTGCAGACGGCAGTCGCCTTACGGGGACAATTAATTTGTATTTAGGGCAACACGATTACGTAGACTCTGTTGTAATCAGGCATAAAATAAGTCTGTGACAATAAAATAGATCGACCAAGGAAATTGTCTGCTACAATATATATGTAAAATTGAGGAATCTTACAAACACGTAGATATACTTTCAACACATTTTGCTTTTATAACTTGGTCGATTTAACTCTGTAATTTGACCTGAAAACTGATTATCATGACGTCATTCAGGCGTCAAAAGCGCAACACTTTGTGTTTATCAAATTAAGGTCGACAGATCGCATTCGTACACTCAAACGACAATGTAACGTTGGTGAAAAATTCAAACGACTACATGGGTGTCAGGCCAGTAGTTTCAAGCAACTTCATATTGGGGTGGGGGCGGAGGCTCAAATACATGTCCGGACCAGTGTCTGAATATTGGAAGGGCTAAAATGGATTTTCCTTTGATTCTACGCGTAAAGTAAGGAAATTCGGGATAAGGGAATTCGGCATTTTTGGCTAAATCTGATCACTGTTCCTACGGGCCTGTGTGGAAAAAGAAAAAAATGGACGCGAGCATTCCCCATGATACGAAAGGTTGTTGTTCGCTAAATATGTGCTTCTTGTGTGACTGTTAACCTTTGACAATTCTGGACAATTAAGCTCTACGAATTTGCAGACGTCGGTAGCCTATGGCACGAATTATTTTGTATTCACAACAACCCTCTCACGTTTCTCGTCTCAGACATGAAATGTGAGTCTGGGGAAGCAGCAGCAGCAACAACAACAATAACAACAAACTGTTCATCGAGAGAGCTATATCTTTTATGTAGCCTTACGCCCCTGGAATAAAAGTATTATACTGAAATCTTTGTGGTAATTTAAAACCAAATTTGAACTATTCTGATTAGTGTCTGTTTCTCAGTCAATGCCAATTTCTGACATTTATTGGAAAAGTTGCAGACGATGGTGCCTTACGTGGCCAATTATATTCTGTTTAGAGTAAGGCCTTTACAGTTCCTGTGTAAGACATAAAAAACGAGTCTGCGACAATAACAACAACGTTTGTCGACAGAGATATGAATAACGGTATGTTATGTAACATTGCTGAACTATTGCCAGATGGTAAAGTTTTAGATGTGGTCAAATTCAAAGATGTTGCGGCGACTAATTCCCGTGAATGAAATTATTCATGCTTTAGTTTTCATGGGCAGAAAACATTGTGGGTAATGAAGAAATTGCCTAACAGGCAATTTCTATTGCCTAACAGGCAATTTCTTCATTTTCCACGTTTTTTTTCAAAAGCCTTTATCTTGTGGGGCGTAAAAAGCGTCTATGTGTAGGAATGGGTTAAGATGCAGGCTACATAGTTACGTCGGTAGCTGTATGGGCCTAATTATCTTCTATTTACGCGAGGCGCTTACGTTTCCTGTGTAAAACATAAAATACTTGTCTGTGACAATTAAAAACGGTTGATCGAAGTACATTTCGTCGACATGAAAAAGAGTTTTTTTACGAAGAGTTTAAAGATTTTTACATTGATCAAACCACAAGATCAAACCACAAGAGAAAACTCAAATCAATTCTAATCTCAAACGGCTATATCATTGGAGATCCAATTGAAAACTGATACAGACGACAACATTGAAGGGGGTGGAGGGAATTTGCGTATATTGAAACGCAGAAAATATTTCAGACAAAAGGCGAAACCGCTGGAATCGGAATTTTCTTCATTGCACATGTCCATGTCTACAGTACAACTATAATATCTTTTTTTTCATAAAACAGTTCATTTTTCGAAAAAGACCAAACTGCTCATGTGATGGGGTGGTTGTTGTTCCAGGATCAGGGTCTCCCAACTTTTCCCCCAAAATGGAGTAAACAAAAACAAAAACAGTTTCTCATAGTACAGACATTCACATGGCTAGAATTGGACACGCTGATATTTGATTAGCATCTAGGTATCATTCCAATAAGTTTGTTGCTTTTAATTTGCATGGATATATTCAAAGACTCTGTTGACTCACGTCCTACCCCCTCGGAAAGGATTTCAGGATCCGTGCGTACTGCTATCAACATATTCTCGTAAGGATTATCAGTCATTTCATAGGTCCATGAACTTTCTTACAGAGCATGCTCTGCATTATTTATGGCTAAGAGAGAGGAATTGATCCTATGGCGTTTGACCCATCTGTGGTACAAATAACTATGCATGTACAGATCACGATAATGGACCTGGCAGAACATCTCTAGCTAGTAGCTAGAAATGCTCTGCCAGATCATTTATCGTGAGCTATACATATGTAGGAATCTTTCAACACTGATCAGATAGCCCTTTTCTGACACTAACCTTTGCCAATACAAAACATTAGGAAACATTTAGACAAAAAAGCATGCCCACCTCTACCTAAATGTTCTTTTATCTATTTTGGATGCAATTCCTATCTTCATTAAAACCATCGTGGCTTCTGCAGTGTCATTCAAATTGGACCACTATGAATTCCCGGCTTTATCGAGTAAAAGATCATCAAGAAAACGACTAAATAAGAATAAGGTTTTTTATATAAACTATTGACCAATATTAATGGTATCAGTCGTCTGAAAAAGGCTAAGGATATATTTGCTCGATTTTCAAAAAAGTTCTAGATAGTACTATAATGTGTAGCCGCGATTTTCTCAATTCACGGCATTTATAATCCTGAGGCATTTCACCTTTTAAAGTACAAAATAACCTAATTATGCTAAATGTCCTTCGTTTTTTCAATTATATGTGGACATCGGACTCGGACATAGTAAATAACCTGTCCTTAAGATACCTCCTTCTCAAACAACAAAATATTAGACTATTCCAAATTGAGAGGAGCGGCGCTGGTTATTTTTTCACTATTTCTTCCCTAAAATGTCTTGGAGGGAAGGGCTGAAAACTATACCATTCTTAGTAAATAGGATTAATTGTATTCGCTTACGGCAATATATGGCAGAAATACATAAAACTGGTAAACATAGTACCAAGGCCAATAGTGTTGTTTTGAGATTCGCCCCAAGTAAAAACAAAATGGACATCGTTTAACGCTTTCTCGAACGAAGAATATCGAGACACTTTAATGCTATAGACCCCAAAATGTATTTTAATAAAGTGAAAATCGTACACGCCGGTATGAGGTATATTCATCATGCTGAGTGTATTTTTTGTGCCTATATTCGTTTTCATGCCAGATTTCGTAGAAACGCATGTCCATTTATGTAGTTGAGCAAGTTACGAGAACTGGCATCCATTCCTTAATGTTTTCCCTTTGAAGCTAGGGAAGTCAAAAGCAAATCTTCTTTGGGACAGGTTTAATGGCTTAGAAATAACGAAAACATCTATAAAGGGATAATTATTCCATCGAGAGCTTTAGTTTTAGAAAGGTTAGAATTGATCTATTGGGATAATACTAATTGGATGTAACAGCTTTATCCGTCTCCTGAATATATCAATTAGTATTGCTCCCAATTCTGAGAAGCTACAGACCACTGGTGGTGAACTCGGCCAAAGCGGGGGACGTTTTTCGCTACAACAAGGTACAGATATTTTGCGTTTAAATGTAAGTTTAATTATCTGATTGGATAGCTTTTCTAATAACAATGAACTTGTTCTAAAAACAGACCGGATTTACCGATATATATTGACAAACCGTCTGTGTTGTTATAAAATCTCGTAACTACGGCTTTATCGAAGCCGTAGTTACGATATTTTATAACAACACCGACGGAATACTATGATCGCGAAAAAACGTCCCACGCTTTGACCGAGTTCACCACCAGTGAAGACCAAAACATGTAAAACACGTCTATCGAAACATGATCATTTGAGTGAGAATAACTTGGAAAAAAGGCTATAACGCGTATTATTGCCTAAAATGTGTGTTTTCAGTCTGTTATTGGCATTGGATAACGGGCAAAAATCAGTCTGATATCATCAAAAACGGTCGTTATTCAGTAATTTCACGTGCATTATCGGACTGGTTTTGCACTCAAATATCCTCGATCGGGGATTTGTTGTGAGTGCGTCAAAAAATTGAAAATAAAGCCAAAATTTTGTCATTTCCCTTTTCCGCGATGTAAATTCTTATAAGACCCCATTTCCAGTTTACACCCCAATGAATAGTAAACTAGGTCTCCCAGTGTAATCATATCTAATGACGTAATATAGTGACGTAGGTTTAATTCTTGGAATCAAAAGGTAAACAAACGGGCAGCTGACAGATTTTGAACTAAAAGTGGATTTCGTGGACTTGGTTACATTGGTAGAATATAAATTAGAATTGAGTGGTTGTGGTCTAGGTCAAATGTGACGGTAAGCCTGTGTGTTTCTTGTTCTTCTTTTAGTTACTGAAATTTTCCTTTACAACTTTGTTTTTTATCGAAATGAACGAATGTCTGAAACGAACCAGAGATCTACCTCGGAAGTTCCGACCTTTTGTTTTATTACTCGCACTGAAATGAACGTTAGAATATCCAGAGTATGTTTCCAAAAGAAAATTTAGTCGAATATTTTTACGATTTCGCCAACCCAAATGAAGATTATGTCAGTAAAAATGCGATGAAACTTGACTACATAGCTATTGACGGCGAGATTTGACCCGGCAGAGCAGACCAAGCGGAAAGGTCAACAGACTTGTCGTCCAGGGGTGACAGGTATGCTGGAACCCCTCGTGATTTGTCGAACACTTCGCATGCTTCGCTATTTACAGCTAATAATCATATTATTCAAGGACTTAACAGTATTTTCACGTGCATACATTTGTCGCGTCATCTTAAAATGGTAATCGGATAACTGAATATGCAAAAGTGCCGATCCTGGTCAGCCTGTGCCATCTGTACGGTATGACCAGGATGTGAACTGTATATAAATATTTTCTATTTTTACGCCTGTTTTAATGATTAGCTTTACTGAAAATTTCGATCCAAACGGACCACGGTAGCTTAACAGTTTTATTTGTCTAGATATTAGATGAAATCTTATTTACACATGGCGACACAATGTTGTATAACGGATACAGTGCACGCTTTTACGTAAATTAACGACGGACCATTCCCATCTAAACTGGACAATAAACTTGTCCACTTTTGTGTACAGTTAAGGTCACTCTGCCGGGTCAATTATTGTCCTCTATACACGATGGAAATCTAACGGCCCGTCTAGTGGATTTCGTACTTACTCGATATATGTCGAGTCGAATGCCGGAAAACTCTGGTGTCTGTCGGTGTAAATGTGGCTAAATTTTCACAAAGTTTTTTAGTTATTCGTCTTATTTTATTACATTTCCTTGCAAATTCTTCATATTTTATGCAATAATAGCGTCAATTCACGTTTTTTCGGTCGTTAACATTCTCAGAGGCCCACAAAATGGGTTATCGCCCTCGACCTTCGGTCTCAGGCGATAACGCATTTTTGGGGCCTCTGAGAATGTTAACGACCTCAAAAACGTGAATTAACCCTATATTCACATACTGATCTGGATTCATGGTGTTCTCAAGTTGAATACCGAATTTATATAGCGCTTTATCATACGAAACTACGTTCAAAAGTGCTTGAAATATCATCCAGATCACGGCTCTAATGTAGTAGGTCTATTTCGCAGTAAGAAGACGGTCAAAAGCACAATTTAGAAAGGGCCTTATAACAATGTTATCCCATTATCAGACAAAATCATTTTAGACTGGTCCGAATTCAAATGTACTGCAGATATCACTTTCAGGTGAATATTATTTTCTTTTTAGGTAGAAACCATTGTTGGAAATGAAGAAATTGTTTGTCACAAGTAATTCTTTTTATTTTTCACAGAGTTTTCCAAACTTTTTGTATTTTTGGGAGCCAACAAGGGTCAATGTGTGGGAATGGGTTTAGAGCGTTTTGTTTGAGAACGGCCGTTAAAGATCTACAGAGAACATTACTAATTGAACATAACAGATTAACCCATGGCTAGCAATTACCGTGGTTTGTATGGAATATTTCAATATAATATATGCTTCGCCAAGTTTCGCTTTGTTGCTATAATATAGTATGCGTTTTGTTGACGGCAGCCTGTACATTTGCAATGGGTTTGGTTTGAATTGAGAGGGTGTTACCACATTCTAACACTCGTATATCAGTAATATCGTAGCGGCTGGAGCACATAACAATGCATTTCTATTACTCCTTTTACCAGTACTACAATAGCATGATCTTCATGTCTCCATGTCCATGTCACTCAGGTAAACTTACGATAATCCATACATTAGTCACGGTGTATAATCATGTGACTCAGAATTTCCGATAATCTTCAATATATTTTTTTAAAACTTGACTGATTTGAATTCGGTTTAAAGCAGAGAATGTGGAAAAATGTCAGGAAAAAGCTGGACGTGGTGAATTTTTGAACAATCAATTGATAAAAAAGTTATCGAAGATAAACCAAAATTTTGGTTTATCTTCAATAACTTTTTTATCAGTTGATTTAAAAAAAACCAACCACGTCCATCTAATGCGTGACGTCTGTCCACATTTTCTGATTCAAACCGAATTCAAATCAGGCCAGTATTAACAAAGATATTGAAGATTTTCTGAAAATACTGTATCACGTGCTTATCCACCGTGTTAGTGGAAGGACTGAAACTTTTACTCAAGTATCCGCGGATAGGGTACAGGATTACCAATACCCGGGTACTTTAATATCCCTTACTAAAAGATTTAGTGTCGCTTTCAACTTGTATAGATAAACAAGCCCAAAGGAAGCAATTTTATATGGGGAGGAGCTCAAGCCTCAACTAATAGTACGAAAGAATTGTTATTTGAAAAAAAAAAAAAAAAAAAAAAAAAAAAAAAAAAAAAAAAACAGCATAAAATTCAACGAGGATAACTCAGGAAATGATTGTCACCAGCGTTTTCCTCTTTTGTTTCAATACTGTTTAAAGGATATCTACTAGGTACATCAAAAAAAGCCGTGTTAGAGAAAGGATTTAACGTAAAAACTAAATATTATGTGCATTTGTGGGCATTTCGGATTCAAATCCGTATAAAAGCAACACAATTGAAAACCATTAGCAAAAAAGTACCAATGCAGATTACAAAAGAACAATACAAGTTCAGAGTGGGTGAGAGTAAGAAATTGCACTTGTTTATAAATATTAGTGTCTGATTCTTTGATTCCATCTAAAGGTCATGCGCATGTTTTGCATGTTCGCTGTGGGTAACACATATAGCTGCTTTTCAACAAAAATAGCGTTACTGCAGCTTAAAACAAGCTGCATTCCCTTTTTTGAAAATTGAAGATATTCAAGTTTTTTACTTTTATTATCAAAATTATTTTCAAACCCCTTTATTAACACTAAAACGATAGTTATGTACGAAAACGTCGCAACTATAGCTTGAATGATCTGCAATTAAGGCATTTTTGAAAGTAGCTGACGAAATATACGTATATCGGTGCTGTCCCTATCCGTCAGGCCACACAGGTTATCTAACACGGTGGTAGAATCCTTTAACCCTTTCCCAAACGACAACATTTTAGGGTGATCCACTTCAAAAACTGCCACAAATTAAATTTGTGTAAAATATTGCACAGAAAATATTGAGACAAAAGGAGAAACTGCTGGTTATCAGCAGTTTCTTCTTTTGTCTCAATGTTTTCTTAAGCCTATTCAATAAGGGACGTCAAAACCAGGTCTTATTTGGGAAAGGGTTAATCACACCCATTACGTCAAAAACGTCATCCTCACGCCATTTTTGAGGGTACACACGGATAATACTTTCCTCATTCTTATGTGGCGCTGCACAGCGCCTTGAAAACTGCCCCCTCAAAATAGAAGTACAATTCCAAATAAAACTCTCAGAAATTTAATTTTCCTAGCAGATGTGTTCGAAATACGAGCCTTTATTTTTTGCTTAAAACACAATATGTTTCTAAAGACCATTTCGAGGTGAAAAACCAGTTCAAACAAAAGCTACCTGATCATTTATGAACATTAATTTAGAAATTCCTTAACCTGAGCATTGGTCATTTTTTTAAATAAAAATGTAACTTGCTATTCAGATGGAAGGCAAGACTTTGTGCAGACAATAAAATGAGCCAGGATCTGGAAAAACGTCCCTTAAGGCTTTTGAGCCCAACATAGATCCAGATCAGCCTGTGCATACGCAAAGTCTGATCGGGATCCACGTTGTTCTCTAGTAGCTTCTTCATTACCTGTATTAACTTAAAGAGAGCAGCATGGATGCATATTTGACTTCATTTGACAACAGGCTGATCTTGAAGCTCATTTTTTTCAAAATGCTATAAGGGACGTTTTTCCAGATCCAGGCTCAAATATATAGCGACTTATTGCAGATTTTCCGTGACTGTTATATTACGCGACCCCGCCGTTATTTGGTTCGCGTGCGGCCTTGACAAACATTAGGACATCCTGTATTTGGCCTCACGTATTTCAATGTGTCTAATCACCAATTTAGCGTACTTTTCCCGGAGTGCGGAGGAGACACCATTATCCCTCACCAAAACAGCAGAAAAAAGAAAGACCCAACGTAAAAGATTGGTAAATTGGGGTTTAACCCTTTCCCAAACAAGACCTGGTTTTGACGTCCCCAATTGAAAAGGCTTGGGAAAACATTGAAACAAAAGAAGAAACTGCTGATAACCAGCAGTTTCTTCTTTTGTCTCAATATTTTCTGTGCTATATTTAACACATTTCCTATCTTCAATAACATCCATTTTGTCATTTGTGGCAGTTTTTGAAGCGGATCACCCAAAAATTTTGTCGTTTGGGAAAGGGTTAACGCGGTTCTCATATGCTATATCAAGGCGGCTTGAGAGTAGTAAAGGAGGCTAGAATAGCTACGCCGAAAACGTAGCTATTCTAGCCTCCCAGGATGCCCTCCGTAGGGCAGTATAGCTACACGTAGGGTAGTATAGCTACACCTGATCTGGGGTCTTTTAGGGTTTGGACTTAGTCGTTTTGACGAATCAAGGTTTTGAGGGCTCCCTGGACACGCGGAGAATGTGTTCAGGGTGCCCTCCAGGCCTTTTGGTCTTTTTGGACTTAGTCGTTTTTAGCAGGGTTTTGGACTTAGTCGTTTTGGGGTTGGATTTTACAACGAGGGTTATTCTCACTCGTGAATTCTACGGAGAATTCGATCCGAGGTTGAAGCTGACCCGTTGTTATGATTGTGAGAATCAGTTTTTGTGAATAGCGTAGCTCTCATGATGTGGCCATTCATCATGACAGTTTCGCTTGTTCACAGTAGGGGAAGAAATAATGGACAAAGAGGATATATTTTTTTACTGTTTTTATTGAACTAGAACTATGAACAAGGAACTATGAACAAGTAACACAATTTATTTACAACAACATTAGAAGAGATAATTAAAGTTTTGCATAAACCACGATGATACTAAACGATCATTTTTGTGAAGGTTCTTTGTGGTAAATGTTTTCTGGAGTAATTTCTGTAGATCGTATCCTTTTGAAACACCATCCAATGCGAATACACAGTAATGACCACACACTTGACTGAGCACACTTTGTAACATCTGATTGTTGAATGTCCATGATAGTGAATTATTCCGAATGAAACTGATTATCTCCATTTCCAGAGGTGGTAATCCATACGAATCGAAGTATAACGTTTCACCATTTCTGGTGAATATCACTGCTACCCAATGTTCTCCCGACTTATGCGATTTCTCGGTGTTTATGATATATGCATTAACATGTCGTGGTTTTTGTTTTGGTAACTTATCTTTTGCACAAACATTTGCATGAAGGTTTTTTATCCACATGCCATTGTCTAGGATATATTGTAATTCGTTTGCGTACATCTTTACTTCCACGACTGTTTCACCTTTTCACACCACTGATTTATCCACGAACTAGTGAATCCATGGAGAATGTTCCTTTTTATACTTTGCCATAATCTGTAGGCTTCTACTGATTCCTGTTCGTTGAGTTTCATTTCTGTCAGCATTGGGTACCATACTTCCATTACTTTGTATGGATTGAGATTCAACATCGCTCGTTCAATAAACAAGTCTGTATGTTCTGCTCTGTCCATATATAGACAGATAGGGTGTTCAATTTGACTAGGATGATCTATTTGACATCCGTTACAACTGTTATGTACTTCTTCGATGATAAGGTTCTGCAGTTCATTCACCATACACGACTGAAAACTTTTCTGAATGTCATATGTGCGATCTGATGGTTCACATGATGAGGAATATTTCACTTTTTCAGCGTCTTCTCTCAATTTAATTGCATACTCGTGACCAAGCATGTTTAATAATCTGTGATGACTTCTCTGAGTCCGTTGATTTCTATTTGATTATCGAATTCTGCAAACACAACCACGTTGATGACTGCTGCGAGGTTGACTTTGAACTGAAGTTCAATTCTTAAACCACCCGTTTTTATAGGGTGGGGTTGACCTTCTTCACTACCTTGATCTGGTGTAAGATCAAACCCCCACAGAGTGAATCCATCTCCGTATTCATCTTTCGTTATGTCGAATGATTTATCTGCACCGATGGATTTCGTGGCATTAAACAGAGATAGATATGATCTCAATGTAAGACCGTTGGTGAAATCAGGCTCAAACGGTTTGTTGTGGATTCTATGCCCGTTGTACGACACATCAATTTTAGAGACATTGAAATGTCTGAAGTTGAATGGGTTTGATGTGTAATTTCCGTTGAAAGCTCTGTTTGTTACCATTCCGATGAAAATACGTTTTGGTAACTGACCTTGGAATAGATGGTCTTCAACTTTGGACCGTGTACTATCAGTGATGGAAAATGTTTTGACTTCTACTCTTCGGATAGGAATTTTCATGTTTTGTTGAGCAATCAACTGATTCAAGTTGTTTGCAACCACTGGTGATAGTTCTACATTCCGAACGTGGAAACTGACTGATTCAAAGTGAATCTTTGCTTTATCTGCACCAGTGTGGGCAGCTAGACAGAAAGTGGTCGGGGCTTTGTTTAATCTCAATCGAATTTCAACTCCATTTGGTAGATATTTTTCTTGGAGAAAAAGATCAAGATGCAATCGACCAAACAGTTCGACAGTTTTGCTTTGACTGATGATAGCGTTTCTTGCTTTGAAACCTTCATTATCTCCTGTTATTTCATGTGCGTTGATATGACCTGCTGTATCCTTTATCCACATTTCTCCTGCTTTCAAATGAGTTGCCTTACTACCAGAACTGTATGACAGAAGGTTTTCAATGTATGCTCTGTATGGGTATATGTCTGAACCATTTGTAATCAGTTTGTTGTTCAGGTACAGATCAATACTGCTGAACATACTGTGGAGGAAATTGTTGACTGGACCAATGTTATCGCCAGCTTCTAGGTTATTTCCATCCTCTTTCGTGACTTTGAATTTCACGTACAGAAAGGATTGGGATAGATCTGTCCACAACTCTGTTTGTGGTGGGATATTGAACTCGATTGGTGATTCATTTGCAATCGAAGCAATTGGGAAATGTTCAACCCATTGGGATTCCTGCATACTTGTCATTGTTGGTGGTACAGAGAGAACATCTAATTCTGATTTACTGCATTCACAAGATCCACTTTGCATCATGTTGAAATTATTTGTGGAAATATTTTTGGAGAAAAATATTTTTTTTAGATGGAAGAAATATTTTTTATTTTCTGAAACTTTTTTCGGAAATGTTAATCAAATATATCTAAAGGTCTTGCAGATTTATGATGGATTCGGTGTTTCTTGCTAACGATCTTTCCACGACGAGAGCGTGAATGAGACTGATGTTGTCTATTGGATTTTTTTCCATTTATATTTGATGCGAATTCTTCACGCAAGTTTTTTAAAGATTGCTTTCCACGTGAAAGAAGAACCTTTTTTGGATTCTTACGATGTAATAGGATATCTTTAGCTATCCCAAGACCTTGTTTAATCCCTTCTTTTTTCAAAGCATTGATTCCTGTTTTAACCATGGGTTTAATCAAAGGTGTAACTGATCTTATTGCTGATTTGAATAAAGATCCTAACCCATATCCATACTGGTGTCTTACTCCTCTATAAACTGGAATCATTTTTTATTTCTGCTTACGTTTACGGAAATGCAACTTTACAATTGTCTTGCCAATGACGAAGTGAACAGGGTGACCTGAATCACCTGTTATATTAATGTGGATACTATCGAAATCCGATTTCGAAACAGGGAAATAGTGAGGAATGGTTATATCGTGATTAATATGTTGGCTTCCATTTTCATTTTCAACTGAGTTGGATGTTTTAAATGGAACGACGCGAAGTAGCGGTGCTAATGTATCTCCAACGATAGAATATTCAACTATGTCTGAATAAACAAACAAGTGATTATATCCTGCATCGATGTTTGGGGTATATTTGAAGAATTCGAAAACGCTACAGTCTTTGAAAAACGTTTTCTTTTTAAGAAGTGGGTCTCCGCCTAGTTTCAGAAACAAGGAATTACTGAACTTTATCCCTGTTTTAATTACATTTGTGAATAATAACTTTGGTCTTCTGGATGAAGTGGAATATCCAACTTCAATCAAAGCATTTTTTTTTGTGAAGTATTTTTCCAATTTCATTGTCAATACATTCATTGACAACTTCTAACACATGAGATGGAGAAATGTATGATCCATCTGGAAACCTGAATCGAATTCCCCATCTTGTTGGTCTGCCATGCGAGTCATGGGTTAGTTCATTGATTTCTAATGGCTTTTCTTTTTTTCTATTTTCTGTTGCAATTTCCTTTTGTAAAGCACTATCAGCTGTGATTATGTCGAAATAAGATTCATTTTCACTGATATTAAGAAACTGAGTCGGTGTTACCAATTGTGCTAGAGCTACTTCCCATGTTTCTTTATCAATATGAACAGTTCTTGGAAGTTGTACTTTGAAACAACATTGTGTGTTATTACGATGATAATTCAAAGAACTATCGCTTGGCAATGTAATGTAAAAGGAATTCATTTTTTACCGTCAATGAAATCAAATGTTGGTTGACTACTTTGTTTCGAGAATTTAAGTCCGGGTGAAGGTAATATATAACCCAAAGAACTACTCAGAAGGATTAACCACAACTCCCGATCTTGACTTTGAAGACTCAAATGAATTATTGAGGTTGCAATTATTGCATAAATGATTATGATCTGTGAAATGTAAGTGAACTGATTCTTAGGCACACGATTCCCAAAACATGTAAATGGTTGAGTATTATTACTAATACTATCACCGCCGGATTCAATGTTGGAATGAGGATGCATTGTTGATGTGCAATGTTTTATATTGTTTTAAACAAGATGTTTAAACAAGGTATGATTCAGGAATCCAACTTTGGAATTTCTTTGGATATCCTTTCCAATTAACTTTAATTTCCTTAATGACTTTTTTACCCTTACGTCTTGTTCGTTTGTCGAGAACTGAATCTATTTCATATATTTCACTATCTTTTATAAGTTGCAACTCCTTCTCATAGAATGTTCCAAGGATAGGTTCACCCTCTAAGTCCTTTAATTTATAAGTGATTGGAGATGTTGCTGAATTTACATGTGTAATTTCAAACAATTCTTGTGTCCAGTTTGGTAAATAGCCTTTTTCGAAAGTGTGTTTCGTTTTATTGATTCGGACACGATCTCCTTTCCTTAGTTTTGGAACAACTTTTGTCTTAACTTTCACAACTTTCTTGTATGATGGATACAAGTTCTCTGAAATTTCTGCTTCATTTGCTGGGACAACATTCGATGGTTTTTCTTGAATACTTCGATGGAAAGTGTTGTTGTAATTATCAACTAATTTCTGAATTACATTGGTGTATCGTCTTGTTTTCTCATGTGTGAAATATTTCCACATTCTGGTTTTCAATGTTCTTTGAAACCTTTCAACAATACTTGCTTTTGTTTCTGGATTTTCAGTTGTGAAGAAATGGATATTTTCCTTTTTAAGGAAATTCTGAAAATCTTTATTTCGGAATTCGCTTCCCTTATCTGTTTGCAATGACAAAGGTGTTCGCTGTTTCAGAATGGTTTGAAATGCCGTTATCAATGTTTTCCCCATCTTATTCTTGATAGGTATTACCCATGCATACTTTGAGAAAACATCAATAACACAGAGCAAATACTTGAAGTTGTTATTGAACTTTGCAAATGATTGCATGTCGGCCAAATCAGCTTGCCACTGATGATCTATGCCTCCAACGATTGTTTTTCTTCTTTTGAATTTACGCCGTGTTGGTTTATGCAGTGTATACGTGGATTCTCCTTGCAACCATTCCCTAACATCTCTATATTTGACATTTTTCAAAATAGATTTCGCAGAGTGATACAAGTGATATATGCTCGAATAGGAGCCTTGACTGGATGGATCATAATATAGTTTTCGTAAAACAGAATCAAGTTTTTGGTCCGATTTCTTCTTTGAACCTTTCTTAACAGATTTCTTAACAGATTTCTTAACAGATTTCTTAACAGATTTCTTTGCAGATTTCTTAGCAGATTTCCTAACTGCTTTCACTCGTATGGTTCCCATGTCTGAAGACTTGGAGATGATAATTCTTTTCTTATAGGTTTTCTAAGTTCGTCTGTATAGAACCGTTTCAATTTCTCTTTTTCCTTTGGATTCGTATAGGGTGACATTTTCCGAAGTTGGGATAGAGATGGTGTACCCTTTGGGGGTTTTCGTGTACGTTTTGGAGTTGATATTTGAGGTGTGGTGAAACTTATTTCACTTTCGCTAGAATCATCTTCATGTTTTTGCATCCATTGCCATCTTGCTAAGTTTCCAATGACCTCTTGTGGAACATGGCTTTCATGTAAAGCTTTAGAGAATGTTTGCCATCCTCTTGGTTCTACTCCTTTTCTTTTACGTAATGAATCATTGATTAGATCAATAATATTAGAACCTGGAATAGCTTTGCCTTTATATGTTACCACCCCCTGATTATCCCATGCTATGTTTTCATTGTCTTTAAGAATATTCAAAAGGAGCTTCGCTTTTCTTTGCATTGTTGTAGGAACGCTTTCGAGAATACGTTCATGTAACACAGACCCAACCCCTTTATTCACTGTTTCATTTAAGAATTCGTTAACAGATGGAGGAATGTTCTTTGGATTCTTAACTTTATCAAACGATGATTGCAATTTGAATAAAGTTTCTCCATATTTCTGAGCCTTGTCTGTTTCTGAGATATCATATCTATCTAAGGTCTTTTTCATATCTGTATGAAGATGTGCAACATTTACCACTTGAGGATCTTGTGGAAGATGTGGTTTCCTACTTTTTTCTTCTTTCCATTGCTTCATATCTTCTAATACTTGATATGGAACAACAACCATTTTTCTGACTGACATTATTTCAATAATATCCCGAAATCTACAAAGCTTTCAATGCCCCTCCGATACCACCTATGACAGCTTTTCCTAATAATGGGATTAATGCAGGTCCTAACAAAGGAAGAAACCCTCCTCTCTGATTCAGAATACGTTTCTTTTTCTTAACAGAAACTGACTTAGATGCAATATTACGAAGATGTTGTCGGTTTGGATACAACTTCTTCTTCTGAGCTTCTGTCAAATGAACATTCCCTTTTAAAACATTGTGACAACATTCCGAAATGCATTTAACTAACGGTGGAGACAAATTTCTAATTATCTTTTTCCTTAATTTTGGTGATGATTTCAACATAGCTAGGACCATATGTCCGTGTTTTCTTATCAAAGGGGATTTCTTCTTTGCCTTTCCCATGTTATCGCGTCTTATGTTGAAATGCAAATGAATCAATCGATTGTTTCCAAATTAATTTATCCTTTTTGAATGATTCGTTTCAAAAAACATAAATAAAAAACTTTTTTTTATTTTTTTTGATAAAAAAATAATTTTTGCAAAAAAAATAAAAAAATATTTTTTATTTTTATTTTTATTTTTTATTTTTCATTTTTATTTTTTTATTTTTTATTTTTTGCAAAAATATTTTTTTATTTTTTTTTGCAAAAATTATTTTTTTTATTTTTTCAAAAAAAATAAAAAAAAGTTTTTTATTTATGTTTTTTGAAACATTTCCGACAATCAATCAGGAGAACTGTGATCGTAATGTATTGAGTGCAATTCTAGCAGGAGATGATAGTGTACTCGTATCCATACTCAAAAGCGGTGAAAATGGTGCAACAAGGGGTGTTTCTTTTCTCGATTCCTTGTTTGGTTTATTACCCCGTCTTAATGGACTGTTCGGATGCAAGCCGTCGTAGTATGAAAACAGATCATCGACCAGCATTTGTCTTTCCTTTACACCCTTTTGATATAGTCTTTTCGAGTTAGGAGATAATGATAGTGAAGATATAGGTTGGAAATTTATCTGTCTTTTTCCAGGAGGCAGAAAAGATTTGTACTTTTTCTGAAAGTCGAAAAGACGTTTTCTCAGAATATCTTTCCTAGAGTTCGGTATGCGTTGTGCTACATACTGTGGGCTACGCTGTGGGGTGCGCTGCTGTACATGTTGTGGGACAATAAAGTCATCAAGACTTCTGTTTAGACTCCTATTGAG
This sequence comes from Fragum sueziense, assembly GCA_963680895.1. Lineage (NCBI taxonomy): Eukaryota > Metazoa > Mollusca > Bivalvia > Cardiida > Cardiidae > Fragum > Fragum sueziense. The sequence goes on along the minus strand of OY804606.1, from coordinate 25,034,390 downwards.
ACTCCTATTGAGGCTTTTGTCCGAATTTCTGTTCAGACTTCTGATTGGAGACAAGTTCAGACCGGTGTTCAGGCTTCTATTCAGACTTGTGTTTGGAGTTGAGTTATGAGGAGAGTTATGAACAGAGTTATGAGCAGAGTGCACTGATCTTGGCGATCTTGACCTTCGCATTGTAATGAATTCCTCATTGATTACAATAGGAGTACTTTTCTTTGAACTTTTCTTCTTAGCAGATTTCTTTGAACTTTTCTTTTGGCCTTTGTTCTTTGAACGTTTGTTCTTTGAGCGTTTAACAGGAGACCCCTTCTTTTGCTTCTTTTGTGAACGTTTGCTTTCCGTACCGAACTTTCTTACAGTTTTATTACCATCCCAACGTAATAAACTTCTGATAATAACCCCTCCAAGGAATCCGCCACCACCAGGTTTCAGAATGATTTTTCGTTTTGTTTGTTCATCGATATTCGGATCTGCTAATTTCACAACATCTTCTTTATGTTTGTTCATATAGCTAACGGTTTGTTTTGGAAGTTTAATCTTATCTTCAATGATATTGCGAGCTGCTAAAGAAAACCATTTCAAGATTTCCTTTAATCCTGCATTCAATAATGCCTCTCTTTCATATTTGTTGGTTTGATTACTTAAATTCTGCAAAGCATGAAGCACCGAGGATGATGTCCGTGGTAAAGCCATGTTTACTCAATGAGATTCGGCGAAGAAATGACTGTATTTTCATCTGAACAATATTTATAATTTGTATTACAAATATTTATACAGGTGAATATACAATTGGACCTTGATCAGCATTCTCTGTATACCACCGATGAAAAATATCAGTCCTTAATCTCAATTCACGTTTGGTTCGTGAATGGAAATCAATGACCAAGTATCCATGATCCATTGAAGTTGCGTCATTGTATGCAGGAATCAAATGTGGGGCTTGCATTTGACTTGCAAGTGTTTTTATTTGATTCTTATCACGTTCATTACGAAAAAGAATCATGTATCGTGAATTCAAGCTGATGGTTCTGCTGGACTTTGACTGTGAAAACATATTCTGTGTGATATAAACCACACTTGCATTACGATGATGACCTTTTCTTGTAAACCATAACTTTATTTTTTCTTCATCTTTTTCACCCAGCATATCATCGAAAACGACCAAATGTGGAATTGATACATCGCTCACTATTTCATTTTCATCTTCGGGAATTCCATCAATAAATTTGATAAAATCAAATTTTTCTTTCATGATACTGTACGTGTTTTGCCATTCTTTATAACACCAAACAACTTTCTTTGGTGGAATATCAAACAGATCTTCGTTATAATCTAGAAGTTTATGAACGAACTCTGTTTTTCCTGATCCACTTGGACCTGATATGTAGAAATTGCTTGGATGGCGAAATAAGATTGAAAACACGTCTACATCCATTTTTTCATTCGTGTTTTTTTCTGTTGACGATATTGTCTCTTCAAAGGACAGAAATGAAATGACACAAAGTTATTTTCTAACCTTTATTTAACATTCCATTAACAATGTTTCATGAACAATGTTTTATGAACAATATTCCATAAACATATTTACAAACATTTATATACATTTTATTTACAAACACTTTTTTAAACATTTATTTACAGAAACATATTTTTACACCTAGTTCAGTTATGTTTATATCCATTGCAATAGATCTGACGAGATTCCCACAATCTTTTCATGTCTTTTTCTGATCCATATACTGCATCCAACAATTTGGAATTTCCATGTTCAATAGGATACACTTCCCTCATTCTTCTGACTGATTCGTGATATAATAGATCAGTTACAGGAAAAACAACACATGAAGACACAGTTGACTTAACAACTTTTTCCGATACATCTCTATCGAACGTGATTAGCCCCTCGACTGTATCAACATCTTCGTGAGTTGCAGGAGATGTTGAATAAATGATATGTATACCTTTACACTTTCTATGAGCTACATGAAAGTTGAACTGATTAGCCTTCTTTTAGAGATTTCTTATGAAACTGTCATACGTTTTACCATGTATCATCTTGGTACGAAATGCCCACTGATATGTGTCTCTGTCACGAAATGTGAATATTCTATGTATTCGACACTCAAATGATTGTTTTTTGAAACCGTCATATCCCGAACTTTCAAGCATGTCCAAAATGAAAGCATACATTTGAAATAACTCTGTAGAAGGTTGTCCGTTCTTAAACCCTTTTGACATTTTATTCAACCAAATGTTCAAAGCTGTGTATTTTAACATCATCTGCATTGTCTTACTTAATGTATGTTCACCAACGAATATACGATATATTTTCTCTCGTATCTCAATCGGGAGTGGAAGCTGATATGGTATCATCTTGAAGTTAATAGATACAATGATAGATACGATAAATGTTAACATTATCACTTCAAGTTCTTCCACAGAATTCTTTCACAATGATATTTCACAATGATATTTTCACAGAATTCTATCACAATGTTCACAAAGTTCTTTCACAATGTTTTTCCATGTTGTTCGTCCATAGAAATATTCCATAAGAAACACTGTTATCATTAATATCATTATTTTCTATTATGTACACTGTTCAGCTTGATCTTAGATACTGATGTTCATTGTTCACTTTTTTCTTATTTATATACCTTTAGACTTCTATGTCCAAAAGGCACCGTGTCTGTACCATTGACAATAACCCTCTTTGTATATACAGATCTGAATGTTTTCGTTTGAGGCTCACTTGTCACTGTTCTGTCTTTATGTCTTTTTATTCTACAGTCATAGGTAATCTTGATTTCCGTAGAAGGGTCGTTCATGCATTTCGTGAAAGTGTCAAAGTTGACCAACTGACATGTTTTGTAGTCTAATGTGACTCCTTTCACTTTACATTTGCTTGATATTTCCCCTTTATCTGATATCAATTGATATGCATAGTTCTTTGGTCCCAAACCTCTGAACTTTACAATTCTTGAGGTTGGTTCTTCATCAGTCCATTTCCCAAGTCTACTGTTAATGATGGGTGGGTTCCAAAGCTTTGGATCATGAATATACATACAACTGTCAGTGTCAAAGTAAAGACATCTATCATTCACCTTCTCAAGCACACTGTATAACTCCAACCTTGCATAGGCTGTTACATAAGACCCAACTATAACGTTAGCTGTAGCATGAGTTTGAATATGATCAAGCATGTTTTCATAATTGACCAGAATAAAGGGGCACTCTTCACTGAATATTTCCACATGTTTTACTTTGATTGATGGATTGTTGATCAATTCAAAGTACTTGGAGGGGGATGCAATGTATTCTGTTTGTGTCTGCACTTCTCTTTGAGCTAGTTTTCCCCAGAGACAATTCAAAACGATCTTGGCAAAAGATCTTCTACCTTTGTTTTTCTTAATCATGGTTGGATCAAGTTTGATACCTTCTTCTCTCTCATAATCCTGAATGAATTGATCTCTGTCAGATTGAGTACAACACCAAGTAGGATAACCACTTGCTTCCTGTTTGATTTTCAAGAAGTTGTCAACATATCCCTTGAAGAATTTGTCAGAGAGAGAATTGAAATGCCATATCTCAAAGACATGTAGTACACGATAACCTTTATCCAATGCTTTAAAAAGTTCAACCGTTACCCATGTCCCAATGAGAGCTCTTTCATTTTCATTATGAGTGCACGTTTCTGAACTATTCTCTGCACATGTTCTACATAGAGGAAACATCATTTTGTGGTTGCAATGCACAGGTAGAACGGGGTGGAGGAGATCATCTGGAGGAAGAACTTTACATTTGACAAGACCCTCATACTGTCTTATGTTCTGAATGTCAATGCTTTCACTAGTTAACACTTTAGGGTGTCCAACAGGATAGGATTTGTATTTGCATACGTATGGGTACAAAGAGCAGATATCAATGTACTTTATTTCTGTCTCGCTTGATTCATTTACCTCATGCGAGAGTTTAACTGCATTACACCGACCCCCATACAAGCCTTCCCTAGGATCAATGGGGTCAGAGTATGGAAACAAATCATGAATGATTCGAGCATACTCCTTGTTTGTCTTAACCTTTGCATCGAATTCATGCTCCCAAATGAAAACAACTTTATAACCTCTCTGTCTCAAATACTCTAACCTTTTCATTGTGCCTTCATACAAGCTCTCCATAGTTGAACCATTGATCGGGCTTTTTTCTGAACGGTTTAGGTAGCAAACAGGGCAACCATGATATAGATCGCCTAAGAATTCATACACAGTGTTTGACGGGGCATGGAATCCGTCTACACTGTAACCTCCAATTTCATATTCACCCCCATTCCTAGCATGCTGAATGTGAATCTGTTTCTCATTTGCAATGCTCTGAATCCAACGAATTGCTTTCATTGAGAACCGACGTTTGGACGAATCTTTGCTTGATATAATTGCTATTTGATTCTTCGGCAAATATCTACTTCTCCAAATCTTGTTACAAGCATCAGCTATAGTAATAGCTTCAAGAAAAGGATCAATCCCTCCATGTTCAAGAAAGACCTGTCTGAAATGACCACAACCCCGTCTGAGAATATCAACATCTGAACGACAGTAGGACTCCATTTCCTTTTGAAAGTTGAAAATTTCCTTCTTTTCAACTTTGTTATTATACCATTCCATGAACTCTTGTCTTATATCAGGTTTCATTGAATCAACCATGTAATATGAACTGTCAAGATAAGGACCATTGTATTCCCAAAACTGATCAGTGTTTGCAAGATGTGGGAAAAACCCCTTTTTCATCTCTTCAAGTCCAAATGTGTCAGGAAAACTCCCCAATCTAAAGCTCATGAAGTTATAGGAATCTATCAGTCTGACTCCATTCATGTGGAGTGATATTATACTGTTCCCATTCATAATAAGTTCTGGAGGTTTATTTCCTATTCTTATTATTTCATTCAGTATGAACTGCCCATCATATCCCTTGAAATTATGTGCAATAGCTGTCATCCCCTTGTGTTTGTCAGAAAAGAGCCATGTGCAGAAGTCATTGAGTGTGTTTTCACCTTGAAATATAATTTCTCGACCTTCATAAAATTCACTACAGAGTGAACAGTGATAGTCAAGTTGTTTGGATATGCATTCATTGCAAGCTCTCTGTGCAATACAGTAATTCGGAATATGAACACCAGTATCTTGCTTACATTCAAAATCGTAGAAAATAAACAAAGGTTTCTTCTCCTTCGATTTCTCACTTTTCTTCGTCTCACCTTTGTCATTTTTCAACATCTTACTTTCGTAAGGTTGAATATGACAACGGTGATCGAAAGATGTTATCTTCTTGCAGATATGACACTTCTTTTTACCAGCACAGACATGGTTCTTTCGTCTCACATTGTACATTTCATTGCATTGACTGCAGCGTTTAACCAATTCACAAATAGTTTTCTCTTGTTTACCATGAGCTAACTTGTGATTTGCAAAACAGTCATTTCCGTAGAAACTTCTGTTACAATCTGAACAATAGATTCCTCCAAACTCTTTGATACATGTTGGTTTACAGAAACAAGCTGAACATATGTACTTACAAATATGATTCTCACGATTCTGATATGCAACATCACAGAATTCACAGTAATAACTACAACTTAGGAATCCTGTAATACTCGTGATACTGTCAAAATGTCCTTGGTGGTAGTAAAGATGTATAACTTTACTGTCAGAGTTCACAACTGGATGTTGAAATGTCATATCTACCGATGAGTGTTGCTGGTGAACTTTGATCACATAGTTCTTTGAATACAAATGTGTCTGTATGATTTTGTATTCATCAACTCCACATGGTTGGTTCGGTGAGATACCGACTTCCTCCAATAACCGTTTAGCTTCTCGTTCTTGAAACGGCCTGTCTGAGTTTGTTATGTGTTTCCACCTTCTTTTCCATTCATTTGTGTCCTCCTTCTCAGCATAACACATCGATACCACGATAGATCGGGCAAAACACATACTATCCTCTGAATTCTTAATTTCAACGACAGAATGTTTCTTTTTTGCAAAGACCTTGGTATCAAGTTCGGAAGACCAAAGTTTCACGTTTCCGGATCCATATGGTGGTTGTGTATGTGTGATGATGAATCTCATTTCTCCATCATCTACTTTGAATTCACTGTTGGATTGCATCACTTTCTGTATCTCATCCAATATAACTTCTCCGTTCAGATTAATCACATCGATGAACGGGATATGTATCCCCATATCCAGAGATGGATGAGTGATTGTCAATCTGATCTTATCTCTAGGTTCAGCTTTCAACGTTTCATTGACTTGTTTTGTAATATCGTCAAACAATGAAACAAGTTCCTGTGGTTGCAATTCATCAAATTTCTTGAAAATCACATTCATTACATGTGATACCGTCCTGAAGATTCTCGATTTTTTGTTTGTCAAAGAGACAAGTTCATACCTTTGTCTCAATGATGCTTTCTTCTCTTCTTCATCAAGTTGTTTTCCAGTTTCTTCATTCACTGGATCTTCATCAATTTTTTCTTCATTCGCTGGATCTTCATTGAATTGTTCTCCAGAATTTGATTTCCCAGAGTTCGATTCTTCACCAAATATTTCTTTTGGTTCTTCATTTTCTGAATCACTTTCCACGATAGGTTTCACTGGTTTCTTTTTATAACCTATTTCATCTTCTGAATCACTGCTATTAAGTCTGATTCTTTTCCACTTTCTTTTGTGAAGTGGAATCCAAATATCATCGTCTGGTTTCTTTCGTTTAGGCATTGTTTTCACTTTGCTTTCCAGTTAGGAAATGATATTGAACTGGCAAAGGATAGGGGGCTTATATAGCAATCGTCAAGCTCGAGCTGGGAAATCTGTATAAATAGGGTGCAATTTCGCTACAAATCAGCATTCAGTTGCAAAACTTGAAAGAAGTCATGAACAGTAAAAACGCAAGCAGTGGTTCTGAAGTTACTTCATCTCATATTGCTGAAATAAAGAGCAGAAGACAAATGCAGGTGTATGTGAACCCACATACACATGAGTACGAGATAACAAACATTCCATATAGTTACAAGATCAGCCACATTGGTAACTATGTCGGGACATTCATATCAGAACAGATGGATAAGGATGAATATCACATCACGAAACGGAGAGTGTTCGACACACTCACAATAGATGAGATGTATGGAAATGACGAGTATGGCATGGCAAAGAAGAGAGCAGGGTTCTGCTTCATTTGTCATAAAAATGACCACTGGGCAAAGAAATGTCCAGAGAAAGAAAGACAACGGTCACATTTCATCTTTGTCTTCGTGAACCCAACAACTCATGAGGTTTGGATTTCAAATGTTATTGAACGTTCTGCAGAAACTATCGGATTACAGTATGTTGGGACAACAATGTCGTACTGTAATGATTACAGTAGGTACAGCTTGAAAACACGCCGTGGAATGGAAAATTTCTACTACGACGAAACGAATGAGGAGCTCACACCAACCAGTGAAAATCTGAAATGTCCAGTCAAAACATCAACTCTCGATACACCAACTATCGAGACACAAACTGTTGAGACTCAAACCGTCGCTGAACAGTCAAATATTTCACAAGAATCGGTGCAGAGTTCATCGGTGAAAAAAGCTGACGAAGGAAATAACCAGGGGAAGGATTGCTTCTTCTGTAAAACCAGCGATCATGGCAAAGAAATTTGTCCAAAACTTGTTCAACCAAAGAAAACAGCAAGAAAAAGGAAAACAAAAAACATTTCGCCGGTTCCGACCAAGAAACAAAAACTTGAATCTTAGGACTGTGAAAGCAAAACGTAGTGAAATAAAATCGATATTCACAGATTTACATGTAAAACTTTGTAATGTACATGTGTTCAATGTTTACATGCTATGTTTACATGTGTTTGACTTGTTTTCATTCAATGTTTTTCATTAAAGATTGAAAAAATTTCAGACCGTCTTTTGTTTCTTTTTTCTCAATAGGAATAACTTTCGGGTTGAATTGATGGTCCTGAAAAGGACCTTTTTCTTATATCCATTTCCAACAACATTTCATTGAAATGCTGTTAGATTCGGATATAAGCTGGAAATCATTTGTTTCCACTGTTCATCCTCAGTCGGCGGTGAGAAAAAACGGAGATCTGGGTATAAACAACCCTTTGAAACCAACTGGTATGTTAGCGAAGGATAAACATCGTCCATTCTCTTTTTCCACCTATAATTCTCTGTCGGAGGGTTGAATGTGGATAGATTGGGGTATAATTTCCCCATCTTCATATCGAACTTTCCACGCCGGAATTCGAAGCCTCTTCTCTGACAAAACTCGTTTAATGCCTGATCCCGAGCTTGCTTCTCATTGATGAACTCATCCTGTTTCCCGATATCAGTATCACTGTTCAAAGCCTGTTTCTTTCGAAAAAGACGCCGCAACAATTTTGAAATGAATTTCATTTTTCAGTATGAGAAAAAAAGAATCACTTCGATGTTTTTATACCCCCAATTATTTAAGGAATCGTTCTTTAATTCTATATGAACGCGGACCAGCGCGAAGACGCTTTGACCTACTGACCTACTGACCTACTTTCAGAAATAAGATTTCTGATGAGTTGAATTGACCTACTGACCTACTGACCTACTTTCAGAGCATAAGCTTCAAGAGAACCCATCTCAGTGGGGGAGTATAAAAACCTCGAAATGATTCCGTTGTCTTATTACAAAATCAATATGAATTCCGACAACTGCGTCAAATCGTTTACGGTGATTTATATGACACATCCTCCTCCGAGCCAACAACAAATAAACTGGGTAAAGGAGAAGTATAAGAAAAGAGAAGGTTGTGGGATGACAGAAGAGATGAGGCTAGACTGGCTCATAAATGAGTGGCTCGCTCCGATCGGGCAGCCACTTAAGGAAAGAATCCACCCAAATATCCCAGGCATTTACAGAGAGGAAGAATACTGGGGATAAACACCTCTTTCAAACCAAAAACGGTTCTTTTCAGAACCACCAATTCACTAGAAAGTATTATTAGTTAGCTAATTGTCTGGAAAAGGTTTTAAGCCCTATATCGTACTACCCAGTCCTAATACACCTAGATCTACCGATAAGAAAAAATCAATACACACTTTAAACTTATCGAGATACCAATACACTGATGTAAAATTAAAGGTTTAAACTTGTAACGCTGTGCTTCTTGACTCAAAATCTTTCCCGGATAAAATTGTAAAAAATCATATTTTGTTTCAATGTTTCATGTAAAAAGTAGTTACAAATAAGTCAAATTACGTATATTTAAAACATAGAATACTTAAAGAACGGAAATAAAAGCGGTATATAGTTATATCATTGTAAAAAGTAAGAAACACAGTCAAAAAAGCAAGTCATTTCGCTACTTTTCCTTTATTATTTCTTTTACGTTTGATTCGACCAAGAAATAAAACACAGAATTAGATAGCGACAAGCTCAATGCATCGTTTTGTGTTAAAAGTTATAACATTTCTCTCAGGAAATGTCAGATATTTCAAATAAAACGAGTTGAAGAAAACACAATTCAACGTCAGAAAGACGCCATTATCAAAAATCAATATTGATGCTTACGGCGAGGTCCACGCGAATTCGTCCAATGAAAAAAGTATAATATAGGAAAAAATATTGACTAGGGTCACTTCGCAGATAGAAATTAACCGCAGCGGATCATGGATTTCGACTTAAAAGATTTATTCGTTCAATCGAATGAAGATTTATTGTCATCAGCGATAAATTCAACACTTGGACCACAGACATGCACAAATATGCAGCAAGAAAATCAACCACCATTGAACCAGACCTATCATCCACAAAATGTTCAACTGGCAAGTACCAACGATTCAGTTTCACAGAGCATTTTAAATGAATTAAGAACCATGAATATGCGTCAAGAAGCAGCTATGAAGAGGATGATGTTAGAACTTCGCTCGTTTAACCAACATCCAGCGTCGTGGAAAACATTGGATGAAAAGATATCAAAACAGACAATTCCAGTAACGTTTAAACCATCAACGTTAAAGGTACCAGTAGAGTTCACTTTCGATCAGAAAAACATTGAACATGTCGTTGAAAGTGTTATTTCCACGATGAAAAGAAAATATGACAACTCATCATCAACGAAACGGTCATCATCATCATCATCATCATCATCATCTACACCGGAGAGTCATCAGCAGGCTAAGAAACAATGCATGGAAAGACAACACCACGGTTCTTCAGGTCTAGGCGGCTACGGGAAAAACATGGAGAACTACCAGATTCCAAACATCAAGAAAAAGAAAGAAAAAGAAATGAGGAAATGAGAACATTCCTTATTTAACATCCATAACAACGGTCCTTTTAAGGACCACAAAGTATCAAGAAGAGTATTTCCTTTCAGAGTGAAAAAAATGTCAAAATTCATTTTTGCGAAATTATGTAAGACGACACCTGATTGGTCCAAAACTTGACCAATGAAAATCAAGACATCCTAACCAATGAAAAGCAAGCCATCACCGAAAGTAGGTCAATCCTCCAGAAACGTATAAAAAGAGCTGTACACTTCCAGAAATCATTATTCCAGAATTCATTATTCCAGAATTCATCACTCTACAAGATGGCACACATTCGGCAAGAATTCATCGAAATAGCCAGTCAGTTGTTGAACGTCTGTGAAAGACTTGCTCGAGTAGAGGAAATGATTAGAGAAGCAGAAAATAATGACACTCCAGATGTTATATATCTTGGGACGGAAAGACGACGGGTGATAAGATTCAATGGTGAATCACTCACCATACAGAGAAGAACAAGACGACCATGTCCGATATGCCGTGCTCGATTCGGTTGCAGTCATGTCTAGGTATTAACACCTAGAACCAAACGGTCCTCAGGACCACCCAATAACTAGAAAGAGTATTTCCTTTTCGAAATTTGACACAATGTCACACCCTCATTGTTAAAAAGACTAAGTCCAAAACCTTGGTTAAAAAAAGTCAAAGTCTAAAAACCCAAATAAACCAAACCTAGGTCCAATACGCGTAAAAACGACTAAGTTCAAACCCTAAAAGACCCCCAAAACCAGATGTAGCTAGACTGCCCTACGTGTAGCTATACTGCCCTACGGAGGGGCATCCTGGGAGGCTAGAATAGCTACGTTTTCGGCGTAGCTATTCTAGCCTCCTTTACTACTCTTGAGTACCTTACCATGTAATCATGTGATACAACAATTTTGAATGCTTTTCGAAGCAGAGAAGGTGAATAAACGTCGGGAATTTACTGGATGCGGTTGACTTTTAAAATATAAGCTGATAAAAAGTTATTTACGACCGAGTAAAATTTTACTTGGTCGACAATATCTTTTTAGCAGCTGATTTTTTATATGATTTACTATATCCAGCAAATGTCTGACGTATTTCAATCGTCTCTGTTTCATGCCAACTTCAAGTCGGTCACACATTTACAGAAGTATAGATTTCTGCGATTGTCATATCACGTGATTCCCCGTCATTATTTAGTTCTCGTTCGACCTTGACAAACACTAAGACATCCTGTCTTTGACCTCACGTATATTTTCAATGTGTCTAATCACTGATTCATAGAACTTTTCCCGGAGTGCGGAAGAGACACCATTAATCTTTTCCTATACAAGACCTGGCCCCGGTTTCTCGAAAAAACTTAAGTATATTCTCATGAGTTCATGCTCAACTTCTATTCAATACCAATCAACGTTGATTGGTATTCAATTGAAGTTCACGTGGATTTCGTGCGATTTGAGCACGATGCTCAGATTTGAGCATGAGAAAATACTTAAGTTTTTTCGAGAAACCGGTGCCTGGTTTTGACCTCCCCAATAAAAAGGGTTCTGGATAACATTGGGGCAAAATAAGAAATCTCCAGGACCAGTATCGTCTCCTTTTGTCTCAATACTTTCTCAGCTAAGATGTACACAAATAATAAATGCATTACTTCAAATCCAGTAGTTTTTGAAGTTGACCACTCTAAAATTTTATCGTTTGGGAAAGGGTTAAGCTTTACCAATCAACAAAAATTTGATAAATTCAACGTAAAGGTGCTACAGGGGTAGGCCTAAGAATAAATGTTTTGATAAGGATAAGATTTATTATGGATAATAAACATCGAAGAAAAAGGAGAAATTGTTGGTGGTAACAAAATAATTCGTTTGTTTCAATGTTTTAAAACCCATTTCTTATAAGAGACGTCAAGACTAGGTCTTGTTTGGGAAAGGGTTATGATACACCCTTTCTGGTTTCTCTTCTGTTGTACTAATGAATCTAATATAAGTTTAACCCTTTCCCAAAAACAAGATCTCCTTATGGCGCCATTGATGAATAAAGCATGGAAAATATTGAGACAGCAGAAGAAAATGCTGATAATCAGCATTTTCTCCTTTTGTCTCAAAATTTTATGTACTATTTTAGATAGAAACTTATCTTTGGCAACATCAAGTTTATCATCTGCAGCTGCTTTCAATTTGGAATTGTCCATTTTTGTCTGTGAAAGTGAAAATATGTCACGCGCCGTGTGAAACAGAATTTAACCCTTTCACAAACGGCAAAATCTTAGCGTGGTCTAGTACAAAAAAAACTATACACGGTGGGGATTGTGCATGCTGGGATGGATAACGAATACCGACAAAAATAATCTCGAATCTGGTCAAATATTTTGCAATAACTCCTTTATTTCTTTGTCGATTTTCAAAAGGTTTGTTGCATGTACCCCGCCTTTCTGAGCGCTTTTCTCATGTGTATTACTTATTTGAAAACTCCCAATACTTTTCCCAAAAATTGATCCCAACTGACCTGTAAAACGATCAGAATTTTTTGTCTGTTTTCTGGTCGGTTGTGATCAATTTTCGCAAAAAGTACACAAATGTTTCGTGTAAGGTATACATCAGTGGAAAGAGCTCAGTAAGGCGGGGTACATGCAACAAACCGTTTTTAAATTGACGCAGAAATAAGGAAGTTATTGCAAAATGTCTTACCTGAAGCGAGGCATTTGTCCGTAGATTTATCCATCCCAGCATGCACAATCCCCACCGTGTATAGTAGACCACAAAATAAATCACGATAAAGATTCGATTCGTGAAATATAGGTTTGACAATATTTAGGTAAATGGAGAAAATGTTGATTATAAGCATTTTCATTTTTCTGGCTGACTGCTTTCACGTGCTTTTTCCAATAGGGACGTCTTGTTTGGGCAAGGATTAAAATAGAAAATGTGAACGTTTTGCATAATGTTCAGCCTTTTACAGACAACATTATCTAGACTTGCACGTCTATTCCAATGAGTAGTTGGCGAGTAGATAACTCTGACAAAATACTTCAAAGTTTATATCATTATTATTATATTGTAGCATAAAACAACGAAATGAAAAGAGAAAAATCCATTTTCTCTCAATATTTACCCCTCTATTTTTCTAATGATTTTCATGGATGCCAATTTTAGAGATTCTTAGAGAGATTCTTAATATACAAAAAGCGAAAATAAGAAAATTATTGAAAGTGGGAAATATTTTTAAAAAGCTTTTATGACTAATATCAAATTTCACTTAAAATAATTCATGACGATTCTCACAATTTTTCGCTCTTTGTCTTTTTTCTCAATATAAAATAGATAAAATTTCCCTCTTTTCACGTACTAAGGATTGTTTTGAAGAAAAATCATTCCTTTGAACGAACTGCTTTAATTTCTATCATTTTCTTATTTAGACCTTTCATGTTTTAGAAAGAGAACATTAAACTTTTATTTCAACTGTCTTTTAAAGGCGCTTTAGCCCTTTCAAAAAAAAAAAAAAAAAAAAAAAAAAAACATTAGTATAGATTGAGTCATATCGACAAATAAATCTATTTAATAACACAGAAAACACCGAAAATGTTGTATTATTTTCATTCTTTTATTCTTTTTCTCCGTTTCATTTAAGAAGTTTCACTTAATAACACCAGTTAAATGATTGATTGGGGATTAACCTATTACCAGATGAGAAAATTTTGGATTGTTTTAATTTGAAAGGTGTTGCAGACGACAGTTTTAAGTCGATGAAAATTAAAAATCTTTTAATTTTGGGGTTAGAAAACATTGTGGAAAATGAAGAAATTGCTTGTCACAAACAATTTCTTCTTTTTTCACAATGTTTTCCAAAGTCATTATCTTGAAAGGAGTCAAAATGCGTCACATTGTGGTAATGGGTTAGTACCTCTTTCAATTGCTATGGTCATAGCGCGGCGGTTGAAGCACCTTACGTTGGATTCCTGTCGTTTCTCGTACCAGTACCACAACATCCTTACCGAGCATCCAGTTTATAGGCGGTCACCAGTATCGTATTTTTTAGAAAGGTGATAGTTACTATACACAAATATCAGAGCTGTTTTTGCAAAACCTCGTAACTCCAACTTTAATTCATGTGGAGTTATAAGGTTTTGCAATTACATCGACGATACGTTTGAGAAACGAAACGATGGCTTTTATCTTTTCCAGAATTTAAAATACGTAGGTGAAAATTTTAGCTCAAGAGTCCTTGATAATAAAATGCTTATTAAAACTCTTTTATTACAAGTATCAAATGTCAATTAAATGTCAATTAAATAAGTTTTAACATCTCTCACGACATTTTGGTGGTATTTTTTACAATTATAGATGTTTTAATGAAAAAATATGATCTAGCATCTAGAAAAAAAAACCTTTTTGATATTTGAGCTCACAATGGATCATGATTTACATTAACCCTCTCCCAAACAAGACCTGGTTTTGACTTCCTTTGTGGAATAGGCTTGGGAAAACTTTGCGACAAAAGAAGAAACTGTTGATGACCAGCAGTTTCTCCTTTTGTCTCAACATTTTCTATGCCATATTTTACACAAATCTTTAATAACGTCTTTTTTGTCATTTGTGGCAGTTTTTGAAGTTGATCACCCTAAACTTTTGGCGCTTGGGAGAGGGTTAAATTAGTAAGTGAAGTTTGGCCATGATCGTTGCCTCTATCCAAGAGTTGCCACTGATATTGAGGAATGTATGTAATTCTAACCCTTTCCTTGACCTTGACCAAAGGAGGTGTCCATTTTTGTTGGGGGTCTTGTTTGTCTAAAGTCGTTTGGTCTAGGACCATATTATTATAATTTACTCACTTGCAATATTGCTCTTTCAGCTAAAGAACGAGATAAGTTCTGAGTCGAGTCCCCAGAATCGCTTTTTATGAAAAGTACCGGTACTACTTCTTTTATGCATATCTTCAGTGCCAAAGCACTGGTAGGTGCATTTGTCCGCATGGTGATAATTCTAGTTATTATTAGTTAGTATTTCATGAAGTTTTTTATGAAGACTATCGAATTTCAATTAATATTTCAAAACAAATTGAAAAGTTATATAAGCTTCAATATATTTTTATGACAAAATAATCAAAGAAAGTTTTTTTTAAGTAATGAGAACATAGACAGATCAGATGGTGAATATATATAGGCCTAACAGTTAGTACCTAGTTAGTTAGTACTTATCACCAGTCAATAAGTAACGAACTGTAAGAATTATTTGATATTCAATCACGTTGCCATGTATAGGCCTGTAACATTTCCACTTGGTAGAAGTATCAAAAGCATCGCGGAGGAAGAAACGATTAAAACTACCACAAATACATGCCCATTCTGAGAATCATTTTGAGAGGCGTTTGCTTTGTCCACACCGAAGTTAAAATCCTGTACATATTACTATATTTTTTTCTCAATCAAGACCTGAGGTACGTTCTTTACAGAGAGATTTCTTAAGATATCTCGAGATTTCTTATGATGTTTTAAGATAAAGCGGTCTTTTGAGCAAGATTATTAAGACGATCATTGGGAGCCGCCATTGCTCTATACTTCTTTCGGAACCACTCGGTAAAGTCCGTAGAATCTCTATAGGATAGAACTGACCGAGTTGTTCCAAATGCTCCACGAATCATGAACCTCGGGGTTCCGAATGGTTAATACTTCATACAAATGACGTCATGATGACGTCATTTGTATGAAGTATGGAACATTCGGAACACCTCACTTTCAATCTCGGTCTCAAAAACGCTGTATCAAAAACATCTCAAGAAATCGCTCTAAAGAACGCGCCTCCGGTTGCTACGTCCCTTATCAAAATAACTTCAAAAGGAAGACAATGTTGATCCCAAATGTGTTTGCTTTTCTAACAATGCTTTCCATTTAATAACATACACGAATCAAACTTTGATACATGCGACACTCTTTTTATCATCTGTACCAACTTTGAGATTTGGACCAGTTAAGGAATATTGGTGCTTAAGGCTGACGAACTGAGAATGTAATGAAGAGCCAGAGGCGAAATTTGAAAAGTGCCAGTAATTCCTAAACTGTGTTATAGACTAGGAGAAGTTTTCTGTACGAGGCCTAAAAATGGTTCCAGGGAGGACAACTTGTTACAAGCAAGAGACAATGCTTAAACGATGTAGCAATGTCCCCTTAATCACTTAAGCCCTGTCTCTCTGTCCGCATCAATGGTGAAGTAGGTCTAAGTAGGTCAAAGGTCAACTAGGTGCAAAAAATAAATGGTATATGGGGTATAGTTAAACAATCCGCTATAACTCATTTAGTTTTGGGTTTAAAATAACATATTTGGTATCAAAATAAAGCTTAGACAGTGATCTTTATTTTCAAGTATAAATATGCAAATTAGCTGATTTGCATATGCATGATTCTTAAGATTTAATTGGAAATTTTGATCATTTTTGGTCATTTGTTCAGAGAGAAGTTCGAACGAAAGCTATAGCCCACTAAGTTGGTGGTGTATATTCACAAAGTTGGTACCAAAGTAAAGCCTAGACATCTATCCTCAAGTTAAGTTATGCAAAATAGCTTAATTGCATATGCACATTTTTTTATTATTTTTAATTAATTGATGAAAATATCACCCATTAGTGAAAATTTGATACATACAGAGCTTTGCAGCTTCCTGGAAGGATATAATCACATTGCATATGTAAAACGTCCTGTCCAAAACAGAAGTTAAAAAATTTAGGTCTTTTTTACAGAATCAGATTGAATTACAGTATAGTAGAGTGTTTGGTTTCCATGGAAACATATATTGTAAAAGTAGTTTTTGGGTGAAACGGAAGAAACAGCTATCAGTCACTATGTCCTTGGTGTAGACAAACAATCAATGTTTTTAAATGAAGACAAGACATCCATTTTTGTTTTTCAGAATAAGTATGCAATTAAGCCTGTGGAGGCTTATTTGCATATTCATAACTTTGAAGAATTTATTGGAACAATTGATTGAATGATAGTCAATTTTTGAGAGTACATCAGAAAAAATCAGACATATCTCGAATAGTTCTTGGTATAGATTAACAATTTTAGTATCAAATTGAAGCTTTTAAGCATTCGTCTTTATTTTTCGGACAGTTATGCAAATGAAATAATTTGCATATGCATACTTTTGTAGATTAAATTGGAAATTTTTGTGAAATTTTCACAGTTTTTGTTAAGAATTATGCAGGAAAAGGGATATTCCTGAATTAGTTGATGGCGTTCTCTTACAATTTTGGTGTCAAAATAAAACCTAGGACTCCTTTCTTAATTCCAGTTTTGCAAAATAGCTTATTTACATTCCAACAATTTTTTTATTCTATTTTAAATCATGATGGAAAATATCACAAATTTGTGAATATTTGGTTCTTGCTTTTTAACATACATAGAAAAAACTAAAACATATTGTATAATTATGCACTACTGCCTGTTCCAAACAGAGTTAAGCATTTTGACGTCTTTTCACGAGGGAAAATTGAAATACAGTATGATAGAGGGTGTTGTTTCTAGAGAAACACATCTTTTAAAACGTGATAGAGGTTTTATGGGAACAGCTATAACTCAAAGTTTACAAGATCAACTGACTAACAACTACTGTATCAAAATGAAGCAAAGACTCCTATCTTAATTATTCGGGGATATTTTTTTCAAATAATCTAAATCATAGATTTTTACTAGGAGACTGGGGCCGTTTATTGTATGTTACGGTCCTTGTAAAACAGTCTTAATTTTGCTTGAAATTTGTATTCTTACCGTTAAAAGATTATTTACAGATTTGTATACGTTTATGAATCCCTATATTGAAATTTAGAAACCCTTTATCAAAATATCCAATTATAAATTTCCCACAGAGCTGTATTTTCCCAAATCAAGGGTCCCAGGCCCTTTCTCCTTACCTTAGAAAAAAGACCTGCAAATTGCATTAGCTAACCTGTATTTGGGAAAAAATGATTAACATGTTATGTTTGCAACGAAAAATGTTGACGAAATGGTTATTGTTGTGAACCTGGGTGTAATACGATTTCTAGTCTAATTCTGCTTAATGGAATGAAGAGCAATTGCATGCAGTTTATGGGTGTCCTCTCCTTCTTACCAAATTTTTTGGATGAAGGACTTCCAAGATTGCAGATAGGGTTAAGAAGACGAAAGAGGTTAAAAGAATGCTACTGCGGAGAGCTGGTTAGGGTTACCAAGGCGTTGACTTCTATAGATGGGGTATTTATAATTTGCAAACTAGATGGAAATGTTACATTGTGGAGTTGGAAGAACTAAACAAACATTGATTGGGTTATCTACTGATTTCCACCAAAGAATAAAAAGGAAATCATAGCGATCATAATCATGATTGTTAAGTAATTGTGACTAGATGATTTGCACTAGCAAATTACATGTCTTTATAAGTTTACATTTTGTTTATCAGTTTATCTTGCGACCATTGTACGTGTTATACATTTAACTGAGAACTTGTGCAATTCATAGTATTCATTAAAGAGAATTGGTTTGCTGGTAGCAGAATAAAAAGATCTGCAAATGTATTTCAAACAGTAAGGTCATATCATCTTACCCGCCCCCCCGACCTACTACCACTTGCAATTAACAAAATTATATTTGGGTCGATATATTTTGACCTTATACTTTTCCTACCATGGTTTGGATATCTTACAGCTATCCCCCCCCCTACTGAAACCTATAAAACCTTTGAAAAACTTCAATTTCAGAGCAAAACTTTAAAATCTTTACTTTTTTTGCCAGAAAACCTTTTCAACCGCAAAATAGCCTGTAATTTTCACCCAAAACCTGTATATTTGCTCTGGCTGGTTGTCTTGCAAGCTTAAAGCAAGCGGTGGCTTTCGTTCTGCATTATCACTCTTTATGCGTAGTTTAACAATGAAAATATCACCAGATGCCACCAAGTCTAACCCACATTTTTAAAATTTTGTCGGTAAGATCCCGTATACCCCCTTACGAAACAAGTGCGTAAAATGACTTTGACTGTATATTTTCTACGAAAATGGCCATTATTCACTCTTATGTCTTTTTTATGCTCCCCGAAAAAATTTCGGGGGAGCATATAGTCGCCACGCTGTCCGTCCGTACGTCCGTCCGTCCGTCCGTGTGTCCGTCCGTCCGTCCGTCCACAGCCATATCTCAGCAACCCTTGGACCAAATTCAATGAAACTTCATATATGAACTCCCTGGGTCAATACCTAGGGACCTTTTTCTCCGTTTGTAAATTTAAGGCTGCGTCATGGAAAAAGAGGCCTTAGTGTAAAAATTAGTTTTTCTCTTATTTCTCTTCATCTAATGGGCAGAATTTAATGAAATTTTGTGCTCATGTAATAAATAGGATGTTCTAGACCATATTCTATGAATAATGTGTGTACAAAAAAGCTGTCATGGGAAAAGGGGGTTTAATGTATGATAGTTTTTATTTTGTGACAAACACTTGTTCGGGGAGCATAATCCGTCTGTGACGGCTCTTGTTTTTCATATTTTACACTAAAAGGTCTTTATTTACATAAATGTGGGCCTTTACGAAAACCTTTATTTCTATTTTTGGTATGCTAGGAGACCTGCTACAGACTATTAGTTAAAGTCTCAAGGGAACAGACCAAAACACCAAGAATCTATTTTATTTTTATTTTCTTAACATTTTTTTGCTATATTTCAATATATGTGCATGTACATACAAGTGACAGATACAGGGTTGATTACAACGATAATTACTACTAAATGAATATTTTGACATAGTAATAAGTTAAATATTGTCCATAGATTTGTCAGGTATATTGTTATGGGGTTAGCTAAAACAATCACAGGTCCAACGATTTCCGCTATTTATATACCAACAGTTTATCTGTGTCTACTCCAAAACATATCAGCTGTGGATCAACGTGGTAATTTAAGACTAAGTAATTGAAAAAGACCAATTGATTGAACACATTTAGTGAATAATCATGATGGGATTGTGAAGAAGGCCTTAGGAACAGGGGGGGGGGGGATGGGCAATGCATGGCTAAGCCCCCTCCCCCAAGTTGTCCAAAAATGCCAAATTTTCCTTATTTTTTCACTGAAAATTTAGGGAAAAACAAATTCACCCCCCCCCCCCCCCAGTTTTCAGAGATAGAGGCTTCAGCTACCCCAATATAAAATTGCTTCCTACTGGCATGTGAAGGATGGATGAAACACACATAATGTCACATGTACTGAGTGATTTGCATAATACGAGATACACGCAGAACCGAAGAGTTCGATTTCTTGGACAGGTGTTATTATCAGAATTGTAATGATGGCAGTTAACCTTCTGTTTAGAGAAATATATTACATGTATGCCATTTATGTACGAAACGTATCGAAACATGAATACATTTTTAAAGGCACCCATGCAGTGTTGTCAGACGTACAAACATGTAAATATATTAAAGAAATATCGTATGGAATGGTCAACCTAGATGCACATGTAGCTAGATAATTTCTGTTCAAATGAAACTCGTTTAGTCCTTCTAAATCATGTCTGTATATAATTAATTTACCCGCTCCTTATATACTAAAACAAAAAAGAAACGCAACTTCCTTTTCAATTCCTTCTTATGCAAAGACATCAAATCAGATTTAAACAAAATTTAATACATTTGCAGCAATAACATTTCACCTTGTAAAGTTCACAAAATCTTGTTGGTAGTAAATTTCATTAGTAAGAAAACACCCTGTTTACACCGGGCGTCAGCACAATTTGACGAAAAAAATGTATGTAGGTCGAAAAACACAATCTGTTTCGTTCAGTTTGGTCCGATATTCGAATGTTGTGAAGTCCATACGATTTATTAGCAGTCTCCTTTGCAGTCTTAAACCTATCCCGTAGGTGTGGTTAACGCGATGATACGGTTCTGCCTTGACGTCATATCTCTTGCATGTCCGCTTCGTGCTCTATCGGTCCCATTGAGAACCAACAACGTATACAGTCGAAAATGTGTCGATCTGTTGCCCAATCAATGTCTTACGACAGCATTTTGACTTTTTCACCTAACAACACCCGTACTGCGGCCATGCGCTGGTTTTGGCATTAGCCATGCTATGCATAGGGTTGTGAAAAGTGTGTGAACGCTTTGGCTTCTTCTATGCGTCTATGTTCTAGCTTGTGTTTGATAAAAATTTGATAAAAATTTGTTTTGATAGTAGTCATTTAGAAAACACGACATGGGATAATCAGTTTTCAACAGTTTACTGTGTATCAAGTGATGAATTTACGCCATCCGAAGAAAATAACACTGTATTTATGAGTATGGATGCAGGTATATCAAAAATGTACTCAATAGCCATTAAAAACATATTTTGTCGAACATATTATGAAAAATTGAGGTTGCGTATCTTTTTGTCCTAGTATATTTATTGTAACATTTATTTAAACCCGAACCTTGATAGATAGTTAAAAACTTGGTTCCAGCACCAAATTCCCTTCCTTTTGGATCTAGATAATACAATGCAACACACAGAAATGCAAACTGCCATTCCCCATGTTGATCTGATTCCTGAAAAGTCTAGCATGGACCCCGTTAATTTCTTATAATGACTGAAAGATATTGAGAGGAGTATTCTCAGCTGTTTTTTATGCTATTTTTTCATTTTGAGTTTTGCTTTATCAAATTGCACTTTTGTGTATACTAGATAAATATTTGTTGAAAGAGTCGTAGTTTTGACATTGTGATGTTGATATTTGAGCGGTATCAGGCTCACATGCTGTTTTATTTAATTGTCATTTTCGCTCATTAAAATCTGATTCATTTTCAGAAATATGAACTACAAATCCATGCAAATATGATTTCAAAACAATAATTTCCTATAACATATATTAAGATTTATCATAGAATAACATTTATGTGTGAAACGTATTGTTACATCAAAGTTTGCACTTTTTGTAATTTTTGGAAAAATTTACCCCACCCACTTTTAGCTATAGCTACAGGCGTAAGCTAAAGACAAATTCTGTGGACAAATATATATAAGTCACGAACAGGTTTCTAGTCAATTTTTAAGCATAATTTCACAAACACAAACATAAATTTGGTATTTTCTAAACTTTTTTTTCATTTTTTGACAAAACTTTTTTTTGTGATTTTTGGCCATTTTTCGCTATATTTATGTATATCAACAAAAATACACTGTAAAAAAGTTGCAAATTATTATTGTAAGTAAAAGTGCAAATCATTAGCTTTATTTTGATACCAAAATAATTGTGTTAGCTTTATAAATGAGTAAGTTACGGGGCATTTTAGGAGGCATGTGTGACAAATGCACCGAATGACCTTTGACCTGAATAAAATCCCTTTGCGCCATTGATTCGGACAAAGAGACAGGGCTAGAAATGACCGTGATATATAATTGAATCATTCTATATATGTCTCTTGCTTGTAACAAATTGTCCTCCCTGATTTTATTTTTCAGATTTTCACTACCAGTCTATTACATTTCCATTCCAAATACAACCATAAGCATTTTGTATGGTTTAGAATTTTGAATTAATGCATACGTATGGAAATATTTGACAAACATGTTCAAAATTACCTCCCTTGCATATGAATATAGAGTAAATTAATATTTTTAAATTATTTCCTTCTTGGAGCATAATATTGAAATCCGGCAAAGTGATACAAGTTGTTTGAAGCGTATTTACAAGTGTGTGTAATTTGATACATTAAGTATGGGTAGAAAGTGGCGTTTTCATTCTCAGTTCGTAATCCTTAAGAAAGGGTGATCGCATGAAATCACTACTGAGACAATTGTTTACAATCGACCACTAATAACCAGTCGTCAGTGCCAATTTTTCTTCCGATCCATCCAAGGATAGTCAAAAGTTCCCATGACTCTAATATGAACGCAAGCGTAATTAGTTATAATTTAGGAGTGTGCACTAATTGCTGATACTATTTGGCATGAAGATGGACAGGGTCATCATTTAGGCTGACGTTTAACCCATTACCACACAGTGACTCTTTTTAACTCCCTACGAGATAATTGCTTTGGAAAACATTGTGGAAAATGAAGAAATTGCTTGTGACAAGCAATTTCTTCATTTCCGACAATGTTTTCTAAACAAAATAACCAACAATGTAAAGATCATTCAAGTTGAATTGTCGTCTGCAACATCTTTGAATTGGACCAACCAGAAATTTGGTAGTTTAGTAATGGATTAACCAATATCTACGTCTGCTTCGTACCGCCGATGTCTAGCTCTCAAACCCCTGTGTCTTCTTCACAAGGGTGGTTATTAAGTCCTATCTAGCGACTGTGTACAAATCGACGTCGCTTGCCACAAGTGATCAGGTTTGATCTGCTTTGACCGGACTTTCTACTCGAAACTTTTGACAGGTCAAATAATTATATACGCGTGTGCGGTTGAGTAGAAAAATGATCGCGGATAGATCTACTCTCCAAAGCCGATGTCTATTGATTAACATCAAATATGACCTTTGCCGTTTTTGATACACCAACAGCCTATTTGGTCGTCATAATCTAATTTTAGCACATCATTTGAATTATCGAATCAAAATCATTCAGTTTTATCTTGCATGGTCATACACCCTGATACAGTTCCAAATTTTTAACCGTGACCTGCGCATGAAGAGACAAAACAAAAGGTCACGTGGTCTTTTTACTATATAATTCATTGTGCGAGTCGTTATTTTCGCACGAGCATTTTTCATTTAATCTGCCTAAGTATTAAGAATATTTTATACAGTCATTTGCGTTAATCATTAGAGTTTTCAGTTACAGGAATATTTCTGCAACTTTGATTGAAAAAAAAGAGATTTTTTGGCTTGTAATCATTCGTACCCTGTCTCCATCGCCCATTACCACCATGCAAGTTCAGGATGAGCTACTGCTTTTGAAAACCATATAAAAAGAATTTTGCAGGAGCAAGTGAGCTCCTTAGTACTGTCCAAGTGTGAGCGGTAATATTTTGCATGTGTTTGTGCTCTAGATTAGAGCCAATAATGGACAGGTCACAGGATGGATTCCCAGCCGCGGAGCGTGGACAATTATAAATTAACTTATTGCTGAAATATTGTTGAGAGGCGTTAAATTAAAAAAAGAAATGAAAAGAAAAATGTTTTAAACTTTTACCAAACAAGAAATGTTAATGTTTTGACTGTCAAGGGCGGATCCAGGATTTTTTTTACAAGGGGTGGGGGGTGAGGTCTAGCCCAAAAGATGGCTTTAAATGTGAATTTTGTAATGTTAGATACCATACTAACGCTGTGTAGTCAAAATTCAATTTATGGCTGATTCCGGGGGGGAGTGCGGACATCCCGACACCCCCCACTCTAGATCCGCCCTTGCACTTAAAAAACTACTTTCATGATACCCATTCTGTTATCTGCAAGAACTTCCAAATTGAATCAGGTGCCGTTTAGGAAAGGGTTAAGCCGCTGTCAAACTTGAAAAGTCTAAATAATTTGTCGTTTGGGAAATGGGCTTTAACTGCTATGTTTTTATTATCAAATTGATCTACCATAATGAATTATCTTTCTTCATAAACCTTTCGGTACTGACATAATCATCTTCACACTGAAAATGGCATGTTTCGTACTTTTTTGTTGGGGAAGGGGGGTTTACGTGAATATGACAGTTTAACCTTGCGGCTAGGTCCTCAAAAGATCCGAGGATACTACTTTTTCGGACGGTCAAAAATGACTTAAAAGCCGATAAAGGCCATAAATGGAAGTCAGTTAATGATATCCCGTTGAGATTCACAGAGGAATCATCACTAAACGGTGTGTGATTCTGCTTAAACTTCTTCTTTCCTCCGTTCATTTCCATCGTACGTTGGATGCTTTACTCTCATTTGGGTCAGAGCCTCGATCTGGCATCAAAAAGTGTTACTATTTTTAGTAACAAATTGGAAGTGTATTTGGGTGTATTACGTATACATTACGTCGCTTCTATTTTTGGCTGAAGTCAGTACAACATTTGAATTATCGAATCAAAATAATTCAGTATTACGTTTACATTACGTCGCTTCTATTTTTGGCTGAAGCCGGTAATTTGAAGCGTCAGCCAATGGAAAGGATGGGTTGCAATAAGGGTTCAAACAATAGATTTTCTTTAAATTCTGTGAATTGATAGGGTTACATAATATCTTTAATTTGTATGTGTAAAAAATCTGATGAGGGCTTATTTTTGGAGATAATGGCTAACGAAGTGGGTGGGGTAAATTGACATGAGAAGCAAATTTTTACTTTGAAGTTGAATAACTTTTTCTGTATAGATCAGATCGAATTGTAATTTTGCACATACTTTCAATGTACTAAGGACAGAAGATTTTTGGAATAATCAATCATGTATATCAGTTTGTTGATTTTCTGTATTCGTCCTTCTGTCAATCCCAGATTTTGCTTATGTTTGATGTACTAACTTTACGAAACTATCTCTACAACCTTTATTTTTTGATATATTGACATTATATTTTGTGAACATGATCCTATATGATGTAGCTAGATATGTGTAAAGTTTGGGTCAAATCCATTGCATAGAATCAAAGTTATTTGACCTTGACCTTCAAAAATTATTCTAAAATATCAAATTTTAAGATTTTTAGTGAAAATGTATCATAAAAATCGGTATATGAAGTGAATTTTAAGCAAATAAAGTTATTTTCATAATATCCTCGTTGTAATAACTTAGTTTAGTGGAAAATTCACGATTGATACTGACTTTTTCGCACATAATAACAAGGATTTTTAAAGGGCAAGTGGACAATTTCCTTTTCAGTATTCATTATTGTTCTGTATGTCAAGGTCAAGGTCTACTGTAAAATTAGCATTGAACAAACTTAGAACAGCAAAAATATTATATCTGTGAATTTTTTTTATTGAAATATACTTTATAAGCCAATTTTTATATCAAGATATAGCTGAAAATTATAAAAAGTGAATTTTTAGAATGACCTTTGAAGGTCAAGGTCAAATAACTTTGGTTCTATGCAATGGATTTAATCCAAATTTTACAAATAATCAGTTACATCATAAAGGATCATGTTCACAAAATATCATGTCAATTCGTACAAAAATAAAAGCTGTAGAGATAGTTTCGTAAAGTTAGTACATCAAAAATAAGCAAAATCTGAGATTGACAGAAGGACGAATACAGAAAACCTACAAACTAATCTACATGATTAATGATTCCAAAAATCTCTTGTCCTTAGTACATTGAAAGAATGTGCAAAATTACAATTTGATCTGATCTATACAGAAAAAGTTATTCAACTTCAAAGTAAAAATTTGCTTCTCATGTCAATTTACCCCACCCACTTTGTTAGCCATTATCTCCAAAAATAAGCCTTCATCAGATTTTTTACACATACAAATTAAAGATATTATGTAACCCTATCAATTCACAGAATTTAAAGAAAATCGATTTTTTGAACCCTTATTGCAACCCATCCTTTGTAACAGATTTTTTAATTGTTTTGTTGTGTAAAGCCAACGATTGGATACCGAAATCCCGCCAAGGCCCCGAGATTAGACGTGAAATGACCCCGCGGGAACAGAGCATCCTTCTATCATAATGGAATGAAGAGAGAATGTGCTCTGTTCTTAACCCTTTCCCCAAAAAGACCTGCTTTTGACGTCCCTAATTGAAAGGGCTTGGGAAAATATTGAGACAAAAGAAGAAACTGCTGATAACCAGCAGTTTCTCCTTTTGTCTCAATATTTTCTGTGCCATTTTGTACACAAATCCTATCTACAATAACGTCTATTTCGTCCTTTGTGGCAGTTTTTGAAGCGGATCACTCTAAAATTGTGCCGTTTGGGAAAGGGTTAATAAGAGAGTAGGATTGATCGTGTATTGTCGACCTGAGCCAGCATCACTCGTGTCTGTATATCGAGTCTGGTCTGGTTGATATAGATTATATGTTACCCGGGCTGCGTCAAACATGTGCTTGAGCGACTCGACTTGTATTCGAATTATTTTTGATCTCATCCATATAAACTCAACCTCTGCTCCATCTGTTAACCGTATCGAATCTACTGTAGAGGTCGTCAATAGAACAAGAAGAAGCGAATTGGTCCGGTCTGATCGGAGAATCTAATCCAATCGACATTGGTAACCCAGCATCAAATACACTTTCTCGTACGCGACGGCAAGGTTTCAGACTATATTTACATCAAAAGTGAAAACAAAAACAAGTAATAATGAGTGAATGAAAGCAATTGTATTCTTGATTAAGATGTTGGTAGTAAGAGAAAATATCATGAAGATTTTGTTCTTTTTGGTCAATTATTTTCAAGACATTTTCGTTTTCTTTGATATCGCCATACCCATTCATTGTCCATCCATGAGCGTGTTAAAAGTAGGATAAAAGAAGAAACAGCATGACACGGAACACAAGTAATGAGTGGGTAAAACATTTTGTTTTTAATTACGATGTTGGGATTAAAGGGAAAATTTCATGAACAGTTTGTTCTCTTTTGGTCTATTTTATACACATCATTTTCGTTTTCTTTGATATCGCCAAACCCAGTCATTGTCTGTGAGCTTGTTAAAAGTAAAGAAAGAAAAGGCATGACACGGAACACAGAATAATACTATGACCTTCATGGAAAAGGCGATAATTTCAAAGGAAAATAATTGCTGCTTTTCAACGAAAACCTCGTAACTGCAGCTTGTTTCAAGCTGCAGTTACGAGGTTTTCGTTGAAAAGCAGCGTAATGATGGTTAATAAATATTGATGTTCGTGCAAGCAACAATCAACCTATCAGAAATGTTCGACTTTGCATAATACCACGAAAACGGTCTCAATGATGTTTCTTTTGTCTATGCTATTATCTGCAACGTCACGAAATAGCAAAATACAAAACACATGGGTCGGCGTCTGGATATGGAACGTTTTTAGAGTACAACATGGATTCAGATAAGCCTGAACATTGTAAATACGCACAGTCTGATCAAGACACAATTTGCAGCTCCCAAATAGAAACAGTCCGTGTTTATCATTTTGAGAAAGTGTAATTTTTTTACACTTATGAAACTGTATTTCGAGGCGTATCACATAAATTGTTACACAACATAATGGTGTTATATCACAAATTCTTATCAAATTACTCCGTGTGGAATTTTGAGAAATATAACGCAAATTCTTCTAAATTGGGAAACTGGTACTTATATAAACTAATTAATCAAAATTATAATGTACTATTAATGTAATATCATATCCTGGAATGGTATCTTTAATAATGCTCCAAAAACGCCGCCGACTTGAACATGGTTTGAAGCTGAGAAGGTGAAAATACCAAAGACAACGTCAGGCTATTGGTAAAGACCCATACATACCATACTTTATTTCGATCGAAATAAAGAGCCTAAACATATGGGATATGGAAAACGGACTCGAGTTTATCGAGAACAACAAGGGTCTAAATCAGACTATGCATAAGCACAGTCTGATCAAGACCCAGCTTCTCGATTGTTGTGTAGAATTCTAGAAGGGAGCGCGGATCCCGAGCGCACTCTAGTACTGGTCGTTGTCAATGATAATCTTATATGCCAAAAGGATCTTTTCCCCGATCCGCTTCATAAAATGTTTCTGAAAAATGTAGGGAAAATGTTAAAAGAACAGTGAGGGAAAGTGCATTTAATATTATACGTAATATATTTAAGTCGACCCAAAATAACTCGGGACAAATATATTTTCGTCTGTACCGTCCGTTAGTTGAACGTCTTAAGAACACATTGCCGAAGTGGGGTCATTACATATGTAAATGTCCCGAGTTAATTTTGCTGGACTATGCAAGGAATTATTTTGCATTTTTTCATGTCTCTATATTTTGAAATTCTTTGTACTGGCAGATCATCAGTGCACTTTTCGGATGTATTTTAAGGAATCTTTTAAGGAACTACTTTTTGTACAGTCGTTACCTATCAGTGGGATATGTCAAATGCAGATTCCAAAAGAGATGGTAAATTTCAATTGTGGTTTTGTTCACGGAAGCGCAACTGAAGATTTTGGTGCTCTTGATACTACTTCCATGGTAGTAAATTGCAGATCAAGGACTGATCTATCAGGCCGACTAAGTAAATTGTCCCACAGAAACTTCTGAGAGAAGTTAGATGCTACTAAATGGGTCCATTTTACTATATATATTTGATACGCATATTCCGTTGAAAGGACCATTCCCGGTTTACTCTACATCCAAACCCATGTATATTTCAAACATTCACATGCAAGTGGTTTTCTGTATCCAAAAAAAAGGAAAGTACATATGTACCTGATATACTTTAAACTATCTTATTCAACAGGATTAAGAAGTGTGCTCAGCATGACAAACAAAACATGCGAAATTATATAAACTGTATTGGTAGGCAAAACGTTACTTTAACCCTTTCCCAAAGAAGACCTGGTTTTGACGTCCCTGATAGAAAAGGCTTGGGAAAACATTGAACCAAAAGAAGAAACTGCTGATAACCAGCAGTTTCTCCTTTTGTCTCAATATTTTCTATGCCCTATTTTACACAAATTGTACCTTTAATAACTTCGAGTTTGTCATTTATGGCAGTTTATGAAGTGGATCACCCTAAAATTTTGCCGTTTGGGAAAGGGTTAAATGCCAACTAATGGGTTCAGAAACAATGCCGTTCGTGCAAACTGCAATCAGCCTATAAAATATCAGACTTTACATAATACCACAAAAATATATCAATGATGATCTTTTGAATCATGTTATTATCTGCAGAGTCACGGAATATCAAAATGTAAAGTACATCATGCCCGAGAGAAATATTATGGAAAGCTTTAAGACACAAAAAACAGCGCATTTCTAGGAAAGGTTAATATTTGCATGGAAGATTCTGTGAAAATTTGCAGGTCCATATTTTTAGACCATTTCTTCATACCCGTTATGTGCTAAATGTTTACCCTTTCCCGTATATGACCTGGTTTTGATGTCTTAGATAGAAATGCATTGGGAACATATTGAGGCAAAAGAAGAAACTGCTGATAACCAGCAGTTTCTCCTTTTGCCTCAATGTTTTCTAAGCTATATTGTACACAAATTCTATCTTTATTCACATATGATTTGTCGTCTGCAACTGCTTTCAAAACGGAATACCCTAAAATTTTGTCGTTTGGGAAAGGGTAAACGAATCCTGTTTTTAAACAACTGCATATTAGGCTGTTCCAAATCATATGGATGTTGATAAAGATAGGATTTTGGTGCTAGAATACTCAAAGATTATTTGGCAAATGGAGAAAATGATTTGTTCACTTTCTCTATTTTCTTTCATACGAGGGGCGTTCAAATAAAAGTGGTACTAATGGTCCACCATACCTCATGGTTCTATAGAACTAAATGTGCTTGCGGCTATTTGACGGGAAAATTACTGTCCACACTTGGTCAAAATTTGAGACAAATTCGTTGACTCCTTCAAAAGTTATTGAACTTTTAAGTTGGTTCAGTCATATACACTGGCTATTTCGCTGTGCGCAAAGTGGAAAACGAACTGAAGTAGGATTTACGGGTCTATATTGCAGGTCGCATAGGCTTTGAAATATCTGTATAACATGTATATAATGAACTATATCAGATTCGTGGACATTTGAACGTTGAATATACGTCAGTTTTTAGGAAGATAATAAAAATGAAGGTTGGTAAAACTGGCCTGAATGATGCCCCCCTCTCAGGCAATCCGAGTAGAGCTAGTGCCAAAGCAAATGTTGCTGTAGATTCAGACATGACCGAACAAGACGCATGGTTCAATGTGCAAGAAATTGCAGATAAAAATTGTTTTTAATCGGGGACATGTTATACGATTTTGACGAAAGGGTTGAAACACAGAAAGGATTATGCCCATTGGGTCCCCCACCGGCTGCCTAAAGGACTGAGTGCTGCCCGTGCAATATATATGTTGAAATAATGCAATAAATGCAACAAATGTGGGCTTTCTGAGCTTTAAACATATGATGGAACAATAATCTACCATTATGAGCACCAATGGCGTGTCATTAGAAAGCAATGGTTGCGAAAAGATCGGGAAAGGTCCGTAATAGCCATACTATTAAAAGCGCGACAAAAGTTTTGCACGCGGTAATTTTCAAATTTAACGGGTGTATTGTTCAAATTACTGTTTGAAATAGTACCACTATCGCCGGTCATTCATACAAGAAATGTATGTCGGCGAAAGTAAAGAAATGTCACAAAACGAGCAGGTCTAGGGCCGGCTAAAGAGGCTTGTACCAAATCCATGAAAACGGAGCTGTGCACAGGTGTAATCTTGTCCAAGACTTCTTGGAAGAGACACATCCTGCAATATGGCGTACCAAATGGGTGAAAAGTCTATTTAGAGCGTGCACGCATAGAATATACGCGTCGACGCGTAAATTTTATGCGTCGACGCGTATATTTACGCGTCGACGCATAAAATTTACGCGAATATACGCGTCGACGCATACAATTTACGCGAGCAGTTGAAAATGTATGCGTCGACGCGTAAATTTTCAACTGCTCGCGTAAATATACGCGTCGACGCGTATTTTATCTATTAACCAATCAGATACTTCGTTTCATCCATCAATTCTATGGTATAAAGGGAAAGGTTTGTAACCGCCTCTCCCATAGGCCAGCCTCGTTTTCACATTTTTTACTACTGCTCGCGTAAAATTTACGCGTCGACGCATATATTTTCAACTGCTCGCACAAATTTAATGCGTCGACGCGTAAATATACGCGTCGACGCATAAAATTTATGCGTCGACGCGTATATTTTATGCGTGCACTCTCTTTCTAGACTTTTGACCCATTTAGTACGTCATACTGCAAAGCGTCTTCATCCACCCGTATAACCGGGCTTAAGCCCGTGTGGCTTTTTTGTGTTCCCCATGATGACGAAAAAGGCCCCTGGTCGTCGGCATAGGCCTTCATGTTCCATATGCAGTGTAAATTACCAGTGTCTGCGGGGTGTTCCAAAAGAGGCCCATTTATTGGCATATAAGTAATGGATCTCAAAACTTTAGAATACTGTGGGTGTCAAAGAGGATTACTTCGAAGGATTAAAGAAACTTAAAATTGAATTACGACATAACTATGGCTTATAGAACCCCAGTTCCAAAATTAATTGAACGCCCCTCGTAATGTTTTATTTAAGCATCAGTAAAGCCTGCTTACCATTAATTTTTAGAACATGAAGCGGTTTGGGAAAGTGGTTATGAAAAGAAGGTGAAACATCTGATACCAACACTCTGATCGCTTTAATTTCGTGGCTTGGTATGAACAAGATTATTTTGTTGTCTGCAACAGCTCCCAAAAAGAAACAATCTGAATTTTCGCCATTTAGGCAAGAGTAAATTTCTATACTCTTATGAAACTAGATCTATATCAGGAAGTAGAAAACATTTGTTACACAAGATAATGGTGTTTTATTACAAGTTCTAATTGAATTATTCCATGTGGGATTGTGAGAAATATAACGCAAAATATGAAATTGGGAAGCTGATACTCAAAGATACTCTTTAATAATAATTATATGAATAATTAAAGTAATACCGTGTTTTGTAAAATTATAGTTTTTTTGCAGAACAATCTAGCAAAACCAAGACGGGGAATAATTAAAGTAATACCGTGTTTTGTAAAATTATAGTTTTATTGCAGAACAATCTAGCAAAACCAAGACGGGGAATTACCGGTAATTGACACCACCACCACCACAACAACAACAACAACAAAAACAACAACAACAACAACAACAACAACAACAACAACAACAACAATAGCATCAATTGCAGAAAAAAAACTTTAACATTTGTTAACACCTGACCGATTTGCGAATGTTTGGAATGAGAAAATCGTCGGAATTTTCTGAATATGGCGGATCTTTTAAACATCTGATAAAAAGTTACTTAAGAGCAAACGAATTCGAGCGTGACATTATTATATTTATTGTTGTCGTGACACCATGTAAATGATAAATCCAAAAAATAATAAAAAAAGTAAACTGTTATCAGGCCTATCGTTTAATACATGAATTAAGTTTCAATTCTTTAACAATGGATTGGTGCTTCAATAATTTGAGGAATAGCAGCTTTAAAGGACGCAAGTGCCGTTTTTTATACATCATCGTAACATATTTACTTGATTAGTATATAAATTAGTTATCAGCTCGTGTTTTTATCCTCTTCATAACCTAAGGCTTTGTCCCTGGAATTCAAACATTGCCAATTGCGTTGTTTATTGGATTTGCTGACTATTTTACCGGAAAAAGAAATGTGTCGCCGCGTGTAATAATCGTCGCCTTTCTTCAAAATTTTGAAAAGAAATAATTCGAACCATGTCTTGGTAATCTATAGTATGTGAAGATGCTCCGCAATGATGGTTGTGAAAATACGTTCAAAATTTGATAGATCTAGTACGGAAAGCATTTAGCACAGAAGGAAAGGTCGTTCATTATTATTTGAATAATGTTCAAAGCTTTCTTGTCCATCGACGTCATCGTATATGTCGACGAGTCAATAGAAAACCTATGCAATTCAATATAAAATCACTTTTCTTAGGCAAAAGGATTGTTGACCTGTCAAGCTCAAAGATACCATCCGGAAAGTCCATTAAACCAAAATAAGAGGAACCATCCAGCCACATCAGAGATCAGCCATACAATGCATTAGGAATACTAACGAAAGATTAAAAGCCATAGGAAGAACAACATTTTTGACATGCACTGACCGTAGCAGTAAGATACGAAAACACTCTGGTTTCAGAAAATCAGCTGGAAGTGTAAAGCTTGGATCCTAGTTAGTCTGCACAGTTTGCAAAGACTGACTAGGGTTGGTACTTTTCACACATTCCAAATGGCGCCTTTTAGTATGACGGGACACAAATCTTAGCTGTAACATCGAGTCTTATTTGCAATGTAGATAACCATGGATTCATTTGCACGAGAAGTGTTTGATTAGTATCCACATTGCTTATTTTAAAATTCTCAATGATATAACTGAAGAAGTTGTATGAGAACTCTGTAATGATCACCTCATTAGATACCAACACTTTGTGCATCTTCGAGCGTCATCCGTGACAACAAAAATAATGAGAGATACCCTCGCCAATTTCTAGGCGTCATCCGTGGCACTAGATATCGACGAGGGATGCCATCATCATTTTCCATTACTACAGATGACGCCCGAAGTTTCACTGAGTATTTGGTAATTAATGATCGATGGAATATCGTTAATTGGTGTTGATTCACGTTTAAGAATGCTGAGCTTCATGTAGAATTGTGTTTTCCACAAGTGCCGTAAGACTCGTTTTGTCTTTCTCAATGTCAATTCAATGACTAGTGTGAGTTTCTTACAATATTAAAAAAGAAAATGGTGGTAAACTAATACATTTCACATGTATGGACACGTGAAACTCTCATAGAAAATATGACATTTAGCTTTTACAGCCCTTACATTATATACATTGTATAGATATCTTTGGAAAAAAGACTAAAAGAAAAGATATAAAGTACTGATTATCAGTATTTCGTTTTCGCTTTCTAAGCTTTCCACGGTGCGATTTATCCGAGCCTATTCAGGCGACGTCGCACCACCGCCGCCGCATTTTTACGATGTGGCCCGAAAAATTCCGACGTCATGTGGATCTTATTAGCAGCTTATGGTCTAATATACACATGTACTAAGTCGGTTTGGAAAGAGATAGCCCTTCCCCAATCAACAAAGAATTAGACTGACCAAAAATAAAAGAAACTGCAGAGGATAACGCTAAAATTGACAAAACAAAATTTTACGCCTGTCATTGTAGACAATATGTGGGAGATTAACAAATTGCCTATGACAAGCATTATTTCATCGTTTTTTAATTACAGTCGACACTCGTTATGTCGACATCGGATAAGTCGAATTTTCGCTTAAGTCGAAGTTCAAATCTGGCCCGCCCTCATGTTTTGACATATCTTTTGCAAAACAAAATACTATGGAACTGAATATAGCCATTGAAATATAGTAGGAAAAGGATAGAAATTGCTCGACACGAGCAATTTCTTTCCTTTTCCTACTATATTTCAATAATATTCGTACTTGATAAGTTTCAAAAACGGTCAAATATCAAATATCCCGAAGTCGAACAAAATCGGGTGAGTCGAACTCTGGATATGTCGAGGTATTTTGACGGCCCCTCTGACTTCGACACAACGAGTGTCGACTGTATTAGTTTGCCTCCAACCATTTTCTTGAAGGACGCCAACAAGTTTGCACATGGGGTGAAAATGAAATGAAACAAAAAAAAAAAAAAAAAAATGAAAACCGTGTAATAAAAAAATGTGGTGCGAAACTGGTGTAAATAAATCGCTGGTTACCTTTGAGATTGAGTTTATTGGGGTTTTACGCCGTTTTCAACTACCAGGGTCAAATCGCGGCGGCTGGAGCACCTACCCATGGATTCCTGTTGTTTCTCAAACCAGTACTACCAAAACACACTAACCGAGCCTCCAGCTGCTCGCCCACTTAGGTTAACGATTTCAAACCCATTGGTGGGTGACTGGTTACCTTTGAACACGTAACTTCTGGTACACCTGCAATTACGACTTTTTTTCGAAAGTAGCCGACGAAATATGGAATCTATAATTATGTTCTTACAACACTTTAGCACTAACCTCTCACAACAAATTCTATAGAGCAAAACTGTATTACCTGACAGTTGAGTTCTGTTCAATATCTGTTGGTAACATTCTATTCTTTTCAGCAACAGAACCTGATTCTGTTCTTCCTGGCTAATGAACACTTGTCCCTGGAAAAGATAGAATATCGATGCTTTTTCAACGAGAATTTCGTAACTGCAGCTTGTTGTAAGCTGCAGTTACGAGATTTTCGTTGAAAAGCGACGATATTTTTTGAAAATTCAAAAGTTACTTAGTAACAACATGGGTCAATGAGCATATGCAAAGAAGTACACATGGATTTAGCCTTTCCCAAACAGTAAAGATTAGGACTGTCCCAATTTGAAAGCCACCACAGAGGACAACATGGATGTTAATTAAGATATAATTGCGGTACGGAATAGCAAAGAATAAATTGATTATAATCATTTTCTTCCTTAGCCTCAATGTTTTCAAAAGCCTTTCTTAGTTGAAGCTTAATCTGATATACTAACTAAGGCTCTGACAATGTACCATTAACGTCTACGATTTTCTATGCACCACCCACTACCTATTGTTTATATAAAAAGTAGTAAATAGAAGTAATAATTAAATGATTTGTACTTTCGAAAGGGGGGGGGGATAATATTTTCTCTAAATAGAGAAAATGCTGGTTGTCAGCACTTTTTGCCTCAACGTTTTTCCGAGGACGTTTCTATAATTTAACCATCAAAACCATGGCGTATTTGTGAAAGGTTTGAAAGTTGAGAATCTGAAACTGATTTAGCTGTAATAGTGTAAGTTAATGAACCGATGTGCAAAACTCTTTGATTTAAAGCCAAACATGAAGTCTAAATGCTGCATGCGAAATGGTTGCTATTGACGTTGCTTTTTAGAGGATAAAATATTAAGGTATTCAATTCATCATTAGATACCAAACACTTCGTGCATCTTCGGGCGTCATCCGTGGCAGCGGAAATTGATGAGGGCATCCTCGTCAATTTCCGTTACTACATCTGATGTTCGGAAGTGGACGAGGGAACTATGGACGAGGGAACTACTTGTTTTTTCCGTTGCCCCAAAGATGAACGAAGTATTTTGTAGATAATTATAGATGCAATCCATAAAATTGCATTCGCATGCAGTTTTTCTAAAAAATGATTTATTAGCGTTTTTTGTAGAATACGAGTATTATGGTATCTAGGAGGGCAGAAATATTACCCTTTGCATGATTATTTTTTTTATTAACTCAAAAACTTGTTAACATTTAATTAAATGATTGAACAATGTATCATTATCAAATGAAAGCCCTCATTATTAACAAAAAGATTCAGATTCTGTATTTGCATTTATCAGCTTTTTTAAAATATCTTTTTTGTAAATTGAGATAATGCGATACAGAAAATCCAATTTTGCAACGCAATCAGTGCATCGGTGTTTTCTTGAAATAGCAAACTCAATTTCAACAGGAAGAAAATGGTACTTGAGCAACAATTTAGGATATTAGACTACTGTCAAAGCTAGAGGACCTGAAAAAACAACGTTACACAGTTGTCACCATTGGAGCGGCGCGGCCAATTTTGTAAATAACAATTTTAAATAGTACACGCACTTTGGGATGTTAACATTTTTTTTCATCGAAATTAGCAATGATAAGTACCTAGATCTAATTACATGTGTATTAGCTTTTCCTCATACAAGACTTGGTTTTGACGTCTGAGATGGAGAAAGCCCTGGAAAGTAATGAACAAAAAAAATGATGACTATCAGAAAAAGGTTTGGAAATCACTGAGAGAAAAGACAATACTAATAATTGATTACATAATTATCATAGTTTCTATGCTATGATTTAACAATCATATGTTTGAAATAATAATTATCGAATGTTTAACCCACTCTTTTATATTGCTCTGTTGAATGGTATAGCCCATTACCAAACGGCAAACTTTTAGACTCCTCCAAACTCAAACGACAATTCAAACTGAATGAAATTTTACATTTTTTGTTCTTTTTGTGTAGAAAATATTGTGGAAAATGAAGAAATTGCTTGTCACAAGCATTTTCTTAATTTTCCACAATGTTTTCCAAAGCCATTTTCTTGTGGGGAGTCAAAAAGAGTCCACTAAACCTTAGATAAGATAATAGTAGTAAAATACATTCAGACGAATAGGTTAGATTGTCTGCTGATAATCGAGAACTATCTCTGAAGTAGTAATTACAGGTAGTTCAACTTGATATCAATTGAGATAGGAAAGCACATTTGCTCAAAACATAAATGTTACGAGTTTGCTGTCGGTATGAAAATCGTTACAGGGAAGTTAGACAGAAAATTGTTGTTTGAAAGCTTAGAAGAGTTTTAAAACCGCTGCAATTTCGAGTTCTAATCTTACCCGTGTTCAGAAAAAAGTGGTCAGAAATGTAAACCCTTATTAATAGCAACAGATAAGATGGGCGAAGGCATGCAAGATTTGTCAAAACAAATCCAAACCCTATATTTTGGGTACTCATTTGAATTGTCTCGATGAGACAATTCCAATGAGTACCCACAAAACAGGCTTTGGATTTGGAATAATAAATTTAGAATGTCTTCAATCCACTTCTTTCTAGCTTTGATAGCAGTTGAATTCAGACGAACAGGTTATTGTCTGCAGATAATCTGAAACAATATTTGAAGTAGTAGGTAAAGATTGTTCAATTTGATATCACTTAAGATAGTGAAAGACATTTGGTGAAAATAAATGTAATGAGTTTGACGTAGGAACGAACACTGTTGCAGTAAACACGGCGGTTAATCACATGACTCAGATTTTCAGAAAAACGTCGATATTTTTGTTATTATTTGACCAATTTGAATTTGAATTGAAGCAGAGAAGGTGGAAAAATGCCAGGAATAAGCTAGGCGTGGTGGATGTTTTAAAATAAACCGATAAAAAGATATTGAAGATCAACCAAAGTTTTGGTTGATCTTCAATAACTATTTTATCAGTTTATTTCTCGAAAAATCCTTTACGTCTATCTAATGCGTGACGTCTTTCCACTTTCTCTGCTTCAACCCGAATTCAAATCAGTCCCATATTAACAAAGTTATTGAAGATTTTCTGGAATTGTTGTATCACGTGGTAATCCATCGTGGTAAAACTCAAAAGAAATTGTTTCAGGGCAGTTCAGTAGAATTTTATTTCCTGAAATCTTATATAGAATCTTGCATTGGTTCTAAAAAGTGTTCCGAAATGGAATGAATGATATGGAGTAAAATTTCACTGAACATTACCAGATATTTGGTTGGTGGGTTTTGATTACACCTTTGTGCAGAAGACTAATTGCACATAGCATCGCAAGTACTAAAATGGCTCTGTGTTTATCGTCATTTTGGGATTACGTATCACCAAATCTTGCAAAAGTACAATACAAATCAGTGTGAATGTTTTCTCCTTCTATATGGCATTGCTGAAGAAAATAACATAGTTTAGAAACTCGCTAATGTTCACGTTTTCACGAAGACAAATCAAAGAGTGATTTCCATCAAAAAAGCATCACTGGTTTGTTTCCAATAATTCGAAGTCGTTTACAACGATTTTCTTTCAAGCAATCAGTATAAATGTCTTTAATGAATTAACCCAATTGCACTACAAAGCATTTTACCGTGTTAACTTTCTGAAGCGAGGAACACAAACATTCGACCTCTCTGCAAAATTTGATTGAAGAC
The DNA here is from genome assembly GCA_963680895.1 of Fragum sueziense. Lineage (NCBI taxonomy): Eukaryota > Metazoa > Mollusca > Bivalvia > Cardiida > Cardiidae > Fragum > Fragum sueziense. Next base: position 24,994,749 of record OY804606.1, on the reverse strand, counting down.
TGCATTGCACGCTATGGTGACATAAGAAGGGTAATTTCTTCGATTATTGATTTTGACAGATATGTACTTATAATGATGTCGACATCTTTATCAGTCCGTCCATAATGTTAGTTAATTGACAATGTCGTTGCATACAAGTAAGATTAAATTCAACCAGCCACCAAAGACGTTGCAATAAGAAATACTGTTTTCTACGTTTTTATCGGGGGTTAATTGTCAGTACAAGGGGGTTAATTTACTGAAAGCACTTAACCTGATTTGTTTGAATGATGGAAGCCCGCTGGCTGTAAGCATTATATCGATTGACAAATGAGTGTCATTGTCAGTGTCTTGCCGGCAATTCACGGTCTTATATATTCTAAAGCACAATCTGACAAATTGATGTAGTGGTTTTGTTTTCAGGGTCATTTAGAATACTAGAACATGTCTTAGAATACGGACAGTATGGGAATCATACCTCTTTGTATGTTGGCTCGACGCATGTATGCTACATTGGACGCGAAAATTGCAATTTTCTCAGAATTGCATAAAACTCGGAAGGTTTTCAGTAAACCAATTAAGACAAATGTCTCAAAATTAAAGCTTACGATAAATTACATGGCATAGCATCTCTAGCTTATAGCTAGAGATGCTCTTCAAGGTCATTTATCGTGACCTATGATACAATCGAGATTGGAAAACGTGTCTTGAAATTAGGTCCCGCCTTTCTCAGCAGTGACGATAAGAAATCACAAGGATCTTTCAAACTCAGCAGCGTTTCTGACAAGATGCTGTACACAGATAATAGAAATCGATCTTTGAAGTATTAATTGCAGGAATTTCAACTTAATGGCCTGTGAGATAGTATAGGCAATCTACCACAATCAACTGTTCTGTTGAATATGTTCTTAATGTTGACATAAGCTTTGAAACCATTTACCAAAACAAGACCTGCTTTTTTACGTACCCAATAGAAACAGCAAACAAATTGTGAAACACATTGACATAAAATTAAAATACCGATAACCATTTTCCCACAACATCATCTGCATATACAAGATCTTTACTAAACTTTCATTGGGACATCTGCACCAACTTATAACTTTGATTTGTCTGAAATTGTGTCGTTTTCGGAGATGAAATAGAGAACCATCTGACTATCCCAACGTTATTCTATATTAAGTACAGACGTGTATAAAGATTTATGTTTTCTAGACAATGTTCACACTACTTCTGACATTTATTTCAGACTGATGGCGCATCCTAACACGTTTATAGTTCCAGAGTTATAGGGTTGTCAAAGTACATTAACCCTTTCCCAAACGACAAAAAATTAGGATGGTCCAATTTGAAAGTTGCTGCAGACGACAAAACGGACTTTGAAAAAGAAAGCATGTTTGTACAAAATAGATGAGAAAATATTGAGACAAAAAGAGAAACTGCTAGTTATCAGCAGTTTCTTCTTTTGTTTCAATGTTTTCCCAAGCCATTTCTTTTAGAGACGTCAAAATAAGGTCTTGTTTGGGAAAGGGATAACTTATTATGATATTTGTACTTGTAAAATAACAGACATAAATATTATATCATATTTTTCTTACTTGCATGTCGTTTCAGGCTGGCAATTTCATATGTCAATTCTTGCGTACAGAATTGATTATGAAATATTTATTAACTTACTGAAAATATGCATAAAGAAAGTAATGTATGGAAATTCATTTTAAAAAAAGATAAAAAAAAAAGAATTTACGTTGTATTGTTTTATGTTTTAATCATATATTTTCTGTTAGTACGAATAAGGAGACAAATATCTTGACTTGGGTGAGATAACGATCTGATTACTTTTTCAAAATATAGAAGCATAACTGTAGAATACGATAAATTAGGAAAATGGCTCCGATGAATCTATTTCATTGGAAACTTTCCTAAAACTATTTCCATCAGATAAATGTCGAGGAAAGGCACTGCAATGCATGACAAGTTTTCAAAACAATTTTTTCTATAAATTAACGGCGAACAAACAATATATTCTATTGGTTTATGCCTTAACCGATACATTGCCTTACAATACGTACATCTCTATCAGATAGAGCTCTTACAATCATTGAAGAAACGGAATAAAATGCTATTACCGCGTTCATTTTCTTTTTGTCTTCCAATGTTTTCCATGTTTTTCATTCTGTTAGTTTTCAATTTGGAACAGTCAATATTAACACCAATCTGGAAAGAGTTAATGTCAAAACTGTCTGTTCGGAGACGAGAAATAACCCAAGTTATTAAACTGGAATTCAAGAAATAATAGAAATAAATGGCTTGGTGGATCAAGAGTTATGATGGGTCTTAAATATGTATTTCTCAAAGTTTTCCTGGAAGTTTTAAATAGTTTATGGTGATAGCAAGGACACTTTAGCTCAGACAATATTGAGGCAAAAGGAGAAAATGCCGATTATCAGCATTTTCTTCTTTTGCATCAATGCTTTCTCATGCCATGTCCATTTCGGACGTCAGACTAATCTTGCTTGGGAAAGGGTTAATGTAAAAACTGTCTACTCTGAGACGAGAAACAACCGAGGTTATCAAACTGGTAATTCGAGAAATAAAAGAATTAACGTCTTGCTGGACCAAGAGTTATGATTGTTCTTTAAATTGATATATTTCCCGAGAGTTTTCCTGGAAGTTTTAAATAGTTTACGGTGATAGCAATGATACTTTAGCTCAGACAATATTGAGGCATAAGGAAAAAATGCCGACTATCTGCATTTTCTTCTTTTGCCTTAATGTTTTTTCATGCCATGTCCATTTCGGACGTCAGACTAATCTTGCTTGGGAAAGGGTTAATGTAAAAACTGTCTACTCTGAGACGAGAAACAACCGAGGTTATCAAACTGGTAATTCGAGAAACAAAAGAATAAACGTCTTGCTGGACCAAGAGTTATGATTGTTCTTTAAAAGATGTATTTCCAGAGAGTTTTCTTGTGGGTTTAAAGTGACATTCACATTTATTTCTTTTTCTAAAAGTATGTCTTCATGCAAAGATTGTTTATTATACATGTAATGCGTAGAAATGTTATCAGTTTTTGAAGTTGTTATTTGTAAGCGAAAAATACGCTTTTAAAGTTGAGCCAGAAGTGACAAATTCTATTTAAATCTGAATTGTTGTCCACAACAATTAGTTTCATTTTGGCACATAAATATATATTTGTCATAAATGGTTCAATATTTTGGCTTGAGATTTTCAGAATTTTCATAAGAAAACGTGCTCTTCCAGATAGAATAAAAGTAGAATTTATGTAAAAATAATTGTGTAATGTCACTTTAAACAGGTTAGGATAATAGGGTAATAACACTTGTTTTATAATGTAGGTTTGAAACTACTGCAAGAGGTAAATGTAAAGAATGTCTGGTCAGAGAACAGAGATAACCAAAGTTATCAAACTGGTAATTCAAGAAATAATAGAATAAACGTCTAGGTGAATCAAGAGTTATGGTGGTTCTTAAAGATGTATTTCCCTAGAGTTCTTATGGGGGCATTAAATATGTTATGGTAATTACCAATCATTTGATATAATGTAAATTTGAAACTAGTTTAAAGGGTTAATGTAAAAACTGTCTGTTCAGAGACGAGAAATAACCGGAGTTATCAAACTAATAATTCCAGAAATAATAGAATAAACGTCTTGGTGGATCAAGAGTTATGGTGCATTTCCCGAGAGTTTTCCTACAGGTTTTAAACAGGTTACGGCAATAGCAATTGTTTTATATCCCTTTCGCAAACGACAAAAGTTTAGGGTGGGCCTATTTAAAAGCTTATTTGGTCAACAAAATTGATGTTAAAAAGGAAGGGATTTGTGTACAATATAGCCCAGAAAATATTGAGACAAAAGGAGAAACTGCTTGTTATCAGCAGTTTCTTCTTTTGTCTCAATGTTTTCCCAAGCTTTATCTATTAGAGACGTCAAAATCTTATCTTGTTTTGGAAAGGGATAGGTTTGAAACTAGTACAGAAACAGCTATACGAATTACAACCCATCATCAACTACAAAATATGTCATTCGCATTGAAACACATCAAAACGCAAGGAGGAATAAATGGTGATTGTAAATCATATTTTGATTGGAGCCCAAGTCATTTACATGTTATAATGAACAATTAAAGTTCCATGAACTATGATTGTTATTTCTAGAAGCGCAAGGTGTTGAAGTAATTATAAGACGTCAGCATAATGATATTCTGCTCAACAATTTTCTACAGAAGAATTTCTTTAGCTCAAACTTGTTGGCTACTGATTGGTTATCGGCATTTTTCCCTTTGTCTTAAAGTTTGGTAAAGAATTCTGATACATGTAATTGATTATGTACTTTTACGGCTATCCTTAATTTTATGTGCGGTGTATATTTTTTAACCCTAATTTGGGTATTGCATGCGAAAAATTATCTTGATAAAAGTACATTCCATGATATTCTACTTCAGAAGTATTTATATAGTTTTAAAAAATGTATCATTTCTCAAGGGATGTTATCTTAAGTCATCTAAGTTACTTTCTATGTACTTTTGCAGAATTTCCCCGTCTTCAAAGTAAAAACCCACAAAATCACACAATTTGTTGGCAGTTCACGATATAGCTCACGATAAATGATAATTATTATTTATGACTGAGCATCCCTATCACAAAACTAGAGATGTTCTGCCAGGTCCTTTATCGCTAGCTATACTAGTGTTAGATATTAAGGAAACCGTTAAAATAAGTTTGTTTTCCATACACAATATCGCAAAATTGCATTTAAAACCATATTCAAAATCATATCACAAACAACCGAATTTAAAGGCAGCACAAACTGTGTTATATACTTCTAAAACATAATTTTCATTTGAACAAGAAAACCTTCAACTTATTGCACAGAAATCCTTGGGTAGAAAAGAAGAAAACATACACTGGTTACCAGCAAGTTTCTTCTTTTTCATCAAGGGTTTCTAAAACGTTTCTTTATTTGGTAAAAGCGTTAAAGCCATATCATACCTTTCGCATGTCATATCACATAATCTTTGTTATTTCATGCGAATGAAGTCTCTAGTTTCATGGAATAGATGTTTATTGTCAGAGCCAAGAATATTTGTCCTTGTTTGACCTCTACGTGGATTATCGTAATCTGTCTCTCTAGCAACAAAACATGGACATTATGGTCAAGGTCAGTTTGAATAAGAGGCACCACCTTGTGTTTTGTACAATGTCAAACAAGAAGCAAAGTGGATGTCAACAACTTGTGTCCTTGTTACGCCTATTTATTATGCATGAATTATTGTAATTCTCCTATGTGTCAACACCAGCTGTATCGCGGACACGGACAGTCCGAGTAAGAAGTTCATGATTTGTCCATTTCCAAAGAATCTTCTAGTATCGCACAATGTCAAACAAGACGTCAGATTGTCAACAACGTGTGTCCTTGTTACGCCTATTTATTATGCATGAGCTATTGTAATTCTCCTATGTGTCAACACCAGACGTCTCACACGGCCATGGACAGTTCTAGTAAGATTTACTTACTTTATTTAATAGACGATGGTGTTTGTCTTGTTTTGTCTTTGACAGTTTACGATTTAGTCACAGATTTACATACGCCGTGCTTCGTGTACGGTCATCATGTTGAAGATCACTTTGGACCCTAATTTCTTGATAATTATTTATTAAGTTAACCATTTTCAACACGGAAAATTTGGACTGTTCAAATTTTGAAGCTGCTGTAGACGACAAATATTCGCCAATAAAGATGGGGTTTGTGTAACATAACACGGAGTATAAATAGACAAAAGGAGAAAATACTGTCCATCAATATTTTCTTCTTCAGCATCAGTGCTTTTACCTAAGCACAGCCTGATTGGGATCCGTTTAGACTGATGTGAGTCTATTAACCCTTTCCCAAACAAGAGCTGGTTTTGACGTACCCAATAGAAAAGGTTTGGGAAAACATTGAAACAAAAGAAGAAACTGCTGATAACCAGCAGTTTCTCTTTTTGCCTCAATGTTGTCTGTGATATATTATACACAACTCTTACCTTTTGCTACATTCATTTAGTCGTTACTATAGTTATGAAGGTTGTTCACGGTTGCGTGCCTTGATTTTTTAGATATAACATAAATATCGTCGGTGGGAAGTCAAAACCTCGTAACTCCAGCTTATTCAAGCTGTAGTTACGATTTTTTGACTCCCTACCAACGATATACAGGATCTGACACCAGACTAGGATCCGTACTGTTCTCCTGGGTGTGCTACATGCCATATACTTGTCTGTCTCAAATGACATAAAACCCAATTCTAGATCCAAGCGCTGTTAAATGTGGAATCTTTATATTTCCCCATACTTAATAAGAAATAATAACAGTCTGCAAGCATATTTCTTGGGGACTTTCACGGGAAATTAATTTGCTGGTAATATCCTAAAAATAAGGTACCTGTTTCCAACAATTTCGTCTGCTGTCATTTGCTCTCATTTGGGAAAACTTAGTCAAAGAAACGTTTAAGAAATAGTCAAATTCTTTTGCGCAAAGCTTAGAACTTCAAAATATAGTATCGTGTAGTGGTTTTTACAACCCCATTGTTTCATATTAATCTCCTGAATTTGAAAGTTATCTTTAGTGTTATGTTCGCATTTTTGATAAGAGTAAATTAGGGAAATCTTGTAAATCTGTCAAAATCTAAGCTATGCGACCTAAAGCTCTGAAACGCGGCAGCCTTTTGTCCTAGGTTCACGTATTTCATAGAAATACAATGAAGGAAATATTGTAAATTCTTCTAAAAACCATCACGTCTAAAGCTTTGGTGTTTTGCATGTAGCTGCTAAGCACCCACATTATTTCATAGATGTTGTACATGTATCCTTGTTGCTGCGATGAGCTCTTCAATTTAGCACAGACAAATGATTGTATTGTATAACTAAAATAGAGTTAAATGATGTTATGACTTGAAATACTTAATTCAAATTACATATTTCTTAAATGTTAATATTAAACTGTATTACTCTCAAACACAAAGTTAAGCAAAGCTAACCTGGAGTTTTTGTCCTAGTACTAAGGACTTCATCAGCACAATAACTGGATTACTGGGGATTAACACCACCCTGAGTGAGTGATGTTAACTGGCTGTCCCATATGTGCGACAAGTTGAACCAGTCCCATCTTAGTTGTAGCATAGAAATTTTATTGTTGGATAATGTATTTGGAGTCGAACTACTAAGGACAACAATATAGGGATATCGGAATTGGTTTAATTTTTTACCACGAAATTTCCAAAACTTACTCAAATTTCTTCATTAAACTTGTTCCTTAACATCTTAACATCTTAAAGAACAAAAATTCAAAAGGTTTTCGGTCGCACTATTTTAGACTGGTTAATCCTCGGGCGCATGTAGCAGTACCGTATGTTTAGAAAATCGCATAATAGTGTCAATACTGCGTATACGACTTGTAGGGTCCAAATCTGTATTTCTTGAGATTATCCCTGTACTTGGATGCCGGCATGTTTAAAGTGGTCCTGAAAGATCCTGGTATGTTGATGCCGCTTATTTTCAATAAGTAAACTTAAAATCTCTACTATAGCGAAAGAACGGAATAATGCCCCGATCGGTTGCTTGGTGAATGCAACCCCACAATTATACGCTTTGTGACACAGCAATCTTCAATACACCATTAGTTTGGTTAATTGCAAGCTCGAGCTTTTCTACATCTGCCAGCCTTGGCGGTCGGGTAGACGACAACGTTGAACCATCTTTCCACAGCTAAGGACTTGTTTGCGAATGTGTACTGTTTAGTTTCCATCCAGAGTTGCGGAAATCGCATGTGTATGCACAAATTTGGCCCATTTGTGATTTTTCAATGCTGACCCCTCTTTAGTGTATATGCCTATGTTATGAAATCAACGACCTGTGACTGCACAATATTTTCACACAAAGCATAAGTAATAATAGTTTTATAAAAAAAATATATAACAACTTCCCAGAAAATTAATATTTTAATTCTTATTTATCATTGAGTTTCATTATCCCTATATTTTTGTGCTTAGTATATAATGTTACAGCCAATCTGTGAAATCAGCCATTTCATGAAATGGCTGAAATTTTTAGCCATTTCATGAAATGACTGATTCACTCAGCCATTTCATGAAATGGCTAAAATTTTCAGCCATTTCGTGAAATGGCTGAAAATATCATGTTTATATTACACAGATTGGCTGATGCAATTTCAGCCAATCTGTGTAATGATAGTTTTGATTAACATTTGCTTCTTTTTGCTACTATAATTGTTTTTGTTTGATAATCTTTATTTTGACATTAATGTTTTACACAGAATGACTTGTTTTATTGCAGCAAATTCTGTGTAATAATGAGTTTGCTTCATAGTTGTTTCAATTTGTTACTACGATTTATTTTCATAAAAGTAAAGATAATTGAAACTCTAAAGTTTTCCTTAGAATTCCTGAATTAATTTCTGCAAATCTGTAAAATGATGATTTTGCTTCAATTCGCCACTAAAATTGTTTTTTATCAAAATGATGGTAATTTCAACTTTAAAGTTTTTATTACTCAACGTGGCTGGTTTTATTCCAGCCAAAGTGTGAAATTATGTTTTTTGCCTCATTTTTTCTTCAATTTGCAACTATAATTGATTTTTCTTCATCAAAATATGTGTAATGATAATTTTTTGCCTCATTCAGTTCGATACTGTAATTGAATCAAAATGATGATAATTTGAACATTTCACAGAATGACTGACTTTATTTCAGCCAATCTGTGAAATAAAGATTTTATTTCATATTTTGGTTTAATTTTAATACATGTATAATTAACATTTTCTTTTATCAACATAATACTAATTCCAATATTAACCCTTTCCCAAAAAGGATCTCGGTTTGACAACCCAAATTTATGGAAAGATCTGTGTTGATCAGTACTTTCTCCTTTTGTCTCAATTTTTTCGGTGCGATAATGTACAGAATTCTTATCATTATGAACAACCGTTTTGTAATCTGCAGCAGCTTTTGAATGTGATCAACCTATAGTTTTGCGGTTTGGAAAAAGGTTGAATTGTTTCTAAGAATCGGTGGTTTAATTTCAGCAAATCTGTATAATAATAAGTTTGTTCCAATTCGCACAAAATTGATTTATATTAAATAATGATAATTAGAGCATTTACATTTTACAGAATGGCTAGTTTAATTTCAGCCAATTTGTGAAAAAATGATTTTGCTTAAAGTTTTCATCCTTAATTGTTTTTTGTTGTTTCTTTTTTTCAAAAGAGGCCTGATGATAATCTGAGCATGAAGGTGTTTATTTCAGCCAATCTGTGAAATAGTGGTTTTGCTTTAATTCGACGCTTTAAATGAATCTTATCAAAATAATGATAGTTTGAACATGAAAGTTACACAGAATTACTGTTGTTGTTGTTGCTTTTTCAGCCAATCTGAGAAATGATTATTTCTTTATTTTGCATTAACTTTCAAATAAAATTGACCTTTTTAGATAAAAAGAAAGAAAAATTTAACACGAAGCTGTTACAGAGAACGACTGATTAACTGTCAACTAATCTGAGTAATAATGATTTTGCTTCAAATTTATCTCATTTTCTTTTAAAAGATATATCATATTTTGATGTTAATATTTCAAGTGAAAACAAATAATTAAATATTAAAATGTCATTAGAGTACAAATATACATGCAGTAGTAAAGCACAATATTCATTAAACGTAAAAATGATAAAAATTGCAAAAGTACTGTAGTTTCACTAGTCTTGAAATAACGTTCAAACCCATTTTATTCACATTTCCCTATTTCAGCCATTTCATGAAATGGCTAGAGCAATATTTCAGCCATTTCACGAAATGGCTGAAAATTTTAGCCATTTCATGAAGTGGCTGAGTGAATCAGTCATTTCATGAATTGGCTAAAAATTTCAGTCATTTCATGAAATGGCTGATTTCACAGATTGGCTGTAACATATATAAGACATAGCTGCAGATAAGATGGAGAAATTGATTGTTTTAAACGCATTATTTCCTTTATTGTTCATCAAGCCCCTATGTTGTTGGTTCTCACTTGAATCGTCTCGGGGAGACGATTCAAATGAGAACCAGCAACATGAGGTTTGGATTTGAAATAAGAAAAAAATAATACATTTATCCCTATTATCTGTTGTTTTGCTAATTTTCACCGATTGACGCATGATGGTTCTACTCTCTAATTGCCCTGATTAGGTCATCAGCACAATATTATCAGCTAATTATCAACTTGGACGAAATCATTATAAACATTCTTTGTATCTTCTTTTTCAATTTGTAACCCAATTGATATTTCCAATTTAATCAGATTTTCGTCAGCTATGTTCGAAATTGGTGTAACTACAGCTTATTCAACCTGTAGTTACGACATTTCCGACGGTAGACAACGACAATATTTCATGTACTTTAGGAACTAATTTCTACCACACGTGTAGGCTACTTTTTCTTAATGTCCCCATTGCATGTGATATAAATGATGTTCCTTTTAACCTTTTGATGGAAAATTAGTTCATTTCAGCTATGTTTGAAAATCGATTGTACGAGAAATACGACGAGATACATTTTGGGGTTTTAAAAAATCTTCCAGGCCATTATCATGAGCTATACATTTGTTCTTATGAATTCAACCATTATTTTGTTGATCATTCATTGTAGGTACCCATCTACAGCTTTTTCATCTTTAAAGTCCAGCTACAATGCTGTTTCGTACAAAAAGATCACATCCCAATCTGATTAAAATCCGGAGTCAATTTACAGTAACATCTGACAGGCATCTGTCAGGGGTAATCTTCAATGGCACGTTCTTCTAACCAATCAAATAAACGTTTTCAAGATTCTGAAACTGATTAAAACCATTTACTACGTCACGAGCACATCATATTTTGGTACAGAACTAGTAAATGTGCCTACACGTGTTTGTTATGGAAAATTATTTGTAATAAGACATTTGATTGATTAAAGTAAAAATCATAGATTTTGGTTTCCCCATGGGTCATGGAAGACGACCCTTGGTGCCGGTAAGGTATTACTATAAGTTAACATCGAATTTTGATAAAGTTTAGACCCCATCCGTAAAGTCCGTAAACTCAGAACAACAAAAAGAGGGGGAAAATGTATTTTCAAAGTGCCATATTTCTTTAAGTGAGCACCATATCCTATGTTATGGGTACACATTGGAATCGTCTCATTTACAAACATAGAATACAATCTGCAAAGAAAACGACATAATTCAACTCCTGCATGTAACAATTTGAAATAGGAGAATATACAAAGATATTACATTACCGACATAACAAGATATTTTGCAAATTTACACGATAGCAATCCTACATACACATTTCATAATTAGTTCTTTCGCACATTATTATCTGGCAATTCTCGACGTTAGAGTAAACATCATTTTCACAAAGCTGATTGCTCGCCGTTGATATATGATATTTGATTAGTTTCTTGATGCCATGCATGTATGTTAGTACAGAGGCACGTATACGACGATGTGACTGAATCTAATCCCAGCTTATGATATTCAACCACTAACGAGATTCATTCGACGTCGGAATTTTTCGCGTGACGTCGTAAACATTTGTTCTGTATCCGAACCTATTCGGACGACGTCCTAAACATTTGGCGGTGGAACATTCCCCCGCCATATGTTTACGACGTCACCGGAACAATTATTATGTCGCGTGAATTTCATTAAAGATGGACTACCTTAAAATTTTACCTTACGCTATTGTTTAGAAATCTGTATGTTAAGGTAAGTATGGACTCGGGAGTTACTTTTTATCCGCCTAATGAATTTTGTTTATTTTTATATATAGGGCCTATTGTAAAGGTACATTTCCTGAACAAAAAACAAAAGAATCAGGGTAAGTTTCCAGACTCGTTTTCGTGTCAGAGTTATCTGTCCTTGACTGTTAATGACTTTTTTTGCACAATTACCCTTATGTTTTAAAGTCATGTACATGTAGCAAGTAATTCTGAATGGAGAATTTCAAACGTAATATCAATTTAGAGACTTAACATATGCACAAATGTGATGAAATGATCAAAAGAAATATTTCAAAACCATTTTGTGGAAGCAATTATGGGAAAAGTTAAAAAAAATCTCATTTTTTGAGAAAATTTTGTAACGTTTTTTTCAATTCGCCAAAAAATTGCCCAATGAATTTTTTTTTTGATATTTGAAGATGATACTAAGAGCTATCTTTACACAAAAAATCAGCACATCTTTCCACGCAAATAAGAAAGAAATTTGGCTTTATCTTACTCCACCCACTCTGTTTTAGCCCACTTATGACAAAAAAAAAAAATCTATATTTTAAAAAAGAAACCTAAAATTTTCTGGCAAACATTTACATTTACATTTAGAACAATTAAAAATACTTCATCGTACGTCCACCATCACAAAAAGGGGAATGTTTCGCTTAAAAAAATTTGATGAAAATTGTAGCATGTGCATTTGGTGCCGCAGAATAAACATAAAATTTGTAAGTCACATGGCCGCTCTCAAAACTTACCCTAATTACTGAGTAAAAGTTGGACACTAGCTTTACAGAGTGCCGAATTGAAAAACTTATTAGTCCAAATCGACATTGTATTTGGTTTCGTGACATTAGGCATATAAGCCAATGAGGAGATCCGAGTCCAAATGATCATGTTCACAAGTACCATTGATATACATTCTGCTTATTCCAACTCAAATTGTACATGTACATGTAGAAGTTGTGCGGAAAAGAACCTTTTAACGGTCGTGCAGGAGGTTGGCTGGACAGACCGAAGTCATTTACATGTATACGTAATACGGTTCAGCAAGCTGTTGTTACAGATTTTGAAGAAAACCGACAACATGCAGCCAAATTTTGCTGACGTTTCACTGCTTCCTGTCAACCTATCCTTGTACATATGCTAAAGTATGTTGATATTTCTTTTTATAATCTAAAAGTACGAGGGGCGTTCAATTAAAAGTGGCACTAATGGTCCACCATACCTCATGGTTCTATAGAACTAGTGGTGCTTGCGGCTATTTGACGAGAAAATTACTGTCTACACTTGGTCAAAATTTGAGACAAATTCGTTGACTCTTTCAAAAGTATTTGAGCTTTCAAGTTGGTTCAGTCATATACACTGGCTATTTCGCTGTGCGTAAAATGGAAAACGAACTGAAGTAGGATGCACGGGTCTACATTAAAGGTCGCATATGCTTTTACATATCTGCATCACATGTACATAATGAACTATATCAGATTCGTGGACATCCGAACGTTGAATATACAGGGTGTCCCAAAAGTAAGGTAACACTTATAAATGGTTCTAGCTCTCCTATTTCTTAGCCGATTTCTTTCGGAAAACTGTCAATATCTGCAGAATTCATTGGAATTTTGTTTACCATACACTTCAACGTTATGCACATTTCAAAATGGCGTTGTTTTTGACGTTGTCTGTACCACTATCAAAATGACGTCACAACCTACCTTCTCAAAACGTATGTATGCGGTAAAGCATATCATTTATCTAAATGTCCCATATGTGTGCAAAGAAATTTTAAATTTTAATTCAAAACAGAAGATCCACAAAGAAGAAAACCGATCTACTCAATAATAGATAAATTTGAAGGATCTCGTCAGATTATGATGGACATGGAAGCAAAAGACGGAAAACATCCCTTAGCGCATAAAGCAGCTAAGCTTTGAATAAAACTGCATACGCAAGTCTAGGAAATTCAATGAGAAGAATTTCGTCCAATTAAGATTCTTTGAAATCATTAGAACATTGAATTTTGAGTTTTTATTTGAAACTTTCCCATACCATATTAAATTATGAAATCACAGTCTTTGGGAGATCAAGTTGAACGCTTAGACTGTTGTCGGTGGACACATCGCGGATTTGAATTCACTGGTCTATTTTTTGTGGTGACACGTGTTGTCTAAAGTGTCATTCCCACAGCAATAACATATTAAATTGAACATGTAAAATGTTGCTATAAAACATTCAAGGAGAATGTAGGAACCTTTCTATGGACACACATGGCAGTCATTAGCCTTAAACTTTAAGTACAGGAATAAACCAGGAAAGTGACAGATGGGATGTAATCTTGAGAACGTCATTTACTATCAAAATGACGTCATTGATAAAATAGGGGGTGTTTGGTTTATCATAGATAAAATACACAAACAGTATGATATTTTGGTGAAATTTCTTTTATCTTTTTTCACACATAACCTTCTGTACAGTCAGCGGTATTAGGAATAAATAAGTGTTTTATTGGCCGAGATATATTAGATTTAAAGTGTTACCTTACTTTTGGGACACCCTGTACATCCGTTTTTAGGAAGACCCCCTCTCAGGCAAACCGGATAGAGCTAGTACCAAAGCAAATGTTGCTGTAAATTCCGACATTACCGAACAAGACGCATGATTCAATGTGCAAGAAATAGCAGATAAAGTTGGTTTTTCATCGGGGACATGTTATACGATTTTGACAAAAGGGTTGAAACACAGACAGGTTTATGCCCATTGGGTCCCCACCTGCTGTCTACAGGACAGAGAGCCACCCGTGCAAAATATATTTTGAAATAATGCAGTAAATGCAACAAATGTTGGCTTTCTGAGCTTTATGCACATGATTTAACAATAATCTATTATTATGCGCACCAATGGCGTGTCATTAGCAAGCAATGGTTGCGAAAAGATCAGGCAAGGCACGTAATAGCCAAAAAATTTAAAGCGCGGCAAAAGTTTTGTACGCGGTAATTTTCAAATGTAACGGGTGTATTGTTAAAATTACTGTTTCAAATAGTACCACTATCGTCCGTCATTCAAACAAAAAATGAATGTCGGCGAAAGTAAAGAAGTATCAAGAAAAGCGCATGTCTAGGACCGGCTAAAGAGGCATGTACTAAATCCATGAAAACGGAGCTGTACACAGGTGTCACCTTGTCCAAGACTTCCTGCAAGAGACACATGCTGCACAGCGTCTTCATCCACCCTTTTAGTCGGGCTTAAGCCCGTGTAGCTTTTTTGTGTTCTCCATGATGACCAAAAAAGCCTATGGTCGTCGGTATAGGCCTTCATGTTCCATATGCAGTGCAATTTACCAGTGTCTGCGGGTGTTCCAAAATAGGCCCATTTATTGGCATATAAGTAATGGGTTTCAAAACTTCAGATGTGTGTGGGTGTCAAAGAGGATTACTTCGAAGGATTGAAGAAACTTAAAATTGAATTGCGACATAACTATGGCTTATAGAACCCGAGTTCCAAAATTTATTGAACGTCCCTCGTAGTTCATGTCAAATGATATAAGGGAAAAGTGACAAAGGTAAAAACATCTACATATAGAATAACTACATTTGGTTTCAAGGAAACAATCCGACAGATTATACAAATATAACAAATTTAACGTATGTGCAGGTGTCTGGACAAAGGTCATTGTGGCATTTGAGAATGGCATGAAACCAGACCAGACTGTGAAAACTGCAATCTGATCTGATGATCATCAATGTAGCTGTCTTACATGTACAAAAGTTTAAGAAGAAGTTGTGCGAGAACAACATTGGTCCCTGGCACACTGT
Organism: Fragum sueziense; assembly: GCA_963680895.1. Lineage (NCBI taxonomy): Eukaryota > Metazoa > Mollusca > Bivalvia > Cardiida > Cardiidae > Fragum > Fragum sueziense. The sequence goes on along the minus strand of OY804606.1, from coordinate 24,979,157 downwards.
GTGTATACGCAGGCTGATCGGGATCAACGATTGGATCAGATGCCATGAGCATTCCTGTACCAGATATTGACTCTAACTTACATGAACTTGTAACAAGAGTTGTTCTAACAGAACCCAAATGTTCGTACATAGAAAATTGGAGAATGTTTTGGTCGGTTTGTTATCATTTCAAACATTGCGTTCATTCACGCAATTCGCGCAAAAAGTATATTAATTGATTTGACATCGATGCATAAGGAAGCTATTGTAGCCTTTTCTCTATCGATTAAATTAGGACATGTCTACTAATAAATTCAAAAATAATGAAGACGACAAAAAATATCGTTCCAGACAGCAAGATATGGGAAGGGCAAGGCTTGTTTTATCAAATTGCAATGAACTTTGCAAATAGAACCGTGCTGTTTTTTACCAAATTGTAAGAGAAACGCGAATATATAATTGATTCGAGTTCTTCAGAAAACGTCCTTTGAGACATTTGAGACCAACGGCAGCAACCTTTATATATTGCTTTATGTTACTTAGACTTTGCTTTATCGTGATCCCATTTTTAGTATGGTGGTATGTTTTATGATGGTATAATGTAGTATGGTAAACTGTTTCCTTTCAAGGATTACAACCAGTCATTAAGATCAAAACATTTTTGTGAATCTTCCCAAGGCGTTCTCTGCGACAACGGAAATTAACGAGAGGTATTCTAGTCAATTTTCGGGCGTCATCCGTATCACGAAGTGTTTGTAGTTAATGATCGGTTGTAGCCAATTATTCAATATAAGCATGAATGTAGTTACCATATGAACATATGAGTACATAAGCAATAAACTTATATTCTAATGTCCATGTAACTCTACTATCATAGTCGACATTGCACAATTTCAATAGAATAATACTGAAGAATTAATCTCACTTTTTACGTATAAACTAGAGTAAAATAGTCTGTCTCTTCTGGAACACAACATACTAGACAGTTATTGAAATAGTTATGCAACAGGTAGCCTTATATCATTTAAGGTAGTCTCTCCCTAATGAGATTCGCTCGACGTCGGAATTATTCGGGCGACGTCTAAAACGTTCGGCGGTGGAACTTTCCACCGCCGAATGTCTACGATCGCACCAGAATAGGTTCGGATACGGAACGACGCCGCTCGAAAAAATCCGATGTTTTATGAATTTCAAAATGGCCACATTACGGGTATACTACTTTAAGACCGATAAGGATCCAGCTTAACCTGTGCACAGCCTGAACATGATCAGTATTAACCCATGCTTACACATTAACGTTTTGACGCCCCTCAAAATATATGCTTGGGAAAAAATTATGGAAAATGTCAAAAGCAATTACTTCACTTCCAACAATGTTTTCCATCCAAAATCACACAAAAATGTAAGCTTTAATTCACCTGAACTTATCGTCTGTAACATTATTTTGAATTTGGACTAGTCTGAAATGATTCTATCTGGTAATGGGTTAAATCCAGATAAGAATGTATTCGTGCACAGGTTGATCTAAAACATTGTTGGTCTCAAGTAGCAACGAATTTTGTTCTAAAAATAGAGCGGGTAAACCGGTTTGTTTAGATATACCGTTGGTGTTAAATTAAGCCGTAGCTACGAGATTTTACATCTACACTTGCGAAATACATGTACTGTTGTTTGTCCGAAATTACGTCACGATTTACTGGATAAAAACATTCCCTATTCTGTAAGGAACCTTTTTCCACAAGCAGGCTGAATTATTATACGACAGGTTATATGATAGATGTCACAGCAGACAAGGAATTTGATGTTTCTTAGAGATAATGTTGCCAAGAGACTTTTGAAAAGTTCAAACCGTTCGAATTTCTCCCAATCTTCGTGCATATCATAGGCACTTGGGTTTAGGATTATCTTAACTTACAAAAGTACAGTAACATGTATGATAAATATATAGGAAAGGTAGCACATCTGCAATTTTTTAGGAAACGGAAGAAGTACAAGCACCCTTAAGATCTGTCACGGTAGATCGATGTTTTTCAGCGAAAACCTCGCAACTGCAGCTTAAAAAAACCTGCAGTTACGAGGTTTTTGTTGAAAAGCAGCGCTATTTAGTCTCTGTCTCCTATTTTCTGAAAATTGATCTAAAGTGCACATTGGCTATGGCTATAAACATCTTGGTATAACAATAATTTCCTATGGGATCAATCAGTATATGCACTGCTCGAAATTTGACATAGGGTTTCCATTTGAAGTTTTAGGTTTGAAATTGTATGACATACCAATCCCAAACCAGACCATTCATTTGTGGTCAATTAGACAGATGGTCTAATTGCAAAAAATGAATTTTTTTGAAAAAATATGCAAAACTTTTGTGTTGACCACCTCGGGATGGTTAATAATATGCGATTCAGACAGAGAATGGGCCGAAATTACAAGACAGATAGCTGAATTTAGGGAGAATCCAAACCTAAATTCAACCCCGTCTCAGATGGGGTTAGAATTATTTTGAAATTGTTGCGCATGCGCATACAGCGCGGACCATGATTCAAACGAGATTCAAACTTGAATTTCAATATGATGTCATCATGTATGTTGTGACGTCATTTAAGAAAGTCGCATGTCCTACTGTTTTGACCTACTTTCGACATCGCTTCATGAATTTGGTATCAAATTGCGAAAAGATGAGTCGTTGCTTCAATAGTTTGTCGTAATCATTTAATCAGGTCATATAAAGCTTAAAAAGTGTACATTTCGTTTGTATTTGACAATTTTTTGGTCCAAATCTGGGAAATAGTAGCCTTAAGTTAGAATTATGATTTAGTGCAATTTTTTCACGATATCTAGTTATAGAAAACACAATAATGTAAAAAGTGAAGAAAAAATACCTTGCCAATTTAGATACTGTTCGAATTTTAATCAGTTTTAAATTATCAACTTGAGATTTTTAACATTCATTGTAGATCTAGCTTCTTTTTTCGCGCTCGTACTTTATTTACTTACCTCCGTTACACGTGTCATTTTTTAAAATCCTTTCAACAAAATTTGGTGGTCGAATTAAAAGCTGATGCAGACTAAACCAATAATAACCTTTTTAAAGGTAGGCTATATCAGAGCATTTAAAGTAATTTAAGAAAAAGACGAAAATGCTAGAAATCAATATTTTCCTACTTTATTTCAGTGATTTTCAAAGCTGTATTGATGAGGAGCGTGAAAACCAGGTCTTCTTTTGAAAGGGTTAATGTACGCATTGCATGTGGATTCTTAATAAACAACATTCGTTTTAACCTTTTGGTGGAAAATAAGTTCATTCAAACTAAGTTTGAAAATCTATTGCAGAAGTAGGCCTACGATTGGATAATTTCGACGTCATACAATTACAAAAGGGCAACAATGTTCATCATATGGATTTCATCGTTAGTTCTCTCCTCGTTCATTGCAGGCCTAATTACCATGTGGACAACATTTTCTAGAAAGTACCCACCCTGTTTCAATAATGACTAACCTGGAAGTCTGTATGTATACTATAAGTTAAGCTGGTGTAATTCAGTAGACGTTCAGGTAGTCCACCCCTAGAGATTCACGAGACGTTTCATTCGGGAGACATCGTAAACATTCGGCGGTGGAAAGTTCCACCGCCGAATGTTTACGACGTCACCCGTGTAGTTTCGGATACGTAACAAAATGATAACGACGTTGCATGAAAAGATCCGACGTTACATGAATCTCACCAGGGTGAACTATCTCAACAAGAAATGTTGATGTATGCCTTTCTGAATATGCTATCTTTCTTACACACAGTGTCAGCTGCATGAAAATGTGAGCGCATAAATTACAACATATTCCATTCAGAATTTTCCGCTACAGCATTATGTGACATCTTACCCCACCCACTTTATTTACCAACATCTCAGAAAATAAACACACACTAGACATTTAGATCTATACAATAACAATTTAAAGATAAAAATAATCACATCAAGTTAAAAAAATGGAAAAGTAACGACGACTTGTCCCAAAAAAAGCCTTAGGCGCCTCCAGGATTTATGTTTGAACGTACATATAGGGGTTTTCATTTTCCTAGTATTACAGGACTTTAAATTTCTATAATGAAAAGAACAAAAATCGGGCAACAGAGAGGGTTCGTTTCAAACACTGGAACCCCCTTTTGATCCGCCAATGAAAGTCATTCTATTTTTTCAGCAATGACAATTCTACATAGGCACTTTCGTTAATTAGTCCACACAATATAATCAGACAATTATCGGCGTTAGAGTAAACATCATTTTCACAAAGCTGATTGCGATCCTTGATAATTCACCTTATCAAATATGTGCCACAACGACCCCAGAAATAATCAAGAAAGAGGTAAAGTACGCTGCCAACAAAGTAGGCTACATTCACAAAATGACATACAATGTAAAGCCTACAATTATGAAGAATTACTTCAAAAGCATCTATATATCTAAAGCCTCTCTTACAACCCGTCGTGCATCTTTTTAAATCGTACGTTTTAAAACTCTACAAAATCGCACGATTTATAAAGACGCACGACGGGTTGTAAGACCTGGCGTCCACTAGGACACCGAAGGCATGCGGAATCAAGTTATCTTATTTCGGCATATCTTCCGCGACGAAACTATCAATTTTTAACCGTTATGAATTAATCAGCACACTGTCCCTGAACGCAACGCATTCATACCAAGTATTGTCTGCGTATACAATCCGTGATGATGCCGAATAAACGGCGACATATTCCAGACAACGCAGACTAGTCACGGATTGCATCCGGAAAGATTTTGGAAATCCAGATCAAACACACACGAATTGGTTGTTAAATGAAATGCAAATGTTACACGTGTTTTTATTCGTTTTCATTGGATGGGGTTTCATTATGGACGTCGAACGTATACAGACTGCTTACTATTGAATATTATCTTCCGATGGGTATGTCATACGTTAACAATTATAGACGTCGACGACACCATATAAATGGTGGATTTGGCCGTGGCTTACAATTTAAAGATGGCATCAGTTCGGGCGATATGAAACTCTTACATACGAACTACGGATTGAAGACGTTTCAGAGAATAAAACTGTAGAAAACATATAAAATCATATTTGTTACGACATTAATGTGTGTCTTTCCTTTCACTATTGTTTCTAAGCTATGAAACACATCGCAGATTTTCGTATGTTTCAATTTTTATTTTATACCAGAAAAGTAGATTATTATCGTTATTTCTGAATGCCCCTGTACTATGAATGTTTATATATGGTATTCTGTAACCATGGAACATATCTAGACGAATTCAACGATGTTCCTTTCCACCAAAAAATGAATTCCGTATCCTTTACTCTGTAGCCCAAAATGATTCAGTGAATACATTTTTAAAAGATCGTGGGGTGTTCCCGATGAGTTCGGTGAGTATACCGAAACCATTCTCAACTTCCTGAATTCGTGCCGAAACCCTTCCGTACCGTTAACCCGGATATTCCGTGCAATCAACTGAGTGTCTGCTAGCTGTCCGCGTAAATGAAGTAGTCCGGGTCAATCGCGAAAGGTTCGGGATATCATGACGATGTCCTTACGACAATGCAGACAAGTTGCCGAAGATATACGGACAATCATTTCCGCGTCGAAATTTTGCTCTCGATCAAAATTTCGACGCGGACAAAATTGGTGGTCCGGAAGGCTACGAATCATGCGGAAGGTTTGGTGATAACATAAAGAAGGCAGTAGGAACGCGCGGAAGGTCTGCAGAACGTTAGTTTTTCCGTCCGAATACATTCGGTGCGTTGTCCGTGCCCTAGTGGACGCTAGGTCTAAGAGCGCCTCAAAGAATTGTCACGGTCTGCGTGCTGTCTGCGTCTAAAATGTACGTTTAGTCGTGCGATGCACGCACGTGCAACGTACGATTTTGGTGGACGCAACCACGACGCAGACTGTACGCAGCAAAGAATTGATCGGACAATTCTTTATGCGCTCTTACAACCCGCCGTGCGTCTTTATAAATCGTGCGATTTTGCAGCGTTTTAAAACGTACGATTTAAAAAGACGCACGACGGGTTGTAAGAGAGGCTTTAATTTCTTGAAATGTTTTGTTTGAGTTGATATCATATTTCCAATCATTGCGTTCATTCACGCAACATGCGCCAACTTGAATAAAGTTGATTGATGCCGATGCATTAGAAAACTCTTTTAAACTTTTCCCCAAAACTAGGTTTATAATTCGGCAAAATTAATAGCAATTGAAGAATTTCAAAATCCAGTTCAATACGAAGACACAAAAAACTTATTTTAAAATGGTTTATCGTGTAGAAACTATTCCTATACGAACCATGTTGCTTTCGCATTTTAAATGCACTCGAATTTAGTATCACTTTCCGAATGGAGCTAATCGATGACAGTCTATTTCAACAAATATCAAAACAAATCTGATATAAATTAGACTATAAAAGGCTCATTAGAAACACAAAATACGAAGTTATTCTAAGTCTAATTTGACAAGTAATAAAAAAACTGTCACATCTGACAAAGAATTATGATGTTTCTTAAGACAAGATTATCAGGAGAATTTGGAATAGTTCACATAACTTACAATAGTCTACACTGTCACTTTTCTTACATTAACCCTTTCCCAAACGACAAAATTTTAGGATGATCACTTCAAAAACTGCCACAAATGACAAAAAGGGTGTTATGAAAGATAGGATTTGTGTAAAATGTGGCACAGAAAATATTGAGACAAAAGGAGAAACAGCTGGTTATCAGCAGTTTCTTCTTTTGTTTCAATGTTTTCCTAAGCCTTTTCTATTATGGACGTCAAAATTAGGCCTTGTTTGGGAAAGGGCTAAGATATGATTACCAGGAGAATTTGGAAAAGTTCACATAACTTACAATAGTCTACACTGTCACTTTTCTTACATTAACCCTTTCCCAAACGACAAAATCTTAGGATGATCACTTCAAAAACTGCCGCAAATGACAAAATGGATGTTATTAAAGATAGGATTTGTGTAAGATATGGCACAGAAAATATTGAGACAAAAGGAGAAACTGCTGGTTATCAGCAGTTTCTTCTTTTGTTTCAATGTTTTCCTAAGCCTTTTCTATCATGGACGTCAAAATCAGGTATTGTTTGGGAAAGGGTTGATGTCGCATTTAGTACATCGTCGATGTTTAATATAAAACTCGTACATCGTTTTTGGGCAATTTTAAAGGGAAATAAAAAAGTTAAATACTTGAAATTCAGACATATTGTACACATTATAATGTGTTCAATTCTGACGAGTAAAAATATCCCAAAACCTGCAGGAATTGTCATAATTGGACGTACTGGAAGTTTGTATAGTTTTGAAAATAGCAAAAATTGACATAAGAGGTTTTGCATTTACACTGACGACATATATATACTGGCCAAAAGTCCTAATCGGCCACTTTAAAAATGATGATAACTTTCTTAATAATTATAACATTTTAATGAAATTTGATATGTGAATTTTTAAGCATAATGTACCTGGATTTCCATGATGATTTACCAATAATTATCAAATTTGGATGCGCAATGAAGGAAAAGCTCAAAAAGCTCTAAATCTTAATAGAGCTCGAGATATTACTTTTTCAACAATTTAAGATACACAAATCGTTAGCTGCAACCCAGACCAAGTAAAAAATTGGAAAACATTGTCAATTTTGTGTGATTTTTGACTACAGCAGAAGCAGACAGAATAGGAGGCAGGGTAAAATGGTGTTCAAATTCAACCGGCAAAACATTTTATCAAGCGAATATGCTCAAATATGGTCTGGTGTGGAAAAATGATGCAACAAACCGATTTTTTTACACATAACCTTCATTTTGTAGTTCACCGGGAATCATCGGAAAGGAAGCATAAGGACTGAAAAGATGTTACAGCCGTCACTTTGCTGACAAGCCTTTCCAACTATGAACATAAATATCTTTTTCTTGAACGAGTAAATATAAACGTCATTTACCTCAGCGTATATGGCTATTTTCCCAGAAACAAGTCAGAGAATTAATGGATGTTAAGACGTCACTGTCATTTATGAACGACATGGTGTCTTTGTTTCATGATGATTGCTAACACAGGGGTGCTTCCGTCTACATACATCATTGACAAATATTGACGGAGTTGTAAAGCACAAACGAAATAAAAACAAACGCACTTCCTGAATTATATGGTGGAAGAAAGGAGACGTGACACGGCTTTTCAGTGTTCACGGTTTTGTTTGTTTTTTCATTACAACTTTAATATATTTTTATTATTATTATATTGTATAGCTAACGATAAATGACCTGGCAGAGTATCTCTAGCTAATTGATAGAGATGCGCTACCAGGTAATTTATCGCGTTCTATACACGCACGATACAAATGAAGATCAGTTTCTGAAGTTGTTCGAGACCCGTGACTCAAGGATTGATTTGATTATTGAACCAACCCATATTATATTTCCACAACAAGACCTGGTTTTGACGTCCATATCAAGAAAAGACACGTGAAAACATTGAGACAAAAGAAGAAAATGCTGATGATCAGCATTTTCTTCATTTGCCTCAATGTTTTCTGAGTTATATTATTGCCAAATTTTACCTTTAGTAGCATCCATTTTGTCACTCACAGCAGTCACCATAAAATTTGTTATTTGGGAAAGGCTTTCGTTTTACAGCGGCAATAGGTGCTTTATCAATGTAGAAATGAGCCGGGATCTGGAAAAACGTCCCTTATAGCATTTTTAATAATTTAGAATGAAGATCCGCCTGTTGTCAAATGCACACCAATATGCATCCATGTCGCCCTCTTTTAGTTACTAAAGGTCACAAAGAAGCTACTAGAGAACAACATGGATCCTGATCAGAATGTGCGTATGTACAGGCTGATCTGGATCTATGTTGGGCTCAAAAGCCTCAAGGGACGTTTTTCCAGATCCTGGCTCAAATTTATTTGGTGCTTTAAAGTCACACAATAACACAGATACATTACCAATTACTAGGAATTGCCATAATATATGCGCTATGTTATCTTATATTTTGCCGCAGTTTATAAGGAATAATGATCGTCGGTAGGCATATTTCTTTTGGGAATTCCTTAAAGAATTAACCCATTACCAAACGACCAAATTTTAGGGTGATCCACTTCAAAAACTGCCACAAATGACAAAATGGGAGGTATTAAAGATAGAATTTTTGTAAAATATGACATAGAAAATATTGAGACAAAAGGAGAAACTGCTGGTTATCAGCAGTTTCTTCTTTTGTTTCAATGTTTTCCCAGGCATATTCTATTCGGGACGTCAAAACCAGGTCTTGTTTAGGAAAGGGATAATTATTATACTTGTGATGTCTTATGTTATAGGCTCGTGCATCTATAAGTAATAATTGTATATATAGTCCATTCGAAATTTTCGGAACCTTGCAATGTCGAGTACAATGAAGTTTTATTTTTTCATTGCGTTGTATAGGTGCTCTAGAGCAGATCTAGCTTTGTTGCCAGAATGGCAACCTTGGGGAACTCCCACAATCCGCAAAAATCCAAGATGGCCGCCAAACGCAACTGGAAAAATCAACTTTCTGTAAAATTGTCCTAAAATGACGCAAAAAATGTGCTTTTAGGGGTTGTCTGGCATGCCAAACACGAATCCGGTGTTAGATTTTAAATTGCGACTTTCAAAATTTGCTAGAACCGAAATGGCTGCCAAAAGCCATCTTGAAATATCAACTTTTCGTCTAATTGTCAAATAAGGACGCAGAAAACTCTCATTTAGATGTTGTTGGGTATGATGAATCCGAATCTAATAATAGATTCAACATTTGAATGCTCAAAATGAACAGAAAAAAGAGATGGCTGCCAGACGTCTTCTTGAAAATTATGTCTATATATATATATATATGTTGTGCCGATTTTAAGATTCTTCCTAAATTCGAAATTGGGCATGCCCAATTTCGAAATTGGGCACGGAACTTTGCCCAATTTCGAAATTGGCCATCCATTTTCGAAATTATGATCCAGTAAGTTCCGTGTGTCATGCAGAACTATTTCTGTCGATCTTTTTCGACGATTTATTGATAATTGAATCATACAACGCCCGAAATGTTAATATTATTTACGGTTTACTGCGAAACTGTCATGCAGAAATATTTCTGTCGATTTATTCTTGTTTTTTTCCTCACCGATTTATTAGTAATGAATCGAACAACGACATAATGATTATTTTACGGTTTACTTAGATTTTTGATACTTCCTACGTACTCGTTGCTGCCGCGGATCCAGGATGTCTGTGATGGGGTTCGAATTTACAAATGGAGAGGTTCGTTTTCCCAAGTATTACACAATTTTGACCAAATTTCTGCATTGAAATGAAATACTCAGGCTGCGGAGAAAGTGGCAGATCCAGAGGGGGGTGTGGGAGTCAAACGAACCTCCTCTGAATCCTAATTATTTCAATTTCATGTAAAAATCCAGTCAGAATTTTGTAATAATAAGAGAACGAACCACCTATTTGTAATTTCGAACCCCCTTACAAAGTCTGGATTCGCCGCTGAGAGGGGTTTCCTTTGAACCTCGAAAACTCCCCTACCCATTGGATACGCCGCTGCATTGCGGCAGCACGAAACTCCCAAATCTACCCAAATCTACCCAAATCTTACCCAAATCTACCCAAATCTACCCAAATCTACCCCAAATCTACCTAAATCTACCCAAATCTTACCCAAATCTACCCAAATCTAATGAGACTATTTCGAACATATTCCCGAAATTTATATGATCATATGTTCTGTCTTTGTGGAAATTATTTTTTGTGGAATTAGATCTAGATCTATTGTATAGATAGGAGACTAGGCTCCCCAACTAGCACCTTAACGGTGCTCTGTGTTATCAGTCCAACATATCAGTCGGTTTCAGTCAAATGGAGCCTAGTCCAGGGACTATGTAGTACTAGAATTGTCCTGAGCAAATTAAGAATTCTTATATAACGAAGACAATATTGAGGCAAAATATGAAAATGCCGGTTATCAGCATTTTGGTCTCTTGCCTCAGAGTTTGTCTTTGTTTTGTTGTTATTGTTTTCTGTAAGGCACATAAAACTGGGTTCATTTGGGGAAAAGGTTAAATTATTCTGACAATCATATCGGATTAACTGTTGTAACGATGATATCACAAACTTCTCAACCTGGATTAGATCGAGTAATTTGTCACAGCTTTTATAATTTACACCAATACGTGGACCCAAGGTTGTGCTTCCCTCGAACTTGAGAATTTGTGTTTTTCTTGCGCCAAGGCAGTCGGCCACCCAGAAAACACAGGGAAAAATCAGGATCCGTGCATGACGCATAATAGATCTGGGGCCACAATACGGAAATATGTCCTTAACACTCTGACCTGTCACGCTTAAAGAGACCTTAGCGAATATCTAAAAATCAAAATGTTGAGAAACTGATCACGTTTTGCTTTAACACCGACGATATTATTGTTAAGAAACATTTGTTTTCTTTTTTTTCTTTAACTAAAAACTGGAATATATCGAACAGTTTGCTTGATTTGGGTAAGATATGGGTAGATTTGGGTAGATTTGGGTTAGATTTGGGTAGATTTGGGTAGATTTGGGTAAGATTTGGGTAGATTTGGGTAGATTTGGGAATTTCGTGCCGCCCCTGCATTGTAAACGTGTACACCAGAATGTAAAAACTTCATCTGCGGGTCCCAGTCGATATCAAAATCCAGTCTATTTTAAAACGAAAGTACAGTGCCATTCAAGGATAAACGAAACCTGTCACATGGTGTATAGATATTTATCCACATGCGAGAAAGAAATACGGCAACCTTTTATCTGAATTTTCCGATAGAATTAGGTCACAGGATAAAATTAATGATGTCATTATGACGTTGCGAGGTCGTACTGTAAGCGGAATCATGCATACTTATTAAAATGATTATAATAGTAGATCTATAAGATCCATTTCTCGCTCTGATTTTATTATCATTACTGTTCCAATGCATTTAAGCCGGGCATTAAATCAACAATTTACCAATCATTTATCTCTCATAAATCATATTTAATTTCAAATATGATAGATCTATACACTTTTGGGGTATTTTTTATCAATTTAAAAAGTGGGCCTTTTTTGAACTGGGCCTTTTTGGTCATTTACACTAGAACTAGGCATTTCTGGTTTCAGGGGATCTATTAGTTTGTCTAGGTTGGTCCCTTGTTCTGACCAGCACGGTGGGAAGTATCGGCTTGTTCGGCTAGGTCAGTCGCTAGTTCTGGCCAGCACGGTGGGAAGGATCTGCTTGTTCGGATGGGTCTGTCGCTTGTTCTGGCCAGCACGGTGGGAAGGATCTGCTTGTTCGGGTTTGAGTTTATTGGGGTTTTACGCCGTTTTCAACTACCAAGGTCATATCGCGGCGGCTGGAGCACCTACCCATGGATTCCTGTTATTTCTCAAACCAGTACTACCACAACACCCTTACCGAGCCTCCAGCTGCTCGCCCACTTAGGTTAACGATTTCAAACCCATTGGTGGGTGACAATTTTGTCAGAAAGGGTATTAGCCGCGGCCGGGTATCGAACCCGGGACCTCTCGAATGAGGGTCAGATGCGCTACCAACTGCGCTAAGGCCGCGGCCGTCCCTGCTTGTTCGGATAGGTCAGTCGATAGTTCTGGCCAGCATGGTGGGAAGTACTGGCTTGTTCGGCTAGGTCAGTCGCTAGTTCTGGCCAGCATGGTGGGAAGTATCAGCTTGTTTGGATGGGTCGGTCGCTTGTTCTGGCCAGCATGGTGGGAAGTATCGGCTTGTTCGACTAGGTCAGTCGCTAGTTATGGCCAGCATGGTGGGAAGGATCTGCTTGTTCGGATGGGTCAGTCGATAGTTCTGGCCAGCACGGTGGGAAGTATCGGCTTGTTTGGATGGGTCGGTTGCTAGTTCTGTCCAGCACGGTGGAAAGGATCGGCTTGTTTGGCTGGGTTGGTCGCTTGTTCTGGCCAGCATGGTAGGAATGATCAGCTTGTTTGACTGGGTCGGTCGCTAGTTCTGGCCAGCACGGTGGGAAGGATTGGCTTGTTTGACTGGGTCGAATGCTAGTTCTGGCCAGCATGGTGGGAAGAATCGGCTTGTTCACCTGGGTCGGTTGCTAGTTCTGGCCAGCACGGTGGGAAGTATCGGCTTGTTTGGCTAGGTCAGTCGCTAGTTCTGGCCAGCACGGTGGGAAGGATCTGCTTGTTCGGCTAGGTCAGTCGCTAGTTCTGGCCAGCACGGTGGGAAGTATCAGCTTGTTTGGATGGGTCAGTCGCTTGTATTGGCCAGCACGATGGGAAGTAGCAGCTTGTTCAGCTAGGTCAGTCGCTAGTTCTGGCCAGCACGGTGGGAAGGATCTGCTTGTTCGGATGGGTCGGTCGCTAGTTCTGGCCAGCACGATGGGAAGTATTGGCTTGTTCGGCTAGGTCAGTTGCTAGTTCTGGCCAGCACGGTGGGAAGGATCTGCTTGTTCAGATGGGTCGGTTGCTTGTTCTGGCCAGCACGGTGGGAAGTATTGGCTTGTTCGGCTAGGTCAGTCGCTAGTTCTGGCCAGCACGGTGGGAAGGATCTGCTTGTTCGGATGGGTCGGTCGCTTGTTCTGGCCAGCACGGTGGGAAGTATTGGCTTGTTCGGCTAGGTCAGTCGCTAGTTCTGGCCAGCACGGTGGGAAGTATTAGCTTGTTTGGATAGGTCAGTAGCTTGTATTGGCCAGCACGGTGGGCAGTAGCGGCTTGTTCAGCTAGGTCAGTCGCTAGTTCTGGCCAGCACGGTGGGAAGGATCTGCTTGTTCGGATGGGTCGGTCGCTAGTTCTGGCCAGCACGGTGGGAAGTATCGGCTTGTTTGGCTAGGTCAGTCGCTAGTTCTGGCTAGCACGGTGGGAAGGATCTGCTTGTTCGGATGGGTCGGTTGCTTGTTCTGGCCAGCACGGTGGGAAGTATCGGCTTGTTCGGCTAGGTCAGTCGCTAGTTCTGGCCAGCACGGTGGGAAGGATCTGCGTGTTCGGATGGGTCGGTCGCTTGTTCTGGCCAGCACGGTGGGAAGTATCGGCTTGTTCAGCTAGGTCAGTTGCAAGTTCTGGCCAGCACGGTGGGAAGGATCTGCTTGTTTGGATGGGTCTGTCGCTTGTTCTGGCCAGCACGGTGGGAAGTATCAGCTTGTTCGGCTAAGTCAGTCGCTAGTTCTGGCCAGCACGGTGGGAAGGATCTGCTTGTTCGGATGGGTCGGTCGCTAGTTCTGGCCAGCACGGTGGGAAGTATCGGCTTGTTCGGCTAGGTCAGTCGCTAGTTCTGGCCAGCACGGTGGGAAGGATCAGCTTGTTTGGATGGGTTGGTCGCTTGTTCTGGCCAGCACTGTGGGAAGTATCGGCTTGTTCGGCTGAGTTGGTCACTAGTTCTGGCCAGCAGGGTCGGAAGGAAAGGTTTGCTCGGCTGGTTTGGTCGCTTGTTCTGGCCAGCATGGTGGGAAGGATCGGCTTGTTCGGCTGGGTCGGTCACTAGTTCTGGCTAGCATAGTAGAGAGGATCGGCTTGTTCGGCTGTTTTGACAGTTTGGCCTCTACAGCTTATGCAGGGAAAAATGCAGGGAAAAATGCTGAATATGGTATTTTTCACAGAAAGGGATTCTCCTGTTTAAATGGTTTTACAATCAGCTCACTATTTTGAGCTAGTTATCTTCAATGTCTAAACGAAATTAGAACATATCAAATTAATTAACATAAGTATATGGTAGATCACATATATTTAGCAGATGAAAAGCTTCATAATAAATCTTGTTTGCTTTAAAAGAACCATTTCTGAAATGTCGATATTTAACTTTAAGTAAGTGAAACCATTTTAATTTCGGTGGTTAGAAAGCCCAAAGCAATGGATCTAATTCAGGCTCCGAAAAAATATGGAACTGCAACTTTTTGAATAAATAAATGAAATCGAGTGTAGATATGATTTTTATGGCAATATTATCTATAAATTGGATGTCCTGCTGAACGTGTAAACGAATTGATAAAAGCAGACATATAAT
The DNA here is from genome assembly GCA_963680895.1 of Fragum sueziense. Taxonomy (NCBI): domain Eukaryota; kingdom Metazoa; phylum Mollusca; class Bivalvia; order Cardiida; family Cardiidae; genus Fragum; species Fragum sueziense. The sequence continues at coordinate 24,964,132 of OY804606.1, read as the reverse complement.
ATAATGTTTATCTATGTCTCTGATAAAAGATAAGGTGCGAATTGCTTAGGGTACGAATCAACTTCCGCGCAACCGGAAGAAGAATGTTCCGTATGTTCTGTTCGGTACGGAACTTAAGCTGTTCCGTACCGAACTTTTATTGGACTAAAAACGGCTTAAAATGATTTTGTAAGTGCTAACTGTGATACTTCCCTAAAAACGGATATTTTGAAGATGAGTTCTGCACAGAAAATGGCCCGATATACCATAAACTAATTATAGATAAGCTATTTCGCCGAGTTTCAAAATTAGGCAAATGAGTTCTGCAGGTATTTGCCGAATTTCGAAAATAGGCAAAAACGAAAATCGGCACAATATATATACATAAATTCATATTTGAAATATATTTTATGACAATCCATCTTAAGCAGGCAATAAAGGGCATGTTTCGTAAACGTTATACAACTCATTTCTTTATATATTCATTTAGCATTTGGATCCGCCTATTGTATATATAGATATCTGATATGGCCACCAGACGCCATATTTAACATTTTTGATTAAATACTTGAGTACCTATAAAAACTATTGCCTAGAACTGGATTTCTGATATTTATACTCTTATTTCTCTTACAGACACTAGTTTCATGTGGATGTTATTTTCTAAGAACATAGAAATTACACATGAATAAAAGCAACGGTTGCCATCTTGAAAGAAAGAACTGTAAGACAACACATATGTGTACTGAACAAATTGCTTGATATTTTGCTATTTTGTCAACATCGACAAAATTTCCAATATACCTATATTCATTATAACCTCTTCAATTAGAAGAATCTAAGAAAAACGGATTTCCTGATAATTTTGTTGTATATTGTTAATAGTCAACTTTGCTTGTAGATGGTTTAGATCATCTTAAGCCAGAGTCAACACAATTTTGCATTTTGTAGAAATTGGTGAATCCCTTTCATGTTAACATTCCCATTCATACTCGAATAACCCCATATCTTCATCAGCGTCTGCCCCATCTTCATTATCTTGCTCATAAGGATCACTATCTCCATCCAAATTGACATGCGTGTCATCATTTTCTTCTATGTTATTGTCTTGAATGGTGCTTTCTTTTGTAAATGGATTCAAGCAGTCTTCCCCACCGCAGCAATTACAAAATGTCGTGCAGGAAAGGTGTTGCTTACGACAACCACATGTCAGAGTGGAGCACTTCTTTCCAGATGCTTTGCATTGACATCGAATGACGTCAAGTAATTCAGGTGGAGCTGGGTCGTTTTTAGCCAAAGTAGGAACAGGTATTTCATCTCTAAAGTACCACCCAAAGCGAGTCAGATCTGATGTTTCATCAGGCGGACCCTCGCAGTCTGCTGCTTTCCACAGCATTACTTGAAGATGAGCCCGGCGTAAATGCTGTAAGAAATTGTCACCCGTTGGAGGCAGAGTCATCACTTTAGGGTTTTTCTTCTTTTTTGTAAAAAGTTTGAAGCGAGCAGATTCTAGTGATATCCCTGGTGGTTGACCATACAATGCAAGGAAGTATGGTTTAGCTGCGTTAATGAGCTCTTCATGAGTAGCAGCAACCTCACCTATGTTTGCTAGTTGAGAGAAATCACCAGAGACCATAGTATTCAGTGCAGAGACCTTGCCTTTACCATATGGATAAGAAGTGGTATCACAACCACTGAGAGCGTGCATCTCTAAAAGTTGCAGGCATTTTGGCCCAAGGTCAGCACAGGTGGCATTAATATCAAGAACAGTTCCATCCCAACGTTCCATCTGTACTTTGCATTGTAAATCAGCCCGGAACAACCAATACACCAGTAAAATGAAGACGTCTGTGTCGTCACAAAGCACACGTATGACCTTCTGACCGCATTTGGCTGATGCAAGTACAAACGAAACCATCGTTATATCAGCCTCATCATGACGAAATACACTATCATGGTCTGTCTCCATAATGGTATTTTCACCTAGGTCAAATGTTGCCATGACACTAGCAAGTTTCTGTTTGTTTGTTTTGCTTTTCAGTATTGCATCTCTTTTAGGCAAATTGCTTGTAATTGCTAGGTCATATCTATCTATCTAGGTATTCTGCTGCTCACCCTCACGGGTAACTTCGAGCAGTTGCGCGTCTGTGTCTGGTTAAAAGAGTGAGAAAGATAAGAGCTAAAAGACGATGATGATGAATGACAATGAATTGGTTAAAAGAATCAGTGAAAAGATAAAATGATAAAAACACACAGCGGCAGTGCTCAAGGGTTTTGGTGAGAAATTGTGCTGACAGAGGACCTGAAATGGTTCAGGTCCCCTGTCAGTACAACATCTGGTGGCAGAGCGTTCCATTGAACTATGGTAATCGGGAAAAAGGAGTATTTGTAAAAGTCTACTCTGGTGTGGATCTGTCGATAGCTGTCAGGGTGGCTGCATCTGGATGTGCGAGGATTTTTCTGAATATAGGAGGGTAGGGGGACAGCGACTAGGCCGTGAACTATTTTATAGTACATACAAAGGCGGGAATGAGATCTTCGCTGTTCCAATGATTGCCAACCTAATCTGTCCAGCATGGATGTGACACTTGAGTGTCTGGAATAATCACCCAAGGCCCAACGTGCAGCACGACGTTGCACATTCTCTACTTTATTGATGTTGGACCTTGTGTGAGGATCCCAGACACTGCCTGCATACTCTAACTGCGGTCGGACCAGGGTCTTGTATGCGCACTCTCTGATCTCATATTCACCCACAACTTCTCCAGCTCGCCTAAGCCGCTCATGATCTTTGGCAGAGATTCCTTTGTATTTATCAAAGACAACAATTTTCTTGCACGAATCTTGATAATTCTTCAATTGGTCTTCGATGGAAGCAACCAGATCTGAAGGATAACCACCATGCGGCCAGACCATATGATAGAAGAGTTGCGACACATCTACTATAACTGTATCTGGTGCCGTTGGATTAATTTCAACCACAGCTAAACGTTTGACCAAACTAGATTTGTTGCCCTTGCGAAGACACCCCTGACCATCAATAAGAGAAGGGGGAACTGAACATAACTCATATGCAAACAGTGGACCCAACTCTATTTCTCTTTGTTGGCCTATCATCAGCAGTCTGAGAAAAAATGTTTCAAGGTCGACTTCAAGTTTTGGTTTTGTACCCCTAGTGTTCCCAGTTACCATAGTCTTGATTGGACTACTTATGGTATTATAGAATCCGTCTGGAAGAGATGTGATAAAATCTCTCTCAAGTTTTTCTCCAATCAAAATAGAGTCAGCAACATTTATATCTGATGCTGCTATCTGACCTGAAACAGGATTGTACAGGTAGGGGCGACTGTCGTCTAATGGGTGAGGGTATTTAAAAAACTCAAAAATAATGAGATTACGATCATTCGAATCTAGAATTCGACGGTGTCTTATTTCTTCCTTGCGTTGTTTTTGTGGCAAATCAGTTTGGGGAACGTCAGAGTAGATACTATCCAATCGATCAGAAACTGAACAGGTCACTGGAAATGCATTTATCCATTCACTGACTAACTCGGCAGACAGTGTCATGCCTTTTAGAGCACCTTTGCCAATTCTAATGGCAGTTTGCTCACCAAACTGATCTGCCGATACAGCATTCCAGTAACCGTCATGGTGCCGACAGACAAGCTCGACCATATCTTCCTTATTGGCTCGCATTTCAAGCAGATACTGGGTTATGTACCGTGCATATTGCACATGGCCAGCAACAAAGAAATACTTCAACATCCGCTTCAGGGTTAGCCAAGACAAGTGAATATCGCCTTCCCTTTCAGCACGCCCAAACTGGTGTAATAATAAAGTTGGTATAAGAAAATTATCTACCCAGTGCCGCCCTGTAGGATGCATTCGAGATGTTTCCAGATATAGCTCAATTTCATCAAAGTTCTTTTGACCAGAGGACAACAGCTGATGTAATAGAGCAACAGCTACACTACGAAATGCACGCATAACCTTTACCCAGGATTTTCCATTCAAGATACCTGCAAGTCCCCCATAGGCTTTACCAATATAGGACTCTAAACCAGACCCTTTCATTAGGGTTCCAATGCAACCAATGAATGATTGTATAACATGCATTCCACCTGGATGAACCACTACATTTTTGAATAGTTCTGGTTGATTCCAACATACTGTTTTGGTCACTGCAAATAACTGCATATCCATGCATAGATGAACCTTTTCCATCCCAATATCAGCAAGTGACTTTTGCATATATGTCAGAGTGGTCAAAATGGTATCAGGGTGAGAAGGCGGGGCATCAATTAAGGGGCCAAACACATACATATTTGCTGGATAAAGTACCCCATTTATCCGAGACAATTCATTATTAAAGCCATTCCACTCCATGGGGTTGTCTTGGTATAAACTGTTCAACCACTTAACATCATTTTCTTGGGCAAGCGATAAACTGGCTTTCTGGGCACAAATTTCCTCATATGGAAAAGCCTTTATCTCAACTTTTGGAGGAATCACCTTTTTTGGACCTGTGTAGTGCATAAGTTGAATGGGTTTTGATTTTACCACAGAATTGAATTGTTTTGTCATGAGTCTTGGAATCGTTAAAGTACACATTTCATTCATTTTTTTTCATGGTGTGATTATTCCAGCAGTATGAACTTGAAATTCTGTGGCCATTGCATGGGTTTCACGTCTACCGTTTGGAGTTGCAACTGACAAATCAAAATTATCATACCATCCAAAAACGAGTCCTACATTCTGAGTTAAACCCATCATCTGATGAAGAGTAGAAGCATTGTCAGTCATATACTTTGCTGCAGACTTACGGAAACGCAGAACTTCATCATAAGAGACGCAATTGCCCTGCTCATTTAGAAGCTTGATCAAATCACTGCTACCATATTTGTGATGTAACTTGACACCTAAACCAAGGGTTGATTGGTTTGCGACATGTGTTATCCCGAATTGTATTGACTGTGACATACTTAAGGACGCCTTCGATATCTTTCCCTCGGAAATTAACTTCGAAATAAACCTAAGAAGTGTTGGACTGGTATTTTCTTTGGTTTTACTATGGGTGAAATCCCCAAGATTATAATGAAAATTATTGTATGAAATTTCACGTGCTTCAGAAGTGATCCTTCTCACTAACATATCTTCAACTTCGTCATCAGTATTATCCAATTTACAAAGATTGAAAATTTTGCCAACAAACTCCCTGAACCCTACAATTGAAGCACACCCATGGACATTTAGTACAACCACATCATCACCAAGAAATGTTATCAGTTTATTAAACATTTGCCTACGTGTCAAACATCCACCAAAAGTAATATACTTCTCATGAAGTTCAATAGATGTCCAAGTGCAATTCTCTCTGTTGGAAAACATTTCATCAATTAGTTGTTGCAAGGCACTATCGTCAATGAAAGGCGTTTGTACTGAATATACTGGGTCTTTTCTGAAGTCATTAAAACATTTCAGGTGATACTGGGCCTCTGCTGCTGCCAAATCATGTGTACCATGGCAACGTAGAGCCACTTCTCTGCTCCAAGAGTCGTTGCGATCCGAACAGAGCTTTAAAACAGTATCCTTAAATGGAATAGAGGTCTTTATACCTATGCGTTCGCATTGTATTACCCTGTTCCAACGTTCAGGATGCATTGCGTTTGGTGGTTCACAAACCCCGGGACAAAAGAGACAATTTGACCTAAAATCAAAATCTACAACTTGAGATCTTCTCATTCGTGCAGCTGGAGCACCATCGCTTTCTGATATACACTCTCTCTTTTTCTTACCTAAAAACCTTCTGATGTGCTCTTTAGATGTATAACTACAGTAACAACTTCTATGCAGTTCTAGTGATGCTTGATCCCCTTGTGAGTCCAGGACTGATTGAAAAGAAGAGAGTGTATTTTCATCCTGCCTTTGAGAAGCACACTCAATTACCTTAAGAAGACCTTGTTTTTTGTATACCTGAACGAAACCAGAACTGCTACAGGATGGCAACAAGCATTTCTTTGCAGAAGTAGCCATTTAAAAGCCGTTCTTTTGATGCTCAGATTCGAATCTTTGGAACGTCTGCAAACTGAATGAAATTCAGAAATCTATACTACTAACGTATTCAAATCTTGCTTAAATCATAGACGGTATCAACTTCTAAAGTATCAATAATTTGATAAAGAAACCATAAACCTGAAAACTAATCGTTACATTCTACAAAACAAGAAATACAAAACACGCTTTAACACATGAACAAATGTTGATCGAACAGAAAACCGTGCAAAAATGATTATCTTTTCAAACTTCAAAAACTTGTTTACAGTCAAACAAAGTCAAACTGTAAACCTACAAAATCACAAAATACTGCAATAAATCAAATAACAAAACTGGATCAAAATGGTTATTTTGTCTGGATTACTTAATCTCAAATTACAAAGTACAAAATGATTGATAAAAGAATGAAAACTGATTTTAAAATGGTATTTTATCTCAACAATAAGTTTAAATTCAGTTTTGGAAAAGTATATTGTTAAATTGTCTCAAAGTCGTTTGTTTCCAAATAGAGAAGAAACATGCAACTGACTGGTGAATAAATTTCACAAACTGCACGTGCACTGCAAGCGTTAATAACATGGGATGACCTTATTATTATGGTGTGATATGCTTCTGTGTAGTACTTAAGATAAAATCGTCATTTTTTCCTTGTATAAATATCAATCATGAGCACGTTTTCGTATATGCATGAATGATTGGCTGTGTGATGTACACCAATTGCGTAAAATAAGAAATATGGCATAGTTATAGTATATTTGCAAAAGGATCTGGAAGATATCTTTTGGATATATTAAGAAAATTTGTTTTATCTATATCAAATGCAAGAAATAAACGCGAAAAGTGTGCTATATGATGATATGTAACTGGTTTGAAGCCGATATAAACTTATATTTGAGTTGACTGATAACCAATTGGTCTAGCATTTCCAGATTTTATTGCCTTTGGCAGCCATCATGTATTTAGGACTCTTAGCCAATCCAACTTCGTAAGGGAATAGAAACATAAAGATTGATTTTGGCATTTCTGCACGCCCGAAAAAGCACAAAAAAGAGAAAAATTAACAATGGAAAACTCTAAAATTTAGATTTTCAAGATGGCGTCTGGCAGCCATTTCGGTTTCAACAAACTTGGGAAGTCGTAATGTGAAAATGGACTCCAGATTCGGGTTTGGCATGCCAGAAAACCCCTAGAAGCACATTTTTTGCGTCATTTTAGGACAATTTTACAGAAAGTTGATTTTTCCAGTTGCGTTTGGCGGCCGTCTTGGATTTTTGCGGATTGTGGGAGTTCCCCAAGGTTGCCATTCTGGCAACAAAGCTAGATCTGCTCTAGAACACCTATACAACACAATGAAAAAATAAAACTTCATTGTACTCGACATTGCAAGGTTGTCATATAGGACATATAGCAGCGTCGAATGGACTAATATACTGGCCAAAAGTCCTAACCGGCCACTTTTAAAATGACGATAACTTTCTTAAAAGTTAATATATTTTAATGAAATTTCATGTATGAATTTTTAAGCATATTGAATGTAAATTTCCATGATGTTTTAGCAATAATTATAAAAATCGAATATGTAATAAAGGAAAAGCTCAAAAAGCTCTAAATCTTAATAGAGCTCGAGAAATCACATTTTCGACATTTCAAAGTCAACAAATCGTTAGCTGCAACCCAGACCAAGATAAAAATTGGAAAACATTGATAATTGTGTGAAACCTACGACTACCGAAGAAACAGAAAAAATAGGAGGTACGGTAAAATGGTGTTGAAATTCAACCGGCGAAACATTTTATCTGGCGAATATGCTCAAATATGGTCTTGTATGAAAAACGATGCAACAAACTGGTTTTTTACGCATAACCTACACTTTGTAGCTCGCCGGGAATCATCAGTCTATATTTAAAGCATTTTCGAAGAAAAACGTGTTTTAGGTGTTGTTCTTAAGAATCGTTTTTCTGCATACATAAGCTCTTTCATTTTCTTCTATGGCCATATGCCGCGCACAATTGTCAACATTTTTTAATTTTTTTCTTAGTCTATATTGCAGCTAACGATCCATGAGACCAAAATCACTAAATGGACAATATTTCGAGCTCTGTGTGAAATTAGAGCTTTTTGAGCTTTTCTCGCGTTGTGCTTTAAATTCGATACAACAACGGTAAATTTTCGTCAAAATCATCTGGAAAGTTGCTTAAAAATTCACATAGCAAATTTCATGAAAATCTAATCACCACAGAAAAAAAATCGTTGTTTTAAAAGTGGCCGGTTAGAAGTTTTGACTAGTATAGTTATATTATTTCATAGGTTTTTATCTCAAGCCCTTTAAAAAATTAGTATCTTCTTCTCTTCTGTTTAAATAGACATCAGATTTCCAGTTCATTTTTTAAAGTATGTCTTGATGTCAAGATTGGTTATTCTAATGCGTATAAATGTTGCTGATAAACAAAAAATACGCCTTTAAAGTTGAGACAAAAACGAGAAAATTCCATATAAATCTAAAACTTCAGCATATTATACACCAATTTGTTTAATTTTAACACAATCATAACATGATAATATTATATATTTATAAGGTTGGGAAAACATTGACGCCAAAAATGCTGATAATCTGAATTTTCCCCTTTTATTTTTATTTTGTGCTACCTATCAATTTACCTTTACCTTAATTATCATCCAATTTGTCGTCTGAAGATTTCAAATTGGATGGCCTTGAATGCTTTTCGGTTTAATATTGGTGCAAAGTGTTTACAATGTTATTCTACACAAGATTTCAGACTTGACTTTGTCTTCCCATACAGAGAGGAATTAAGGATACAATAAGACGAAAGAAGCAAATACTGATGATCAGTATTTTTCTTCTTGCCTCAACATTTGCCGTGTCACATTGACCACATCTTTTACGAGATATGTCAGGGGGTAAAGACATTCTAAAATTATAATTTCAAATCCAAACCCTCTGTTGTGGACACTCATTTGAATTGTCCCAAAATATTGGGGTTGATTAACAATGATAATTTTTATGATAAATTTTAAATGTCTTCACTCTGTTTCATCTGATGCTCTGGCCGATGTCCCATTACGATGTGAAGTTTCATACTACCATTTATATCGTCGCTTTTCTTCGAAACATCGAAACTGTATCTTCTTTTAAGCTGTAGTTTCTGGGTTTTCATTGAAAAGCAGAGATATTGTGAAACAGAACGTGTATTTGCATACTGTACATAAATATACTTGCAGAATAGAATAATTCCCTCGTTAAAACTGACATTCTGTTTCCAGTGCATATGGCAAGATAAATGAGAATAGCGAACAGTTTTCGCGCGCTCGTGTGCTAAAAATAGATTTCTGATGGGAATACCCCCAACAACGTTTGCCGGGTACCAGTCTAATATTTTGTTTATCGGTCATGAATCGGACATTTTTTTCGTAACAATGTTAGCATAGAATTATTATTTTCAAGCGAGATATTAGTCGATCATAGATAATGCAGGCGGGAACTAAAACTACGAAACATTGCGCATATGCAACATGCAACATTGCTTCCAGATACAGAGACAGACAAGAAATGACAAACGTTTTTTCTTGAGATTCCTCAACAGCTTAACCAGAAGAACATCGAAAAGTCTGAAAGTAAAGTAGCTATGATCATGAATCTTCTCGGGTAGATAGATTTCACCAAGGAGAAGTGCAACGTACAAGGAGCATAACTCTACCTTGCTTATTTTGTGGGTAATTGCCCCGGCTTTGTTATAGTGAAAGCCTGCGGGGATATCAAATCACATTCAGCGACAGATTCTAGCTTTTTTTCTATATTAACCCTTTCCCAAACAAGACCGGTTTTGACGCCCCCAACAGAAAATTCTTGCGAAAACATTGAGGCAAAAGAAGAAAATTATGATCGACCAAATTGAAAAGGCCTGAACAGCAGACAAAATCGATGTGAATAACTTCTTTGGATATTGATGATCATTCTTCCATTGCCTCAATATTTTCTCTGGGATAAAACACTAAAAGTATTCATATCCGTTTTGTCATCATCACTTTTTTTCAATTTGGCCCAACATGACATTTTGTCGTTTTGGAAAGGGTAAGCGAGTACGCACGAGCGGCACGACGAAGCTAAGACAGGACAGTATGTGTAAACATTACTTGTCAACTGCTTATTTCATAGTTACCGATCTTAAAAAGTACACGACAGTGCAGCAACCTTCTCAGCTGTGAATAAGAATGTTTCTCAACAAATGATTACGGCCATCCAGCTCTTAGAATGTCATCTTCCGGCAAGTTGAACGAGGATAAACTTCGCGAGATTCACAGCCATATTTGTACGACAAGGGATTCCCAATCTATTTTTAGACCAGTGAGGCGTGACGATGACGTATTTGTTTGAAGAGAAAATCGAACGCTATTCAATTTTGCACGATATGGCGTCATACAAAAGTTTATAAACGAGTATGTGAGATTTTATAAGCGATTATCAGCTTATTAGTAACAATGTCAAAACACTGACAGCATTTAAACGTATTAGAACAACCAATCGTGTCATAAGTAATTTCTTTATATCCTGCAATGTTTTCTATCCAGAGGGATAAAATATGTGAAATCTCATTCACCGGAAATTGTCGTCTGAAACACATTTGAATTTGGACAATTCTAAAAATTGCCGTCTGGTAAAGGTAGATCTAGATCCATTTCCAACCAATTTCTCCTGCTGACGCCCGAAGACAAACAATTTTGGAAGACACTATTAATTATTACTACGCCAAACAATTCAGAAATTCTGTTTCCAACTTTAACCAACAATCGGGGCTATTCCCATTCGAAAAGCTGATTCAGACGAAAATGTGGATATTTATTTAGAAAAGATTTGAGTTTCAAATAACAAAGATAATAACTAGACAAAAGTAGCAAATACTGATTATCAGCATTAAATTTGCTCCTTTGTCTCAATGTTTTAACAATCTTTTTCTTTAATCCTACGTGTGTCAGTTCCGTCAGAAGGCGTCATTGTCTTGGGAAGGATCGCCCATTCCCACACGTTGACGCCTGTGACGCTACACGAAATAAAGGTTTTGGAAAACATCGTGGAAAATGAAGAAATTGCTTGTGACAAGCGATTTCTTCATTTCCCACAATAGTTTCTACCTTAAAAGACCAAACAATGTATACCTTCATTTACAATGATTGTCGTCTACAACATCTTTGAATTTGACCAGTATAAAGTTTTGTTGTCTGGTAATGGGTTAAGAGTAGTTAAATGTCGTCTGCAACATCTTTGAATTTGGACCATTGAAAAAAAATTCGTCTGAATTAATCTATTACAACACAATAATTCCTTTTGACTACCAAGATGATTGATTTGGAAAACATTGTGGGAAATGAAGAAATTGCTTTTGGAAAACATTTTGGAAAATGCAGAAAGTGCTTGTGACAAGCAATTTCTTCATTTCCCACAATGTTTTCTATCGCCCTAGAAATACAAATAAATGAAGAAATTCATTCATTTGATATTGTCGTCTGCATTATCTTTGAATTTGGACCAGTGTAAAGTTGTGTCGTCTGGTAATGGATTAACCCTTTCCCAAACGACAAAATGTTTAGGTGGTCCAATTTGAAAGCTGCTGCAGACGACAAAATGGATGTTGCTTATTGTAAGATTTTTTAATAAAATAGCACAGAAAATATTGAGGCAAAAGGAGAAAATGCTGATTATCAGCATTTTCTTCTTTTGTCTCAATGTTTTCCCAAGCAATTTCTATTAGAGGCGTCAAAAAGCAGGTCTTATTTGGGAAAGGGTTAAGAGTAGTAAAATGTCTTCTGTAGCATCTTTGAATTTGGACCAGTGGTGTAAATTTGTGTCGTCTGGTAATGGATTAGGAGTAGTTACGTGGCTAATCTCTGGCAGACAGAACGTCATGCGTACATATCACCGTGCTCAAAGCAAAAGATAATGTTACATCAACGAGTTGATACCATTAAGTAATAAATAAAATAAATGCTCGACCGATTTGTTTCGTTAAATGTCACTATGCCGAACTAAAATCTGTTTTCAAAATATGATCCAGTTGAATTTGAAACCCCAAATAGACAGGCAGGTATGTGGTGATTGGAATCATCATAATTATAAATTAGATATGAAAGATACGAAATGTTTTTTAGTTTATCAAAACACTTTCAAAGCTATGCCCTGCTTTAACATACATGTACTTGTTAAGATATGAAGAGGCTGGAGCCCCTAAAGCATCTGCGGTATTTTAAAACATTGACAGGTACCTGTAGTGGTATTCAGTATTCACCAAACAGACCAGTCATATTTCAAGTTCCTCTTTAGAATTACACTACAAACCATCCGTATTGGCCGAGACCTACGATTTAGAAATGTTGGTGAAGACGACCATTGACCTAATTATAAATAAAATAAATAATTTAATTGTCGAAAGATATTGTTAAATTCAGAAAACCGAAGAAATGCCTTTGAATTTCGCAGAATTATGGCTCATTTAGGAATTTTGTATTGCTGCCATTTCCTAAATGGTTAATCTGGCTTATAATGTATTATGTAAATGGGCGCTTAAAGGTTCCCTATGACCTATCTGCACTTAGATGTAAATATGTCAATTACAGGACATGTATCCTTTCCCGAAGCAGTGCATTGTATTGACATTTATGTAGGTCTACAACCTTATGTATTCTGTGGTAATACATGTGTACGTACACATGAGCCACACTCCGGAACAGGGGCCTTTATAGCACTTCAGACAACCGTGTTTTCAGATCAGCTTGTGTTCAGATGCAGTCTTACAAGCATCTTTTTTGCTAACTAACAGTTGCTACAGGTAATAATGAAGATATTAGAGAACAATACGGATCAGGATCAGACTGTGCATCTGCACAGCCTGATCTTGATCTATGTTGGCTCAAAGCCTTTAGGATCTCTTTTCCAGATCCTGACTCATATACTGTATTTTCTGCATTTCATAACATTTACATCGTTATAACATTTACATGGTCGTTTGCCATACAAGTTCACAACAACTGCTTTAAACAATCTCTAGTTACGAGGTTTTTGAAGACAATCGACTACATCTTTTCCCCCTCATTACCTTTCCATTGAGACCAAACTAAACATCTATTGCTTGGGAAAATGTTGAAACAAATTCGTCAAAACATAACAGTAACGTATTAAATGAATGGAATGGAATTTTGTGGGGGGGGGGGGGGGGGGGTCTTTTAGGGTTGAAAACACTACGGGAAAGAAAAGAAATTGCTTGTCACAAGAGATTTCTCTACTTTTGAAGATATTCTCCATTGAAATTGTCCTATGGAGAGTAAAAAAGAGTCAATGTAGGAGAATGGTTTAAACAAAGAAAGAGATCAGTACAACAGATAAGTGGATATGAAGGCATTCTAAATGTATTTCAAATCCAAACCATATTCTGTGGGCACGTATTTGATTCGTCTCTGTGAATCGATTCTAATGAGTACCAACAACGTAGGGTTTGATGAACAATATTATAGTTTGCATTTTGGAAAATGAAAACCCCTTCTTATCTATGTCTCTGAAAAATAAAAGATGATTATACTCACCGTTTCGGATATAATCCCGCCATGGCTTTGAACCAGAACCCACAACCAAGTTTGAAGTAGAATCCTTAAAACACTCATTGTTACAAAAGCACAAATGTACGGTATGAACAAAGCACATATTTTATACACTTGTTAGACATCTTCACTTCATATACAATGCATTTGTTCTCTGCATTCAGAATAATATCCATTTTCACATCGTGAAAATATAGCCATCGAATTATTGTTAAATAATGTTTAAAACCGGTTCTTGGTTACTAAGAATATCCAATTCTCTGAGTAATTGAAAACACAACCTTACTCCTTTCAATAACTTTCAATGAGGTGAAATTTTAAAGGGACATTTTATTCCAATTTCAATTTTTTAAAGTATGTCTTGATGCCAAGATTGGTTACTCTAATGAGTATAAATACTATTAGTTTTTTGAAGTTGTTGCCAATAAGCGAGAAACACGCATTTAAAGTTGAGACATAATCGAAAAATTGCATATAAATCCGAACTGTTGTCCACAACAATTTGTTCAATTTTAACACAAAAATATAGATTTCTCGTAAACGGCATAATATTTTGGCTTGAAATTTTCAGAATTTTCATAAGGAAATATGCTCTTTCAGATAAAAATAAAAGAAAAAATTATGACAAAAATTCTGAAATGTCACTTTAAGACTATGTAATGTTCTTATAAAGAATATTTTATGTTCCTTAGCACGCAGTGTACCGAGTGTTCTGAATAAGAAAGATAATCCAATATTCCAAATTAGGCACAATATCCAATTCTCTAAATCACTAAGAAATCAAACCTTTTGTATTGAGATATTGAAGAATATCAAATTGTTACGACTATTGGGATTTTCAATGTTCACCCATAACCAAATAGCAATTTTTTATACGTACCAAAATTCAAAGATTTTAGAGAGGATAAACTCAAATGGGTGAAATATTTCGATTCTTGGTTTTTATTTGTAGAAAGAAATGTAAGAAATGAAGAAATTACCTGTTTCTTCATTTTCCACGATATTTTCCAAAGCCATTACCTTATGGGGTGTCAAAGAATTCCAATGTGCGGGAATGGGTTTAGATATCAAATTGGTTATATATTTTTGAAATATAGATGATGCTTTCTGAAATATGTCAGTTGTTATAGATAAGCTATGAGAGGTCAACATGGATCCAGATCAGACAGCGCCCATGCACAGGCTGATCTGGATCCATGCTGATCTAAAATGAAAAAATGAAAAAAATAATTAATGCCAAAATGACCCTTGTTTCAGATAATGCCACAATTAACATACTGAATTCTAAATAAACCGTAAGAATAATCCAGGACTTAGTTCACGTGGTTCTTTCATATTAACATCAACACTTAGATTTATCACTTTCAGGATGGATTCAACCATAAAATAAATTCTTGCCTATAATTACAATTCTAAGTGTATCTTACATAAAAATGTTTATCACAGAAATATTTTAAATACAATGAGCTCTGAAATAACCCAAAAATATACAAGGAAATTGACGCATCATAGGGAAAAGTATTTTTAAAAGATAGGACTGGTGCAAAAAGAAAAATACTGATAACCAGTGTTTTCTCCTTTTGTCCGATTATTTTCAGTGCTTCACCATTTACATTTTTTTGTTATCAGTACCAACTGTGTGATCTGCATGAATTTTCCAACCAGTGGTTTGAAAGTTTGCATTTTGTGAAAGGAACACTGAAATATTCGTCGCTTTTCAACAATATCTCGTAACTGCAGCTTAAAACAAGATGCAGTTACTAGGTATTTGTTGAAAAGCGACGATATGCAGTTATGTGCTCCAGAAATTACGTACTCTGATCGTAAAACAACAATGCAGCGCCAGACATCGTTCATAATTTATAGTATATCATAAATTTATTTATCTTTGCATGTGTTTGTTTTGATTTCGTTTTCCAACATGTTTATGAATATGATATACAACAATATTATATTGTTGATAATCAAAATGGGGTCATTTTTGGCTCAGAGTCTGAGGTTTTCGACCTATAGGATAGACTGTATTGGTTTGAGTTCAAAACACAAAACTAATTCTGTCGTGAAGAGGGAGAAAGTCATTGCACTGCGTTCTTTTATTTCTGTTTCATTATATCGTTGCATTTCAACAAAAACCTCTTGACTGCAGCGTGTTTTTTAGCTACAGTTACGAGGTTTTCGATGAAAAGCCGCGATATGTTCCTATACAAATGATTGCATTTTATGTTTCTTTCTGATGAAACAATGCCACCTACGTCATTTACATCCAAACACTATAGCAATGCAATTTGAGCATGTAGCCATGACAATGAAAGGACTATTTAGGACTGCATTCCTATACCAAAACACGATGTGAATAATATAATGACCATCAAGTCCAGTGAAGATATTATGGCACATGTTTGCAAAGTTTCCTCTTGTAAAGAAAGGGATTATTTTTCTTAACGTGCAATGCCATTTTATGTGTTGGTTTGAATCTTGCAGCTGCACCTGCAAGATTCTAACCATCACTTGCAAAATGATAGAATAATGGAGGGTGATACTGTGTGGCTTCCATATCTAAGTTGTTCGATTCCCGGCCGCGGCAAATACCCTTTCTAACAAAAGTGTCACCCATCGATGGTTTAATATCGTTAACCTATGTGGGGGAGCAGCTGGAGGCTCGGTTAGGGTGAGTAGTACTGGTATGAGAAACGACATAAATCTATGGTTAGGTTCTCCAGCCACCGAGATATGACCGTTTAAAATGGCGTAAAACCCCATTAAACAAAACCTTATTCAAAGTGTGTAAACATGCGGCATAATACTTAGACTGGACTATAGATTCTATCTGAAGAGTACAGTACTTGTCGTGCAAAAGGTCAACTATCTATTACATCCTTACAGAAATTCTGATTACTGATTCAAAAATAAAAAAAAAGAAAAAAAAAACAAAAAAAAACAAAAACAAAATAAAAAAAGAAAAACAAGGTGGTTAACCCAAATGGCTTTTGGGAAGCGTTCACACCGAGAAGTCACCGAGAAACCATCTGCGTTCTCTAATTCTCAACTTACATTTTGATTTTGACGAGATGCGTACGGTGCACTTTATCTCGTCAAAATTCGTAGAATATTAGCTGAGAAATAACCCAAACAATATTTCGGGGTGAACGCTTTCCAAGAGTCACGTGGGTTATCCACCGTGAAAAAAGATGATAATATCACTATTGGGTAAATTAAACTAATTAAACAATCCAAATGATCTGATGAATTGACAGGACTGTGTCAGTTCATCATTCAAAGTCACAAAGTTTTCATCTCACACTTTTACATCGATAGTGGAGGTAGAGCGGGGGAGCCCGTCCTGAATTCTAAGACAAATCTTTCTATTGGGTTTTTGAAATCAGCTGGTCTAAATGAAACTTTATATTAACAACTATCCCTGCCTTTCGCAATTGTGGTCAAACACGCAAATACCAATACAAAACAACATTGCAAATTTAAAGCTCTTTATTAACCCAATTCCACACATTAACATTTTTTTGACTCCCCAAAAGAAAACGACTATAGAAAGCATCATGGAAAATGAAGAAATTGCTTGTGACAAGCAATTTCTTCATTTCTCACAATGTTTTCCAACCAAGAAGTCCAAAAAGATTTTAAATTTCATTCACATGAAATTGTCGTCTGCAACATCTATGCATTTGGAACAGCCCAAAATATTGTCGTTTGGTTAATGGGTTAAGTGCCCTATTTTTATTCCAAACTTATGTTCATTTTCATTATATAAAACTCATAGTTTAGATACAACAAAATTAGTATGGTCTTCCTAAAGGCTCCTATTGACTATTGCAGAACGCTTTATATCAGACGAGCTTATTATCAGGTTGTCATTCGTGAAACGTTTAAATTAACCCTGGCACACTCAGTGACGCCTCAGAGACGGATATGATTATATTGTTTAAGATTTGACAACTATTGAGGAAAGGGGAGAAAATGCTGATGACATGTTCTTTTCTTTCCTTACCCAACATTTTATCACCATATCACAGTTTTAATTTTGGTTGTTAAACTAATTTTGTCATCCGTAAGATCTTTGGATTTGGAACGACCCAAAATATGTTGTTAGAAAATGGTTAAGATACCTGATTGAATCCAATTTGAATTCATTAGTACATGTATTGCACATTTTATCATCGCTTTTCAATAAAAAAAACCCCGTAACTGTAGCTTACACAAGCTGCAGTTACGATCTTTTTATTGATTTGTGACGATATCGAATTTTCGTTGTTATATGTAACATTATATCACAGATTCAGTATGTTTCTAGTATATCCTATAACATTTATAATAAAGTTGCGACGACTGTGGTCTTTCTAATTACCTAACAGAAATCGCGTATTTGATTTCTGTGGATGAATGATAAAAGCCAGCTTATCTTTAATGATCAATCCGGAATGCACGAATCTGCAAAATGTCTAGATAATTTATTGTAGTTTCACTTTCATATAAATCTATGTGACGACCATGACAGTTTATTTCGTCATCCTCTTCAAGTTCGATATCCGTAAAACATATTCACTCGACGTCAGCATTTTCAGGGCGATTACGTAATTATTCTGCAGCAGTAAGATCGAAAATAATCCTGTTCGTAATATATAGATAACATTTAGATCGCATTCGGATACAGCTGAACATTTAAAATATTTTTCCCGAAAAACTACGCCATTTAAAACTGAAATTGGCCACATTACGGATATTTTACCTTAATTTGTACATTGTAATCCTTTATCTCTACGTGTACCAATGAATGTACAGAAAAAAGCGGCACTTGTGTTATTTTCCTTTTTTTAAAATAGATAAATGCTTCATTCAAATAATTGTGAATAAGGTGGCTTTAACAACTTTATTACATTGAACTATATATTGTACAATCGCCTTCCAATCATTTGATCATTTTGAATTGTTTTTTTTTAAAGACATCTCTTCACGGGAATGATGAATTCTATCGTTAAAGAGATAAATGAAAATATCACTTTTTCCAAAATTTTATCTTATTTGAAAAATAATTTCACATTCAAATCCATTCGCTGTGCACATTTTTAAAAATAGGAACTGGCCATTGCCCACACTGTGTTATCTTATGCTAAACTAGAGAGGTTTCTTGGTAGGTAGCAGGCTGTATGTTTCTATTGGATTTTTGTGAATGGATGAGTAAAAGCAGGTTGCCCTTAATGATAAACATAGTAATAGACCAGATAATATTCACTTGGAATGTGCGAACAAGTGGAATAACCTTAAGATATTAATCCCTGTTTCTGCAAATCGTCGGTGTTATTGCAAGACATCGTAATTCCAGCTTATTGCAAGACACCGAAACTCCAGCTTTAATCAACCTGGAGGTGCGAAATTTTGAAATAACACATCGAAATAACAATAAGAGAATTATTTTTTTGTTAAATATCTGTTATGTAGGTAATGTTGATTATTAGACGTCCCACAAATATTACATTGATCCCATAATAAGCTGAACAAGAGTGAAATCGTCTATCTAAGTATCGCTGCTTTTCAACAAAAACCACGTAATTGCAGCTTAAAACAAGCTGCAGTTATGAGGTTTTCGTCGAAAAGCAACAGCATACACATGTTCCTATCACAGTGTTTGTGAATGTATCCTTTCCCAACCAAAACCTGGTTTTGACGCCCCTAATCAGTAAACGTTTTTACAGAAAGGCTGAAGAAGAAAATGATGATGATCATGAACTCGCCAAAACTATAATGCTGATCCCAGTTTAACAAGAGCGATGGAACTCTTCAACGTACATACATGTGTACATACACGTATGTTATCAATGAATTATTCATGAATGAATGCGAAAAACCAGATTGCCTTTAATCATAAACATTATAATAGGCCAGATAATAAACACTTGGAAAGCGCGGACGAGTAGACTATCACAAAAGGCATGCAAATTAAAAGATTCGATCTGTGATTCTTTGACACAATATATTCTATCCTTAGAGGTTGACCAATGAATAGGATATATTTTTTCATATAAGGGTTTGCATTTCTACTGATCAGCCTAGAATTTTATATTTAAGTAGACCACTCACGCGACATGGGAATATTTCGTGCGACGTCGTCAACATTCGTTACACATCCGAACCTATTCGGACGACGCCGTAAACATTCGACGGTGCAATATTACACAGCCGACAGTTTACGAAGCCGCCCGATTAATAAAGACGTCGCATGAATCTCATTAGGGATGGAGTACTTTAAGTATAAGAATTTTTATGAGATTGCTGCGGCATAAAGCTTACTTTAACCAAAGAAAAAGATCAGTACCACAGATAAGAGGGTATAAAGGCATTCTGAATTTATTTCAAATCAAAACCATGTTCTGTAGGTACCCATTTAAAAACCGTCTCAACGATTTGAATGTAATGATTACACACAATATACGGTTTGATGGTCAATGTTATGTTTTGCATTTCAAAAAGCGAAACTCTTTCTTATCTGTATTTCTCAAAGATGAAAGATGAAAATACTCACCGTTTCAGATATAATTCCGCCATGGCTATGAACAAGAACCCACAACCAAGTTTGAAGTAGAATCCTTAAAACACTCATTGTTATAACAGCACAAATGTACGATATGAACAAAACACAGATTTTATACACTTGTTATACATTTGCACTTCATATACGATGCAATTGTTCTCTGCATTCAGAATAATATCCACCTTCACATCGTAAAAATATAGCAATCGAATTATTGTTTATTGATTTTAAAACCAGTTCTTAATTTTTACGAATATCCAATTCTCTGAATAATTGAAAACACAACCATACTCCTCTCAATAACTTTCAATGATGTGAAATTTTAAGACTGTATAGTGTTCTTATAAAGAATATTTTATGTTCCTAAGCACGCAGTATACCGACTGTTCTGAATAAGAAAGATAATCCGATATTCCAAATTAGGCACAATATCCAATTCTCTAAATCACTAAGAAATCAAACCTTTTGTATTGAGATATTGAAGAATATCAAATTGTTACGACTATGGGGATTTTCAATGTTCGCCCATAACCGAACAGCAATATTTTATACGTACCAAAATTCAAAGATTTTAGAGAGGATAAACTCTAATGGGTGAAATATTTCGATTCTTGTTTTTTATTTGTAGAAAGAAATGTAAGAAATGAAGAAATTACTTGTTTCTTCATTTTCCACGATGTTTTCCAAAGCCATTACCTAGTGGGGTGTCAAAGAAATCCAATGTGTGGGAATTGGTTTAGATATCAAATTGGTTATATATTTTTTCAAATAGAGATGATGCTTTCTGAAATATGTCACTTGTTATTAATGGATAAGCTATGAGAGGTCAAACTGGATCCAGATCAGACAGCGCCCATGCACAGGCTGATCTGGATCCATGCTGATCTAAAATGAAAAATAAAAGAATAATTAATGCCAAAATGACCCTTGTTTCAGATAATGCCACAATTAACATACTGAATTCTAAATAAACCGTAAGAATAATCCAGGACTTAGTTCACGTGGTTCTTTCATATTAACATCAACACTTAGATTTATCACTTTCAGGATGGATTCAACCATAAAATAAATTCTTGCCTTTGATTACAATTCTAAGTGTATCTTATATAAAAAAAACTTTTATCGCGGAAATATTTTAAACACAATAAGCTATAAAATAACCCCAAAATATGCTAGGAAATTGACGACTCCTTGGAAAAAGAATTTTGAAAATATTGATGCAAAAAAAAGAAAAAAAAACTGATATCCAGCAATTTTCTCCTTTTGTCCCAGTATTTTTTGTGCTTTACTTCTCACAAATCCTGTTTTTTATCAGTAGAATTTGCCCAATTTGTTGTCTGCATCAGTTTTCTAAACAGATAAGTCTGAAATTTTGCATTTTGTGAAAGGAACACAGATATATAGATGCTTTCCATAAAAACCTAGTAACTGCAGCTTGTTTTAAGCTGCAGTTACTAGGTTTTTGATGAAAATCGACGATAAGTAATCAGGTGCTCCAAAATTACGTGCAATGATCGTAAAACAAAAATGCAGGGCCAGACATCATTCATAATTTATAGTACATCATAAATTTATTTATCTTTGCATGTGTTTGTTTAGATTTAGTTCTCCAACATGTTTATGAATATGATATACAACAATATTATATTGTTGATAATCAAAATGGGGTCCTTTTGGCTCAGAGTCTGGGGTTTTCGACCTATAAGATAACATTGTATTGGTTCGAGTTCAAAACACAAAACTAACTCGTGAAGAGATTGTAAATAATTGCGATGCGTTCTGTCATTTCCTTTTCATTATATCGTCGTTTTTCAACAAAAAAATCGTAACTGCAGCTTGTTCTAAGCTGCAGCTGCGAGGTTTTTTGTTGAAGAACAGCAATGTGTTCCTATAGAAATTTTAGCATTTTATGTTTCTTTAGGAAGAAACAATGCCACCTACGTCATTTACATCCAAGTACGATACCAATGCAATTTGAGCTTAATTACATGTAGCCATGACAATGAAAGAAAGGACTATTTGCGACTCCATTCTTAGACCAAAACACGATGTGAACAATACGATGACCATCAATTCAGTGAATAACAAAGTTTACTCGTATAAAGAAAGGGAATATCTTTCTTAACGTTCAATGCAATTTTGCATGTGTCGCTTTGAATCTTGTAGATACATCTGCAAGATTCGAACAATCCCTTGCAAAGTGACAGAATATTGCAGTGTGATACTGTGTGGCTTCCATATTTCGCTGCTTTTCTTCGAAAACCACGTATCTGCAGCTTAAAACAGCTACGAGGTTTTCGTAGAAAAGCGACGATTTTTAAAGTTTGTAAACATGTGTCATAATACCGACACCGGACTATAGATTCTGTCCAAAAATTATAATACTTGTCGTGTAGCAGGCCAACTATATCTATCACATCCTTACAGAAATTCTGATTACTTTTTTTAGAAGAAAAACAAGGTGGGTAACCCACGTGACTTTTGGGAAGCGTTCACACCGAGAAATCGTCTGTTTGTTCTCATTCTCAATTTATAATCTGCGGATTTTGACGAGACGGGTACGATGCACTCTATCTCGTCAAAATCCGTAGAGTATTAGCTGAGAAATTACACAAAACATACTTAAGGTGCCCGAATTCGATTCGAATAGGCATCCAAAACGCGCTTGTTGTCATAAATAAGATAGCGACCTAAAGTTTCAGAAAAAAGGTAGAAAGTTAGATCCGTTACATTTTTTATCTAAAGTAAACAAACTTTTGCATCAGTTTTTCGCAGAAAATCCTAAAATTTTAACATTTGCGCCAAAGATCAGCTGAAACATTGCTATTTCGGCACTTTTGAGACAACCCCCAATTCATATACTGTGGTGACTTTTGTTTTTTATTTCTTTATTTTACAGATCATTTGCAGGTTCATCAATTTACATAATATTATCAAATTCTCTAGGGCAAAAATTTCTAAAATTTTAACATTTGCGTCAAAATCAGCTGAAACACTGCTATTTCGGCACTTTTGAGACAACCCCAAATTCATATACTGTGGTGACTTTTGTTTTTTATTTCTTTATTTCACAGATCATGACCAGGTTCATCAATTTACAAAATATTATCAAATTCTCTAGGGCAGAAATTCTCTATTTTTAAACATTTGTGTAGAAATATTCAAATTTCCCATTGGCCTCCATGTTAAAAATAGCCATTTCAGTGCTGGTTTTGAGACGGCCCCCATTCTATCCCTAGACGGTGACTTATCTTTTTATTATCTTAATTAAATTTGTCAGTAAGGATTCACTTTATAACAAGCGACAGTATGAGTCAATTCTCTAGGGCAGCTTTCTTGTTATGGAATCGCATTCGGCCACCTTAAAGCTATGGTCACACATAGCCGGTTTTACGATACGGGTCCACACGGAATTAAAACCGTGTCGACCCGTTTCAACCCTTATTGACCCGTATCGCCACCCGTTTAGATTCCGTGTGCGGTTTGTTAGAACGATACGGCAGCGAACATGTTTTGACTTTGTTAAAAAATTCGACACGGATTTCAATTTCGTGTACGGCAACCCGGTTCATACCGCATCGACCCTTTTCAACCCGTATCTCATTCTTGTACCGAATAATTACCTCATGTCTAGCGGTACAATGCACGTGAACTGCATGGAGTCCAATACACACTCCATTGCGCCGGCTGTACGGTACGGGCCGGTTTTGGTAGTACTGACACGATACGTCTTCGATATATCGACGCATCGGCCGACGCAAAAGCGATCTTTGTGTTATTGAGGGGTTTTGGTCACATCGGGAAAAGTTTCAACAGACACTGTTGATTGATCGACGACTTTGCCGACGAAATTAGTATTTTGGTATGATCCGTGAGGTGTCGGCCTTTCAAGTTATTTTCATCCGATCAATCGGCGGCTTTCTCACTTTTGAAGATGTTGGTAAAGTGTAGACTTTTAAATATCGTCGAAGTGTCTTGACCCATTTCCCTTGTCAGAAATCATGTCGTTGACATCTCACAGAGCCTTATTCGATATACTGCAATGTGTTCCCTGCTGAGTCTCGTTCAACGACGTGCACACCACCTGATTACTCACGGATGCAAAGAAATCACCTACTCTTCTGTAGAGGCCCACTTTTATGTGACTGATTGACAGTTTGATTTGAAATATTCCGACGAAGATTATGCGGAATCGTCGACATTTTGACAATTCTTAAATCGGTGTACAAACTTATATTGATGTTTTCTTGACTGGCAAGGTATCTGCCTCAACACGCCGTCGCATCACCGGCATATCAACGTCTTAACATCAAATTGTACGTATTTAGTGATAAAAGTGCTGTAAATCACCGACAAAAATAGCCAGGATCAATGCTTCTCTTTTAGTAGCCGCTTGACAAAAATATCCCTCAGACAAAATAACATCGACAGTGGTCTACTCTTCATTGCAAACAAAAAAATATAGGAATAAGATATCAAATATAAAAAAGAGCAAATAAAAATAATAATAATAATAATAATAATAATAATAATAATAATAATAATAATAATAATAATAATAATAATAATAATAATAATAATAATAATAATAATAATAATAATAATAATAATAATAATAATAATAATAATAATAATAATGATAATAACAAAGACAATACTACACACGAAAAGGGTAGATACGGCTATTGCTTCTTGCTGAAAGGGGTCCGTGCGGGTCAATACGGTGAGGCACGGGTCCACACGGACGGTGATACGGTTTTGAAATCCGTTTAGATTTTTGAACAAGACCAAAAACTTTATAAAACCGTATCATCGCCACAAAATTCACACGGAATTGATACGGGTTGCGATACGGGTCAATAAGGGTTGAAACGGGTAGACACGGTTATTAATTCCGTGAGGACCCGTGTCGAAAACCGGCTATGTGTGACTGCCATTTTTATGATTTGGTCACCACGTTGATTTCAATTTCCGTGCACGGAAGTGTCATATTCCGTGTCGACCCGTGTCGACCCGTGTACCCAATCCGTACCGACCCTTATTGACCCGCAGCTGCATTTAGTTATATTATTCAGTCTTACCCGTGTCGACCCGTATCGACCCTAACCAACCCGTACATTGCTTTCTGAAATCCGTATTGAAAAACCTTATCTTGCCGTATCAACCCGTGGAGTATGCAAATCACCCCCTAATTCCGTAGCAAAACCGTGTACGGTTTATGAGAACTAAAACCGGTTCGTCACCCGGCTATGTGTGACCATAGCATTAAGCAGACTATCTCTCAATGTGAACGCTTCCCAAAAATCTCGTTGGTTACCCACCGTGAAAAAGATGATATATCACTATTGGGTAAATTAAACTAATTAAACAGTCCGAATGATCTGATGAATTAATCGCATTGTATCAGCTTATCATACAAGATCACAAACTTTTCATCACACACTTTAACATCGATAATGAAGTTAAAACGAGGGCTTCCGTCTTGAATTCTAAGACGAACCTTTCTATTGCGTTTATGAAATCAGCTGGTCTAAATGAAACCCTATATTAACTATCCCCATCTTTCGAAATTGTGATCAAGCACGCAAATAACACTACAAAAAACTATTGCAGGTAAGTTGATCATCTTGCGTACTGCAGTACTTATGGACGTCAATAAAAGTCCACAATCAAGGAAAGTACGTAAACTATGATGTGTCAAATTTAAAGCTCTTTATTAACCCAATTCCACACATTAACTTTTTTTTGAATACCCAAAAGAAAACGACTATAGAAAGCATCGTGGAAAATGAAGAAATTGCTTGTGACAAGCAATTTCTTCATTTTCCACAATGTTTTCTAACCAAAAAGTCCAAAAGATTTTAAATTTCATTCACATGAAATTGTCGTCTGCAACATATATGCATTTGGAACAGCCCAAAATATTGTCGTTTGGTAATGGGTTAAGTACTCTATTTTTATTCCAAACTTGTTTTCGCTTTCATTAAACGAGGACCAATAGTTGAGATACAACAAAATTATTATGGTCTTCCTAAAGATTCCTATTGAATATTGCAGAACGCTTTATATCAGACAAGCTTATTATCAGATTGTCATTCGAGAAACGTTTAAATTAACCCTGGCACACGCAGTGACGCCTCAGAGACGGATGATTACATGTATACTGTTAAAACTTTGACAACTATTGAGGAAAGGCGAGAAAATGCTGATGAAATGTTCTTTTATTTCATTACTCAACATTTTATCACCGTATCACAGTTTCAATTTTGGTTGTCAAACTAACTTTGTCATCCGTAAGATCTTTGAATTCGGAACGACCCAAAATATGTTGTTAGAAAAAGGTTCAGATGACTGATTGAATCCAATTTGAATTCTATAATACATGTATAACACATTACATCGTCACTTTTCAACAGAATGCTCGTAACTGCAGCTTAAAACAAGCTGCAGTTACGAGCTCTTTTGTTTGAAAGCGATTACATCAAATTATTCATTTGTAGGCCTACGATTCATATAATTTCACACGAATATCCCATAACATCTAAAATGATGTTACAGCGAGTGTGGTCTTTATAAATACCTAATAGATAGCTCGTATTTGATTTCTATGGATGAATGATAAAAGCCAGCTTGTCTTTAATGATCAATCCGGAATGCAAGAATCTGCAAAATGTCTAGATACTTTATTGAAGTTTCACTTTCACATAATTCTGTGTGAGGACCATGACAGTTTATTTCGTCACAATCTTCAAGTAAAATACTCGTAAACGATATTCACTCGGCGTCGGCATTTTCAGGACGATATCTTACATATTCACAAGCAGAAAATCCGGATTTTTGTACGTTTGTAATTTATCCATACATATTGGATACAGACGAACGTTTACGAAGTCTTTTGAATATAAAAATGCCCAAATTGCGGGTATTTTGCCTTATATCACTCTTTAGCCCATTACCAGACAGCAAAATTTTGGACTGTTGCAATTTAAAAGATGTTGCAGGTGACAGTTGCAAATTGATGGAAATTTGAAAATCTTTCCAATTATAGTAAGAAAACATTGTGGAAAATGAAGAAATTGCTTATCACAAGCAATTTCTTTATTTTCCACAATGCTTTCCAAAGCCCTTCCTTATTAGAGAGTCAAAAGGCGTCATTGTGCAGTAATGATTCAATCATCTATCTCTTCATCTACCCATGAATTTACAAAAATAAAGGCCTTGTGCATGAAATTTCATCATAGGACGAAAAAATAAACAATGTTATTCCATTCTAGTAAAATCGCATTTCCTAATCCAATTGATCATTTATTATTTTTCTAAATATCTCTCCCTAGGAACCACTATCGTTGAAATGATAAATAAATAACGATCCTTTTTTTAAAACTTTCACATTATTTGAAAAATAATTCAATCACATTCAAATCCATTTGCTGTGCACATTTGAAAAAAGAACTGGCCATTGCCCATATCGTATTATCTTATGCTATTACAAACTAGAGAGGTTTCTTGGTAGGTAGCTGGCAGTATGTTTCTATTGGATTTTTGTGAATGGATGAGTAAAAGCAGGTTGCTCTTAATGATAAACATTGTAATAGACCAGATAATATTCACTTGGAATGTGCGAACAAGTGGAATATCCTTAGAATATTAAAGGGACATAGGCTAAGTATCCCCGGGCCTAAATCCTTTATGAGCCACAGAAGTTGGCTTTCAGCTTGTTGTCGCACCGTTTATAGACTTTATAAGAGCGGTGTTAAAGTATGTAAAATATCAGAGCTGAAATTTGGCACAGGGAAAAACTAAAGGCCATATTTTGATTATGTACATTTATTTTACAGCAAATTACCCCGAAAATAAGTAAGTAACTGTAAATATGTATCTTTAAGGTAGAATACCCGTAATGTGGCCATTTTGAGATTCATTTTAAACATCGGATTATTTTCGAGCGTCGTCGATTACGTATCTTAACTTATTCGGGCTCGTCGTAAATATACGGCCGTGGATAAATCCACCACCGAATGTTTTCGATGAATTAGACCATCCTTAATTCGGCGGTTTGGGAAAGGGCTGATGAGTGATACCAGGATGTCTTTCATAATAGACATTGTAATACAGGCCCGTAGGGAACAGGGGTCTAGGGGGCTAAGCGCCCAAAAACTTAGCCAAAAATTCCTAAAATCACTTATTTTACTTCTTAAATATGAAAAATCAAATACAGCCCCTAACATATTCAGACATTTGCTCAGTCAGGGACTTGAACACCCATACAATTGCTTCATACGGACCTGTTATGTACTTGATAATATTTGCTTGGAACGTGGAAACAAATTGATTATAATTTAAAATAATAACACCTCTTTCAGACCATAAATCATGTAAAAGTGCGAACTCGCAACAATTATAAAGCTGATCCCAGTTTAACAAGAGCGATGGAACTCTTCATTCAATTAACACACATGTGTGTATATGTACTCGCATGTTATCAATGGATTGTTCATGATTGAATGCGAAAAACCAGATTGCCCTTATTCATAAACATTGTAATAGGCCAGATAATAAACACTTGAAATGTGCGGAGGAGTGGAATATTACAATTATATTGAACACTCTTCGATTAAGATAGAATACCCGTAATGTGGCCATTTTGAGATTTATGAAACATCGAATTTTTTCGAGCGTATTCGTTACGTATCCGAACTTATTCGGAAGTGGTCGTAAACATTCGGCGGTGGAAATTTCTACCACCGAGTGTTTTTTCGACCGCGCCCGAATAATTCCGACGTCGTGCGAATCTCATTAGGGGTAGACTGTCTTGATCTGATCTGCGATTGTGTGTCCCAATTACAATCTATCTTTACATGATGACCAATTAGTAGACCATTGTTTGTATAATTATTTTCTATAGTCGTTTACATTTTCGACGATTTAGCCTTGAATTTTGTAATGAGGTAGTCCATTCGCAACGAAATTCGCGCGACGTCGGATTTATTTTCGTGTGACGTCGTTGATATTCGTTACGCATCCGGACCTTTTCGTGCAAAGTCGTAATCATTCGACGGTGGAATCTTTAGACCACGCACGAATGATTCCGATTCCTGACTCTCAGTAGGTGTGGACTACCTTAAGTATAAGCATTTTTATGAATACGAATTAGGTCGTAGAGTGTGGACATTTTTTGTTTGTTCTCGATATATTAATATGACACCCCCGTGATGAAAAATTCTCGGTAATAATGATCAAATATTTATAAAAATGTCTCACTTCTTACTATTTCTTGTGTAGATAAGGTGAAATTATCCTTAACGAAAAATTCTGCAGTAAAAATGATAACGTGTACAGTTCTAACTTTATTGCTTAAGACGTTCTACCCATAATGAGATTCGCGAAACGTCAGATTTATTCGGGCGACGTCGAAACACACGGTGGTGGAAATTCCCACCTCCGAATGTTTACGGCCGCGTCCGAATAAGTTCGGATACGTAACGAACACGCTCGAAAGAACCCGATGATTTATGAATATCAAAATGGTCACATTATGGGTATTCTAGCCTTTGTTAACTTCATTGTATCATCACAAACTATCACCAGAGAGAATGTCAGAAAAAATGGGTTTTTTTTTAAATGCATGCAAACCCGTCTTTAAGTTGCCTTTATGATATGTGCCTCCAAATTGTGAGCTCGAAGGAAAAGGGACGTACAGTCTTTGTTGTGAAGCAAGATCAAAATAAATATGTTAGTGTCAAAACCTCCATTAAATATTTATCAACATGTCTGGTAATTTACAGTAATTCTTTTTTACAGTGAAATAATTCCATGTTACGAAAGTAAACACAGAGATTATCATAATTATAGCTTACGATAAAATTGATGACCTGGCAGACCATCCCTATCGATTAACTAGAAATGCTCTGCCAGGTCAATTATCGTGAGCTATACATGTATATATGTATGTTTTTCCACATTTCTTTTATATAATAATATTCCCCATTTCTTTCCATAATCGATATGTTGTATCTTTCCAGCGCATATTGATACCAAGTGCAAATATTTCAGACCAGTATATCGTCGATTTGCAACAAAAACCTCGTAATTACAGCTTTACATGTAAATCTACATTTTTTTTGTTGAAAAGCGACGATACTTTGGCTGACCTGCCTTCCTCCTGTATAACAGTGCGATAAACATATTATAACAGGTCCATATGAAGAAATTTCGTTTTGGGTTGGCTCAAGCCCCTTTGTCTGAATGATTGGGGGGCTAAATTTGATTTTCCCTAAATTTTCAGTATAAAATAAGGAAAATTCGCCAATGTTGGCAAACTTTGGGGGGGGGGGGCTATGCCCCAGCACCCATGTTCCTACGGGCCTGTATTATGTTTAAAGCGTTCGCCTCAAATGCGCCCTACTCTGATGCCTCCATCAGAGGCCTGATCAGAAAACCTAGATCTTTCGCTGAACGAACTAAACAGAAATGAAAACTTTACACTTCAAGATTTTTTGTTTCTGGAAAAGTATCCAACTGAAATCCTGAAATATATTATGACATTATTTCCCAGGCTTTCAGCAATAGTTTTGTTGAAATTTCACTACCTTGTCTCCTTTAATGCCAGAGTTACGGCCCTTAATGCGTTTAGAGCCAGTTGCATCTAACGTCACATATGCGCATGCGCAGGAAACGATTCACTATTTTTTTCGGATTTTGTCATGTCCGGGTTGCCAAAAAAAACACAAAAAATCTTTCTTATCACTTGTAGCAAGCTCTAAAATAAAAGCTAATCTGTCAATATTGTGAATTATCTCCCTTTTACATTAACAAATAGAGAATTAAGAATGTTTGATATTCACAAATTAATCACGCTTTTCTATTGTTTTTTGTAAACACCATGCAGGCCTTACAGGGGATTTTTGGACTCTTTTTTCGACTAGAATTGTTCCCAGATTCCCATGCAATCGCGATTTCCATTTCCTATGGAGATTGCATTGTAAAATCTTCAAGCTTTGCAACATAAAGAAAATTCTGCTTTTCAAACATCATTTTTTAAAAGCTTAAACAATGTTATGCAAGCTTCTTTACATTTTCTGACTGGTAAGTTGTCAGATCACCATTCCGTGCAGTCTGACATGGTTTGCATTCTTCTGCTCGGATTTCTAAGGGTTTAAATTTTGTAAAATTTCCGTTCAAATTATACACCTGAAAAACGGACCCCTTTCACACTTAAAGGGTCCGTTTTCATCCCTGTAATTATGATCAACAGAGCGTTTAGTGTTTGGTACAACCAAGTCCACGAACAATGCGAAGCACATTCATTTGATTTCTTTACTTGTTGTATTTAGAAGAAATATGACAAGCAATGTAGGTGTAAAGTTTTCATTTTTGCTCAGTATATTTCTTCTCCTAACGTCGATTCCATCCTCAGTGAACTCTAGTAGCATTCTTCCCACACAGTGATCGTTCGTTGCTTTTCACATATCATATCTGCAAGGGGCTATCTCGGCTAGAGTTCACCGAAGGATAACTTCTTTAATTACTGTGTGACTGTTTCATTTCTTGTACTATACATTAGAGAAAAAAATTCTCTTTGCATCAGAAATGCTCTCAAATTTAAGTATTGATCTAATTAAGATGGCACTATTTTTCAACCTCCTATCATTCCTATGGTTATTTTTCATATCCTTTCGCAGCCCAGTTCAGAGGCGAAATGAAAGAGTAGACTAGAGCCTCTGTGAAAGAGAGTGCTCTAGTAGATAAACAAATCTAAGGGATACAACTCTAGTGGAAATGTAAGGAAAACTGTAATGATGTATCCAGTCCCTTGTCTATAATCCGTAAAAGTGTTTTATTTTCCACACAAGCTGTTCATATAATACCGAAATCCCCCCCTCCCTCCCCCCATGTTCTTCCTATTATCTTTTATTTGGTCGTCAAATTATAAACTTAAAAAGTTTCCATTTATAGATGTTTGGTTGAATCAATATTGTGTTTTCTACATCACTTTGGACATAACCATTTTACATGTATTTCTGCACATTATGTCCCTTCTTGTTATTTGCAAGTTACATTCGACGAGGTATAGATATTGTTGGGTAACCGATTTTTATCAAGGTTGATTACGCGTAATGTGGATATTTTGAAATTCAAACGACGCCTGGATATTTTTGGGCGACGTCAGAAACGTTCGGCGGGCTCCGATCTATAAAACGGAGAATATAGCGTCGCTTTTCATCGAAAACCTCGTAACCGCAGCTTGTTTTAAGCTGCAGTTACGAGGTTTTCGATGAAAAGCAGCGATATGCCGATTAACAATTCCACACTTTCTGCTGCCAAATGATTATGATCACGGTGGAGATTGTGCATGCTGGGATGAGTAAATCTACGGACAAATTTGCCTGGCTTCAGGTAAGACATTTTGCAATAACTTTCTTATTTCTGTGTCAATTTTCAAGCGGTTTGTTCACGGTGTATAATCACGTGACTCAGAATTTCCGATAATCTTCAATATCTTTTTTAATACTTAACCGATTTGAATTCGGTTTGAAGCAGAGGTGGGAAAATGCCAGGAATAAGCTGAAAGTGTTGGATTTTGAAAATCAACTGACAAAAAAGTTATTGAAGATAAACCAAAATTTTGGTTTATCTTCAATAACTTTTTTATCAGTTGATTTTTCAAAAATCAACCATGTCCATCTAATGCGTGACGTCTGTCCACATTCTCTGTTTCAACCCGAATTCAAATCGGTCCGATATTGAATAAGTTATTGAAAATTTTCTGAAATAGTTGTATCACGTGATTATACACCATGTTGTTGCATGTACCCCGCCTTACTGAGCTCCTTCTTCTGATGAATGACTTACATGGAATCTTCTTGAACTTTTTGCAAAAATTGATCCCAACCGACCAGAAAACAACAAAATATTCTGATCGTTTTTCTGGTCGGTTGGGATCAATTTTTGGGAAAAGTATGAGGAGTTTTCAAATAAGTCATACATCTGAGGAAAGAGCCCAGTAAGGCGGGGTACATGCAAACCTTTTGAAAATTGACGCAGAAATAATGAAGTTATTGCAAAATATTTGACCAGAATCGAGATTATTTTTGTCCGTACTCGTTATCAATCCCATGATGCAGAATCTACACTGTGATGATGTAGAATGAAAAATATCAACGGCGTGTGAATCGATATAACTGGTATTCTACTACATGTTGGGTCCGAGGTTCAGAATTCGTCAGTGACGAGTATCCTTTCCGATGTCTGTCTCCCACGAATGACTTGATAATAGCTAAAGCTATGTTGACGAGAGGCTGAAGGCCCGGAAAAGAGACATGGTAGTACTGGTGAAAGAAACAACAGGAATGGATGGTTAAGTGCTCCAGTCGACGCAATGTATAAATATTATTTACAGGGGCAAAAAGCCAATTCAACTTAAGTGATTATATAACAAATTGTTGTACAAGTATTTGCTTTATTTCATACAAAAAAATAAATACAATTTTATCTTGACTGTACTAGACACAAAATAACATTAAGTCAAACAATAACAAATTGAATACAATTTGGAAGATGATACAAAACAAATTTAAAATTTTTGAGTAAGGGTCCGGAAAAAGGACCATTTTAGAATTCAAGACCAAAAAAGATCCAGATCAGACTCTGTACATGTTTGACCAAGATTCCTATTTTTGGCCATTTTTTATGATACAAACTCATTTTGTTACCTTTCCAAAACGACAAAATTTAAACTGATTTAAATTGAAAGAACTATCAGACAGTAAAATAGTTACATTGTATGTTATTAATAGTTTAACATTTTACCACAGACAGCATTGAGAGAAAAGAGAGTTTGCTGGCTCGTTATCAGCAGTTTTCTCTTTTCTCTCAATGTTATATTTTCTAATAATATTTTTCATAGGGATGTCAAAGTTGAAACTAGAAACCATTATTTAATGACATTCATGTCAGAATTAAAATCAAAATATACATGAGGTAAAATCTAGGCAATATAACCCTTTCCCAAACAAGACCATGTTTTGACGCCCTTAAGAGAAAGGACAATGAAAATATTTAGACAAAAGAAGAAAATGCTGACAACCATTGTTTTGTTCTCTTGCCTGAATAGTATATATATATGTACTACAGTGTGCATGGATCTTATTTTTATCAATATCCATTATCGTTTGCTAATCGTTTCCATTTGGAACAGTGTAAGTGAAAAGGTCATTGAACACATTGAAAAGATTTCTGAACATTTTGTTTAAATCTAGCTATACATAATGTACGGTTTCTCTTGCGATTAAAGTGGGGTCAAATAGCTCAAATAAATCTAGACATATCAATTCTAAATAACCAATTACCAAACAGCAAAATTTCAGGCTGTTCTAAATTCAAACATGCTCCAGACGACAATTTCAATTGAAAAGAATTTTACCTTTTTTGGTCTTTATAAGGAAAAAACATTGTAGAAAATGAAGAAATTGCTTGATTGCTTGTTACAAGCAATTTCATCATAATGTTTTCTACAGCCATTATCGTGGGGGGGGGGGGGGGGGGGAGGGCGTCAATGTGTAGGTCTGGGTTTTAAATAGTACAAGATCAGTATAAGACTATGTTCAGCCTGAACGTGATCCATGCTACTCTCGTAACGAAGCTTCTGAAGAACATCATGGTACCTTAACAGACTGCGTGTATACGCAGGCAGATCTGGAAACATGTTGATCACAAAAGTCTTAAGGGTAGTTTTCAAGATACCCATTCATAAATGAACTCAAGAAAAACTAGAATGACTAAAACCTTAAAACATTTTATTACATATTTATATTACAAATTATAAATTATGCCTTTGATCTTCTAGCTCTGATAAACAAAATAATGAACGAAATGAGTCTGTAGCCGACAAGAAGAGCAAACAGCAAACCGATGTTGAAATAGTTGTTGTCCTGGAATAAAAGAACATTCTAACTTTGTTAATTCAATTCTCGACGAGACGATACAAATGAGTACCCACAACATAGGGTTCGATGAACAATAGCATTTTTTTACAATTTGAAGTAATCACTCCCTCTTTTCTGGAGCTCTGTACATGCACTGTACATGCACTGAAATATTCAACACATTACATAACAGACACTTTGTGCAATTTGGCGAAATTGGGCAATACGAAATTTTGAAACCCCGATGACCTCTTCAATCACCATTTTCACAAACATCGGCGAAGTTACAGACACAATTGCACAAAGCGTTTGTTATATAATGGTGGATGGAATCCTTTAGAGTCTTGGAAAGCTTAAAAGAAACACGATTGTGTCGAATCTAATACATGTACGCTTCTTAGGTTGTCATCACTAGCAATTAAGGTGAGGCCTGGGTAATCAATTATGGAACGAAATCTGTATGGTGCGAATCGACGATTTTGAACGATTCTAAGACGATTTTAAACGGAAGTAATTTTCATTGCTCTCAAATTTTGAATTTTTGACTTTCGTGGGTTTTTTTGCCGACTCTATATACAATTTAGAAACATTTTCAAAAAAATTGTTTAAAATATTCACCGGAAATCTGAGCACACTCATTTATTTCCGTTGTAACAAAAACAGGCGATATTGCATCTAACGGTACTTTAAAAATGCTCGGACTTACCGACGTCACGGAATAAGTCGAAAAATAACGATTATACCGGAAATGCATTACCCAGGCCTTACCCTAATGAACATTACTTTGAGGTTTCTTTGTCAAACAAAAACAGTCGATTTTCTTCACAAGTCTCTTTACTTCTTCAGCTTATCTAACAATTTACGAAACAAGAACTGATTTTGATTTCCATGATAAAGAGAAAATATTTGAAAACCCATTAAACAATATCGAAAAAATCTGTTTATCAAAAATTTCTCCTTCAGTGTAAATATTTTTTGTGTTTTATTGTACACAAGTTCAACTTTGATTGATAGTCGTTTTGTCTACTGCAACAGTGTTTGAATTAAACCAGTCTAAATTGGTTGTTTGCAAAAGCTTTAAAGCTCTAGCTAAAATGTTCTTTAACAAAATCAGCGAAATGCTATACTTACAGAACTGTAATTGAGGAATTCTAAAACTGAAAAACCGTTTCTGTACAAACATTTGGTAGAGTTTGCTGGGCCTGGACAATCTAAGAAAAATCATACAAAGATATTTTTTAAAGGGACACATGTTAGATACTTCCACCAATAGAATAACGAGGGACAGTCAGAGTGTTCTAATTTTTCAAGTGGTGCATCGCATTATCTAAGACCTAGAAAGGGACTTAAGCGTCAGCACTAAGATTTTCATTTTATATGTAATAGAGGGCCAGTTTCCCATAAACGAGATGAGCATGTTCATACTCTATTTCCTAAATATATATCACCTGCATGAAAGTTCCACAGATCAGGGAAGTGGGTAATAAAGATTCTACATTCTAAACTGGACCATTTTGGATATTTCTGTCATTTTCTATTCATTAAAGAGTATAGAAAGTTACGTAAAAAAACAACATCAAGTAAAAATCCGGACGGCAACATGAAATATCAAATATCTAGATGTTTAAAAACATGTACATGTATATGATGATCATATAATGATCATTTGTTGTAATTTTGAAAATATAAGGATAAAATATGTCATTAGGAAATATTAATTGAACATACCTATATGGTCTATGTTCTGCCATTGGTTGACACAAAGAAGCTCATTTGCATATTTAAACCATGACATATATTCTAACCATATCAAATAGACTGGTACTGATCTGAAATACAAACCAAAAGAAAAGAGTGAGTAATAAGGCAAAATGAAAGGCAGAACAGTTTGAAAGTTACAGATTACTTTTTGTAAACAGAATGTAATATGTGTAGTTAACAACTATGATTTATTTTCTAAGTAAAAGCTGCTTTACCTCACGATAAATGACCTGGCAGAGCAGCCCATGCTAATCGAATGGAATGCTCTGCCAGGTCAATTCTCGTCCACTATACTAGCAAGAAAATTAGTGTCGAAAAGAAGGGATTTGTGCTCAATTAACACAGAAAATAAAATAATAGTTATCAACATTTAATTGCTTTGCTTCAGTTATGTTCAAAACATTTTACATAAGGACGTCAAAACCTTGGTTTGTTTGAGACAGTGTAAGCATGTATCAAAGGGAAATATCTTACCCCGAATTTAAGAAGAATCCTCCAAACATCAGTAAAGGAATCATTAATGGAGGAGCGATGGCAAGAGCTGTGTTGACTGAGTTAGCGGCCGTGGATACGATGTAACCTGTAATACAACGGAATAAGATTACATTCAGATAAAAAAAACTTATCAAATCTAAATGCATTCCAGGGTAGAAAATTTAGGATCGACATCAGTAATTAGATATAAACAGTAAAAAGGATGAAGAAACATCATATCAACTATGGAAAGTTTGAACTTGGTTCGATTGAGAATGCAAGAGTTGTTTGTTTGAATAAGACAGATTGACATACAACCATATTGAAATAAACAAACAAGAATCATATTCGATGCTTTACTCCAAGATGTGCTTTAATGTCTATGAAGAAGATATTACAGAACAGCAGCGACACTGGTGGTGAACTCGGCCAAAGCGAGGGACGTTTTTTCGAGATCAATGTATTCCGTCGGTGTTGTTATAAAATATCGTAACAACGGCTTTATCGAAGCCGTAGTTACGAGATTTTATGACAACACCGACAGTTTGTCAATACAAAACGGTAAACCCGGACTGTTTTTAGAGCAAGTTCATTGTCATTAGAAAAAAAAATCTATAAACTCACATTTAAACGCAAAATATCTATACCTTGTTGTAGCAAAAATTGTTTTAGTTAACAACCAGTGAGCGATCTCCATCAGATTGTGAACATGCTTATCAGGATTCATGTTGTTTCCAAACGCAAAAAGGGACTATTGGAATGGAATGGAATGGAATGGAAGTATTTGAACGCATTAACATCGACGACAATCAACGTTTGTCAAAGATAGACTTACCGAATGACACTGCTGTGTTGGCAACTAGTACGAGGATTCCCGTAAAAATCAAGAACGTCATAAAGTCAGAATATAGACCTGTAAAGAGATAGAATAATATATGTAGGTTCCTTTATACAAGCGAAAGTACTCTCTCAGAGTAATGTCTATTTTTGCTATATTTGAACGGAAAAATAAATGTAAAATTGGGTACCAAGACAAAGGAATTTATTTATTTTGTTAACTAAATACGATACTCTACTACTAATATTAAAAGTCCAACAAAATAGAAAAAGTACCCACCATACTCACTGAGTTATTTTGATATTCCCACATTGCCTTGTCAAAGCTGAGAACATTCGTCAAAAGTGTTTCATACCACTTTTCACGAATGTTCGTAGCTTTGACAAGAAATTCAGAAGGCCTTGTCATCAAAATAAATCGGAAGTTGGGTACTTTGGTTGGACTTTTCTCTAACAAATTGTGCACAAGTTCTGTAATTTACACCCAAAATATGTCGTCTGCAGCATCTTTCAAATAGGAACAGTTTAACTCATGTTGTATTTCTGACGCCATCATACCACAAACTCCGTTATAAGATATACGTACCGACCATCCAGTAATCTACAGCGGCAAACAACACTGGCACTAGTATAAACGATGGCAACTGTAATATTACATACGTCCATGCATCAGTGATATTATTTACAGTAGTAAAGGTTATAGTATATGTCACGATAAGTGACATGGCAGAGCATCTCTAGCTAGCTAGAGATGCTTTGTCAAGTAATTTACCGGGACCTACAATTATGACAGAAAACAATACACACATGGTGTGAGCATTTTCTTTTTTTTTTAGCAATTTCATACGTTTCAAGCTTAGGGTACTTAAAGACGAAATTAGTCAAGCATTTTCGTAACTGCTCATGCCTATCCTCTGTACGATGTGCATATCCATCTCGTTCGAGTTTTATTCAATTAATTTATTGTTATTAAAATCAAACAACAACGAAATCTATAGGTTTTACAACTAACATGTGTATACATGTAAAAAGGATTCGGGCTATAAAGGAGAAAGCTTGCCACATAGGCATACGACGAATACAAACTGTCTCTCTTTTAAAGTAAACTATGATGTAAATAATTATTCGCACAATGGACTTTTAAGTTTTAAGGCACAGTATACAGTAATATCAAACAGCCAATATACTCTATGTTTCTTGTATAATGCACGGAAAAATAAAATTTCAATGCACTAAGGTTCGCTTTACATGTTCTGTCACTTTAAGAAATTAGATTTATGCTAGAAAATGCCTATGGTCTGTAAGATTGTTCAAAAAAAGTTCTGACAAACATACCTCTGCAAAAACTTTTGATATGAAGTATATATCGACTCTGTAAAGACCTATACCATATTCACGGAGAAATATTGGTATCTCTATGGGGAAAGTCTGGAAATATACGAAAGAAAATGGCTAGTTAACATTCTAAACAATAGATAGTATACGTCTCGATAAAAGACCTAGGCTATACCGGTAAGAAGTTCTGCCTTTTCAAAATTAAAATTATCGTTTGTTGTTTACAAAATCATATGTTAGTGGTGTTCATGATAATTGTCTCCTTGCTCATGGATATCAGACACTGGCGTTCAGATCTATAGCCAAAAATGAAATATACGCAAAACTAATAGCTAAAGCATCTCTTACAACCGGTCGTACGTGCTCCTGCGTGCGGCCTGCGTCTGAAACGTACGTTTAGTCGTGCGATGCACGCACGTGCAACGTACGATTTTAGTGGACGCAACCACGACGCAGACTGCACGCAGCATAGAATTGACCGGACAATATTTTGAGGCGCTCTTACAACCCGTCGTGCAGAGTTTTAAAACTTACGATTTAAAAAGACGCACGACGGGTTGTAAGAGAGGCTTTAGGCATCAGCAGAGGCGTGAGGCGCTAAAGTTGGTGGGTGCAAGATGTGGGTATACCCCTACGACTCCTAGAAGCGGGGTGGAGGGTATTCCACACCGTAAATACTAGAGAAAAACATACTTGCAGTTGTCAAAATACTTTTTCTACTTACATTTATTACACCGAAGATACTCGAGAAAGACATATTTGTGATAAACAAGAAGATGACACCATTGATGTTCATTACTCCCTCTTGATCCATATCCAACTGGAGGTAGATCAGACCAAGTGCTATGGCAAGAATCTGAAATAGTAAAACGATCATTTGCTTATTCAATTGTGTCAGATTTATAAGTTAAAATGGTTTTCAAAATGGTCATGTTTCATAGGGTTTCAATTTAAAAGCAGCTAAATGCGACACAATTGACGTAAATAAAGAAATAGTGTACAATTTAGCACAGAAAAACATCGAAGCAAAAGGAGAAAATGTTAGGTAGGTCAAAACCAGGTGTTTTTCGAGAAAGACATATATGTGATGAACAAGAAGATGACACCATTAATGTTCATCACTTCCTATTGATCCATATCCAACTGGAGGTAGATCAAACCAAGTGTTATGGCAAGAATCTGAAATGGTTAAAGGATTAATTTCTTAATTAATTGTAACATATTTTATGGTAGCCATATTTTCAGCTTAATCTTTTTCCAAATAGGCAAAACTTATGCACAACCAATATCGTACAGCATGCTAGAATACTGAGAATTTGAGCACTGAATGAGAGTCTGTGGGGACAGATTAATACAGATAATCTTTATTCAAACCAGAAGGTCATAGACCCATGAGGCATATAAATTTACAACAGAATAATTATACAAAACTACTCGTCAAATGATAAAGCTGTAGTTGGGATCTTTAAGAATTACATCGACGAAATGAAATAGGCCTACTATAGTTTGTCCGAAATCACGTCACTGTTTACTTGATAAAATTGATCAATTCTGTCGTTGCAAATTGTAGATTGAACTTCTTCTTATTCTCAAGTCGAGAAAAACAGATTTACTGCCGAATGGAATACCTAGCAAAGTTTGACCAAGTCCATCTCTCAGAGCCATAGGTTTAAGCCTTTCCCAAACAAGACCTGGGCCCCGTGTTACTAACGATCGTACGTTTGATTTTTGCATAATTACTTGTAACAACATCCCTGATTGGCTCAGTCGGATTTCTCGTGCAATCAGATGTCTTGTTACACAGTTTACACAAAAACTTGATCGTAAGATGTTTAGTAATACGGGGCCCTGGTTTTGACGTCCCTAGTTGAAAAGACTTGGGAAAACATTGAAACAAAAGAAGAAACTGCTGATAACCAGCAGTTTCTCCTTTTGTCTCAATATTTTCTGTTCCAAATTTTACACAAATCCTATATTTCATAACATCCATTTTGGCATTTGTGACAGTTTTTGAAGTGGATTACTCTAATATTTTGTCGTTTGGGAAAGGGTTAAAAATATAAGTACTGAATGAGAGTGGATGGTGGACAGCTGAAAACATTCACGGTGGATAATCACGTGACTTAGAATTTCAGATAATCTTCAATAACTTTGTCAATACTTGACCAATTTGAATTCGGTTTGAAGCAGAGAAGGTGGAAAAAAGATAACCTGGACGTGGTGGATTTTTGGAAAAATCAACTGATGAAAAAGTTATTGAAGATTAACCAAAATTTTAGTTTATCTTCAATAACTTTTTTATCAGTTGTTTTTTTTTTTTCCAAAAATCCAACATGTTCATCTAATGCGTGCGTCTGTCCCTCTTCTCTGCTTCAAACCGAATTCAAATCGATCCCGTATTAACAAAATTATTGAAGATTTTCTGAAATTGTTACATCACGTGATTATCCACCGTGACATTTGTCGTTGCGATGTGTATATTAAACTTTTTTCAATACACGGCCAAGAAAAACGGACAGCTTTTACTACCGTATTGAATACTTACCAAAGTTTGACCAAATCTAACTCTCAGGACCATAGGTTCCCGCAACACTGTTTTGACACATCTTCCAAACACTGCTCTAAACTGTTGGTACCATGGTGCCTCGTATCTGGTGAAAATATTATTTATAAGCATTAAGGTATACGACCCATCAATAGAAAAATAAAGATACATAAGTAACTATATATATCTAAAATCAGCATGGTATCCCGCATCTAATTGCCATTTTTTATCAACTTTGATCGTTTCGTTAGTGAAATTTTGATAATTTTATATCTTGCATCAGGGTCATACAAACTCATGAAATGCCAAACACCCCAAGTGATCTTTTACACACAAAAACTGCATGCTTAAAAGCAATAAACACAAGTGTTTGCATCTAATCAATAGCTTATATGATCACCAACAATGGACTAACAAGTAAATAAATGAAAACCAGCAACAAAATATTTGTTTTTGCTTTTGTAATTCATGGCTACCATACTTTAGACAGGCTTTTCGGACGAATGTGAAACAATAGTCAATTCTAAATAGCATTAATTCTAATGATATATCAAAATGCATGGCACAAGAGGAAGATCATAATTTTCCTATGTGTATATTCTTTCAAAAAAAGTAAAAATTAAACAGTTTCGCCGTACACAAATTAAAAAAATCACTTTGATTAATACATCCCCTTTTTACCACCGCCCAATTTTTTCAGGAAAATAGCACTTTTTGTTCATTATATTTGAATAAATTGTTCCATACGAATTTTACAGGTTTTTTATTGTTAAATGTTTGTATTGGAATATTTATATAATAGTAAATGTTACTATTAAAAACACATATATAAACAAAATGTTTATAAAACAAGAGTTGTCAGTGGACAGGATAGCTCAACGAAAAAGTGTTGGATTGTGAAATTTCATAGGATGAAAAGAATTAAAAGTCTACTCAAATAGAAATTTGAAAGGGTAATGAATCGTTACCCAGTCTTTATCCTTTATAAGGAATATATACATGTCTGACCACAAGCATGTGTGCAAAGTTTCAATACTTTAACAATGGTAGAAACAAAAATGTTACAAGTAGGCCTATATAATATTTGCATGTA
This sequence comes from Fragum sueziense, assembly GCA_963680895.1. Taxonomy (NCBI): domain Eukaryota; kingdom Metazoa; phylum Mollusca; class Bivalvia; order Cardiida; family Cardiidae; genus Fragum; species Fragum sueziense. Next base: position 24,920,984 of record OY804606.1, on the reverse strand, counting down.
AATCGTTAGCCAAACATGTCTATGTCGAAAATTTGTTAAAATGCCCCAGAAATTTGTGTGTCTGGTTGTGAGTTAAGGACGGTATTATCATCACAAGAAACATTTTGAAAAAAATAAAGCCAGGACTGTTGTAGAAAGATAGGTCTCTGCCAAAACTTGGTCTTGCTTGGGAAAGGGTTAGGTGAACAAGCAACTTTTGAATATCAGTTTTCTGATGTCATGTTTGAATCATGTTTACTGCCTTATTAGTAGCTAAAGGGATGCAAAAGACGAGACAGAAACACAAAACTATATAATCAATTAGAAATTCTACAGAGATTCTCTGAGAGAAAGTGAATACAACTGGTTGTATCAGTATTTGCTTCTTTTCTCTCATTGGTTTCTTCACGCAAACCTAGCGTAGAGAAAGCATCAGTTGGTCTTATCTTGTGTCTAGTTTTTTGGGAAAGGGTTAAACAGAAAAGGCAAAGGTCAAGCTTACCTTTTCCTAAAGAAAAAGCCCAAATTACGGTAAACAAAGTGACCAGTTATGGAACGAAATATTTATGGTGCGAATCAACCTCCAAACAGTGACATATTACGTCAGAGGTACGTAATTCTGATTCAGGGGAGATCACTGGGTGCACTGCAGTTGTTGTTGATGCTAAGGGAGGTCATTCTAACTGCCAAAATATTTTGATTTTTTCGTCTTTTGTTGTTTCATTTGAAGTTTTTATAAATTCATCGGCCGGGATTCGTTGTAGAAACTGTTCGTACAAATTCAAATCTAATGTAGAAGCGTTTTTAAAAGAAATGTTTTAAAAAAATCTCCGTAAATCCGAACATGCTCGATTATTTCCGTTGTTGCGGAAACAGCCGACATTACACGAATCATTTAGAGCTAATGATGGGTCGTATTCCTTAAGTTGAAGTTGTGCTTTCGTGTGGTCAGATAAAGGTAAATTGGGACGTAACTTCAAAGTACAAAATTTAATACACTACGGTTATTGACAGACATACTATCTAAGCATGCCTATAGCTCACGATAATTGACCTGGCAGAGCAGCTCATGCTAATCGAATGGGATGCTCTGCCAGGTCAAATATCATGAGCTATACTAGAATTGAAACTATTGGCTAGCGACATTCCTCCTTTTCACAGATATAAAAGGTGTTGATATACAGGGATAAAAATGTTAATACAAAACTTCATCCTAATTATCGATATAGTACTTTCTTGTAAACAACTAACCTATTGAAAAATGCTCTGGCCTTTTCTCAAACAAGGCATGTGTTCATGAAAATAATTATGCAAAAAAGAAAATGCTGATAAACAGCATTTTCTGCTTTTGATTCAATATTTTCATTGCTATAACAAACATGAATTCCATATTAATTCATATAATTTTGTTAATCTAAAATAGCTTTCGAAATGGACTGTCCAAACTTTTTGTCGTTTTGGGAAGGGTTAGATTTACAAAACAATCCTCGAGTAGCAGCCCTACCTCGAAGTACTGCTGAACGCCTCCTCAAACTGAAAATAGAAATAAAGAAACTGTCGACGATTTTCTTCCAAAATCGCGTAACTGCAGCTTAAAACAAGCTGTAATTACGAGGTTCTTGAAGAAAGGCGACGACTTATTCATTAATTCCCCCCATCACCAAGTCTTCATACTATTAGACATATATCGTAAAGCGGCCCATACACGATCAATATTATTGACAATATTATTGAGTCAATAATATTGACAATATTTTTTTTGCCACCAACTGCACAATATTTTCTTCAATATTACCCACTCACGGTCAATATTATTGTCAATATCAAATATTGACAATAATATTGTCAATAATATTGATCGTGTATTGGCCCCTTAACATTAGGGCTTTCCTTCGATCAATGAGAGAAATATTTCATTTAAAAATTAGTTTAACTATTTCTCTGTCACAGCTTTGCAAACTGATTTGTACTGTACATCTAAATTGCTATTGAACAAGCTTAAAGCTGCTAATGTTTAATAGAAATTCGTTTAATTAGCGATAGGAAGCTGGAATAAAACAGTAGGAACAATAATACCCTGGTGCATTCAGATCGTTGCTTATAAATACCTGGTGCATTCAGATTGTTTCTCATATTGTTAGCCAATGCAGAAAGAATTACTATAATTATTATATGTTCGGTGCAACAATATTGGTCCCGTTTTTGCTAAAGCAACATTTTAATACCGAGCAAGTGCTTCGGGTGTTCTATCCATTATAAGATAACAAACATTCCGTGAATCTTTAGGCGTCATCCGTAGCAACGGAAATTGACGAGGGTATCCCTCGTCAATTTCCGTTGCCACGGATGACGCCCCGAAATTGACATGGGTATCTCCTGTTAATTTCCGTTGTCACGGATGACGCCCGAAGATGCGCGAAGTGTTTGATATCTATTGATGTGTTGTAATCCTGAAATAAAACTTGATACTTACAATTACACCAGTTCGGACGGGACTCTGACATATCTTGGTTGTTTCACTTTTCATTTCTTTACAATATTCTGAACTCTCAAACTTATCACAGATGCTCTGCAAATGAAAGTTATTGTAAACGTAAATTAAGCACACGAATTTCATAAGTGGTCATTGTAAAAGGAGTCCTTTTTTCCAGGAACGTCGGGTGGCACCTTATAGAAAGTGTGCCAAGCAGGTTTTGCAAAAGCGGCGATCATCTTTAAATCCGAAAATAGCAAGTAAGTGACATTGCAAAGGGCTTACACTTATCATAATAATTTGTCTTTCCCTGACATGGTCTACATCTCGTTCTTTTACATAAAGCGTGTCAGACGTTTTGAAAGTAATCCCGAATAAATGGAAAATTCTTAAATCATATCATCTATTCCTATACGATAGCAGTTGTATTGAAAGAGGCGTTAAACCCCAATCAATTGACCATTCCACATATTGAAATTTCTATACTAAATCGCATTCAATGATACTCAACTCTGGGAAAGCTTACAACAAGTAACAAAGCAATCGTTTTGATTCCTTAATTTACAAACATTGAGAAAATTAATAGTCTTTACCTCTACTCTGGTTTTACATTCCTCTTCTTTCCCACTTTGTATAGCCATAGTAAGAATGTAGAAATCGGCGGGGTTGAAGTTGTTTGGACACGGGTAGCCCGCACTGTAAAAGAGAATGCAGTTTGAATAATTCCAAAATTTAAAGACCTGCACCAAAACAACAACTACAACAACAACACAAAACAATTGATCAAATACTGCACACAAAAGCTTTACATCTTCTAAAAATATATGTGCAGAAGTTGTCACAATATCGTCAAAACGTGCGTTACTACAAATGTTTCATTTTAAAGAATTACAAAGTCTTAAAAACTGCCGTTTGTTTAAATATACCAAGAAACCTTACCCAGCATAAAACTTCAAAGCTTCGTCGGATGGTCCCATAAATGCAACTCGTCCTTCTGCCATGACAAGCACACTGAAAGTAGGAAATTCAGTTTTTAAAGGTTTCGAACCGAAGAGTATGTTAAAAGATAGCAGTATCTATGTGGTGTGAATTCCCTCATGTTTACCTTATACATCATTGTTAATGCATCTTCGCAAGCCAAGGGTGACATCTACGACGTAACGTCGTTTCTGTATTCACCCTTGGCGTATTTAGTCCGATTTTCTTGGTCTGGAAAGCGTTTTCATTGGTTCCAGCGAGGTCTCGCTCGATCCAATCAGATTGTCGACTGATACATTTGTTATGAGTAACCAAATCATGACAACGGGCGGGAAAAAGCATTGCATTTGCAACTCAAAAACGCGATTTTTCTTAAGAATTTCACTGCAATAGACAGGGATTCCCTAACTTTAATCGACGAATTATAATACTTTCGTCAATTCGACCAAAAAAGCAGCTAACTTTTACATAATCCGCATGACGTATGACGCGAAAGACAACGCGCATTAATGACGTCATCAATAATGGACGTAAACAACCAGCAGAACAACCGCTAGGCGGCGCTTCGCGATTTCAAGAAAATCGGACTAAATCCGCCAAGGGTGAATACAAACGTAGGTGGGTTCAACCTTGGCTAGCGAAGATGTTGTTAATGATGAAAGAGCGGTATTCTAACACAGGTGGAATATAGAACTTGTCAAAAGTCGATCTTAAAAACATGATAATCATAAAAGGGAACAAAGAACACCGATCACTGGCTCTGTTAAATGTTTCAATAATATGCTACCTTGTCTTAATTTCTAAGCAAACATATGCCTAAATGGCGTATCTATTATGCAAACTAACGCGAGTAAAGTGATGAACGATGGGTATTTTATGTCCCTTCAGATCTTTGTGCCTGCATATTCTGACGGATGTAATAATCTTGAACAAGACGTAAGAAAATACTATGGCTACTAGTATTATCCAAAATAACCATTCATACATACTTGTCAAACAAAGCGAACACTTCTGATGAAGGTTGATGTATCGTGCACAGCACTGTCTTGCCTTTTTGTGCCAAGCTTTTCAGTGTTTGTACGATATTCTCTGCCATAAAGGAATCTAAACCAGACGTTGGCTCATCACAAAATAACAGAGGAGGATTCGTTAATATCTGAAATGAAAAGAGAAATAAACCATGAATCCAAACAGTGACCCCACCATGGCGAAGTTTGAATTTATCATTTCAATTGTGAAATCAAACGCACCATTTGCTATTTATAAAAAAAACATAATCGCGTTTGTCAGAAACGTTGACGTTACGTGTTACGAAAGGGGGTATGAGTATTTGACGTTACGTCTTAAACATTCAGAATCTGATGATGCTTGAAATATGTGCGTAGACACCACCCAATACCAAACAAATGACTATGGCCCGTTGGCTTGACGTCCAGTGGGGCAAAAAAGGCACACTCATGAAATGAAACATTGAAAAAAAGTATCACTAGATACCATTTCTAGGAAACATGGATACGTTCTTTTAACAACAAGAGGGCCAAAATGGCCCTATATCGCTCACCTGAAAGAAGTTTAAGACACGCCCACTTTTTTTGACGAATCAAAAATTTGCAAACGAATTTTGAAAAGGGTCACTCAAGGAACATCGTTGCCAAATTTGTTTCAAATTGACCCTATGCTTGATTTTTAAAGAATTTTCTTATGATATCTCTAAGTCTGATAAGCCATGCCCTGCCATGCCCACTTTTTTTACCGATACAAAATTTGCCAACATATTTTGAAAAGGGTCACTCAAGGAACATTTCTGTAAAGTTTGCTTTAAATTGGGCCAATGGTTAATTTTTAAAGAATTTTCTTAGGATTTCTGTAAGTCCGATAAGCCACGCCCAATTTTTTTCTGATGAATAAAAAAATTGAGAAAAAAATTTGAAAAGAGTCACCCAAGGAACATTTCTGCCAAGTGTGGTTCAAATTGGGCCAATGGTTAATTTTTAAAGAATTTCTTATGATTTCTCCAAGTCCGGTAAATGCTGACCTGCCACGCCCACAATTTTGGATGAATAAAAAATCGGCGATCAAATCTTAAGAAGGGTCACCCAAGAAACACTCCTGCCAAATTTGGTTTTAATTGGCCCTATGGTTAAGGAGAAGAAGATTTTTGAAGAATTTTTTTTAACAATTTCTCTTGGTTAGATAAGCCCCGCCCTGCCACACCCACATTTTTTGACGAAACTATTAATTTATGAACAAATGTTGAAGAGGGTCACTCAAGGAACAATTCTGCCAAGTTTGGTTCAAATTGGCCCATTGGTTGATTTTTAAAGAATTTTCTTAGGATTTCTCTAAGGCTGATGAGCCCCTTCCTCCCTGCCACGCCCTCATTTTTTGACAAATTTAAAAATTTGTGAATCAATTTTGAAAAGAGAGACTCAAAGAACATTCCTGCAAAGTCTGCTTCAAATAGGCCCAATGGTTATTTTTTAAAGAATTTTCTTACGATTTCTCTAAGTCTGATAAGCCCCTTTCTCCCTGCCATGGCCACAATTTTTTACAAATGAAAATATTTGTGAACAAATTTTAAAAAGAATGGCTTAAGGCACATCCCTGCAAAGTCTGGTTCAAATTGGCCCAATGGTTGATTTTTAAAGAATTTTCTTATGATTTTTCTAAGTCTGATAAGCCCCTTTCTCCCTGCCACGGCCACGTTTTTTGACGAATCAAAAATCTGAGACCAATGTTTTGAGAAGGGTCACTCAAGGAACAATTCTGCCAAGTTTGGTTCAAATTGGAACAATGGTTGATTTTTAAAGAATTTTCTTAGGATTTCTCTAAGTGCGATAAGCCCTGCCCTGCCACGCCCACATTTTTTGACGAATCAAAATTCCGCGAACAAGTTTTGAGAAGGGTCGGGTCACTCAAGGAACATTCCTGCCAAGTTTGGTCAAAATTGGCCTGTTAGTTTTGGAGAAGAAGATGTTTGAAGAAATTGTTGACGGACGGACAGACAGAGAGACAGACAGACGGACAGACAGACGGACAGACGGACGACGGACGGTGAGTGACCACAATAGCTCCCCTCGAGCACTTCGTGCTCAGGTGAGCTAAAAATTATACACATATCTCGTTAATAACCAAATAGAGCTTTTTACCTCTGAAGCAAACGACAATCGTCTCATCTCACCACCAGATATGCCTTTTATTCTGCCTGGGTTCCCGATTATGTTTTCTGCACATTTCATCAAACCAAGTTCTTGGATTACTTCGTCGACACGTTCAAGACGTCGCTTTCTTGGCACCTCTCTCTCCATTCTCAACAAAGCCTGAAAATAAGATTTCTTTCTTCCAAAAACGGCGGAATTTCAGGGTGCTCCGAATTAAAAGCTGCTGCAGACAACAAGATGAAAATATGTGTGTACAAAATAGCACAGAAAATTTTGAATGAATAGAAGAAAACGCTTATTATCAACATATTCTTGTTTTGTCTCAATATTTTTCCAAGCCTTTGCAGATAGGGTCGTCAAAAGAAGACTTTTTGGGAAAGTATTAGACCATCTTAATTCATTTTAAATCGGCAACGTTTTGTGTGATCCAAATTGAAAGGAGTTGCAGACGAAAAGGGTTTTTATATTAAAGGTAGAAAATAGGTGTGTTATAACATTAACTTTGTGTAAATTACATTACAGAAAATAGCAATTGAAAGGTAAAAATATTGCTCATCATCATATCCTTCAATTAATATTTTTCCATGTTTGCCTAAAATTCAAATCAAACACTGGAAATATTTGGGAAACGTATTAAACGTATACATTGTCATCAAAAACCGCATTTTGTGTTGAATGAAGCATCATTCGAACGTCGTTGTAGAAGGACAATAACTAGGACATATGTTTGTAAAAAATGTTATGGGGATAAAAGAATGAAATATGATCCGCTATCGCATGGTCTAAATGACACCAATGACTATTATATCATGACTTTGAGTGCAGTCCAAAAAACTTGTGTATGGAGGTATGGCCTTGAATGACATCGAGGGCAGATCTAGGGGGGGGGGGTCAGGGGGGTCGGGACTCCCCCCCCCCCTTGCATTGGCCGAAAATTAAATTTTGACTATATAAAGTTTATGTAACGTTACACCTTTATCACATCTTAAGCAATAATTTTAGCTTGGACCCCCCCCCCCCCCTGGAAAAAAATCCTGGATCCGCCCTTGGACATCAAACAGTACAAATAGTCCTGCCGTAGTGCACTCTGATATTAAGGTAGTCTATCCCTAATGAGATACGCGCGACTGTGGAATTATTCCGGTGACGTCGAAACCATTCGGCGGTGGAACTTTCCACAACCGAATGTTTACGACCGCGCCCGAATAAGTTGGGATACGTAACGACGACGCTCGAAAAAATCCGATGTTTTATGAATATCAAAATGACCACATTACGGGTATTCTACCTTAATCCATGTTGTCCTCCGACAATCTTTATATATTGATTATGATGATGTTAAAAGATAATAACATGGATTTTGATCAGGCTGTGTGTAAATGCGGGCTAATCAGATTTCATATTGTTTTCAAATGCCACGAACAGCCTTTATCCGCACATAAATTATATTAACGTACATAATTATGATATACACAGGGAAATACATAAGGAGTTTATTCATTTCAAATCTAACCATATGTTGTGGGTAATCATATGAATTGTCTCGGTGAGATGATTCTAATGAGTACCAACAACATAGATTTCGTTGAATGATTGAATGAAATATTGCATTTTGAAAAGACGTCAACTCCAATTATTTGTAGTTCTAAACTGTATAACACATAAACATGACATTTTTTACTGTCAAAGGGACGACAAGCTAATATGGGGGAAAACTATTATAACACAGATAGGGTGAAATTGTATCTAGCCAAATTATGTAACATAAACGTGGAAACTTTCAGCCATTTCACGATATGGCTGAAATCTTTTATGTTTATGTTACAAAATTTGCCATGATGAAAATTTCGCGGATTGGCTATAACATTTACACGCAGTCGGATCATGATCTACATTAATTAATATTATATTGTTCTCATATTACTCCTTTATAATTACCCTATCCAACTATCAGAGATCCAAATGAACTACATTGTATGTGTATTTGGCACACGCTGATCTAGATCATCATTATTTAAGTGCAATAAGGTAGCAATGTCAATATCACAACTCTTACCCTGCTAAAGATTAGAATAGATATTGGTCTTTCAAAATGCAATCTCGCCAATTCATCATCAAAACTAATTAAGTTGTGGGTACTAATGATAACTATCTAACAGAGACAATTCCAATGAGTACCCACAACATAGGATTTGAATTTGAGATAACAAGTATAAAATGTATTCATGCCTTCATATTTTTCGCCCTCAAATGTTATAAATTATTGTTGAGGGTACAATTAAAGTTAACCCTTTCCAAAGAAATGCAAACATAATTTTTTAGGCTACCTAAATTCTAAAGCTGCTACAGACGAGATAACAAAATTAATGTTGATACAGAAAAGCATTTTGTACTATATCAACAAAGGTTTACAGCATTTTCGTCTTTTGTCTCAACGTTTTCGACAGCCCTGTCTTTAACGGCATAAAAAACTAAGTCTTATTTGGGAAAAGGTTAACCTGCTCTTACAATTAGGCCACGACGAACGACCTTGGCATAGATATTAGCTTGTTTGAGTATTGGGTGACACGCTATATAGAATTACATGAGGTATCATAAATTCTAGCATAATCGTCCGTCACGTTCAAAAATGTCGTAACCACAGCTTGAATAAGCTGTAGTTACGGCATTTTTTAACGTGACGGAAGCTATTACATGTTTGTTAACACTGTCTAATATAGACGACTACGTACATTCTTAATAGTATAGTACTGTTTTTAGAAAACATCTAGTTAAAACAAGAACAACCAGCCTTCACTAATATTCCGTCGAAATTTTCTTTGTTTGCAAATTCAATTCTTCACACAAAAATCTTTTGAACATAGATAAGCCTAGTAATTTGCCGTTTCGGAAAAAAGGCTATATGGAAAATAAAATCATAATAAAGCTTATCCTAAGATTGAGACGTATTCTCAGAGTCATAGTGGCCGCAAACATGCCGTCCTGCTAAACGTACGCCGATCAATATGTTACGTATACCGATACCAACGTCGATGCTGTCTTGTGATAAATACGTGTAGTTTACATGATATTTGATAAATGACATCTTAAATATAAAGAAAAAATAAGCATACTCTAAACGTGAGATGTTCTCTCAGAGTCATAGTGGCCGCAAACAAATCATCCTGCTAAGCGTATGCCGATATGTTACGTATACAAATATAGACGTCGATGCCGTTTTATGAAAAATATAATTGTGTAATTTATATATTTGATAAATGCTATCATAAATATAAACAAAATAAAGCTTACTCTAAAAGTGAGGTGCTCTCTCACAGTCATAGTGGCAACGAACATGTCATCCTGCTGAACGTATGCTGAAATGTTGCGTATTCCAATACCGACGTCAACGCCATTGACGTGGATGTTACCGGTCTGTGACAACGTTTCACTGTTGTTTCGTGACGTCAACGTGTTTAGTAGCGTTGTCTTACCGGAACCACTGTAAATGGAAGCATACACAACAATATTATTAGATTAATTCTATCATTGAAGACAAACGATTATACGTCACGCTAAAAGGAACATCCTGGAAAGCGTTGAAAGTAAAGGATCGAAACGCTTTCGCTTTAAGGTGAGTTTTTGAATCCTGATTGCTATTCCCGTCTTATTTTATGTTCTTTTTCCACATGCGACCACATTGAAATCTGGCAAGTCTGATCCGTTCATCATGGACTTGCCACAATGTCCCTTTCAGCATGACCAAGCACAAACGTAAATAGCTTGAATACGATCTCACAATTTGAATACATAATTATATGTATACCGAATATAATTTTATTCCTTTTTATATCATTTGGGCTAATATGAATATGTCGGGACCATGCGAAAATTCAAATTTACTAGCCAAAATAATGTTATGTTTTCTACTTGCATATAGCTCTTGATAAATGACCTGGCAGAGCACCCCTAGCTGATAGCTAGGGATGTTCTGCCAGGTCATTCATCGTGAGTCATACATACCTAGCTCCTATGATTGCCAATAACGTTCCTGGCTTCACGTGACCGTATACTGAAAAGGAAAGACAATAATTATAGGATTTAAATAAGTGGAACATTCAACAAAGCGTTTTATATCGACTTCGATTGGGACTATAGCTTGAGCTTTTGCATACGTCACATCTAGGACAATTCTGTATAGAGGTTTTCCGAGTGGAGCTATTGTAGCAATCGCTCAAATGGATAGTGTGAACTATTTGACGTCATTTCCACAGCAATAGTCGGACCATTGGAAAAAGTGTGTTCAGGCAATCCGAGCCATTACGCCAATTTGAACTCTTCGCATAAACAGCGGACTAATCAGTGTCAATGCACTGAGGCGTCAAGGGGGTAGAATCGGCATCAATATGATGCCTGAGTGCAGTATTTATATAGAGGCAGATAATGGCAAATCCCGGTCTTGTCTCTGCGGTGAATGTATAGAAATATTTTGAATGACTGACATAGAATGCGGGTAGAATAGCGATGGTACCCAATGATTATTCCTAATGGATTGAGATATAGTCCCAATCGAAGTCAGCCTTAGAAACATTTTGACCATTATAACCTAGCAAATAATGAATGGTTAAGACACTATCGTAAATATACTAAGCAAAACAATTGACGGATATCAAGAGTCTACAGCTATTTTAGAAACTTCGATAAAATATGATATAAAACCATAATGCTTTTTATTATTACATACACTCGCTCTCATGTTTTATGTTACCATATTGAATTATGCTTCACTGGTCATGCCAAAATGGGACAATTTACAACACAGGGATCAAATATGAAACTTACCATGTTCTTTACGTGCTGTTTTTCTCATAAAGGCATACTTTTCGTTGCATCATTGAGTAAATTAAAACGTACTTGCCTATAACTATTTCATTAAAAAGGATTGAACTTTAATGGATGACAGATCTTCAGCGCTGGCAATTGAACGTAAGGGAACGTCAGACGTCGCTGGTAGATTTTGCATTTTGCGATGTGTATTCAGTCGATTACATCAACAATATCAATGGATAGTCGAAATTATGAAACTGCATGACAGGGGACGTGAGTAAGCGACGTCATTGGCTGATGAAAATTACATTCTCAAGAACTCGTTACGTTATAGGACTCCAAAGTTTTTCACAATTACTCCAGAGTCTAACAGATGTGCGAGGAATAAGCCTAGGAATTCAGTCTGTGATAAACGGATTAAATAATCATGGGCCTTAATGCAAGTAGGCCGTTAACAGCTAACGCTTTAACACGATGACAATGACACATGGACCAGAACCAATATGAGATGGAACCAGTAGCAATGGAGTACAGTGCTCATTAGCAACCAAAGTTGGTTTCGGCTTCGTATGTTGACTGCAGAATTCGTGTTTTTCTCGATATAAGAACGAGAGATAACACGAGTGCAATGTCCCCACACGTGACGCATATGGTGGCGGGAGCGTTATGGAGTTGACGGGAATCTTACGTAACCTAGAGAGAAAACTTTTCGTGCTAAATGACACTGACTGACCAACGTTACATTTACCACGTGATTGACTCACATCATGCAACGTTTAAACAGGAAATTAGAGATGAACGCACGTTCAATGACGCCAACGTAAAAATTATCGGCGTCGTTATTGTAAAACACCATCTTAAACAGATTTGGTTTCAATCTACGGACTTGCCATCACAGTCACAGAACCTTTATCCAATCGAGCATGATTGAAACACGTTGGATAGACGTCTACTTGACCGACAACACCAAACGACCAACCCGGAATTCCTAAACATGCACGTATTCGGGAATGGAAAACTGTACCAAAACATGTGATAATTCAATCTGCGATGAATTTGCGAGGTAGGGTTAGGGTTAGGCTTGAGTTGACTTCCGGGGTGAAAATATCCGTTTTTCATGACGTGTGACTTTTCGGTTGTAGGGTACCAGCGTTTAACCGGATATTGTAGGGAAACCGGAAACGTTTGCTCCGCTTTATGTTTTTGATTCTCAAGATTACAAATTGATTTGAAGTAATTTGTAGATTTTTGTTCAAATATCTGCATTAATTTTGATTATTTTTACAAATAATGCAATTTGAATATCCTTCAATTGTTTTGCTTAGTATATGTCAGGGATATTAAACATTTCTTCGATTAAGTTCGAAAATGACGAAACTTCAGCTTAGTCAAACTGTAGTTTCAACATTTTCATTTTCGAACTTGGTCCAATGACATAATATATAAATAATAAAACAAACCACGTTATATATCGTCGATTTCCTACGAAAACCTCGTAACTGCAGTTAAAAATAAACTGTAGTTACGAGGTTTTCGTTGAAAAGCGACCATATGACTGTATAATAAAAATGATCCAAATGTTTTGCATAATCTGTAAACAATGTCAGCTGTTTCCATTAGTTTCTATTTGGCGATAGAATAATTAGGTGGACTGAAATTCGAAATACATTCATAGTATTAAACATAAAGGCCCGGTCATATACGATTCTGCATCCACATCACACCCCCTGTTTTAGACGTGCCCCAGCCGTGATGTGAACGTAGAATTGTGTACGAGTTTGTAACAAAGCCTTAAGGTAATGGATACTAATTGTTGATGTTGTTGTAATTGATTGTGTTGTTTAAAGTCCACCACATTTATTTATAAGTGAAATATGGCTTTAACTCAAAGCTTGAGAAGATCTAAAGAACAATGCCGATAATTATATTGGATCACTTTTCATCGGACAAATAATTAAAGACATGTGACATCATTGACTGTACACGTATCTAAAGCCGCGTTCCCATTGCCGACCAAATCAACTCGATCAACTCGATCGCCTAAATTCCCCGATCAAACCCGATTAAACTCGACCAAATGAATTTACACGACTTCACTTTAATTTCTTGTCGATAAATTCCCGATCATTTTTGCCGACCACGCTCGATCGTCCCGATCACTCTTGCCGACCAAGCTCGATCAGTACTCGATTGCTTGATCGAGCTTGATCGAGTTGATTTGGTCGGCAATGGGAACGCGTCCTTAACCTAAATGACGACCTACCATTTCGTAGAATAGTTTTCTGTGGCACCGAGGGATCAGGACCTCTACAACACGCTCGATTTGGTGGATTGACTTGTACATGGATATTATCCCAGGATAGCGTGACTGTCTCATGGTTGTCCACCATACTAGCCTGGCCATGACTCCTGAAAAATACAGAAAATATATTATTTTCCGCTGCGTAAAACATGTTAGTGACCCATCACGCTAAAAGGGACAACATCAGGAGTAAAAAGAAATCCTTATTTTGACAAACATGTCGGACTCAGCACAGGTCAACCAGATACTGTATGCGAAAAATGAACATAATTATAGTAAGATAGGGAAAACATTCCGGATTTAGAAAATTACATATAAGTGAAAAGTGTCGACCCTAGTCTGGCTGCGTGGACTGCGCAGACTGACTAGGGTCGATATTTTTCACACTTCCTATAATGTCCCTTTTTACTTAAGAGTGATGGGTCACATCTATAAAACTACATAGGAATACTTTCTACAGGAACATAAACGATAACTACAGGATTTTCCAATCATACTTGAGAAGCCAAAAGCGTCGATTCTTGGATATGCATTTGCCATTCAATTCAGGTTTTATATTTTTGATATAAAGAAATAAACGCAAAAAAGATGCCCCCAATTTCTATTACCCAAAGCATATTTAGTTAAATATGACGGCTTTTTACGGCTAGTTTATATTCATTTTATGGCTTACAATAACTCAAGATGCCAGAAGGAAAATATATGAAAAATTATCACCATCATTAAATGTTAAACTGTTCAAATGTTTAAACTTAGGTTTTCTGGATCAATGGTAGCGTCGATTCTTCTGATACATGTAGCAACAAAATTATTTCAATTTGAAGGATGATAATTTTGTATAAATTAATTATCATATAAATTAATATTATCGGGACAACGGCAACCTGGGCCCAGTCGTCAATATAGATTTTGGTCAACAAGACTGATACAGGTACCCGTCACATATTCACTGGTGGTGAACTCGGCCAAAGCGTATGGCGTTTTTTCGCGATCATAGTATTCCGACGTTTTTCGCTACCACAAGGTAAAGATATTTTGCGTTTAAATATGAGTTCAAAGATCTGATTGGATAGTTTTTCTAATAACAATGAATTTGTTTTAAAAATAGACCGGGTTTACCGATTATGTATTGACAAAGCGTCTGTGTTGTTATAAAATCTCGTAACTACGGCTTTATCGAAGCCGTAGTTACGATATTTTATAACAACACCGACGGAATACTATGACGATGATCGCGAAAAAACGTCCCACGCTTTGGCCGCGTTCACCACCAGTGTGAGTATCCTTGGGTAAACACGTTGCCGAAAGGATTTAACCACGTGACCTTGTTGTTTACTCCGCGCACCCAAGTGGTCCAAAATGGCGGATTAAACCATGTTTGCATGTATGGGAGAAATGGAGGTAATTTTCGAACACCCAACTACACATTGAATAAGCTGTTGTTGTGACATGTCTGAACATGACCAATGCTAATAATATTTTGATTACAAAATTCATTAACATTTTATCGTTTCATGTAGGCTATTTTCAAACTCCCTGCAAGTAAGGTTTGTGTATAGATGAAGAATTAGTGTGGGTCTGGGATATGGGGTTAATTTCCCAAATACAGAAAGTAAAAATAAATCCCATTTGAATCTGACAGAATTTGGAATTATATGTTTTCCTAGACAATTTCAAACAACCCCTGGTTTTGGTATTATGGTATTTTGAATAGACTGGATTATGTTGAAAACTGTTGCAGAGAACAAAAGAAATGAAATGCTTTGAAAGACAGTAATGCATAATTAATTAGTTTTGAAATATTGAGGAAAAAGAGAAAAGGCTGTTTATCATCATTTTATTCTTTTGTCTCAATCTTTCCATGAGCATATTCTATCAGGGGCGTGAAATCCATGCCTTACATAGGAAAGGTTAAATGCCTCAATCATATAGTATCAAAATGCTTGTATCTAGAAACAAAATGTCAAAGTTGAAACGTTGTGGAAATGAAGTTAAACTGTTATCCAGTATTTCGCTCTTGTCATGAGGTCAAACTACCCTTTCTTATATTTTTCATCTTCATTTTGAACATGATTCTGGATGTAGGTGGTGCTTATATATAAACGCTTGATCCATATAAGACTACGCATGCGAGGGTCAATTTGGGAAGATTAACACATGGGATGCTGGATTTAAATTTTGTTTAACCCTTTCCCAAACAGCAAAATTTTAGGGTGGTCCAATTAGAAAGCTTCACAGACAACAACATGGATGTTGTTAAAGATAGGATTAGTGTAAAATATGGCACGGAAAATATTGAGGCAAAAGGAGAAACTGCTGGGTATCAGCAGTTTCTTCTTTTGTCTCTATGTTTTCCCAAGCCTCTATCAGAGACGTCAAAACTAGGTCTTGTTTGGGAAGGGGTTAAAACATATTACCGGTACCCATTTAGTAGACATTTTAACCATCGGTGGTTTTCAAGTTTTTGCTACAATAACTGATTAGTAAATTAGCAAGCATGCAGTCTTTGCTAAGAGCAGACTGGTTTATGGTAAATCACAATGAATATCTAAGAATACAAAAAACAAACAATAACTTTACCAGAATAAGGGCGTGGTAACAGCCGGTTCAGTATCCAAAATCGGGTCAGGCAATGCCTTGAGTTGTACTTTCATTTCACACTTATACATTCTGATGATCAGGTGTGTCCAAAGTGATTATAAAAATTATATATGTCTTTAAGTTTAATTTGTATTATAATGTATCTGTTCACACTATAACATTTTTCACTCAAACTGGTTCATATGTAGGCCTATGTCCATATTTAGACATGATATCTTATAATTAATTCATCATTCGGTTATTCCATGTCTTGCTACAAAAGAAAACCAACTTTCACAAATGCATAAGTGTGTATTTACGCTTCGAAAAAGGTCGGCTTCATTCAAAATCGTTTTATATGAAGCCTCAGACAATCTTAAGATGACACGGGTATGAATGTAACCATTTAAACATAATCGAGTCAGGATCTGGAAAAAAGGTCCCTTTAGGCTTTTGAGCCCAACATGGTTCCAGATCAGCCTGCGTATACACACAGTCTGATCAGGAACCATGTTTTTCTCCATATGCTTCGTCATTGTATGTAGCAAACATGAGAGTAACACTGATTCATGTCAGACTGCACATAAGCACAGTCTGATCTTGAAACATAGCTGTCTTAAACGCGATAAGCGATGTTTTTCCAGAACCCGGCTGAATTATATTTTGCTGTACATAGCAAATTCAAAGATCGCAATCTCCGATGAAGGTTCGTCCCAATTTAACCTTTTTCCAAACGACAAATGCTAAGACCGACCCATTTCGATAGCAGCTGAAGACAACACAACAATTGATGTCAAAGTAAGAAATGTGTATTTTATTGCACAAAAAATAGTGTGGCAAAAGGAGAAAATGCTGGTCATCAGCATTTTCTTCTTTTGTCTCAATGTTTTTTTCAAAACATTCTACTGTTAGGGACGTCAAAAAGCAGGTCTTGTTGGAAAAGGATTAACAAGTGCATTATTGTCTTGGTGACCATTGCTATTGTACAACCTTGATTTTTATAGCACCAAAGACTCCCATAAGTAGGCATAGTATTCAATCCTGTGCAAATTATATATGTCGTTTCCGTAAAATAACGTCCACATTCCTAATATTACACAAGAATATCCAAGTCAATACTTATTGTATTAAGCAGCCTAACTGAATACAATCGTACATTGGTTATATTCGGCATCAACGATCTATATATCGTTATTTCCACAGTCGCGCACAGCTTGAGTTCATTGATGTTTTTAAACTACTTCTTTCACAGACCTTTTGTGTTACGAAATCGTAGTCATTAGGCATACTTTCCCAAACAAAACCTGGTTTGGATGTTCCTAGTTGAAATGCTTGGGGAAATATTAGGACAAAGGACGATAACAAGCATTGTCTTCTTTTGTCTCAATATTTGATTATCTATGTTTTTATGTATTATTGCCTAAAATGTGTGTTTTCAGTCTGTTATTGGCATTGGATAACAAGCAAAAATCAGTCTGATATTGTCAAAAACGGTCGTTATTCTACAAATTCACGTGCATTATCGGACCGATTTTGCATTCACATATCCTCGATCGGGGATTTGTTGTGAGTGCTTCAGAAAATTGAAAATAAAGCCGAAATTTTGTAATTTCCCTTTTCCGCGATGTAAATTCTTATAAGACCCCATTTCCAGTTTATACCCCAATTAAACTAGGTCTCCCAGTGTAACCATATCTGATGACGTAATTATAGTGACGTAGGTTTAATTTTTGGAATCAAAAGGTAAACAAACGGGCAGCTGACAGATTTTGAACTAAAAGTGGATTTCGTGGACATGAAAGAATATATTAGAATTGAGTGGTTGTGGTCTAGGTCAAATGTGATGGTAAGCCTATGTGTTTCTTGTTCTTTTTTTAGTTACTGCAATTTTTCCTTTACAACTTTGTTTTTTATCGAAATGAACGAATGTCTGTAACGAACCAGAGATGTACCTCGGAAGTTCCGACCTTTTGTTTTATATATACTGTACCCGCACTGAAATGAACGTTAGAATATCCAGAGTATGTTTCCAAAAGAAAACTTAGTCGAATATTGTTACGATTTCGCCAACCCAAATGAAGATTATGTCAGTAAAAATGCGATGAAACTTGACTACATAGCTACACGATGAAAATCTAACGGCCCGTCTAGTGGATATCGGACTTACTCGATATATATCGAGTCGAATGCCAGAAAACTCTGGTGTCTGTCGGTGAAAATGTGGCTAAATTTTCACAAAGCTTTTCAGTTATTCGTCTTATTTGATTACATTTCTTTGCAAATTCTTCATATTTTATGCAATAATAGCGTCAATTCACGTTTTTTCGGTCGTTAACATTCTCAGAGGCCCACAAAATGGGTTATCGCCCTCGACCTTCGGTCTCAGGCGATAACGCATTTTTTGGGCCTCTGAGAATGTTAACGACCTCAAAAACGTGAATTAACCCTATATTAATGCCTAAAATGTGTGTTTTCAGTCTGTTATTGGCATTGGATAACAAGCAAAAATCAGTCTGATATTGTCAAAAACGGTCGTTATTCAGTAAACTCAAGTGCATTATTGGACCGATTTTGCATTCACATATCCTCGATCGGGGATTCGTTGTGAGTGCTTCAGAAAATTGAAAATAAAGCCGAAATTTTGTCATTTCCCTTTTCCGCGATGTAAATTCTTATAAGACCCCATTTCCAGTTTATAACCCAATAAATAGTAAACTAGGTCTCCCAGTGTAACCATATGTGATGACGTAATATAGTGACGTAGGTTTAATTCTTGGAATCAAAAGGTAAAAAAACGGGCAGCTAACAGATTTTGAACTAAAAGTGGATTTCGTGGACATGGAAGAATATAAATTAGAAATGAGTGGTTGTGGTCTAGGTCAAATATGATGGTAAGCGTATGTGTTTCTTGTTCTTCTTTTAGTTACTGCAATTTTTCCTTTACAACTTTGTTTTTTATCGAAATGGACGAATGTCTGAAACGAACCAGAGATCTACCTTGGAAGTTCCGACCTTTTGTTTTATTACTGTACCCGCACTGAAATGAACGTTAGAATATCCAGAGTATGTTTCCAAAAGAAAACTTAGTCGAATATTGTTACGATTTCGCCAACTCAAATGAAGATTATGTCAGTAAAAATGCGATGAAACTTGACTACACGATGAAAATCTAACGGCCCGTCTAGTGGATATCGGACTTACTCGATATATGTCGATTCGAAGGCCGGAAAACTCTGGTGTCTGTCGGTGAAAATGTGGCTAAATTTTCACAAAGTTTTTCAGTTATTCGTCTTATTTTATTACATTTCTTTGCAAATTCTTCATATTTTATGCAATAATAGCGTCAATTCACGTTTTTTCGGTCGTTAACATTCTAAGAGGCCCACAAAATGGGTTATCGCCCTCGACCTTCGGTCTCAGGCGATAACGCATTTTTTGGGCCTCTGAGAATGTTAACGACCTCAAAAACGTGAATTAACCCTATATTATTACACGTGTAAATTAATATTTAGAGTGTTGACAGAAATTTGTCGATGCCATCTTTGCCGCATGCTGCACCAAAATATCTAAGTGCATCTTTATTCCTTTACATTTTGTATTGATTATCGTTTATTGCTTTCTTGTCGATGATTAAAAACAAAACTAAGTAACGTAAGTGGTTACCAAGCAACACGTTAGATTGCGTAAATGCATTTGCACTGAGTGAATGTGTTGGTTTGTATGCTCTTAAACAGATTTTTTAGCCAAACCAGAACCAATCGATGTTGCTATGAAATAATTACACACGAGTCAATTATCACTGTAAGTGTGATGGAATGGATTAACCATTTCCTTAATAGTAACAATTGGATTGTTCCAACTTGAAAGCTGGTGCAGACTCCGACAACATAATGGATGTTGATAAAGATTACGCCTCCGACCCCTTCGAAAAAAAAAATCCAATTTGTCTATTTAAACATAATTATTAATCAACTTGATCTACTTGGTTTGAACAGACATAATTTTCGATGTAAGATTACACCTTATTCGATATAACATGAACATTATTTATTCGATCACTGATCGTTGATTTCAATAACCTTTGTCGTTTCAAAAAGCAATATTTAAACACTCGTCACCACAAACATATTGCCATACTTAACACGTAAGTATGCATAGTCATGTATAAGCATCCTAATTAATCTTTGGATTAGACTGACACACGTTGACTTAATTAAACATGGGTACAGCTAAGTCACTACATACATCATACACTTATAGGCTTTAATACTTAAAGGGACATTTCATTCCAATTTCAATTTTTTAAAGTATGTCTTGATGCCAAGATTGGTTATTTTAATGGGTATAAATACTATAAGTTTTTTGAAGTTGTTGCCAATAAGCGAGAAACACGCATTTTAAGTTGAGACATAATCGATAAATTACATATAAATCCGAACTGTTGTCCACAACAATTTGTTCAATTTCAACACAAAAATATAAATTTCTCGTAAACGGCGCAATATTTTGGCTTGAAATTTTCAGAATTTTCATAAGGAAATATGCTCTTTCAGATAAAAATAAAAGTAAAATTTATGACAAAAAAATTCTGAAGTGTCACTTTAACAACTTCGTTGCTGCTAACACAGCTGTTTGACCGATTAAATGTTGTAAAAAAGCTGTCAAGATTAACCTGGGGCAAAACTGTAGTGGACATACATTTTGATTTGCATTGATGAGGATGGGGCCAGATTTTCACTTCAAGAATATGTTTAATTTATCCGAAGTCGTTGTTTGACTCGCATTAAAAATGTTGTAAGTTGCTTGACTGAATGGGGTAACGCCCATTTCTGCTATTGTCATATCCCGGCGATTGAAGCACATAACCGTGGATTCCTGTCGTTTCTCTCAACAGTACTACCGCAACAACTTTATCGAGCCTCCAGCTGCTCTTCCGAATAGGGTTGTGATTATTAAACCATTGATGGGACACACTTTTTTAAGAGAGGGTGTTTGCCTCGAATAACCGGGGTTCGATCCCGGGACGTCATGTATGGTAGTAGATTATGAAGCAAGTCATATCTTTAACACTTTCCCGAGCCAAACAAGACGTGGTTCTGACGTCCCTAAAGAGATTATGCTTGGGAACCAGCATTTTCTGCTTTTGTCTCAATAGTTTCTGTGTTAAAATATACACTAATTAAAATCCTATGTTTATCCACAACCATTTTCTTGTCTACAGCAGCTTTGAATTTAGAGATCCTTTAAAGTTTGTCGTTCGGCAAAGGGTTAAGGTAGGCCTATGAATGAGATATTGATCAGTGTACACAAAGACGTGAACAACACATGGTCGCTTTTCAACAAAAACCTCGTAGCTGCAGTTTCTTTGCAGCTGCAGTTACGAGTTTTTTTTAAAGCAGCAACAAACTGATGTTTTCCCAAACAATGCCTAGTGTAGTCGTCCTTACATGAAAAGGAATGGCAAAAGAAAACAATGTTGATATCAGCATTTTCTCCAATTGTCTTAATATCTTCTTTACTTTACTCTACACAAGTCTTGTTTTTATCAACAACAATTACATCGACGGCAGCAGAGATTAACCCTTTCCCAAACGGCAAAATTTTAGGGTGATCCACTTCAAAAACTGCCACAAATGACAACATGGATGTTATTAAAATTACGGTCGGTGTAAAATATGGCACACTGAAAATATTGAGACAAAAGGAGAAACTGCTGGTTATCAGCAGTTTCTTCTTTTGTTTCAGTGTTTTCTTAAGCCTTTCCTATAACGGACGTCAAAACCAGGTCTTGTTTGGGAAAGGATTAAATAGTGAAAACGGATGGCGGTTTTTGGGAAAGGATTGACTATTGAAACAGGAAATTTGAGTACACAAATGTGACAATTAGAATGTATGCCAATGTCATGTAATGAAAGGGGAACTGCAGTAAAAGCGAAACTCCGATAAAGATGCCTACCCCTTTTCTTTTTAGATTACACATTAGTTTTATGAAATACATGCATGTGCAAAAATGGTATATTTATATCTCACAGAAAATTAAAGCTATAGTCCCAGCAGGCAAAAGACGTCACCCAGACGTCTTTTTTTGGTTGAATAGTTGTCACGACGTCATATAACCAAATATCGACCAGAAAAAGACGTCTTTTTCCAGACGTAAAAAAGACGTCCTAATAAGACGTTTTTATGACGTCTTTTTCGGGGTGTGGTCGCGACTTCAACGTGAACACAACGTCTCTCCACAGACTTAATTTCAACGTCATCTTAATTACGTCTTAGGGACCTAGATTTATTGACTAAATTCCAATAATGATGTTTTGTAAACACTTATTTCCTATTGGAAACTTTTAAAGTTACATGCCCTACTTACCCTGTAACAGTATTTATTGTGCACTCTTTGTCTACAAATCAACACAAGTGTTCTGCATGGATGCTTGGACCTGACGTCCCGTACAGAAATGAAAACTGTGCTGCAAATTCGCAGCAAATTTGCCGCGAATTTGCCACAAACAAATTAGTTCGCTAGAAGGGTTTGCCGGGACTTCGCCGATGTTTACCGCTAGCTGCAACCTTTCTGCAATCTTGTCGCAAACACATGTATATCAGTTCGCGACAAATTTGTCAGAAATAAGAAACTTTGATGGAAGTTCGCAAGAAAGTCGTCTATCGAATCTTTTACTTGTAGTGTTTTAGACATTTGTCATTGTTAGGTCTATCACCGGTATAATTTTCAATGCATGTATGAAAAATGCTACAGTGGAATTTGGGGTAAAGTATTCATTTATATGTAATATCAGTGTTTTTATTTCGTTATTGTTTGTGTGAATGAAAAAAATGATCATGCTTTCGCTAGCTTGTTTAATAAACTGTGTTTCATGTGTAAAACTCGTTTTATTTCACACTGATGAGAGCACATTTATTTCCAGTCTACTAAATCTAATAAATCCAGTCTAATTTCCGGATTTCAGGGGCGGTCACTCTAACAGTCTAACCGTTATTCGGAAATATTTTTAAAGAAATCAAAAGAAATTAGAAGCTACGACAGATTTAAGCGTAAGTATGAACACAATCGTATCATTTAAGGGTGTTTTTATGTATTTACCATGTAATTTTATCCTTATTGTTGACATTTCACTGGTAATCATTAAGCGGTAATTTCGTACCATAACAATTTCGTACCATTCGCGGGAATTATTCAATAGCCCCTGTCTCACATCTGCGTTCTTTTTCTCAGGGGTTCTTTTTGTGGATAGTGAAGAGGGCCATATGCCCTTTATATGTGTCAAACGAGTTGTCATAGACAGATCTTGTGACTTCTTGTCATAGGGGAAAATCTTCACTTGTGTATTTTGCATGAATAATGAAAATGCTTGTAATTATTTCAATAAACACAAAAAATAGCTTCTGAATGCAGTTTATGAGCTGATTTAGAAAGATCTCTGTATGATAACATGAAAACTCCCATAGGAATATCTTGCAGGGTTTTTAGCTCACCTGAGCACGGAGTGCTCAAGGTGAGGTATTGTGATCTATCAATGTCCGGCGTCCGTCTGTCCGTCACGGCGTCAACAATTTCTTTAAACGACATCTCCTCCTAAACTACTAGGTCAAAATCAACCAAACTTGGCAGAAATGTTCCTTGGGTGGTCCCTTATAAAAATTGCTAAAATAATTGAAATCCATGATGAAAAACTCTGGTTGCCGTGGCATCGGAAAATGGGAAATTTCACAAAAGCTCAACGATTTCTTTAAACGACATCTCCTCCTTAACTTCTGGGTCAAAATCAACCAAACTTGGCAGAAATGTTCCTTGGGTGGTCCCTTATAGAAATTGCTAAAAGAATTGGAATCCATGAAAAACTCTGGTTGCTGTGGCATCAGAAAATGGGAAATTTCACAAAAGCTCAACTATTTCTTTAAACGACATCTCCTCCTTAACTTCTGGGTCAAAATCAACCAAACTTGGCAGAAATGTTCCTTGGGACTAGGGCTGCTGCGAGTATCCGAGTACTCGGATATTCACGAATCTGATCAAAGATTCGAGTACGATTAATCGTCACCCAAGAGATCGCTGGATCGCGATCTTTTATAATAAAGTAAACAAACATGTTTAATACTTAAAACATAACAAAAAAGATCAACAATAAGGCGTTTTATTTTGATTTACCCGAACTTTAACTGCCAAATGGCTAATAAATGGAAGTAAACAAATTATGTAAGGTAGAGCTAGTTTCCAATTATGAATACGAATGTAACTGATAGTGGAACATTTCGTGTCATGACTTTCTAAGTTTCTAATACACGTTTTTTTACAGTTCTATATATTTCTAATACCACATTACGATTATCAAAATAAAAAAGTCTAAGATACAGGTACATCATTACATTTTTCATGCCGAAATCAAAGGAAACGCTGCCAACATTTGTCATTTGATGACGTAGTCGATAGAAATTGTATTGAAAATACTCTCCTAACAGCGGAAAATTCCATTCTCAACATAATCACGTGACTTTTTCAAGCGGGTGCACTCAGGCAGGTCATCCAAATATGGCTATGTTTACTACGGTTTGTTGACAAAAAATGCGCGTGCTATTCTATTAAGCGCGGGAAAAAAGGATGACGTAATGAAAGCATTGTCGATTTGATATCGCTGTTTTACAACCAAAACTTCGTAAGTGCAGCTTAAAACAACCTGCAGTTACGGGGATTTTGTTGACATGGTTTTAACGCCGATGCGCCCCCTCTTTCCGCCACATGATTGCACAAAGGAATTTGTAACTCGCGTGTCTGCTAGACCGTTTAGACGTTGTCAATCACGGATTATCGATTTTCATGTTAAACAATAAGTAAGTTTTTACACCCTTGTTTATTGGTGATTGGTTTACGGCAAAAAGTTGGAGTCAAGCCTTTGAGTCACATTCGATTTTTTTTTCTAAATTGTCGCCAATGGCTCAAGTGGCGATCGCCAGCGCTAGCCCTGCAGATGAAAACCCATAAGGAGAAACGAAGAAAATGTGAATAACTGACACTTAATTTGTCTTCTGCAACAAGATTTCTGACCACTTTTGCAACTGTAGAGATTCGTGGATCGATTTGTGAATCGTTGCTCATGAATCGTGGATCGGATCGGATCGCCACTTACCCAACGATCCACAGCCCTACTTGGGACAGGGTAGTCCCTTATAAAATTTGCTAAAATAATTGAAATCCATGAAAAACTCTGGTTGCCGTGGCATCGGAAAATGGGAAATTTCACAAAAATTCAACTATTTCTTTAAACGACATCTCCTCCTTAACTTCTGGGTTAAAATCAATCAAACTAGGCAGAAATGTTCCTTGGGTAGTTCCTTATAAAAATTGCTAAAAGAATTGAAATCCATGAAAAACTCTGGTTGCTGTGGCATCAGAAAATGGGAAATTTCACAAAAGCTCAACAATTTCTTTAAACGACATCTCCTCCTTAACTTCCGGGTCAAAATCAACCAAACTTGGCAGAAATGTGCCTTGGGTGGTCCCTTATAAAAATTGCTAAAAGAATTGGAATCCATGAAAAACTCTGGTTGCTGTGGCATCAGAAAATGGGAATTTTCACAAAAATTCAACTATTTCTTTAAACGACATCTCCTCCTTAACTTCTGGGTTAAAATCAATCAAACTGGGCAGAAATGTTCCTTGGGTAGTCCCTTATAAAAATTGCTAAAAGAATTGAAATCCATGAAAAACTGTGGTTGCCGTGGCATCAGAAAATGGGAAATTTCTTAAAAGCTCAACAATTTCTTTAAACGACATCTCCTCCTTAACTTCTGGGTGAAAATCAACCAAACTAGGCAGAAATGTTCCTTGGGTAGTCCCTTATAAAAATTGCTAAAAGAATTGAAATCTATGAAAAACTCTGGTTGCCGTGGCATCAGAAAATGGGAAATTTCACAAAAGCTCAACAATTTCTGTAAACGACATCTCCTCCTTAACTTCTGGGTGAAAATCAACCAAACTAGGCAGAAATGTTCCTTGGGTAGTCCCTTATAAAAATTGCTAAAAGAATTGAAATCCATGAAAAACTGTGGTTGCCGTGGCATCGGAAAATGGGAAATTTCACAAAAATTCAACTATTTCTTTAAACGACATCTCCTCCTTAACTTCTGGGTTAAAATCAACCAAACATGGCAGAGATGTTCCTTGGGTGGTCCCTTATAAAAATTACTAAATGAATTGAAATCCGTGGAAAACTACGGTTGCCGTGGCATCGGAAAATGGGAATTTTCACAAAAGCTCAACAACTTCTTTTATCGACATCTCCTCCTTAACTTCTCGGTCAAAATCAACCAAACTTTGCAGTAATGTTCATTGGGTGGTCCGTTATAAAAATTGCTAAAAGAATTGAAATCTATGAAAAACTCTGGTTGTATGGCATCAGAAAATGGAAAATGTCATAAAAGCGGATCAATTTCCGTAAACAACATGTCCTCCTAAACTACATGGCCAAATTCTTCTCTGGGACAACAATGCGTAACATATGCAAAGTTATTTAGCATTATTAAAACATTACTCAGGTGAGCGATTTAGGGCCCTCAGGGTCCTCTTGTTTCTCCTTCTTTGGACGGGTCCGTAAAAAGGACCCGTTCCCAATGCCAAATAGGGTAATTTTTTCCCAAAATCTGGAAAGAAAATTCCCAATGCAAAAGTTATTCCTTCTGTTTGGATGAAAATTCAATCGTTCCCTTTCATATGTTGAGAAAAAAGTATCCAGAGACAATTTGAAAGTCCTTTCAGTTGATTTCATATAGTTAACTATACACAGGACTCAATTTTTGTTGGAGTCTGTGATGAAAATGTTTTCCCAATTTTTGACAAAACAACGCATTTTTTCCAATTTGCCTGGTTTCGGACCCGTTCCCAAAATTACGAGAAAAAACACTGTCTTGTAAAGATCGGAGCATTGATTTATCAGGGGGAAAATTGAAATTTTAGGGGAAAATTCCCAGAGGACAAGGCGCCAATATTCGGCCACACTTTTTAAGTATAAAATAGAAAAAAAACACCTTTGGCTCGCTTGGTTTGACAATCACTTGTTATGGCTTGTAAATACGCTTCAGCGGCTTCACACAAGTTGATTCACTGTGCCGATTTCAAGATTATGCTTCAAGAAGAAAATGATTTACAAATATTTTACTCTATATTCATATGCAAGGGAGGTAATTTTGAATATTTTTGTCAAATATTTCTATAAGTATCATTATGGATAAATTCAAAATTCGAAATTGTTCAAAATGTTTGTTCATGTTTTATTTGGAATGAAAATGTAACACAGTTTAGGGATTACTGGCACTTTTCAAATTACGCCTCTGGCTCTTTCAGTACTAATGATGGGTTGCATACCATAACATAATTTTGTTGTCTAGAGCAGCTTTCTATTTGGAGCTTCCCTAAACTTGGTCGATTGGAAAAGGATTAATGATAAATTAATAATTAAGCCTGTAATTTTCCTATTGATCAAACACCAACCGACAGATCGCTTTGCCTAACATAGAATTTAAGACAAACAATTGGGATGTGAGTGATCGTTTAAATGGAACGATTTTATCCAGTTAATCGCGACGTAAATTGGGATAAACAAAACAGTATTTTGTAGGTGTTGTTATGAAATCTTGTAACTACGGCTTGATTTAAGCCGTAGTTACAAGATTTTATAACAACATTGACAGTTTATCAAAACATAACGGATAACCTAGTCTATTGTAAGCACAAAATTCTTTGCCATTAGCATGTCGATTGTTTTGATTGTCAGTCGATAAATCGATACAATAACACATGCAACAAACAATTGGGGCATGACATTTTTCTGATCGTCCCTTGGTTAATCGATGTTTTTGATTGACTGTCGGCGTTTGGTCAATTGCCCTGTCTGACTAGTGCATTGGTAAATCAACTCATATGACTTTTAGCGAGCCGGGACTTTATATCCGGGGCCCCGGGGAGCTAATGTCACAGCCCTAATGTCCGCGTGGCGTCGCATCTTCAAAAACTTTAACCTGGCCTATATCTCAGGCACTATTACAGATACAGCCTTGATATTTCACACATGGATACTCAGGGTTGTGCCTAGGTCAGAATTTTTAAGGGACACCAGTGTTCCCCTACCTAAATTTCAAGGGGACATTGGGATCTTTTGGGGGACAAACTAAAATAACTGTTTCAGTGATGATTCTGAACATGTCTTGCATTTCATGTTGGTAGCAAATTCGCGCAACCACAGACAAATTACCCACCAATTCTTCTGGAAATTTTGTTCATTGCATTTAATTAGTCTCGGAGAAAGATAATTGAGGCATTTGGCTAGACGGTCCAGGATAGGGCGTTTTAACAGCCGAATTCATCAATTCCACATCTTCTGCTATCTTTCTTTTCAGACATGTCATTTTAATTCAGTAACAACTGTAAGACCGGTTATCGATATTTTATATCAAAATCGGCTGAATCAGTAAGTACATTTTGGGTGCCGGTCACAGTCAATATGCGACCGGTTTACAACATTTTACATTAGAATCGCTGAATTGAACAGTAAATTTTCGGTCATAGTCAAGTTTTTGCATGTGGCGGTGTACACGTAATAACATACAATGCATGAATTATACTATCATAACAACTGAAACTGCAGATTGAGCATTTGTTTTTCAAAAGTAATTACTAAAAATAAAAGATCGCGTAATTCTGAGCGCGCCCGAAATCCTCGATGGCTTAGACATTGAGAATTTATTTGCGGGAATCCCGCTGCCTAGGCACAACACTGGATACTTCTGCCAAAACCTTTCATTCGGGAAATGACTTTTGACCTAGTGACCTTGACCTTGGAGTTTGACCTACTTTAAAAAAAAACTTTAATCTGGCCTATATCTCATGCACTATTATAGATAGAGCCTTGGTATTTCACATACCTAATGCTTTAACCTTGAGACCATGACCTTTGCTTGACCTATTGACCTTGACTTTTGACCTTAAACTCCATCTTTGGCGACAAGCTCTCATATAGGGAGCTATGTTGTCCGCGAACAACTCTTGTTCATCAATATTTCAGAAAAATCTATAATTGTGACCCACAAAATACAAAAAAAATGCTCTTGTACATGGTCTTATCTGTTCTGGTTTCTATTTTCAGGATTCAGATAACTTTGCAATGTTTGAGACGTGTACGAAGATGGGTGGTAACTGCATTTACAGGGGCTGAGAATCTCACAAAACAGTTGACCCGTTGGCATTTACATATATCAAATCTCAAACCCGGGCTGTGATGATCCTGTGATGAACTTTTGACTCCATGGGCAGTTAGGCTAAGGGGGTCAATTTACTCCAGAAAATGAAGATTTAACTTCGTTTGACATTTTTAGCCGTTATAGAAGTGTTCAAGAACTTGTTAAACACTTCTGGAAAATGTTATTCCAGGTCGGACTAGCATTAATATTTAGGTACAAGAAAAAGGAGGTTCAATGAAAACTGACTTCAGTGTTGTGGGAGTCGTAACGGTTGTCAATCCAGTTCTAGAACGTGGTCAATGGAAAATCGGTAGAATCATGCAGTCTTATCGGGGAATCAATATTTGCACATCGTATATACCAACAATCCTGAAGGTGCCAGTTACAGGGCTTTGTCTACTAGTAAACAATTCAGTATAAATGTGATAGTGAAAAGTGTGATTGGGGCCATCATAGGGCCCCCACGATAATACCTATATAGTGTTTTCAGTGAATTGGCGATAACAATGCCCTAGTGTAGAAACAGGGGTGTGGAAATATGGAATTTTTCCACTTGTCCTCGGACAAGTTGAACTCAAATTTCTACTTGTCCAAAGGCAAAGTTTACTTGTCCAGAAAAAAACAACATCTAGACAGGAAAATAATATTTCAGTTAACATATAAAACTGAATGAACACAATTCAAACAAATGTTTACCTTTTAAAATTAAAATGTGATTTGATTGAAATGGATTTTTTCAGACGGATCGTGAGCAAAAATAAGATTAAAATTTCGTTTTTATCCCATTTTGATCCCCTTGATATGCACTTGCCCACGGACAAGCTCACTTGAAAAAAGCCCTTGCCCGTCCACCGCAAAACCCAGGTCGGGCAAGTCGGGCATGTGAATTCCGCATCCCTGCCATAGAAAATTCCATCAAGAAAATGGACCTCTACAAGATAATCAACGAAAGATTCCTGGACAACAGGCTGAGAAATCATTTCTACATGTGAAAAGACAGAAAATTTGATATACAGAAAGAACAGTACATTCAGCACCGAGCGGAGACAATCACAAAACATCAACTTTAAAGACTTGATGAATCAACAAAGTGTTTGAAATTGATTTAAAAAATGTTTATTGAGATTCTAAGATTAATACATTGTGCATGTCAAAAATGATTGTATGATTGATTGTGTTTGACAGGGCAGTCAATGCATAGGAATATTGGGTTGTTTTGAAATTTCCAAAACGAAAAACGAAGTGGACGCAAATTTGCGGCAAATATTTGCAGCAAATTTGCCGCAAACTTGCAGCTAATTTGCCACAACTGTTTGTGGCAGGGCTTTTATTTTGGTAACGAAGTGTAACTTGAGAAATCTCCAAAAGGAACAAAAAAAACACTAGTCTGCAACTTTTACATTTGACTCATCTGTTGTTTTACACATGAAACAAAATCTGTTAATAATGAAATTTCAATAAACTTTCATGCAGTAATACATTTTTGAAAATTTTGATACCAAATATGCCAATAGTTTGGTTACATAAGTATTCAAAATGTCCTATAACCAAATGCACAGTTTGTTTTGAATGTCAGTATATATTACATATTTTTTTCAAATATTTACTCCAGTTCAGTGAAAAAAAAAAGAATAAAAAGTTTGAGGCCTTAATCTAAATAATGATCCTTAAATTTTGTAACATGAAAAACTGAAGATACGGATCAAAAATTTCTCTCTTTTTGTGACAGTAAACAACTAAGTAATTGTCAAAACCTTGGTGCTTGTACTTGATGTGAGTAACGGACCGTAGCATTACTGTCAAGATCTTGGTAATAAGTGCAAGTTGAGTGTCTGACAAATATTATAATACGTTTGCAAGGAATTGATTTAATATTAAAAGATCACTATGGTTGGCGCAAATATGTATGGGACATGTTTTCATTTTGTCCAAATGTAAACAAGACAGTGTTGTATAAAAGATGAATAAATTCTTTGTAAGTAGTGACGTAGACATGTTGAAAATTTAGATACAGTGATGGAGCGGTCTGTTCACTGTTTTCTGCGTTTTATCGAACAATGTTTTGTTCACATTTGAACAAAACGTAGACATGTGCCATATGATACTACGCCAACAATAATTGAATAAATGTTATTTTAATTCAATATCTTTAGCTGTTAGCCATATTCCTACATGATAAATTAGGTGCTTACATCTGATACCAAAGCTAGTTAACCCTTTACCAAAAAGCAACATTCTAGGTTGTTTGAATTCCAATTTGTTTACAATGCAGCATAGAATATATTGAGGCAAAAGGAGAAAATGTTGATCATCAGCATTTACTTCTTTGCCTCAATCTTTTACTTGAACATTCTGTCATAACTGGGAAATGTTTTGGAAAGAGTTAATGATGAAGATTTTATTTCATTGACTTTGTTATCAAAGGCCAACAGTTAGTGTTAAATGATTTTATATTAATAAAATGTAGCTTTATTATAAACATGAAGTTGTAGGTAATATTCCTTTCTCCCAATCATACTTTGTATCAATTCGCTTGTAACCCTTTCCCAAGATGAGAAAATTGTTAAAAAAGATTCGAGACTGGTAGCTGCTGCAGACATCAAGATGAACATAGTCAAAAATAGGATTGTTTTAGATTATATAGGTAAAATGCTGACAAACAGTATTTTCCTATTTTGTCTCAATGTTTTCCAAATTTCTATTATATACATCAAAACTATATAGACCTTGTCTGGGAAAGGGCTGATTTAATTCATGATACAGTGATATATGAGATATTGAACACCCTATTTTTTCAAATATTGTGGAAAAGAGAGAAGTAAATGCTGGTAACAAATATTTAATTCTCATCTAGACCAACAAACTCTCAACCATTCCACAAATGAAAAACTTTAAGACTAGTACAAATTGAGTTGTTGATAAAAAAAAAGCTTTCACAGAAAAAAGTACCTATACAGCTTTTAACATAGACATCCTTGTGAAAAAAGCAGAAATTGCTGGTTGTCAGCATTTTCTTCTTTTGCCTAATGGGTTTCTAAACTTACAGCATGTATTCAGCTGACAAAAGTGGTCGGTTTTACGTTGAAAAGACGTCTTTTAGAGACGTTGGGAAAACGTCTTTTTCTGGTTGAATTTGATATAAGGAAAGACGTCTTTTTCAGACGTCTTTTCAACGTCATTAAGTGACATTGTTCAGACGTCTTTTCAACGTCATTTAGTGACGTCTTTTCAACGTCACTTAATGACGTGGAAAAGACGTCAGGAAAAGACGTCTTTCCTTATATCAAATTCAACAAGAAAAAGACGTCTTCCTGACGTCTCTAAAAGACGTCATTTCAACGTCATTAAGTGACATTGTTCAGACGTCTTTTCAACGTCATTTAGTGACGTCTTTTCAACGTCACTTAATGACGTGGAAAAGACGTCAGGAAAAGACGTCTTTCCTTATATCAAATTCAACAAGAAAAAGACGTCTTCCTGACGTCTCTAAAAGACGTCATTTCAACGTAAAAACAACCACTTTTGCCAGCTGGGGTTTAATATGCCCTTTCCCAAGCAAGACTGGGTTTAATGTTTCGAATGGAAAATGTTTGAGAAAAAACATTTGGACAAAGATGAAATCCATCATGCTGATAATCAGGCATATTCTCCTGTTGGCTATACATTTATATCCTGTCTCGTTTGTTAATTATATCTTAATCAACACCAATTATGTAATCAGCAGAAGCTTTCAAAATGGGATAGTCCATTTTGTAGCAACATGAAAAACGGTTAATAAGCAAAGAAGTCTATAATACAAAAGACACCGAGAACTATTTACAAGCAAAATAAGATTCCATTAATATCACATAAAACACCGAGTATGTCTACATGTAATTATATAACACATTAAAAAACATCCATAAGAAACGGAAATTAAAGACAATGGAAATTGAAAAATCCCACAAGTATCACAATGTATCATATATCCAAAGTTCAAGAATAGACAGTTATTTTGTGAATCACAAGTCCGAATGTCATGAATAGTGATTCTCACGGTGTATATTTTTTTACGAAACCGAGGCTTCGGGTAACAGCAAAATTCGATATTGAGTACTCTCCAAAGCCGAGTTCTATATACACCCAAACACACTTCCAATTTGTTACTAAAGATAGTAACACTTTTTAATGCCAGATCGAGGCTCTGACCCAATTGAGAGCAAAGCATCCAACTTGCAATGGAAATGAACGGAGGAAAGAAGAAGTTAACCCTTTCACTGCCATAGGCGACTTTAGTCGACAAATTTATTGGGGCGAACTATATGAGTACCCACAACATAAAAAAGAAGGAAATATTATCATTTCATAAATTACCTTTAAATTTTGGTCACATATAGATGCTTAATTTGTCTGTATGTGCTGAAAATTTGAAAGGAATCCATCAAATGAGTCAAAAGTTATGCATGTTTTTGTGTACAGGGTATCAATTCTTGTAAATTTCTTCGAATTAATTCAGCATTGAGAAACACGTCCGAAAAAAATATTTGGCAGTGAAAGGGTTAAAGAGGAATCACGCTCCGTTTTGTGATGATTCCTCTGTGAATTTCGACGGGATATCATTGACTGACTTCCAATTATGGTCTTTATTGGCTTTTAAGTCATTTTTGACCATCCGAAAACGTAGTACCCACCGATCTTTTGAGGACCTAGCCGCCAGGTTCAACTGTCATTTTCATGTATTTAACCCCCTTTCCCCAACCAAAAAATGTACGAAACATGCCATTTTCAGTGTGAAGATGACAATCTCAGTACCGAAAGGCTTATGTAGATAGATAATTCATTATGGTAGATCAATTTGATAATGAAAGCATTGCTCTTAAAGCCCATTTCCCACACAACAAATTATTTAGACTTTTCAAGTTTGACAGCGGCTTTTAAAACCCTTTTCTAAACGGCACCTGATTCAATTTGGAAGCTCTTGCAGACAACAGAATGGGCATCTTGAAAGTAGGATTTTGTATGTGCAAGAGCGGATCTAGAGGGGGGGGGGGGGTTCGGGATGTTCGCCCCCGCTCCCTGGAATAAGCCGAAAATTGAATGTTGACTATAATCAAAGCGTCATAATTTAACATATTTAAGTCATCATTTGGACCTCCCGCTTCCTGGCAATTGGGCTTGGACCCCCCCCCCCGAAAAAATCCTGGATCCACCCTTGCATGTGTACATAGAAGTATAGAAAACGGTGAGGCAAAAGGGGAAACTGCTGATTAAAAGTATTTCATTAATTTGTCTCTTGAAATGATTTTCGAAACAATCTCTGTAGCACAGTTAAGGGCGGATCTAGAAGGGGGTCCGGACCTCGCCTTGAATTGGCCGAAAATCGAATTTTGACTATACAAAGTTAGTACAGTAGACCTATACATGTATCGTTACACAATTCACAAATCTAAAGCCATCTTCCATCTTATGGGCTAGACCTCCCCCCCCCTCCCCCCGAAAAAATCCTGGATCCGCCCTTGACAGTCAAAACATTAACATTTCTTGTTTGGTAAAGTTTTAAAACATTTTTCTTTTCATTTCTTTTTTAATTTAACACCTCTCAACAATATTTCAGCCATAAGTTTATTTATAATTGTCCACGCTCCGAGGCTGGGAATGTATCCTGTGACATGTCCATTATTGGCTCTAATCTAGAGCACAAACACATGCAAATATTTATATTACCGCTCACACTTGGACAGTACTAAGGAGCTCACATGCTTCTGCAAAATTGATTTTAGTTGGTTTTCAAAAGCAGTAGCTCATCCTGAACTTGCATGTTTGTAATGCGCGATGAAGACAAGGTACGAATGATTACAAGCCAAAAATCTCTTTTTTTTCAATCAAAGTTGCAAAAATATTTCTGTAACTCAAAACTCTAATAGTTAACGTAAATGACTGTATAAAATATTCTTAGTACTAAGGCAGAATAATTGAAAAATGCTCGCGTGAAAATAACGACTCGCTCAATGAATTATATAGTAAAACGACCACGTGACCTTTTGTTTGCTCTCATGCATACACAGGTCACGGTTAAAAATTCAAAGTGTGTTTGGGTGTATTGATTAAACCATCAAATATGACCTCTGCAGTTTTCGGTACGCCAACAGCCTATTTGGTCGTCATAATCTAATTATAGCTCATCATTTGAATTATCGAATCAAAATCAATCAGCTTTATCTTGCATGATCATTACGTATACATTACGTCGCTTCTATTTTTGGCTGAAGCCGGTAACATTTGAATTATCGAATCAAAATCATTCAGTTTGATCTTGTTTGATTACGTTTACATTACGTCGTTTCTATTTTTGGCGGAAGCTGGTAATTTGAAGCGTTAGCCAATCATTTCTTGTATCAGAAATTTCGATTGTTTATGAGTATATTGGCGACGATTGGATACCGAAATCCCGCCAAGGCCCCGAGATTAGACGTGAAACGACCCCGCGGTAACAGAGAGTATTCTATCGAAATGGAATGTAGGGAGAATGCGCTCTGTTCGTAAGAGAGTAATATTGAGTAGAAGAAGATACCAAAGGCATTTGCACTTGATGTGAAAAGGGGTCTAGATTAATAAGATAAATTGCACATAAGCAAACTCTTGACTTTGAATTCGTAACTCATATTGTTTAGTCATATTAAATGTACTATTGTGCTATACAAAATCACGGGGTTAGGGTCAAGCATATTCCTTTACTCTTCACATTTCAAAGCAACATAGAGGAGGGTTAAAGTCAGTCTTATTTAGTTGTTTACATGCAATCCCGATTCTTTGGCTAATCATTTGAATTACCTCGATTACCAACAATAAACTATATCTTATCTATTGCTCGGACTGTATACATGTCTATCTTGACATGACAATGCCTATAAGCTTTGTGCATGAACTCTCCGACAACATCATCTGTCAAAGTCACTATTGTAATTATGACAGGAAATTGTCAATCGAATTAGACTTCAAGGCTTTACTAAACTCTTTACTGAATGGTCCCATAAATATTATTGTATTTGTGAGCAGGTCTGTTAAGGTATAAAGTGCCTAATTAAAAACACCACTTTCTAGCCATACGAAATGTATCAAATTACAAACACTTGTAAATACACTTCCCATAAGTTGATTCACCGTGGCAGATTTCAAAATTATGCTTCAAGAAGAAAATAATTTACAAATATCATTTTACTCTATATTCATATGCAAGGGAGGTAATTTTGAACATTTTTGTCAAATATTTCCATAAATATGCATTAATTCAAAATTCTAAACCGTACAAAATGCTTATGTTTGTATTTGGAATGGAAATGTAACACAGTTTAGGAATTACTGGCACTTTTCAAATTTCGCCGCTGGCTTTTTGGTGCTAATTAGGTCCTTCTTACTTTAACATTGAAATCTTCATGGTAAAATCAAGGGAATGCTAGAACATTGCTAATTATAAAATGACAACAACAATTTTAAATTTTTCTTGAAGCCTATTTTGAAAGTTGCACTGCATTTATGTCGTATATAAATCTAGTTCAAAATTTCCTTTATTGCATCTGTAGATGTCAGATGTTATTAGCCCAATAATTCTTTGTTGTTTTTTGTTATCATTTTTTTTTTGTGTTTGTTTGTCGTTTTTAGCCTATTTGTAAACAAGGCCGCCCGGTTGCAATGTTCATAGTTCAATTAATCATTCCAGGACAACATTGAACAACATTATCCGAAGCCCTGATACAATCTGAGCACACACGTGGTCGACATGCCTGCAGCACTTTCATCTATTTATAGTCGAGGGGAATACTAATTGAGAACGAAATCAATTATAAGGAAGGCACGTTGCGTCCCAGCTTTTAACCTATAACATTAACAACATAGCTTACTTCTTATGCAACAGTAGGCCTATCATACAAATTATTGTTCCGGTGTAAGATCTATTTTCCTGGTATCGATCCTTTGCAGAAATCCTACGACCATCTATGATTCCCCTTCCAAAAAAGGCCCGGTTTTGACGTACGACTTGGCAGGACAGATTTGCAAAACATTGAGGCGAAAGAAGAAAATGCTGATAACCAGCATTTTCTTCCTTTGTCTCAATGTTTCCCATGATACAATTTACAATTTTCCACAAGTAGCCTAAAAATTGTTGTCTCCGGTGTATAGACATATGATTGGTCTTGTATCGATCGTATGCATAATGTTTATTTGTGGGAAAAGCCGATACTACCTTTTTACTCATTTCTGTAAAAGTACCTATTTATAAGCCAGACACGTTGCGTCCCAGCTTTTAACCAACAGCAACATACTTCTTATGCAACAGTATACAAATTGTTGTTTCCGATATTGGTTCGCAGACCCGTATTGATCGTACACAAAAACGTTCATATGTTGGACAACCAGAGACATTTTTACTCGTTTTCTAACAGTAGACCCGAACATGTATTTGGCATCTCTACTGGAAAAATTTATAAAAAAGACAGAACATGAGAAGCGATGTCTGGTATAACATCTTCTCAATATCTTCTAAGCTATTTGCTATGATTTATTTTTTTATTTTTTAATGATGCTGCTTTCGACGTCTACAGCTCATTTTGACATTCGGCTGGTATAAAGCATCATCATTTATTTTTCAAAGGACACATTTTACCACTTCAGCAGAAGGTCTTACGTGATTTGATTCGAGTCTATTAATTTGATTTGATTCGGGCCTTAGTTTGAAGTCTCATACGGAAGACTGGAGCGATGGGGGACGATATTATCGGTGCATTGTTACAGATGTTATCAATATGCCATTATCATAATTTTAATCTTAATCTTTCAAAATGGAATAGTCCAAAATTCTTCCGTTTGGGAAAGGGTTAACATTTGCATTCTTTTTAGACAGGTATCTAGACATGTCGGAATTGACAGAACCCTTTTACAATTGACTTTGATATGTCTAAAGTGTGCAAAATATAACTCACGATAAGTGACCTGGGCGGCTTAGAGCAGTCCATGCTTATCGATAGAAAAGCTCTTCCAGGTCATTTATCTTGAGCTGTACACAAATAATGGCAACATCTTGGGTTACTTCTGCAACAAAACCAAAACAGTTCCCTTCGTAATCAATACACAGTTCAAGGAAATGTATCGGAAACAAACAGTAAGGCGTTTATATTTCTATAGGTTAAGAGCTAGGACGGCTTGTGCTTTTCCTATTGGTGAGCCAGAATCTGGCAAAAAGGATTTTATCATTTGGAACTAGCATAATGACCCTACCAGAAAGGCTTTGCATCAATGCAGACTCAGGCCAGTGCCCTTTCGACGTTTAAAATTTTTGCTGTTGATAATTATGGTATTTACAGACAACAACGCGGATCTTGACCAAATTATACATCTGAGCAGGCTGATATGGCTCCACGTTTGTATCAATTGTTGAATGTTTAACTCATTCCACTCAACATGCGTATTCAATATTAATTAAAATGTAAAATACATTTTTAATGAATCTATAATACAATTCTTTGTTGATAATTGCATACAAAAATTGAAGAAAATAGATCACACTATAGAAAATGAATAAGATCAAAAGTTTGCGAGTCGGTCCCCCTATAAATTTTTGGGGTCAAAAATTAAGTACAGCCGGTCGACACAACACCTCGAATACGAAGTATAAGCTAAAGAAAGACAACTCTTGAATACACTATTTGATCTTTGTGAATGGATAGCTTCCCTTGAAAAGTCTAGACGTCGTCAAAACACAAGTAATTTTATTCTTTATTTTCTAAAACCAGGTCTTGTTTGGGACAACGTTTGATGGTCGGTAGAGTTGGATATTGTGCTTTTATTTAAACGTTTCACTTGCAAATCTTTATTCGACGTCACTTATCCAAAAGACTTTGGCAAGCGTCGAGAAAAAAGAAGGAAATGCTAAACTACATTATTGTCTTCTTTCAAAGTTCATAATTTTCAATATACAAAATCTATGTAAGGACAAAATTACTGTTAAATTAAAGTGATCAAATCCCTATGGTTAACCATTTGATATCGTAGGAAAATGCTATTTGAAAGGCTACAAATTTGGGACAGGCATTAACGATCTGGGACCATAATGGATTTCGGTTATTATCGCCGATGATCGGGTATTTACGGCACTCGGTTATTTCCGTGAAACGCACTTCGGAAAGATTCGCTTTTGTTCTCACTACGGTTTACTTTCTCGGAAACATTAATAGATATCGGCCGTGCAAGCTATTTAAAGTTTATTTTTCTGCATAGATAGAGATAATTCTCGTATTTCTCGTTGTTAGTAGCATGAAAAATGCTTGAATATTATCGTTCTGAACACTCTGGCGTTTAAACGTATATTAAACGTACATTCATCCATTAGAATCGGAAATACATAAAAAATACTTCTTCGTGTTGTATTCTATAAATAGTAACAAAAAAGAAAGTGAAAGTACAGCGAAATAGGGAACGATTTTATCCAGTTTATCGTGACGTTATGTCGGACATACAATAGTAATTCGTTGGAGCTGTAACAAAATCTCGTAACTACGGCTTAAATAAGGCCGTAGTTACGATATTTTATGACAACACTGACGGTTTATCAAAACACAACTTTACACCCAGTCTATTGTTAAAACAAAATCCATTGCCATTCGCATGAATTTTCCGTGGTTTGTTCAATTTCAACATTTCCTTTCATAAATATTTTTTGTAAACATGTTACACAATAATTATAATAACATAAGCGTTCATGTAAAATAAGCTGAATTTGATTGACAAAGGCGTTCTTATACATTAGTACATGAGACCAATTTCAACCCTCTTTCACCCCACGGCGGGGAATCACCTGACACAATAGTTTCGATATTTTCCAACGATTCTGTCAAAAGATGACCGATTTGAAAAAAAGAATTTAAGCAATGAAAGCGGAAACACTTCGTGACTTTGCTGAATGCGAAGGGTGATCTTTGAAAAGTCAGCTGATATGAAAGTTATTGACGACCAACCAAAACTTGATTTGGTTGTAAATAACGTTTTTATCAGCTGATTTGTAAAAGAGGTACCATTATCATACACTTCTGATCTCGAGGGTTTACACTTTTCTGTTTCAAACCGATTTCATTTGTCAAGTATTTACAAAATTATTGACGATTTTCTGAAAGTGTAGTGTCACATGACTCCCCACCCCATGTAAATGGTGCTATTGTTTTGTTCACAATAGTTTATGTAGACATTACAGGGAAGTTTGACAATGAATATTTGATTAGATAGTTTCTTTATATCAGTAACTATAAAATAACGTGTTGTTACATTTGACCTTACAATATTTGCTGAAATTGAATGACCTATTTTGAACATTTTGTCCTTGCTTTGTGCACCCCTACTAAGTTTGAATGCATAAAAAACCAAATTTTAACGGTAACCTTTTCCCATTCTTGTTTTATTTGCACAAGTATAGATAAGAGATATTTTTGATGTAGGTTTCATACCCTGCCAGTCAAAATTAAAAAAAAATATAGATCAAAGAAAAAAAGTTCATTTTTCATCGACGTCAAAAAAAAAAAAACAGTCGCAAAATCATAAAGCTTATGTATAATCAGGTGTTTTTTCCTGATTTTTGTTTTTTATAGCTTTGTGTTAGCTTATTTGTGTTACATACATATCTGTTGTAGCATACAAGCTGAAAAAATGTCAGATATTATCATATTCTGCAAAAAAAATTGAGATTTACAGAGTTGGTGCTTCCCATTTTCCCCCCATTTTTTGTAAAATGGGGTGGGTAACTAAAAATAGATATAAAATTCAAATATATCGGTAAAATATGTTTATAGTTTCATTTTACCTTCGTCTTGTATCATAGAAATAATATATAACAATTCTTTTTGTATTTTCAAAAGTGTCTATTATGGTTCCAGATCGTTAAAGGCTTAATTTTATCCTACAGTCTGTTCAAGACTAATAAAATCCTGAATCCGTTCAATGCTTAAAAGTATACAAATAAGGAACGATTTTATCAAGTAAACAGTGACGTAATTTCGGACAAACAAATAGTATTTTGGTGGGTCTTGTTATAAAATATCGTAACTACGGCTTGAATCAAGCCGTAGTTGCGAGATTTTATAACAACACTGACGGGTTATCAAAACATAACGCTAAACAGAATCTATTTTTAGCACAAAATTCAGTGCTATTTAAAGATTACTACAATACGTCAGACTTATTGTTCTACGTTGTAACTCTGTATTTTTCAGAAGCCATGAAAAAAGATAGATAACTAGGATCTATACTCGAGTACCCACGGGTAATACGACCACGGGTACTCGGGTACAAAATTTCTACCCGTCCCAACTCTAGACTAACACCTTTCAAATTGGACCGGTCTTAAAATTTGTATTAAAAGGCAAAGAACTTGTCTCTTCTTAGACGAATTTCTACAAACAAAACTTTCAACACTTCCGATTATGTTCAAAACCAATTGATGTTGCTTTATCACTTATTTAAGGTAATCCACCCCTGGCCCTAATGAGATTCGAACGACGTCGGAATTATTCAGGCGACGTCGAAAACATTCGGCGGTGGACCTTTTTGCCGCCGTATGTTTACGACCGCGCCCGAATAGGTTCGGACACGTAACGACGCAGCTCGAAAAAAAACCCGATGATTTATGAATTTCAAAATGGCCTAATTATGGGCATTCTACGTCAAAACCGGGATTTGTAAAAATGGTCCTTATAGATCCTACATGAATGTACACTTTAGTTAATTGAGTTTTACGATAAACTCAACATCAAAGCTCATAATACGACGGGACAAAAAGTTACAAATCCAATGTGTTAGGCCTACCACTGCATCGACTGGGTTGCATAGAGATTTACGTCCCACTCAACAGCTAAGGTCATATGGAGACGGGACCTCGGTTTAAAGTCTCATCCAAAAGACTGACCACTGCATCGAATCAGGCCCCTTTTGCCATAATATGGTCAAAGGTCAAGGTCACGAGGTCAAAGGTAATGGTTAAAATGGAATGTCTTGTTTGGAACATTCATGTGTGAAATATCTGGACAGTAGACTGGATGCGAAATTGGACATAAGCTATAGGTCAGGTTTAAAGTGACATTTCAGAATTTTTTGTCATAAATTTTACTTTTAATTTTATCTGAAAGAACATATTTCCTTATGAAAATTCTGAAAATTTCAAGCCAAAATATTGCACCATTTACGAGAAATTCATATTTTTGTGTTAAAATTGAACAAATTGTTGTGGACAACAGTTCGGATTTATATGCAATTTATCGATTATGTCTCAACTTTAAATGCGTGTTTCTCGCTTATTGGCAACAACTTCAAAAAACTAATAGTATTTATACTCATTTGAATAACCAATCTTGGCATCAAGACATACTTTAAAAATTTGAAATCGGAATGAAATGTCCCTTTAAGGTTTTTTTTTTAAAGTTTATCGCACTCAAAAGTCAAGATCACGGAGTCAAAGATCATGGTTCCAAACGAAAATTCTAAGCAAGTGGTATCCATTAGATCTAGTGAAATATTTTAAAATGCCTTTTTTTCAGTACATAAATAGATCTAGACTTATATAGATCTCTACGA
This sequence comes from Fragum sueziense, assembly GCA_963680895.1. Classification (NCBI taxonomy): domain Eukaryota; kingdom Metazoa; phylum Mollusca; class Bivalvia; order Cardiida; family Cardiidae; genus Fragum; species Fragum sueziense. Next base: position 24,877,870 of record OY804606.1, on the reverse strand, counting down.
CATTAAACAGTATTAAAGCTTTTAAAAAGTATGTCATAACAGTCAAATCCTCAGGTCAAGAGTCACACATCACGGTTACAAATCAACAGACTTGGTTGGAGGTATTTAATAATCTAGTTGTGTGAAAAAGATCTATGAAAAGAAGGGTTAAGTCTTTTTTTCAAGTGGTACAAACTAGATCTAGATCTACTAGGTCATAGATCTAGTCATAAATGAAAGCTCATGGTTGGAGGTATCCATCATCAGACATGTGTGATAGGCCTATGTTAAGGTTGTATCTGTAATAGACACCAAGGCTATATCTGTGATAGGGCATAAGGTAAAGGCAAGGTAAAAAGTACTTTAAAAAAAAAGAACAAAAAGTAGGCCAAACTCTAAGATCAAGGTCGCGAGATCCAAGGTCATTGTTCTAAATGAAAGGTCTTGGTTAGAGGTATCAATGTGTGGGAAATCAATGCTGTGTCTCTAATAGGACATACGATATGGGACATGTTAAAGTTTTCGCTGACGCCCAACATCAGATGGTAGAATCCATTACAATAAATCTAGCAGCAAATCCGAACAAAAAGTAGATCTAAAAAAAACAACCAAACAAACAACAAAACAAACACGATTGACTTACCTAACACGAAACAAGTTTTGCGAAGTAAGTGACAGATCAGACATGATTTTCGAGTGTTTGGTGAACGTACAGGTATAAAATACAAACCTATCTATCTAGGCATGTGTACACGGCTATCTAGGTCAAAGATTATTTATGACGTAATAAAATGACGTCTTGAATAAAACATAAAAAAGGGAGATAAACACTAAACCTTATAGATCTATGTCAGATTTTAAATCATTATTGGTCAGCGTTGTCGCCCATTTGATAGAAAGTTTAGATTATCTCCTTAAAATTATCGACCGGTCCAAATAAAAAAACATCAACTATATCTATAGTAGTCCGTGAGCCAGACCCCGAAATTTTGACTTTCGGTACCATTTGAGGTGAAAAATGCTATCATGCATTTTTGGGTACCTGAACTATCTTAGTGTTGGAAAATATATGATAGCATTCTGAAAGCGGTAGCTTTCTATGAAAATTTACCCTTTTTTCAAACCTACCCTTTATTCACCGAATTCAAAGCTTGGTAACCAATAAAATCGTCACGACTTTCAAAATAACACAGAAAATTAAATGTGATAAGATATCTTTATCATATGGCTACATAATCAAAGTGTAGGATGTTTTCTATTGAATAAATCAATGTTAAGGCCGTTTTTATTGGAAATGTGTTTTTCGTTGCATTAAAAAGAATGCTTATCAATTGATCAAAGGAAATCAGAGCAAATTTGCTTTTTAATGCCATTTTTTCTATCTAAAACTTCCTTTGTTGACATCTTTCTAACAATTTTAGTATCTGGATGATACATGTGGTATAGAGAATTATTTTGATGATTTAATTTTGCGCTTTATCCTTCTTTGAAATGGTATTAAGCGAAAACTTGTAAATTACCCCACCCACCACTGAATGCATGGTTTTGGTCAATTTCTCAAACTTTCAAAATATTCTTCTTGTAAAGACCCTTACAATCTTAGAATTGTATTCTGCTAATGATAAGCAACAATCATTTCACGATAAGAACTATCCTGAAGATATACGAGATTCTTTAACCCTTATCATTACCCTTAACCCTTACTGCAGTCCGTGAGCCAGACACAATAATTTTGACTTTCGGTACCCAAATTCTGAGTAGGTGATAAACGATATCATGCATTTGGAGTACATTATCTATCCTTGTGTTGGAAAATGTGTAATAGCATTCTGAAAGCAGTAACTTTCTATGAAAAGTTACCCTTTTGTCTAACATACCCTCTATTCACAGAATTCAAAACTTGGCTACCAATAAAATCATCTCGGCTTTTGAAATAAAGAAGAAAAGTAAATATGTTAAGGCATCCTTATCAGATGGAAACAAGTCATACTGTAGAATAGTTGTCATTGAATTAAACCATTTTGGAACTGTTCCTACTGAAAAATCGTGCTTTTTGCTTAAGACGAAGCGCTCAGCAAATTCTATAATAAAATCTAACAAGCTTTGCTTTATTATAGCGTTTTTTCTATTCACAACTTCTTTAGATTACCTTAATCTAGAAATATAGTAATAGGGTGACACATACGACAAAGAAAATTATCTTAATAGAAATATTCTGTGTTTCATCTTTATTGGCTAAGGTATTACATAAAAACGCAACTTACCCCACCCACCACTGAAAACATGGGCATGATCTCAGAATTTGATTTTTTATGATATTCCTTAATTCAAAGACCCGAACAATTTCCAATTCTACCCTGGTAATGATTAGCAACATCTTTTTCACAATGAGAATTTACATGAAGACAGATTGGACATTTAACCCTTAGTGTTACCCTTAACTCTTTTGTTAAAAACGTAAGGTCATTCAACATACATAGGTCCCCATTTGATTCAGCTGGAGTAAAATTAAGCATCGACTTCCAAAGTCATATGGAATTATCCGAAACTAATAAGTATAAATGGATAAAGATAACATGTAACATATATTAGCTGAGTACAATATTCAAAACTACGTAACATAACTTAAATATTGTTGTTACTAATTATTCTTCCCGTAGGGTGAGCATAAAGCTGGCGGTTCTTCTGTCCGACACAACGATTCTTCCATAATAACTTCGCAAAATTTGGACAACGTTTTCTATATGAATAACTTACAATAAATGCTATTGTGCTGATCTTTCCCGGTCTTACGATGTATTTTTTTGCATAGACTATTATTACCGGTAGTACATTTGTTCATTTTTGAAGACATCTTTACACCATAATGATAGGCCCCAAAAGCAAATTTAGTTTAACCGAATTTTAAATTCAGCCAATCAGCAGCTTTGGCAAAAACTGATCAGATGCCAGCTAATATCCCATGTATTATCAAAATAGAAATTAAACCTGATTCCTACAACATAACCATTTCACCCCTCATAATATCATATCGACCCCTTACAGCATAAAGGTGCTATGTGCACTTTTGGTCAATTTTCACTTTTTTGCAAAAATCAAATCTTTAACATCATATCTTGATGTGAAAAAAAATTGGGAACTGTAGTTTATCAATAAATATATTAAATACTTAGATCATTTAAGTGCTATGTGCATATAGCCCGTAAGTTTTGTGCATAAAGGTGCTATGTGCACTAATTTTGTGCATAAAGGGGCTATTTGGCAAATAGCACCTTTATGCATTACTAAAATTGGCCTATTCTTGTAGATAACCATAAGTATCTTCTTTCACATAGCACCCTTGTTAGATAAATAAACACATTATTGGTCGAATTACACATACTGTGTGGGAAAAATGCTGCATTTCGGCATTTCTTGATTAAATGCACACAAATTTCAGTAGTTTAAGGTAATGAAGAGCGACTGTAGCTGTTTTATAAATGATTTCAACAGAAACATATGAAATATTTAAAGTGACAATTCACATTTATTTCATTTTTTAAAAGTATGTTTTGATGCAAAGATTGATTATTCTAATGGGTAGAAATACTATCAGTTTTTTTATGTTGTTATTTATAAGTGAAAAATACGTCTTTGAAAAGGGACAGAAGTGGCAAATTCTATATAAATCTGAACTATTGTCCACAATAATTTGCTTGATTTTAGCACAAAATATATATTTCTCGTAAACGGTTCAATATTTTGGCTTGAAATTTTCAGAATTTTCATAAGAAAACATGCTCTTTCAGATAAAGTAAATTTATGTAAAAATTGTTGTGAAATGTCACTTTAAATGCAAGTACTTAACATTATTACTACCTTGTAATCAATATCAATCTTCCTTTCTTTTGATTGCAGTAAAAAAACGTGCAAATAAAATAAATCGCATGAGCAAAGGCAAGTGTTTTAATAACAGGCTCGTAGGAAGCAACTCAATATTAGGTGGGCTAAAGCCCCAGTGGCTGAATATTGGGGGGCTAAATTGGATTTTCACTGATTTTTCAGTGTAAATTAAAAAAAATGCCATTTTGACCAACCTTTTTTTTGGGGGGGGGGGGGGGCTATTTTATGGGGACAAATAGCCCCCCCCCCCTGTTCCTACGGGCCTGAATAATTTGATTTTTGTAGTATATGCTCATGTTTCACTATATAATTTTGAATAGTAAAAAGTATTATGATATAAAATATAATTATTATGATGAAGAAACATAACTCCGTTAAGTCATATGTGTCAAAAATAGAATTCTGATACAGATCCAAAGCCTATTTTTAATGGTTTTTTATATCATTTTCCTTTAGTGAAGATGAACTAATTGCAGTTTTGATAAAAAAAAATCAAGAGGAAAAAATCGCAAAAATGTCTTAAGGTTTACAGACCCTGAAAAATCACAACTTTCTAGCCATACAAAATGCGTCTAACTACATACACTTTTAAATACACTTCACATAAGTTGATTCACCGTGCCGGATTTCAAGATTATGCTTCAAGAAGGAAATAATTTACGAATGTTATTTTACTCATATTCATATGCAAGGGAGATAATTTTGAACATTTTTGTCAAATATTTCCATAAGTATGTGTTAATTCAAAATTCTAAACCGTTCAAAATGTTTATGTCTGTATCTAGAATGGAAATGTAACACAGTTTAGGAATTAATTGCAACTTTCAAATTTCGCCACTGGCTCTTTGGTGCTTTTCAGGGGTTGGATACCTTAAGATGAAGCCGTAGACGACTCAGATGCTGAAATAATTACAAGGCGTCGAAGCAGGACAAGGATTCGTCAGATTCTCTGATTTCAGACTTCTATTGAAAAACAAATGAAAGGGAAAAGATAGCAAGCATGGTAGAGAAGGGGGGGGGACAACAGATACAAAGAAACGGTTAAAATCTAGAGGCAGTGCCAGACCAAGGTTTTTCAAACACTTGATATGAAACCCAGTCTTTAGGGCTTAATGAGGACCAATGAATATGAAAATATTTTCACAATAAAAATTGTGAAATATGTTTCTGAATTTCTAAGTTGCGTAGAAAATTCGAAAAATACACAAAAGTTTCCTTTCGGTGTAATTTAACTTTTATTTACATTCAAAAGCATTAGTTTGTCGAAAAAAGGGAATAAAAATGAAAGAAATGAAAAGCAGGTAACTAGAATCTATTATTTCTTAAACTCAAAAATGATCTATGTGATCATTGTTTCATGACTATCGCGAAAATCATTTATGCATAAAGGTGCTATTTGGCAAAAAGCACTTTTATGCTTTAAAAATCGTCTTGATATTCCTGGAAATATTTATGCATAAAGGTGCTATTTGCCACATAGCACCTTTATGTACGAACTAATTTTAAATTTTGTGCATGCATGAAAGTGCTATGTGACAAATGGGCAGATAACTGCTTAATACCTTGACATTTTAATGTGTGAAAGATATATTTTATTCAAGCATCAATCGATACACCTTGTATAAGTGTAAATTATTCAAATATATTAGATGTCTGACCTGTAGAACTTTAAAACCGTTTTTCTCGAAAACTTAAAAAATGCACATAGCACCTTTATGCTGTAAGGGGACGATATACAATTTGGAAAACCTAATCTGATTAAAGTCTAAATCATAATGGTATAATAACAACATTAGACAGCTCGAGCATCATCCATGCATACAAACTTTGCGCAGTACACTGCATTCGCCCAGGCCAAAAGAAAATGAATCACACAAAGGATGCCAAATGTTTTACCCATCAATGAAGGTTGTTTCCCATAATTGTTATCATTTTTAAAGGTGGGTAGTACAAACGGGCATTGACTTAAATAAGAATGCATAAATCGACCGAGCAAAAAAGTTCGTGGTACACAAACAGTCAATACTTTCTGGTTTACCACATAATATGAGATTTCTTTTATATATTTGTTTGCACATTCGACTGATAAGCCTGTAATACAAATTGTATTGAAATGATTCGTCCTTAAACTTTTAAAAGAGGATCCTGCTTGAATTAATCATGGAAGTAAAGCTCATGGATAGATCGAGTTCTTTGGCCAAATTATCATGTATGAAGTGTATGGTGAACAGAGTAGATCAGCAAAACAATGGACTTAAGTCTGTTTCTATTCAATTTTTGAATAAGATATGCACGGATGTCGGACAATCTATTTGGCATCTTTGAATAAATTGCTCAATTTTATGTGTTCAAAGGTTAGTTGCAAATAATACAAACGGTCTGGTTTGTCATATATCAATCACTGCGTATCATTTAAAAATCTAGCATCTATCAGATACTCATGCGTGGATCCAGACCTTTTCCGGAGGATGGGTATGATTGAATTGGCGCATGAAAAATGTATTAAAAATATTTTGGTAAACCTAAGTTTACAATTTCGAGAGGGGGGGTCCGGGCATGATAATTGTGGTATTCGCTAGCCTTGGTCTGAAAGGGGTTCTCCTGCATAGACAGGATAACGCTTCAGGCAAGTATTTTCAAGACCCTTCTTCCAAAAGCAGTAACAAGACGGAACTGCGGAACTTTGAAAAGCTGAAGGAAAAGTTTGCACAACTTCAAGCATATAGATAATGGAGAATTAGAGATATCTATTGCCGAATATACCAACAATGAATACATCAGCAGTTGTACCGTTGTACCGTATGTAAAGTTCTGAACCAATTAAAAACTATCTGGAAAAGCAGTTTTAGAAAGAAGTTTGCTTTTTATCATCCTTGATATGCAAAGGCAACGAAGATAGCGAGGGAACAAAAGACTGTTTCTCCAGTATTCGCCAGTATTTAAACTAGGTGTAATCCTACTATCAGCAATGTTTTCGCAATTCTTGGTAAAAGATGCCACGATGCAGGATTGTGATCGATCATTTGTATAGTCAGCAATAGGTGCAGAAGGTTCTTATAATGTAGTGTTGTCCCGCCACTGTTGGGTGGAAAACTTGACAACCGATTTCACAAGTACATTGTTATGTTTGCGAGGTCAAATTTGATAATATGGTTGGAACTTATAATAATGTAATTTACTAGAGGAACTTCCTATTCTTGTCCGATAAATGTAAAAACACCCATATACAGTCATGCTTAACACAGTAGTTATTCCTGCCATTCCCAAAGAATGTTATAGAATCGTCACAGGTATATTAATTTGTATGTACAGCGCAAGCAGGTGGGATCCGAAAGGCGCTTAATACAGGCGTCAGACGATAAGTAAATACCGGTATCTGTAGTTATCGGTTCCGATGAAAAAGATGTCTTTGTAATGTCTCAAACATTTCACAATGAAATAGCTACCTTATCTTTACCAAAAGTATGGACAAAGATCAAAAGTATATTAATTAAAATAAATAGAAATGCGTGACTGCAATAGTATTAACACAGACATAAAGCACTAGTGGGGATACATAGTTCCACTAATTTGACACCGTTAATGAATATGCTAATACTTTGCTAGTAATAGTAAGCAGACTTGCTATTCCACATGACCTTTTGGAACCGTACACAGGTAAAAAGCGTTTGTTTTAAAGTAGTTTGTTCTGCGTTTTAGGCGAACACTGAACGAATTTATGATGAGATAAAATTCTCCATATGCGCCTTTGACTATTACAAACACCATGTTTTTTCTTCAAGCCTTCATATGTAAGCATTTTCCGTACCCATAAACGTAGGAAACGTGCACATCTCATAAAGCCAATGTATTAAAACTTTGATGAGGTATGACAACACCTTTAATGTGCTTTACAGGAATTAAGACCTTTTGAAGGATCTCGTGAAAAGATTGAAGACGTTAGCATGCCAGATTTCTAAATCATAAATTGATACCAATAAAGTAGATTACCTTATGTAATGTGAACTGCATGTACATATATATGTCATATATGTAGAAAACCTTAAATTGACATTCTGCTCAGACTGTTCGAGGAAACACTGTCAATGAGATAACTACCAAGCTGATATTAAGAGAAAAGGGTTCTTAGCAAGTGCCCAGTGTAGCCGGCAGAGGCTGGAAAAACAGTTTACCTTTCCACATATGCAATAAAGAATGTTGACTTTATCTTACCCGTCCCACTTTGTTCTATCATATGAACATGAACATATATTTTACAAACAAGTACATGTCTACAATGAGAATAAAAATACTCTTTGAGGCATAACTAATGACGAAGGACAGTATCTCGCTTTGAAAAAATGAAGAAAATGGTAGCCTGTCTATTTGATGCAAATAAATTGGCATTTGGTACCTCAGAATAAACACAGGATCTAAAAATCACGTGCCAGCGCCACCTTAATGTTGCAATTTAGAGCATTTGGGTATCAGAACAATAAAACTTCGAAATTCCTCATCAAGAAGAAAAAGCTGAAAACTCATTTTCACTTTACGTAATATGCGAAGATAACATTGGAATATGGTGGGTGGGGTAAGATGATTATGTTAATTCTGTCACTTTTTACGATAAAAGCGTGGAAACTGATGTTCCAAGAAGATATTTGAAGCAACTGAGCAAATAGAGAAAGTTTTTCTTCAATATGGGTTCAGTGTTATTATCAAAGTTAAAAATATACATACATTTAAGTATAATTTTCTTATAAAACAAGCGTATGTATAGCTATCTACTCAGATTGTCATAAAACATTAATTTGAAAGATGAATTTACTTTTTGGTTTGTAAATGATACTACTATGACCCTCAGTTGTGATAATTGTTGTAAAAAGAAACATTATAGCATGTTTAAGATAAAAGAATGTGTTCCAATGTCAACCAAATTTTGAGGTTGAACTGTTCATATTTTTATTGTGTAAAGGGTACATATACTAAAAGGGTGAAAAATGATAGAAAGCTACCGATTTCAGAATGCTATCACATATTTTCTTTAAGTGGACATGTCAGGCTACTCAAAAACACCAATGGACCTTTTTCACCTCGGATGGTACCAACCGACCCTCTGGCTCACGGACTATAGTAACTTTATAAATGCCAAAGAGCATTGGAAAAGAGGTAATCAGTAATTTCTTATTTCTATCAATAATTCAATAAAGTCTTAGAATAAATCAAGATGTGTTTGTGAAAAACGAATGCCCCCAAAATTTGCCCATGTTAATTAAGTTTTTGGACAGACAGACATCTAGCCTACTTATAGATCTATTAAGGACAGACGGACAGACAGCCTGCCAGACGGAAAGACAGACGCACACGAGTAAAACAATATGCGCCCGATATGACATTCATTCTACAAAGTTTAGATAGGCCAGATATAGTTCACATAGTAGGCCTAGTCTAAAATTATGTACATAGACCTGTATGTAAGGTATTATCTCTTTCCCAACCATAAACAAGAGCAACGCTGGGCGTGGCATTATACGCCCGAAGCTCAGAAATACAAGAGCCGTCAGAGACGGACAATGCTCCCCGAATAAGGCATTGTCACAATAATTATATGCCATGCAGAGCTAATATAAAGCTAACAAATGTTAAGCCCCCTTTTTGCATGACATATTTTGTGTACGCAAATTTTAAATAAATTATTGTCAAGGGCATCTGATTTGCTACTCAAATATGAAATTTCATCAAATTCTGACCATTAGACTAGGAGAAATTAGAGAAAAACTGTATTTTACCTTAAGTCCCCTTTTTCCATGACGAGGCCTCAAATCCAAAAACCGGGAAAAGTACATCGGCATTTTGTCATAGGGAGTTCACATGGTAAGTTTCATTTGATTTGGCCCAAGGGTTATGGAGAAATCGCTTCGGACGGACGGACGGACGGACGTGATGACGGACGGACAGGACGGACGGACGGACGGACAGACAAAGCGGCGACTATATGCTCTCCCTTCGGGGAGCATAAAAATGGGTGTAGGCCTACACGTGATATTTGTTGATGTCCTGTTCTTTTCTAAAAGTCTCTTGTAAGTAGATCTATCCGATAAAATAAAATTAACCGAGTCAGTACTAAAAATATTCACGAAGTGTTGCAAGTACCCGAGTACTACTAAAATATTCACAAATTTAATCAGATTGAGATAATGTAATCAAACACACTAGCTTTGAGTTCTGCACACATGTGAAGTTTCAACATCGTAGGCCTTGTATTTTGAAAGTTATGAACCGGACACGAGCTTGCAAACTGAATCAAACAATGGGCAATGACACAAAAATTATAAATGGTAGAGTTAGAGTAATTGCACTCTGCACATCCTAGCTAGGAGATCTATACACCCGTGAAGTTTCAAGACTATAGGCCTTATAGTTTCAAAGTTATGGACCGGACACGAATTTGCTATCTGAATCAAACAAAGGGTAATAACTCAAAGATCACAAATGGTAGAGTTATTGTTCTTGCGCTCTGCACACCCTAGCTATGAGATCTATACACCTATGAAGTTTCAAGACTATAGGCCTTATAATTTGAAAGTTATGGACCGGACACGAATTTGCTAACGGACAGACAGACGGACAGAAAGACGGACAGGCAAACAGACGATGCACACGAGAACATAATACGATCCTTCGGGCGTATAAAAATTGGACAATACAAGGTACCCTACACAGCTTCTGAAGGCCTACGTGAAAAGGAGACAATGACAAGGATAGGCCCAATGACATTTATACAGAGTGTCCCAAAAAACGGAACCCTAATTCAAAGTCAAATATTTCAAAGCCTAAGCAAAAAATCTATTTCTTTGAATTTGCAGTACTGAAGATACATTATTTTTGCATTTGTGTTCCAAATTTCACTTAAAAATATGCATCGGTTCAAAAGTTAAAAGCAAACTAATAATGACACTAAAAAAACCGATCTGACATGATATTGATTTTTGCGTCTTGTTTGTTCGTGAAAGCGCACTAACGGCCAGCTAATGAATTCTGTACCGTTGTACATGTATGTACCGATTTTCTCAAAATTTAATATGTACACGTTCTGTATGTTCAAATTGAGTCCACAGGGTGGTTGTTTGAATTATTTTCAAATTATGTGATTTATTTCACATAGTGCAGTTTTAACTTTTATTTTCAGAAACTACAAGCTTTACAGTATGCTTCCTAAAATTAGTCCAGTCTTAGTTTTCTTGCATAGTATACATTTCTGTGGACTATGATTTAATTCCTTTTTTGGTGAATTTTGTGTTATTTGTGTTTTGCATAAAGGTCAGTGTCAGGTTAAATGAAACACGTTATACTTGAAATTGAGCGGTGACCGGCATGTTGGTCAGAAATAAAATAAGTGCCTATGATTATTATTCATGAGTATGTGATGCACTTGGATATTTTGTTTGTATTCCGTTTAGTTACATCGCAGCTCGCAGCATTATCCGTATATTTATTAGCAAAAAAGATGAAATGAAAATGAACTATTGTGAATACAATGTTTCAAAGTCATTTTTGTATTGTATTGAATATATTAACCAATTGTATAGCGTCAATTTATTCAATGAGTGAAGGCGCGCGCTGCAAAACGAAAAGATCGATATCGTGTTAAAATGGTTTTCCGGGTATATTCATTTTAATGTCAATATTTTCAAAACTAATAATTATTTTTCGACCAAATTTTAAGTGCTTATAGAAAACTGTCGTTGATATTGCATATGTAAATTTGGTGGAGAAATATTGCCTGATACATGAGAAATGTACTTTCAAAAATGGGTTCCGTTTTTTTTTTGGGACACTCTGTATATAGCGTAGAAACTATTACCGAAAAGGGAGGAAAGGTAATGCTAGTTATCAAGATTTCAATTTTTCGCAATGTTTCCTTATCTTATGATTTTAAAAGAGGCGCCAGAACCAGTTATAGTTCGGAAAATTGTTTATTCTTTCAAACGTAACATACAAAGTTCAGTTAAACATTAAAGTTTAATGCAAACATTAAAATAACCAAACAATGTAATGTTTTTGGCTATATAGTGCCTATCTTATGGAACGTCACTTCTAAAAGAGTTTAAGGCATAGGGGGCCTATTGGGAACGAAATTTTGGGCCTTAATAACATTCGAGATGAACATGGATCTAGATCAGCCTGTGTAACAATGAAGGCTACACAGGATGATCAAGATCCACGACGTTCTCTTATTGTACTCTAAGAATCTATATTGACCCTCTGAATGCAGCATTTGTCTAGATTATAACAGAAATCAGACAAACAAATTTAAACTACAAATAGGCAAATGTTAATCTGGAAGCATGATCAAAGTGCTAGCCTTTCTACCTTAAAAGAGTTACTTGTGCGCCTATCTAAAAAGGAAATACGGTATACCTCAACTGATCTTAATTTTCCAAGACGTTTTAATTTCGAAAGCCCCAATATGTCCGGATAGTTTTAAATGACCTGGACCCAAGCGCAAAATTATATCGACGGGGAATCACGTGACATGGCAATTACAGAAAATCGTCCATCAATAATTGTGTTAATACGTGACAAATTTGGGATCAGTTGGAATCAGAGAAGGAGGTAAACGTCAGTAATGTGCTGGATGTTGTAGAACTTTTAGAAATCAACTACAAATAATTTATTATGAAGAATGACGATTTTTTGAAATTGTTTTGTGACGCGATTCCCCGTCGTAAAGCTCGAACCCAAATTAGTCTTAAAAGGACCTGCCAAATTACCGTTAGCGACATTTTTGTTATTCTTTAAATCATTCCCACACAATGACTGTTTTAAGTCCTCGCAAGATAACTTGGCTTTGAAAAACATTGTGGAAAATGAAGAGATTGCATGTGACAAGCAATTACTTCATTTTCCACAATGTTTTCTACCACAACAGACAAAGATATTCAAGTTTCTCCACTGAAATTTTTTTATCTGCAACATCTTAGAATTTGGACAATCCTGAAATTTTCCCGTTGGTAATGGGGTGATATGTGTCCCTTTTCCCTTGGCTATGTATAATTGTTGTACATAATGGTATTTGCACTAAACCTCCTTTATTGTTGTGAAATTGCGCAACGAGTTCAAAAGGATTAGAATTCTACATAATCTAGACATACATTAATCCCTTTATGGTCTAATTCTCACAATACCGGTCAATCTTCGACTAAGCGGACAATTTTACCACTTAAAGATTGGGTTTATTGGGGTTTTACGCCGTTTTCAAGTACCAGGGTCATATCGCGGCGGCTGGAGCACCTAACCGTGGGTTCCTGGTATTTCTCGCACCAGTACAACCACAATATCCAAACCGAGCCTCCAGCTGCTCTCTCACATAGGTGATTCACACCCATTGGTGAGAGACAAATGACTTTTGTCAAATGTCAGAATGGATACTGGCCGAGCCGGGGTTGGAACTCGAGACCCCTGGATTGACAGACTCCGACGTAACCGACTGACCTATCCGGGCTCAGCTTTACCACTTAAGAATTACAACCTATCATTATCTACGAAATACTCCGCGTATTTTCGAGTGTCATCCGTGGCAACGGAACTTAACGAGTGATTACCTCGTCAATTTTTGTTGCCCCGGATGAGACTCCAAGATTCACGAAGTGTTTGGTATCTTATCATGGACTGCAATCCTTAAAAAGAGAAATGTTTAAGAAATGTTTTGTTCTTTATTTTTAATTTTGTGTAAGGAACCAGAACCAATCCTATTACAACATTTAGGACGTATTTAGTTCAACAAAAGTCATGGATTGGTGGTAGTTACACGATTCTTGCCCTAAGCATGAATCCAAAGGGTTTCGTTGGTGAATTTGTCGGACCTTTTATCTTCGCTTTTCAACAAAGACCTCGTAACTACAGCTTTAAACAAGCTGTAGTTACGAGGTTTTTGTTGAAAAGCAGTGTTATGCCACAAAGACTTCAGATCGGACAGTTTCGACCTTGCTGACCAATTTAAATATTTAACCAAACTATCGAAAGTAAATAGACTGGCCAGTAAATCTTTCTCAAATGATTAAAATATAGACTTTTTTTAAAATTCAAAATATCCTGCAAACCTAAAAAGATGATGACACAGATATGGCTTGTGTACAATGAGACCAAGGAAATATTGAGACAAAATGCTAAAATGCTGGTTACCAGCATTTCCGTCTTTCGTCTCAATGTTTTGTCAAGACTTTTCAAGGCTGGTTTGGGAAAAGGTTATGTTAATCAAACAATTAAAAGTAAATAAACTGACCATTAAACGTACTAAACAAACAGTCCAATATCTTGACACATGGGAAGTAAAACTTAGGAATTTTTTTTTTTTGGTGTCGGACCTAGTATACTTTTTGAATATACATGTATAGGCTATAACACTTCTTGCATTTAGCTATGCCAGACTGCTGCGGATTTATCTATGTTTTATTTATTTGTTTATTATTTTAAATAATTATTTATAAATGCTGTACGTATATTCGTAGTTACAAATTTCTAGAACATGTATGCAAAAATGTTAAAAGAACATACTTTATTAAATTATTCATCTACATGAGCATGCATGCTTAACGTAGCTTTATTCGTATATCCAATACAGGATTTGTAATTCTATTTGATGGATGTCTTGTATCTAATATTTCCTCATTCGGGTTTCTTCCTTGAACGAAAAAAGAAAATAACTTTGAATAAACATTTTTTTGCGGCAAATCGACTTCTCGTAATACCAAGTTCTCATCAAACATTTACCTTTCCTAAAAATGACTGAAACAAAAAAGGTTTTATTTGTTCAAAATTAAACGGGCGATGTACTAGACAGTAAACATACCGGTAATCTAACATCATTGGCGAGAAAATTCATTATTGCACGGTGTATAATCACGTGACTCAGAATTGCCGATAATCTTCAATATCTTTTTTAATACTTGACCAATTTGAATTCGGTTTGAAGCAGAGAACAGAAGGTGGGAAAATGCCAGGAATAAGCTGGACGTGTTGTATTTTTGGAAAATCAACTGATAAAAAATTATTGACGATAAACCAACATTTTGGTTCATCTTCAATAACTTTTTTATCAGTTATTTTTTTCAAAAATCAACCACGTCCATCTAATGCGTGATGTCTGTCCACATTCTCTGTTTCAAACCGAATTCAAATCGGTCCAGTTTTTACAAAATTATTGAAGATTTTCTGAAAATATTGTATCACGTGATTATCCACTGTGTATTGGGGAAAGGAGATAATAACGCTAGTCAACTTCTTCTTCTTCTGTCCAAAGATTATATATTTTATTTGTCGTCAAATCCAGGGATATTGAAATTGCAACATACATGATAGAACTAATCGTGTTTTGACCCACATATTCTTATCGTCAAGGAAGGCAAAATGTTATCAAAATTATCTAGAACATTTATCTAGCCCCTTTAAAACAAAACCTGCTTTTGAAATCCCTTAAAGAACACGCAAGTGAAAACCTTGAGACAAAAGAAGAACATGCTGATAATGACATTTTCTCTTTTGCCTCATTATGTTTGTGAACAATTAGCCCTACGATAAAATTATTTTCAAAGAAGGCTATTCGTTTACTTGACCTCCACAATCATCGAATGAAGCTATTCTTATAAGAATTAAATAATTAAGCATGTACAGTCTAGCGTCAGCCTATGTTCGCCTAGAATCCATCGATCCAGCTGCAAGCCATTCAAATTAACTAAACCAAAATAACGTCGCTTTTCAACGAAAACATCGTAACTGCAGCTTATTTTAAGCTGCAGTTACGATGTTTTCGATGAAAAGCAACGGTAATAAAAACAGATCCACTTTTACACGTCTGTTGACTTATTGATCTGTTACATGGTAATCAGCCGTCATCATCAATATTTTATTAACCATTTTACAAAAACAGATCTGGTTTCGCGTACCCTAGGCTTATTATATAAGAGAGAACATTATGGCAAAACAAGAAAATTAAATGCTCATAACTTGCATTATTTCCTTCTTTCCCAAAATGTTTAATGCTATATTTCTTTAACATGTATTTTCTTCGTCAACGTGTATTTTGCCATCTGCGACAGCTTTGGAACTAGAACATTCCAAATGTGTGACGGGTAGAAAAGAGCTTCCGTTAAATACAAAAAAATTGCTGGATCCACCTGCATTTTAGCACTTTTGTATTTCTGGTTATTGGTGGTATTTGAAATATTTATGTTGCAATATACACGTACAGTACATCAAAGTGTGCACCTATATTTGAAATATGAGATGATAATTTGAAGAAATTTCCGTGTTTGACATCATGTTTATCAAGAAAATTTCCAAAACGACATAAATTTTGTGCTTCAAATCATAAGCAATGTTCTTCAAAAGCACAATTATCTGTATCGGCCCCACTACAGCTTCATGTAAGTCATTGTAAAGTCCCTACAGCTTAAAAGGTACCCCACAGCTTATTTTCTTCAGAATAGTCATCAAATAGAGACATTTCAATGTGTTTGCTGTGATAAACTGATAAATAATGCATTTTTATAATTGCAACTATAGTAATTGAGTATAAAAACATGACGAGAAAAGACAAAATTGCTCATTTTTAGCAATTTCTTCTTTTCTCGTCGTGTTTTATGTGTATTGATTACCGGAGTTAAAATGAATCCTCTATTTAGTAACTCTATATACCGTCTTTGAGATTGAAATTGTCCAGAAATGAAGCATTCACTTAACCCATTCCCAAACGACAAAATTTTAGACTTGTTCAAATTCAAAGATGTTGCAGACGACAATTTCAAGTAAATTAAAGTTTACATTTCGTTGTCTTTTGTGGAAGAAAACATTGTGGGAAATGAAGAAATTGCTTGTGACAAGCAATTTCTTCATTTTCCACAAATTTTTCAAGAGTCGTTTTTTTAAAAGGAGTCAAAAAGAGTCATTGTGTGGGAATGGGTTAAGAAATGTTTGAAATATGAAAATCCTAGACAATTACCCTACCTGTATGGTTGATGCTTTCCATGATGGTTCGCTCCGTTTTTAGCTCCGTTTATTTTTGTGAGCACCACGTTCCCATCTTCGGGGACGAACGTGGCGTTGTCGTGGACACGATTCTGCTTCATTCCGTCAAACTCCGACATTGTTCACACAAAATGTTCACTAACCCTGATGTTGATACAAAATAAATAGTCCACATTGAGAACAAAAGTATCTTAATTACAATTAAAAGGTTACTGGAATACTTCTAACTGTACAGTCTTAAACGTAATCGACGTTCAATCCCAACAGAAAACAAAAGGAATCACGACAAATTGAAGAGAACGAGAATGCACTGAAATATCCGAAACGTCGAACTAAAATCCTACACTTATCTTTGTGTCAAAAACTATTTCTCTCAAAATATTAACACATATCTATGCTTGATCATATCAACATGTACATCATTTAACACAATCTGGATTACAAATTAAAACACATAACAATATTTGACAAGCTACATGAATTCCTTCGGATAAATAGACCCTAACGTAACGTTGAAACGACGACGACACAGGCATAAGCGATTAAACGTCGATTTTCTTCAAAACTTCGTTACTACAGCTTATCTACATCTGTAGTTACGATATTTTTGGAAGAAAAGCAGCGAAAAATTGTTATCTTGCAAGATAGAGTGGCCGGACTCTTTCTGATCGAACTTCCAAATATTGACTTAAGTCTAGCTTATCAGCTCCCACCCTTCTATGTCGTCGCTTTCCAACAAAAACCTCGTAACTGCAGCTTGTTTTAAGCTGCAGTTACGAGATTTTCGTTGAAAAGCGACGATATGCAGGTCAGGACACACACGTGACTGTTATCACCGTGCAACACAGTTGTGTACCTTCACTGTGTACAACCATCGCGTAAGTTATGCAATATTGCAGTGGTTGATGCATATGAATTCATGAACATATTTTTCCAGAATCTTACATTACAGTAAATAATGATCATCTCTATCAAAATGTTAGAAAAAACGAGTTTATGTACTAAGACTAGCCTAACGCATTTAAACTATTGCTAAAATATTAATCAACTGTTTTACCTTGCATTGTGTAAAAGCATGCAAATACAGGTACAAATACTAAACCATATTCAACTTCAAGTGAACTAATTCCAACAAAAAGTACCGACAATATTATTTTATACCCATATGAAAAAAAAAAAAACATGAGAGATTAAAGTCCTTTCACAAAACTAAAAATCATTGCAAATTATTTCCATACGTATTAGAGCTGGGTACATAACGTAAATAGAACACCACACAATAACCGAGAATCAATAATTCCAATCAACTGATGAGAAACATGTATTTTACACTTCGACAGTTTTAATCCAATAATGGTAAAACAGCAGCATTCGGCTTCTATAAGACAGAAAAAAAGGTGTTATTGAAATTATTACAAACTGATAGTACTGCAAGTCCGAATGTCATGTAAGCTTCTGACCGCGCATTTGTTCTTACAAAGTCAAATTTGGTATAGGACCTGTTGAAAATGCCACATTTGTACAAAGTCATTGCAATTGCAAAACATGACTGAAAATGAAAGAAGGAAATGGGACTGCTTTTACTGAAAACGGTTATGGTTTAAGAATGAATCACTCGATATTATATTTAAAAATCACTTGGAAAAAAACACTAATCGAGAAATAGATCGAGCCATATAACGGAGTTGGAAATACTTTTCCATGTATTTTCAAACACTAACACACAGACATACCGGTCCATTACAGTGTTAAAATAGCCTAACCAACTATCTTGTCGGACCTAAACAAAATCCTTAACTACCCAAGCATCCAACAAATCTCTTTTATAGAACTTTAAAACATATATTATAATCAAACCCTACCTTATCAAATGAGCAAACACGTATAGTTTATCCTTTCTTCAAAATAGCAAAATTGCAATCCAATTTTTCTAGTTTTTCATACCCAGTACCAACTTAACAATGCACCATGAATTGCCCAAATAAATTCGCTGCACAATGTCTTAAGCTTTAAGTCAACAATGAAGTCATTTCTTTAATGGATTTTAGTTTAGCTTTGAATTAGTGTACACAAAGCCAAGTAGTGGACAAACCGATTGAGGGCTAAACCACCGGGTACATTGGTATCACTGTGTTGTAAGTTGTACGTTAGATTTGTGTAGTTTGTACGGAAGTTTTGAGTGGTCAATCAAAGATGGCGTCGGGGGAAAATCGTTAGAGGTAGGTGTCTTAGTTTTTCGTCGATAATTTCCTTAAATGGCCGTATCTTGTCTTGATACTGATATCATTGTACAGGAGAAATGTATACCTATTCACGGTGCTATATAGCCAAGTACCAGTGTTGTCCTATCGTACTCAGTCGTTGTGCAAAGACAGCCCAACACGGAAAACTTTTTTCGAAGCGAGAAAGTTGCCCTTTTAAGGATGATTACATAGTAAACAGCGAACTAGGGAACAAACTATTGCTCTAACTTGGATGTTTTTAACATGCTCTTTTCTATGGTTACCGTTATTTTACACACAAATGTCTAGAATGACCACAAACGCTGTGTTTACTAAATGGCCAAACAACGGTGTAGTCACAGTGAAAATATGCAGACACAACGGTGCAGTTTCTGTGTTATCTGTACGGTGTAGTTATTATTTTCACAACAAATTGTGAACGGTGTAGACTTGGTATGTTGTATAGGGCGAACTAGCTCTAACAGATAGCAGATCATCTGTTTTATCTCCCTCAAATACTTTGGTCTTAAGAAAACTCAGATGAAAATGCCGCCATCCTCAAAGTAAATGAAAACAAAAATTAAGAAAATATGTTTTCTCTTTTCTTTATTCTCCTAAGCCTTAAACAGTTCAATGTATGTTTGATTTAATTTTCGGGAGACATTTTTGTTATTTGTGATTGAATAAACATCTGACGGAAATGATAATCAAAAGGAATACCATCACAAAATATCAAATAAGACATACGATAACCGTCATTTTGTAGCCATGTTAAGTGCAACGGCAAATTTCTTGTTCATCCGTTCATTTGATTTGTAGATTCGAAATTTCGGCTCTGGCTTTGAATTTTTCTTTGTAACTGTTTTAATTGGTTATTACAATCAATTATTGTAATTAATGAAATGATTTCAACTCACGGAGTATGATAATTATTGATCAAAATGTATCTTGTTTTCAAATTGACCCCTCATTGAAAAGTCTGATTTTACCCAAAATAAAGGATTCAATCAACAAAACATAAATTATAAATAACAAAACATAAATTATAGATTTGTGTCATAAACATATGGGCCTTTTTTTCGTCTTGTTCGACTTAAGTAAATAAGTCTTGAAAATAGAATTCTGGAACTGCAAAATTCATTTTGGAATTTCATACGTAATGAACTTCTTCTTCAGGACTGACATTTTTCTGCCCAAGATTTTTTGGGCTCACTCATAAAATGTAACCATTTGCAATGAAAAAGACAATATTCTATTCGCCAAAACTGTTTGACTATTGGAGTAAAACGCATTGAAGTACTACCAAGACAGTGTAACTTACACACATCCATAAATAAATGAAATGCAATGTTTTCCATCGAGAGCCGACCTTCATTGACCAAAATAAACAAATACCAACTTGAAGTTTATCAACGCTTCTCAATGACTTAATCACATCTGGGAAGAAACTGTTCATTTCAGCCATTGTTTTCATGTTCTCGTGGGGAAAGAGAAGATACCCTATCCGTTTCATCTGTTTTAGCACGTCCAATGGAAATATCAGGAATTAAGGTCGGGGCTTTTTGAACGACTTTATGGGGTGTTGAACTTCGTCATTTTTTATGTTCAGGACTCATGCATTCAAAACCGGGGATATCATCGATAGAAAGAATCTTGTTAACTCCAAAATCCTTTTTTCTATGTCGACGAGGTCTATCTTGTGTATTCTATGCTCGCAAATGGGGATGATGTCCTAGTCTGACTTCTTGATAATAT
Source organism: Fragum sueziense (assembly GCA_963680895.1). Taxonomy (NCBI): domain Eukaryota; kingdom Metazoa; phylum Mollusca; class Bivalvia; order Cardiida; family Cardiidae; genus Fragum; species Fragum sueziense. The sequence continues at coordinate 24,857,027 of OY804606.1, read as the reverse complement.
CAGGAATAATACTAAAGTTCAGAGTTTTCAAATCTTTTTGACTTGTCTGATCATTGATCTCCCCCGCCCTGCGCACTTTTAATATCTGACTGGAATGGTCCTGTTCCGAATGCTTCACAACATTTTCGAAACTCCCTTCGAAATGACAGTAGTAATAGGTGAACAGCATGGAACTGAAAATAAAGAAAAAAATAAAACGGACGCCAGCAGATTCTTGGTAATTTCTACTATTTGACCCTTACGGAATTGCTTTGATAAATAGCAAGGAAACTAGATTCTGATATATTTTGATTAAAGTATATTTTGTAGACATAGTGTCACCTTCTTTGCTGCAAAGCATTTACAAGTCAGTCACATAAAAAATTATTAACATAATTGTTGAAGAATTTCGGTAGTAATTGTAAAACATGATTCTCAGCCGTGAAAACGTTATCATTAAACATAAAAATATTATCATTCCAGAAATGATAAGTTCTGTATTACTTCAAGTCTACACCGTTCACAATTGCATTATGTCTACACCGTTCACAATTTGTTATGAAAATATAACCACACCGTACATAAAACACAGAAACTGCACCGTTGTGTCTGCATATTTTCACTCTGACTACACCGTTGTCTGGCCATTTAATAAACACGGTGTTTGTGGTCATTCTAGACATTTTTGTGTAAAATAACAGTAACCATAGAAAAGAGCATGTTAAAGACATCCAAGTAAGAGCAATAGTTTGTTCCCTAGTTCGCTGATTACTATGTAATCATCCTTAAAAGGGCAACTTTCTCGCTTCGAAAAAAGTTTTCCGTGTTGGGCTGTCTTTGCACAACGACTGAGTACGATAGGACAACACTGGTACTTTGATATATAGAACCGTTGATAGGTATACATTTCCCCTGTATAATGATATCAGTATCAAGGCAAGATACGACCGTTTAAGAAATTTATCAATGAAAAACTAAGACACCTACCTCTCATGCTGTATTGTTGTCGCCATCTTTGAATGACTACACAAACCTAACGTACAACTTACATCACAGTGGGTATTTATAGTCGAGCTATGTCATGGTGACTGAATTTTATTACTGTAAAATTCACGCCTCTTACCCTTTCCCAAACAAGACATGGATTTGAAGTTACTAATAGAAAAGGCAAGGGAAAACATTGAGACAAAAGAAGAAACTGCTGGTAACCAGCAGTTTCTCCTTTTGCCTCAATATTTTCCGTGCCGTATTAGACTATTCACGAATTTTATCTTAAACAACACGTATGTTTGCGTCTGTAACAGCTTTCAAATTAGACCACCCTAATTTTTACCGTTTTGGTTAAGCTTAATACTCATACTAACGCTAATCCTACCCCCCTTTAAGAATATTCATAAAATATTATAGGGGCGGAGTACTTGCAGTGCAGTGGTAAGGCGCTGGACTTGAAACACAGGGGTCGCTGGTTCGATCCCCCGTTTCTCCAGTCTTTCGGATGAGACTTTAAACCGAGGTCCTGTCTCCATATGACCTTAGCGGTTGAGTGGGACGTTATACTCCATGCAATCCAATCATAAAATGTTATCACAGACGATCGTGGCTCAGCTATGATATTTGTATAGACATTTCCAGAAGACCTAGTCACATACAACATTCCACGTCGACATCGCGGCTGGAGCGCGTCTAAAACAGGGGACTCATACGGTATAATTTTGGATGCGTGTGGACGCTATATGGACGTGGAATCGTATGTGATCGGGTCATTAACAACGCATGGTTTTGTCGTCCCTTGTTTAAGAGCACAGGGAAACATTGAGGGAAAAAATCCCCACATGCAATTAGTTTTCATTATCACGCCTTGTCCAAGAGGAATTCAACGAGGATCCATGGTGTGGTTTTTTTTATTTCTGCAGCTATTGGAGAACAACGTGGATCTTGATCAGACTGTGTGTAAACGCAGGCTAATCTGGAAACATGTAGGTAGCAAATGCCTCCGCGTCTCTTTTTTACGAAACCTGTCTTATCTATTTTGACTATGCTACCTGAAGGGTAGGTCTAAGTTTAACAACCAGGTCGAAATAAGAACATTTGTACTTTGATGTACTTTAGTTCGTGTAATACAATATCAAATGAAATATTATGGTATCAAATGTCTCTAAGACTACCATTTTAAATTGTTTCTTTTTAACAAAATAAATTTGAATCCAGAGTAATTTTAGCTTCATAACGTTTTATTGAACACAACCTTATTTTGGCTTCTCAAAAAGAGAAATCTTTGGAAAACATAGAGACAAAAGAAGAAAATGCTAATGACTAGCATTTTCTCGTTTTTACATCAATATTTATTTAAACATAACATACAGATTAATGTTTTTGGTAACATTTATCATGTCACCTGCCCTTTTTTGAATTTGAAGTAAATTTATCTGTCATATCCGCATAGTAAATTATCTGATATTTTGAAACAGAATCCTAGTTTCGTATTCGATGACCATTAATTCAAATACAGCATACTTCTGAATATGGGTCATTGGAATAAGGAATATTTTTTCTTTTCATAAGTCACATTACATGTAATCGAACAATCTTTAACCCTTTCACGAACGACAACATTCTATGGTGCTCATATTCCAATGCCTCTGCAGATGACAAAAATGGATCTTATCGGTCAACATTAAATTTAATACGGGTATGTGATTATATAAAATAAGAAAGAATCGAGGAAATAAACAGTGTGACGGTGTTTCACTTCTCTACTTTTTTCAATAATTTCTTTCTTGTGAAGATTGCATTATTATGTTAAAATTTGGATCATTTTGTTGTCTGAAATGTTTTTCTTTTATTTTAACCAATATGAAATATTCTACCCAGAGAATGTGAAATCGCAAAGGTTTCGGTTGACCGATTTACTCGCCTATTGATACAAGAATATAACGGGGTCATAAAGTTGGTACGTTTTGGTAATTTACATTTTTACTAAAGATCTAGAACATTACTTATAAAAAGAATTCATGTGACTATTTCAACTTAAGTACTTTAAAAACGAAGAACGATAATGAACGATTTTCGACCGATTTAAGTATGATACGGCTTGCCATCAGGACCTTCCATATGTCACGGCATGTCATTGGAAACATAGGGCATGCTTCATAACAACTTAGATTTCTTGCATGTTTTCCTGCGTGATCTCAATTCTTCAACAAACCGACCCCGAAATAACCCGATCACATATATGTAGGCAGTAAAGGCTAAGATCAGCCTGTACATACGTTAAGTCTGATCTTATTCTAGTTTGCATGCATCTTTTAAAGAGAGTTTACACAATCACGGTGTGTAATCACGTGACTCAGAATTTCCAAAAATCTTCAATATCTTTTTTAATACCTGACCAATTTGAATTCGGTTTGAAGCAGAAAATGTGGGAAAATGCCAGGAATAAGCTGGACGTGTTGGATTTTTAAAAAATCAACTGATAAAAAAGTTATTGAAGATAAACCAAAATTTTGGTTTATCTTCAATAACTTTTATTATTAGTTGATTTTTCAAAAATCAAAAACGTCCATCTAATGCGTGACGTCTGTCCACATTCTCTGCTTCAAAAAAACGAATTCAAGTCGGTCCAGTATTTACAAAATTATTGAAGATTTTCTGAAAATATTTTATCGCCTGATTATCCACCGTGACAATGCCTATGCTGAAATATTGCAGAAGTCGTAGGAATTTTAACCGAATTCAGACGACAAAGATTGTGCAGAAATGACCACGATTTTAATTCATTATTACTTCCGATTCTAATCATCTCTTTTTCTTTAGATCTATTGTAGGCCTATTGTTTATTTGTTTGTTTGTTTGTTTCTTTTGGAAATACCTTTTCATTTCAACCATTTTTCAAACATTTCTTGGTTTTGACGTCCGCCACAGAAAAATATTCGGAAAAGGCGCGTTCCCATTGCCGACCAAATCAACTCGACCTACTCTCTTAAGAACATAGCACATTATCTCTACATTCCATTTCGATAGAATGAGCTCTGTTCTCGCGGGGTCATTTCACGTCTAATCTCGGGGCCTTGGCGGGATTATAGTATCCAATCGTTGGCTATACACAACAAAACAATTTAAAAAGCTGATACAAACTTTCATTGGCTGACGCTTCAAATTACCGGCTTCAGCCTAAAACAGAAGCGACGTAATGTATACGTAATGATCATGCAATATAAAGCTGAATGATTTTGATTCGATAATTCAAATGATGTGCTATAATTAGATTATGACGACCAAATAGGCTGTTTGTGTAACAAAAACGGCAGAGGTCATATTTGATGGTTAATCAATAGACCTCGGCTTTGGAGAGTAACTCGACCAAGCTCGATCAAGCGATCGATTACTGATCGAGCTTAGTCGGCAATAGTGATCGGGACGATAGAACGTGGTCGGCAAAAATGATCGGGATTCAATCAACAAGAAATAAAGAAGAAGCCGTGTAAATACATTTTATCGAGTTTAATCGGGTTTGATCGGGGAATTAAGGCGATCGAGTTGATCGAGTTGATTTAGTCGGCAGTGGGAACGCGGCTAAAGCTTTAAGACAAAGGAGATAAATATTAATCAGAGTTTCCTCTTGCCTAAATATTCTCTGGGCTACACTGCATAACAGACCAATCTTCGTCGTTTGAGCAAGGTTCGATGGTTCGATTAAGAAGCTGTCTCCAAAAATCACGAGTTGTCTTTCCTGGTTCTTCGATTTTCATCGAAAACCTCGTATCCGCAGCTTGGTACGCGGTTTTATTTTAAAAGCACCGGATTATGGGTATGGTTAACTTAATCAATGTAACAATATTTTAATATTCTCGGCCAATTTCAGACATTTCGTATACGACAAATCACAGACACAGTAAATTCCAACTATTTGATATGATAATGAATTGTAAGACAATTCAGTTGTTACATAATTCGTGAAGTATTACTGTACTTTATATGAAAAACTGATATAAACAACGAATGTAAAAAGACGTTTTCTAGAGAAATAACCTTCATTTCCCCCAAATCGCCCCCTTTGTGCAAAAAGGTTCCAACTGATATTTTGGGCGAAAATGACTTTTATGCACCAGCGAGTGTATTTGTATGACGAAGCTTAAAACAAGCTGCAGATACGAGGTTTTTGCAGAAAAGCGATGAATTATGTAGCTTTTTAGAACATAGTAAATTCTGTATCAGTTTATATCAATCCTATAATTCTTATTAGAATTTCGTGCTTATATGGTATTGTAGGGATGATAATATTGTGTGTAATTCATTATTCTTATACATTTACTTGACAAATAAGTTTTGAGAGGAAAATATGTGAAGTGCTTGTGTTCTTTTAAGGATATTTCATTCAAACTAATCAAAACTTCCATTAAAACTTTGTGCAAGAAGGTGCATTTTGATCACATGGTACCTTCTTGTTTATATTTTGAACTACACGTTAAGCAATAAGGTACCATTTGATCACATGGTACCTATTTGAACTGAAAAATATAAAAAATGCTTAGGACAAAAAGGTATCATAACACAAAATCAATCAAATATAGCTTATTGATGAACCAATCTATCTGTGAACTTGTATATAGTTAGATAATTTCCAGATCTGTCACCATGACAAATATCAAATTCTTCAAATAAAACCCTGATTTGATATAGTTGTCTGAATCTTTAATCCTTTCCCAAACAAGACCTAGTTTTGACGTCCCTAATAGGAAAGGCTTGAGAAAACATTGAAACAAAAGAAGAAACTGCTGAAAACCAGCAGTTTCTCCTTTTGTCTCAATATTTTCTAAGCTGTATTGTACAAAAATCCTTTCTTTTTCAATGTCCATTTTGTCGTCTGCAGCAACTATCAAATTGGACCATCCTAAATAGTTGTCGTTTGGGAAAGGGTTAAACTCGATTTTCTCAAAATTATGAAAATGTCAGTGGGTACCTTCTTGCACCAAGGTGGCGACATCATCTTCAATACGAGAGTATCAATCATTTGACAGATCTAGGCGAATGAACGACAGAGAGGTTTTTGTCTGCTTTATTTCTTTTTAGCCCTTTCCCAAACGGCAAATAATTTAGGGTGATCTACTTCAAAAACTGCCACCATTGACAAAATGAATGTTATTAGGATAGAATTTGTGTAAAATAGGCACAGAAAATATTGAGACAAAAGGAGAAACTGCTGGTTATCAGCAGTTTCTTCTTTTGTTTCAATGTTTTCCCAAGCCTTTTCTTTTAGGGACGTCAAAACCAGGTCTTGTTTGGGATAGGGTTAACGATGCTGAAAAAGCAATTTACATGCAATTTCGGATAATTTTAGAATATTTTCACGCGTTTTCAACACCTGAAGACAATAAAATATTTAACTTGGGCCCAACTTTGCATCCATATGTAACGATAAAGTAGGTTATGACCACCTATATTGAATTGGTGCATTAAATGCAGAAAGGGCAATAATTGCATAAGTTTGTGACTTACGTGGATCCATATCAGTCTTTGTGCAGTTACAAACAGTCTGATCAAGATCTGTGTTGTTCGCTTAAAGTGACATTTCAGAATTATTTTTACATAATTTTTCTTTTATTCTATCTGAAAGAGCATGTTTTCTTATACAAATTCTGAAAATTTCAAGCCAAAATATTGAACCGTTTACGAGAAATATATATTTTTGCGCTAAAATTAAACAAATTGTTGTGGACAACAGTTCAGATTTATATAGAATTCGTCATTTCTGTCTCAACTTTGAAGGCGTATTTTTCGCTTATAAATAACAACTTCAAAAAACTGATAGCATTTCTACGCATTAGAATAAACAATCTTTGCATCAAGACATACATTTGAAAATGAAATAAATGTGAAATGTCCCTTTAAATCATCTTACCTACCTGAAAGACTCGGATCCCGATCAAAGTGCCAACCCATACATGCTAGCTTGGATCCATGATAATCCTTAAAAGCCATAAGGGCCATATTAACCCATTAATGTACAGTGACGCCTTTTGACTCAATCACAAGAAAAGGCTTGATAAAACATTATGGAAAATGAAATAAATGCTTGTCTCAAGCAATTTCGTCATTTCCCAAAATATTTTCTACACAAAAAGACCAAAATTAATAATGTACATTTTCTGTCAGTTTTAATAATTGTCGTCTGCAACATCTTTGAATTTGGAGCACCCCATTTTTTTCGTTTGGAAAAGGGTTCAGATACAGGCTTAAACCTTTCTCAAACGGCAAAATATCAAAGTGGTCCACTGCAAAAACTGCTACATGCGTCAAAATAGAGGTTACGATTTGTGTGTAATCCTAGTATAATATAGAAAATATTGATGCAAAATGAGAAAATGCTGATTACCAGCAGTTTCTTGATTTACCTCAATGTTTTCCCAAGTATTTTAGGGACGTCAAACCCGGGTCTTGTTTGGGAAAGCGTTAATAAATTTCTTTCATCTCTTCGAGATTCGACCTACTTTATGGACCAATGAAGTTGCAGTATATTTCAAAATTTCGCCGCTATATTTCGCATTTAAGGGGGAATGCTCCAGTTTCCTAATTTTTTTCCCAATAATAGAATTTATTCATATTTTGTATGTTGAAATTACATGTTATTACCAATTGAAAAATAAAATAAAAATGGGTGGTCAGCGATCTTGTTTGAATTTTATTGGCATTCGTATCACATAACCCTACATCGAAAAAATGCACAATTTCTTGCACCTGTCCAAGGTCACTAAAATGCTAATAAAAAGCTGTATATTCATCGTTTAGTCCCGAAAACGGATTTAAAGTAACGTCTTACATTTATTACGAACAGAAAACCCAAAATAGGGTGCTATTTTAAATGCGTAAATGTATAAAACAGCATGTTCACGTATTCGGTTAGATCAACGAAGCTGGAGTGTTATATGTCAAAATTTGCATATTTTTGGAAATATTTCAGGTTCTACATAATAGAATGTGATAAAACTCCCTCATTGTTTTTAGCAACATGTCCTGGTAATAATTCAAAAAGAAAATGTATGGGTCAGCGCACTTATTAGTGAATTATGGCAATTTTTATCAGCTACACATGAATAAAATGACGCTAAACAGTGGTAACTGCATACACACTTACGACTGTCTTGCTCTAAATATTCGATTTCCATCTTGAGAAAATCAGTTTTGCATAATAAATACACTTTTAACATCGAAAAAAGTAAATTGCAATGATGTGTTATATTATTGAAAATCTGGTAGCGCAACATATTGGTACGAAACATTAAAATTACTACAGTAAAGTCCGAGTGTTCCGAAAAACTGGAACATTCCCCCTTAAACGAGCTGCCGGCTAGTTTATGTGACGTCTATACATAAGCACGCCCCCGTCTCCAATTAACCGCTAGTGAACGCTTAAAGTGACATTTCACATTTATTTCATTTTTTTTAAAAGTATGTCTTGATGCAAAGATTGTTTATTTTAATGCGTAGTAATGCTATCAGTTTTTTGAAGTTGTTATTCATAAGCGAAAAATATGTCTTTAAAGTTGAGACAGAAATGACAAATTCTATATAAATCTGAACTGTTGTCCACAACAAAAATATATATTTCTCGTAAACGGTTCAATACTTTGGCTTGAAATCTTCAGACTTTTCATAAGAAAACATGCTCTTTCAGATAGAATAAAAGTAACATCATTGTGTTTTGTCACTTTAAGTCAGATAGAGTCTGAATAGTAGAACCTACGCGATATAAACATCCAATGCGCTGCGCGCGTTTGAATGTTTATTTCGCGTAGATTCTACATGTATTTTACAGCCTCTATCTAATACATATTCCATTGGTAACGTGCATGAAAATTACCAAGAAGTCGTTAGTTCAATAACCGCCCCCTCACCCCATTCTTTAGACCCATTTTCCTCCAAAGTACCTGATTTTTTCTGATGTCCCTATATATTTAAAGGGTTTGAGGAAACTTTGAAATCAAAGAAGGGAAAGTTGATATTCAGCATTTTCTCCTTTTGCCTCAGTTTTTCTATGTTATATTGTACACAAATTCAAAGATAATCAATATCCATTTTGTGATCTACATCAGCTTTTTAATTTTGTATACAACCCTAAAATGATTTTTCCCTTTTTTGAAAGGGTTAAACCGATTTCTCTCCTATGACCTAAACCTAGAGTGTGTCATGAAACTTGATACAATTAGTCCATCAAGCCACAATAAAGTAAAGCATAAGGTATTTTGTTTCCGCCATGTTTAACTTTTTCCAATAGGGGACAATTTTATTCAGCTTGCCATGACGTAATTTCGGACAAACAAACAGTATTTCGTAGGTGTTTTTATAAAACCTCGTAACTACGGCTTGAATCAAGCCGTAGTTACGAGATTTTATAACAACACCGACGGTTTATCAAAACATAATGTTTCAGTAAACCTAGTCTATTTTTACCACAAAATTCATTGCCATTAGTATATCTTCTTTATTCTATATCATAGATAAAAACGAGTCTTTTTTTCAAATATATAGATCGTGCTGAAAATGCAGAGATACTCTAATTGTTTTTTTTTTTTAAACGAAACACTTTTTTTCTTTAAGGGATAACGCTACATTTTTACTAGATCTATTCAACTCTTTTTTTACTATACTGAACAAAACTGAAAACGCTACACCTACACCCCTTGTAATATTTCATCTAAATACAACAAGTTTGATAACACAATGAAAGACCTTCGAATTGTTCATTGATTTGGTTGTGCCAAGCACTAAACGTTTTGTGGATCTTAAATACCGGGATGAAAAACGGATCCTTTAACCCTATCCCTAACAAGACCTGGTTTTGACTTCCCTAATAGAACAGGCTTGGGGAAAACATTGAGACAAAAGAAGACACTGATGATATAAACCAGCAGTTTCTCCTTTGCCTCAATATTTTTTGAGCAATTTCAAACCCAAAACCTATCATTGTCAACATTGCTTTTGTCGTCTGCAGCAGCTTTCAAATTGGACCACCCTAAAATTTTGTCGTTTGAGAAAGGGTTAAATGTGACAGATGTCCGTATTTCAGGTGTACAATTTGAACGGAAATTTTACACAATCTAAACCTTCAGAAAGCCAAGATGAAGAATGCAAACCATGCCGGAATGGTAGTCTAACAACTTACCAGTCAGGAAATGTAAGATTGCATTGAATTGTTTGAGCGTTTGAGCGTTTAGAAAATTATGTTAGAAAAGCAGAAGTCTCATTATGTTTCAAAGCTTGAAAGATTTACAACGTAATCTCCATAGGAAATTGAAATCGCTATTGCATGGACATCTGGGAACAATCCTAGTCAAAGAAAGGATTAAAAAATCCCATGTAAGGCTTGCATCATGTTGAAAAAAATATAATAGAAACCCGTGATAAATGTGTAAATATCGAACATTTTAAATTCCCAATTTGTTAATGTGAAAGGGAAGTAATTCACAAAATTGACTGATTAGACCTTGATTTTAGAGCTTGCCACAAGAGATAAGTGAGATTTTGTGTGTTTTTTGGCAACCCAGATATGACCCATTCCGAAAAAAATAAGCATTTTCTGCGTATTCGCAAATGGGGCATTAGATGAAATTATTTAATCAGCTCTAAACGCATTAAGGTCCGTAACTCTGACATTAAAGGAGACAATGCAATGAAATTTTGACAAACCATCAAAATATATTTCAGGCTTTTAGTTCGATACTTTTCCAGAAACAAGAAAGCTTGCAGTGTAGCGTTTTCACTTTTGTTCAGTATACTTTACTCATTAATGCTTTAGATCTAGTTACAACATTTCTCAACATGACCATCGGAATGTAGACATTTATTATCTGATAAAAAACGGTGTTTACTTTTCAGTAAGTTAATGCATTGATAACAATCAGTCTTTTCCACTTTCAATAAATATTGGGAAAGGGTTAAAACTGGTTCAAGTGTACTTACAATGCCGACACGCGATCGTTTGATCAATATAAAATACATACTCGCGTCCGAGATTTTAACATCTCTCTGCGCAATGGCCGTGACAGCGTCCTAAATTTTAACTCCCTGGTCAAAATGTAAACAAGCTGGTCTTGGTCCGTTGCGTTCAGTTTTCAACAGCAAGACATAATTTCCTATATTTTTTACAGGGGAATCATGTGGTTGTACACATTTTTAGACTGCACATGTGTATGCACGCTAATCCAAGGTGATTTGATAGGGTTCTCGTTTGTTGTTATACCTCACGATAAATGACCTGGCAGAGCATCCAAGCCTATTGGCTAGGGCTGTTCTGCCAGGTCAATTATCGTGAGCTATAGCCTATTTATTTTCATACCTGTTTGTTTGCGTAAGTTCAAAAAGTTCTATAGTCCAGCAACATTAACCCGGGACATCTGCATATGTAATGACCCCACTTCGGCAATATTTTATTAAGACGCTCAACTAACAAACTTTGCACACGAAAATTTAGCTGTCCCGGATTAATGCTGCTGGACAATAAGTTTTGTAATTTTACCCGAATGTTTTGTTGTTGTTGTTGTTATTGTAGTTGTCTTTAAAGAAATGTACCAGATTTTGACATACATGTATGACTAATGCTTCTTTTCACAGTGTAGGCTAGACTGGCTCCAGTCTGACTGATCTGATTATTAATAAAAATATATATAAATAATGTACATCTGATTTACCTCACTATCATACTCTCTGTAATTGTGGATCAGACGTGAGATTATAAGGAGAAGGGCAGTAATTTGAGTAAATGATTTTTCCAGCAGGAGTGAAGTACCTTTGTAAATATATCGGCCTATTAAATATATCTGCCTACATATTCTCACGGCCTAGGAGCCAGGCTAAGTGTAGGCCTATGACGCAGCGTCTAAAACGTGGCTCGTCGAAACGACACGCATAATTTACGCCACGGAACTAGATCTTAACCGCATTTAACCGCATTTTCATAAAACAGATTTTTTTGCGTATTTCAACACAATGTTTCACATGGCAACGTCCCAGATTTTAACTTACGAGAAGATAAGCCACGACATTGATTTATTGGGGTTTTAAATGGATTGCATCCTTTTTTTTTGTACAAAACAATCGATTCTAGTACTAGATCTAGCACATATTCATACAATACAATTTATAACTACAGATCTATATTTGAAAGATTTTTGGGCTCAAAGTATTATCGTAAACGCGGTATTACTGTCACAGATCGCAATAGACCCACGGCATTTCAGAAAATCATCAATACTTTAGTTATTACTTGACCAATTTGAATTTGATTTAAAGCTGGGAAGGTGGAAAAATATTTGGAATAAGCTGGATATGGTGGATTTTTGAAAACAGAAACTGATAAAAAGTTATTGAAGATCAACCAAAATTTTGGTTGATCTTTAATAACCTTTTTAACAGCTGATTTAAAAACAACAAGAGGCCCAGGAGGGCCTGAATCGCTCCACTGGTTAAAGTGGAAGAATTATCCCATGATTTCTTGTAAGCCTTACACAGCGGCAGCCAAACCTTGATATTTGTGAATAAATTTTGAAGAGAGACTCAAAGAACATTCTTGCAAAGTCTGGTTCAAATTGGCCTTATGGTTGATTTTTAAAGAATTTTCTTATGATTTCTCTGATAAGCCATTTTCTCCCTGCCACGGCCACATTTTTTGACAAATATAAAAATTTGTGAACAAATTTTAAAAAGAACGACTAAAGGCACATTCCTGCAAAGTTTGGTTCATTTGGGCACACGGGTTGATTTTTTAAGAACTTTCTTATGATTTCTTTAAGTCTGATAAGCCCCTTCCTCCCTGCCACGGCCACATTTTTTGACAAATGTAAAAAATTGTGAATAAATTTTGAAAAGAGAGACTCAAAGAACATTCCTGCAAAGTCTGGTTCAAAATGGCCCTATAGTTGATTTTTAAAGAATTTTCTTATGATTTCTTTAAGTCTGATAAGCCCCTTTCTCCCTGCCACGGCCACATTTTTTGACAAATGTAAAAATTTGTGAACAAATTTTGAAAAGAATGACTCAAGGCACATTCCTGCCAGGTTTGGCTCAAATTGGCCCAATGGTTGATTTTTAAAGAATGTTCTTATGATTTCTTTAAGTCTGATAAGCCCCGCCCTGCCACGCCCACATTTTTTGACGAATCAAAAATTCGCGAACAAGTTTTGAAAAAGGTCACCCAAGGAACATTCCTGCCAAGTTTGGTCAAAATTGGCCCACTGGTATAAGAGGAGAAGATGTTTAAAGAAAAAAGTTAACGGACGGACGGACGCACGCACGCACGACGGACACAACGCCATGACAATAGCCCGCTGGCCTTTGGCCAGTGGAGCTAAAAAATACCACGTCCATCTAATGCGTGACGTATGTCCATCTTCTCTGCTTCAAACCGAATTGAAATCGGTCTCATATTAAGAAAATTATTGAAGGTTTTCTGAAATTGTTGTATCAGGTGATTATTCAATCTGCTGATAGGCAGATATTGGACATTTCGTGAATCAGTTACATGTACGATAGCTTGCGCCGACCCTACCAGGAATTTGTTCAAGTAAAGGTTATATTTACGTTAAAACATTATACGATTACAAATATCATTTATAAGCAGATTATGCAGCTGACCATGTTTCTGTCATCTTTTATATCATTGCTAACATACCTTCATATTTCAATAACTGTGACATTTCCACAGTTAATTATCATTTTTAATAGCAATGTTAAGAAGCTTGTCTTTTTTCATTTACCCTTTGCTGACATGAAAGAAAACATATTTACTTCGACTATGCCTATTCTTATCTACATTTCATCCTTTCGTACGAATATATGTCAGTTTTTTACCAAAGGGAGACTAACAGAACATATCTTTTGTCTTGTAGAGCTGCAACACATTGTAACGCAAAGCCTTTGTCATTTTGGTGTTGTTTCATCAAACGAACGAACCTTTTGGGGGAGTTTGTCGTCCATACGACAAAGAGTTTGATATGACGGTAAGTGGAAAGCAACTTATGCATAATTAAGGTAGTTCACCCCTAATAAGATTCGCATGATGTCGGAATTTTACGGGCGACGTCGAAAACTTTCGGCGGTGGAAATTTACTCCACCGAATGTTTACGTCCACGCTCGAATAGCTTCGGATACGTAATGACGCAGCTCGAACAATTCCGATGTTTTATTAATCTCAAAATTGCCACATTCCGTGTATTTCTAAATGAACATTAAAGACACTGACTGTATACACTTTGTTATCCATATCCAATCTAAAATCAAAGTTTTGCGCTATTGTTTGCTTTCAGAAAGTTTTGAAAGCAGTTAATTCAGATGTAAAACTAATAACGTCGGTGGGAAGGTCTTGTTTGGGAAAGGGTTAATTTTGAACACTCAAACAAACTTACCTGTATCTAGCACCAATACTGTTGCCCTGGAAACTCGTCCTTGCCCTTGTCTCTATGTCGTCTGGGCCAAAACTGGTCACTACAGCACCGTTGTCATAGGTACCGAAACTGTTGGACAACAAGGGTCTACGTTCGTCATCCATAGTTGCTGCAATGTTTTAAGGAATTGACTTGAATGTATAAACCTTAAAAAAGGTAAAATAGTAACAGTTGGTCAGAGGTACAGATACTGTAAGTCAAAAGAGCACGTGATGACTTTTTAAAAGGCAATAATGTTGATAATCACTTATTCAAATTCTTTCTTGTGAGTACTCATTAGAATCATACCATCGACAGAATTCAAATGATCACCAGCAAGAAAGGCTTTGAGTTCGATGTGAAAATTTAAGAATACTTTTATCTGTTGCTCTGGTTTTGTTTTCCCCGTTTGTAGATAGATTAAGCAAACTAAGACCTAACGCCATCAATCATTTAGACCTTAAGGGTACAGAATTGATGATATGCTTGTAAAATTTGTCTCAAATTTTGAGCGGCGATCTCTTAACAAGACCACCATGCAATATGGACAACCAAGGACCTGATCAATTTGTAGTAGCCTACATGTACATGATACTCTCGCGAGAGTTGCTACAGTTGATATAATCCGGGTTTTCTCTGATGGAAATTCGCTCTTTGATATTTGGATGTCGTCATTTACGACATCCAAAAATCAAAGAGCGAATTTTTATCAGAGAGGACTCGGATTACAGCTGATATCATAATGAAACCATTAGAAAACGCCATCGTAATCCGAGTTTTCTCTGATGAAATTCGCTCTTTGATACAGTGTATGTTGATGTCGCTCATTTAAATTAGCGACATCAACATATCAAAGAGCGAATTTCATCAGAGAAAACTCGGATTAAAATCATCGATATCGAACATTTCCTGTCATGAACATGGGCGTCTACAACACCTATGAAATCATGAGATAATTCAAAGGAAAGTTTTAAGTTTTAAGTTACATGTATTATGAAGTTGTGAACAAATATAAAATGTATTTCAAAAAGGGTCAGAAAAGGTCAGAGTTCAGCGACTGTTCTTTTGACGTCCATATCAACAAAACAATCTAGATATCATTTATCACGTTGCTAATAGGTCAAACAGTAACTTTTACAAATACATTTATGTACGTTGTATACATGGCGAAAAAGTAATCAGGTAATTTGAAACACCCTTGGGTAAAAACAAAGTAATTCTGATTGTTGAGCATTCTTCGTTGTATTTCCTAGACGCTCTCTATAAGCATTTAAGCTAAGTACCAAGTAAATGCCTTTAACGATGTAATACACTTATGTGAAAGGCAGATTCTAAGATTAATTTGGAATTGGCTTCATGCAAAGCTTGTAAAGTCATGGGGTTACATTACTTGTCCATGGATGCATGTGGTCATTGGGCAAAGAGAAATCATATTCGCGCGTATTAATTACATTTAGCAATGACGTTTTGGTGTAAACCGACTATATATTGGTATGTCGTTGTTTTTTTTTTACTTTCAGTTTAACATAACAACATTGTAAATAAATACATTTTGACCGAAAATGTACACCATAAAAAGGGCATGGATGAACAGTACATGTCATGTCACTTGATATTACTTATTTCGTTTGCAAAATTAATACCAGCAACTGCTGCTCCAAAATAAATGAGCCGGGATCTGGAAAAACGTCACTTATTATATAGCATTTGAGACAGCCATGTTTCAAGATCAGGCTGTGCCTAGATGCAGTCTAGCCAGCATCCATTTCACTCTCGAATGGTTGCTATAGACCAGGTGGAAGCTTTTGGAGAGCAACATGGTTCCTGATCAGACTGCGTGTATACGCAGGCTGATCTGGAACCATGATGTTCTCAAATGCTATAAGGGACGTTTTTCCAGATCCTGGCTCAAATTTATGAAAAATAAACTAAAAGTAAATGACTTTAAAGTAAATGTTTTTGCGACTTACCTGTTGTAAAAGTCCTTATATAATTTGGGTCAAATATCTTCGTTTAACCGTATCATATAAAACATGCTATTCATAATTGACACACACACAATTAGCGCAATATTTCACACAGCCACTCGTTTGTGTAAATACACGGTATAGTTAAAGGCATATGAAGCTGTTTGTTATTTTCTTCACGAATAACAAATACAAAACGCCTAGAGGCATTGACTCATTACATTTACTTTTCATGGATGGACGAAATCAATAGTGCATCCCTTCAATTATATCTGAATGCGGATCTCATTTATTTGATACTTCTTTCATCTAACTGGAGAAATGCTACCGTCGTTCAGTAAATACGAAATAGATAAATAAATATTATATACGTTAGCGGCAATAAGTAAAATTAGGCAATAAGCTTAAAGCCTAGGCAATAAGCTATTGCCTAGGCAGTCAAACTTTTGCCTAATTCACTCTAGGCATTAAGCTTAATGCCTAGGTTTAATACTTGCTTAATACCTGGAAAAAATAGCCAGGCATTAGTCTTATTGCCTAACGATAGAAAATGGCTACTTATTTAAACATTTATATGACATTGAAAATATTTTACAAGTATTTAATATTATTTACATTATTAATGATGTACTCATTAACATTTTGAGAAATTAAAGTAAACGCAAGCCATAGTATTGCTTGTCTAATTTAGATGAAAAATGTTTGGGGAGAAGCAAAGGATGTTCGTATTTTGAAAAAAATGAAAAGTTCAATATTGTTTTTGTTTTTGTTGTCGTTGTTTTAATCGTTGTTTTGAAAATAACTGACTTCTTTTTCTTTATTTTTTTGTATGAGTAATCCGAGTTTTCTCTGATGAAATTCGCTCTTTGATATGCTGATGTCACTCATTTAGTAATCCGAGTTTTCTCTAATGAAATTCGCTCTTTGATATTTTGATTTCGGTCATTTAAATGATTATATCAAACGATAAGTTAAATCCCTGCATTAAGGTGGAAGTTCAGTATCATTTTGTCATTTCCTTGGCAATAGACTCAATTTTGGTAAAATATTTCAGGCATTAAGCTTAATGCCCGAATTAAAATGGTTAATTTTGTACAGTTTGTTATTGCCTAGGCAATAGGCTGAATTTGGGGTGAAACATTTCAGACAACAAGCTTAATGCCTGAAATTTTTAGTCAATAACTAATTGCCTAGGCAATATTTTATTTCCTAGGCATTAAGGTTATTGCATGAATTTACTTATTGCCGCTAACATATACATGTATTCAACGATAAACAACACAACATTCGTATGGAATTTACATTTACTAGAAGGGGCCATGGAATCAAAGTTAGGACAAGAAACGCATATCGCCCATCTATCGAGAGTTTGTATAAACGACTGCAAGTTGTTTCAAGCGATTTTTAAGACATTGGTAATTCAAAAATACGTCTTAAATGTTTTGATGAAACAGGCCCCAGTACGGCTTAATTGATACATGTAACAAGTCCTTCAAATATTGGGGCGGAAATAAGAAATAACATTATGTTTGTTATCCATTCCATAATGCACAATCCCCACCGTGGTTAGAAGTGCTTACGTATAGAATATGAAATGAGCCTGTATAATGTACCATTATGGAAAATGACACAAAGTGAATCTACATGTAATTCAATCTAATCAAGATCCACCTTGTTCTCTAGTGGCTTTATAATGACACAAAATAAAATTTATTCCTTTACAATATAGCATCACATATATTCCCTGTACTTTTTCAAGTATATTCTTAATTATTGTTAATCTAATACGATAACTATTGTGTTACATAAAATAATTCGGACCTTGTAAGTGATAAACATTATTATCTAGGTGAAATGTTAATCAACCGCGCTATGGCAAAAGTTACACGTAAACTTTGATAAAAGCTACCATGCAGTTTAATACAATATAAAAAAATGTCTTTCTTGGACCTGATTATGTCAGCTCCCATATCTGGTGCATTCATTTCCAAAGACCACAGAGCAACAGATCAAAGGGGATGAAGACATCTTAATATTGAAAATTTCAAATCCAAACCCTATGTTGTTGGTACTCATTTGAATCGTCTCGATGAACAATGGATATGTAAAAATATTTTATTTTGTAAAGCTAGCGTCCACTCGAAGCTGTAGCTCTGGCGCAAAACATGCCGTTTGTGTCGTGAATATGGGTTCAAACGGAGAACTGAACTATCGTAATAAATCGCTGTTTCTTGAAACAAGTTTGAAATCGAGATGTCGTGAGGCAGATGTATCATATACGATAGGCACTGGTGGTGAACTCGGCCAAAGCGTGGAACGTTTTTTCGCGATCATTGTATTCCGTCGGTGTTGTTCTAAAATATCGTAACTACGGCTTCGATATAGCCGTAGTTACGAGATTTTATATCAACACCGACGGTTTGTCAATACATATCGGTAAACCTGGTCTATTTTTAGAACAAATTCTTTGTTATTAGAAAAACTATCCAATCAGATCTTTAAACTCACATTTAAACGCAAAATATTTGTACCTTGTTGTCGCGAAAAACGTCCATCGCTTTGGCCGAGTTCACCACCAGTGAGAGGCGTTGATTGAGATTTTTTGAACTTTTTGTCAATGGTCTGTGACATTTAACAGTCTTTTGTTTGACCGGTCAAATGAGTGTTATAGGTCCCGATAAATGACACGATGGAGCATCTTTCGCTGATAGCTAGAGATGCTCTGCCAGGTCATTTATCGAGACCTATATACATACGTTTAATCTAGACGTAAAATGGAATAAAACAAACACAATGACAATTATGAAACCATGTCCTGTCTCATATTCGCTAGCTAAGGTTGAACCCACCTATGTTTGTATTCACCCTTGGCGGATTTAGTCCGATTTTCTTGAAATCGCGAAGCGCCGCCTAGCGAATGCTGAATGTTTACGTACAATATTGATGACGTCATTAACGCGCGTTGTCTTTCGCATCATACGTCATGCGGGTTAGGTAAAAATTAGCTGCTTCTATAGTCGAGTTGTCGAAAGTATAATACTTCGTCGATTAAAGATAGGGAATTCCTGTCTATTGCAGTGAAATTCTGGGAAAAATCGCCCATCTTCGCATTTTTGAGTTGCAAGTGCATTGCTTTTTCCCGCCCGTTGTCATGAATTGGTTACTCAAAACAAATGTATCAGTCGACAATCTGATTGGTTCCAGCGAGACCTCGCTGGAACCAATGAAAACACTTTCATGGACACCAAGAAAGTTAGACTAAATACGCCAAGGGTGAATACAGAAACGACGTTACGTCGTAGATGTCACCCTTGGCTTGCGAAGATGGTCCTGTCTGCGCAACTGCTCTTATACATGTAATGTAAGGGTTAGTGAGTACAAACCACTCTTCTTAATTAGACAAGAACCATTGGGGGGGGGGCAAAATGGACTATTACAATTTAAAGTTTGTTGCAGACGACAAAATTATTTGTGCATAATATGACACAGTAGTTGTTGATGCAGTTATGGAGAAAATGTCGGGTATCAGCATTCTTTTTATTTAGGCTATGTTTTCTGAAATCTTTTAAGATAGGAACGAATACCAATGTGTTGGTAAAGAAATGGCTAAATAAGTCCGTGAGGGAAACAACTCCGACAGTCTTAATCGAAATTAGAACTTTGATAGTAATCTCCCTTCATGATTATTTGAAGGGAAACAACTCTAAAATTCTATGTTTGCTTAGGACAGTATACATATAACACGGTGGATAACCGTCCAACGTGACTTTTGGGAAGCGTTAACACCGAAAAAATCGTCCGCTTCAATGTATGTTTTGTTTAATTTCTCAGCTTATACTCTATTGATTTTGACGAGATAAAATTTGTGTCCAAATTTCAAGTAAAACATTTTAGTTTGGGAAAAGTTATTGCTCTTTTTTCCCTCCCCTTTGAAATTTTCCAAAAACGTGATTCGAGGTTTTGCATTACAACGACGATTTGTTCTACTTCAAATCCACTTCAAAGTTGTCAGACTTTAATAATTTTCTGGAATGCCTCTGTCACCGCAGGACTTCCTGCATGCCCAAATACGTCGCACTTTTACGAAGGGATTTTGATGGTAAAAATAAATCACAAAGGCATTTTGTAAAAACAAATAACATAATTTTATTAATAATTCGATATGATTTATTGACGTTTGTATTTACAACAATAGCCTATACGTTATGATGTATGTAACATTTTTACTATTATGAGAGATATCGACACAGACCAAAATATAAGAGGGGCACAAGAGATTCAAAAATAGTAATTTAATAGGGAACGATTTTATCTAGTCAGCCGTGACGTACTTTCGGACAAACAAATCGTATTTTGTCGATGTTGTTATAAAAAGGCGTAACTACGGCTTGATTCACTGACGGTATATCAAAACATATCGTAAACACAGTCTATTTTTAGCACAAAATTAATTACCATTTCAAACACTTCTGAAATAGATTTTGATCACCAATAATGACAGCTTACGTTTTGAAGAGCAATTGCCTCTTTTACATGTATCTCTGTACTGGTACATACATATAGGCCTAGACTCTATGTACTTTGATGATAAAATACAATATAATACAAATTTTACACTAAAATATAACCTGGGACATCTGCATACGTATATAGTGCACCAATATTAACCCAGGACACCTGCAAATCGTTGCCTTTCATCGAAAACCTCGTAACTGCAGCTTGTTTCAAGCTGCAGTTATGAGATTTTCGTTGAAAAGCAGCGATGTGTGATGACCTCGATTCGGAAGTGTTTTCTTACGATGCTATACTAACGGACTTTGCCAACGGAAATTAAGTAGTCCCTGGTCAATTTTGGTTGACTTTGATGTCCTCCACGTCGCAAATGATGTTTAACACGCTCAAACTACGGATTCTGTCGAGATGACACACACGAAATTATTCCGGGTTATAGATGTTGTCACCATGTTATTAACACACTTTGTAAATGTCACGAAATTATGCCTTTGATCGTCTAGCTCTGATGAACAAAATAATGAACGAGATAAGTCTGTAACCGACGAGTAGTACGAACAGCAAAGCTAGGTTAAGGCTGTTGTTATCCTGAAAGTAGAAGAGAAATTAACAAAGATATATATAAGAGAGATGAAGACTTTTCAAAATGCAATATTTGATTAATTGTTCGTCAAACCATAATATTGTGGGTACACATTGGTTTGGAAATACCAATCGCTGCTGTCAATCAACCGTTTTCCAAAACAATGTCTGGTTCTGACGTCCTCATCAGAATCAAAACGGTCTACCTCTCTTTCCGTGCTTACTATACCATAACACACACGTCTAGCATTTTAAAGACTGTGTCTGCATTATTTTGCCTTAACTAATTTCGAAATTTAGACTTTAATCAATTATTGTTGTCACCTAGAAACAAAAAGGCATATTTATATTGATCGACAAATAGAGTGAAACATAAAATTATGCTCATGTCGGAAAGTTAAAAATGAAAAAAAAAAAATTAAAAAAAAGTCATTTTTCGTAACGAATCGAGATGTTAGTTTTGAAACTATAATGCTACTAAAATGATTTGAATTGTAAAATACACATACCAAAGGGTGGTTTTAAGTCGGACAAATATATCGATGTGGCAGTTTAAGAATTTTTCTCAACCAGTTTCTAAAGCCTGCACATCGTATTGCCAGTACATAACAATATATACTTACAGGGCTATAGTTGTTTTTTTTTCTTTAAATCGTCGCTTTTCAACAAAAACCCAATAACTGTAGCTTAAAACAAGCTGCAGTTACGAGGTTTTTGTTGAAAAGTATCGATATACTTACCGGACTATAGTTGAGAAATTCTAACACTGAATTGCCGTCTTTGTACAAACACCTGGTTGAGTTGGCCGCATCTGGGCAATCTGATGGACAAAGCAAATATACCACAAGAAAAATAACCACAATCTTTACTTCGCATGAACTTGGAGTCAAAAAGCTCTTATCGTTTTTCAAAATTACAAAGTTTTAACTTGTAAAATGGTCTCAAAAATGAATGTTACATAATATCCCTAAACGTAGATATTGGCCGGGCGCGACTCCATCTCCATTATAATTATAACAAATGAGAAATGTAATGAAAATGATTTAATATTTACTAAAATAAAAGAAACATAATATCTCTAGTATTTTACCTATATGGTCTATGTTCTGCCACTGGTTCACAGAAAGAAGCTCATTTGCATATTTAAACCAGGAGAGGTACTCTAGCCATATCAAATATACGGGAACAGATCTGAAATTAAAGGCGATAGTTATAAAAAGAAACAGGATAATATAGTGAAAATAAACATTGTTAAACACCCGCATATATATGTCACGATAAGAGATCCGACAGAGCATCTCTATGGATTAGCATGGACTTCTATGCCAGGTCATTATCGCAAGCCATATGCATGGACGTTCTTTTAAATTCA
Source organism: Fragum sueziense (assembly GCA_963680895.1). NCBI lineage: Eukaryota > Metazoa > Mollusca > Bivalvia > Cardiida > Cardiidae > Fragum > Fragum sueziense. The sequence goes on along the minus strand of OY804606.1, from coordinate 24,834,200 downwards.
AATGCCAAAAAAAAAGAGCTAGATAGTACGTTTATTCTAAAATAATCAAAAAGAGAAACAAAATCCAGTATTCGAATAAAAACATTCCATCCTTATTTTCTGAAGCTTTCTCTAATAAAAATGTCAAAACAATAGGATGTTTTGAAAGGGTGTATACGATTTTACTGACATGTCACTTACTCAGAGTTTAAGAAAAATCCCCCAAACATCAACAGTGGTATAAGACAGGGTGGGGCAATGGCAAGAGCTGTGTTGACTGTAGGTGAAACTGTAGACACAATGTAACCTGAAAGGGGGTAATATTTATTATACAATAAGATGTAATTCATCGAAAGAGAAATGCTTACTTTTTTCACAAAGGATCGCCGAAGTAGATCGAAGTCGATTGCCTATCTAGTTTGCCTTTGGTGAAATCATAATACTTTTACCATCTTTTCGCTTACGCGTTTCTGTTTTCGGTTATTTCCATGGCCCTCCTCTGGCTGAGCAAAAATACTAAATTAAGTTTGATCTATCAGAAACCTCAATCTATCAATGCAGGTGCTAACTTCCATAAGGACTTTCAGTACTTGAAACTTTGAAGTCACAGTCAAAATTTATAGTTGCTAAATTGTACAAAAGCTTCGTAACCTTAAACTTCCTAAGCTGTAGTAACGATATTTTAGAAATAAAAAGCGAGGGAAAATTACTCACCAAATGATACTCCTGCATTTGCAACCAAAACAAGAATTCCGGTAAAGATCAGGAACGACTCAAAATTGGAGTACAAACCTGAAAGTATAATTGATCAATGATCTGAAAAAAAAGAGCCATCAATGTATTTCAGAAAACAAAATTTCATGATCAGACTATTTTTATTTATGATACTGTGTTTATTCGAAATTATTGGTGACTAATAAGTGATTTTTATTACACCCAATGCCCTTGCAAAATGCAAGTTTCCGATTTTAGCCCAACCAATCCACAATTTCTTCTCAAATACTCTATTCGTTGAATTTTTGTTTTTGTTTGGTCTTCAGCAAGTGTAAAATTAATAAAATGTTTTGGTTCGCTTTACCCACCAACCACTTCCGGTTATTATCAAACATTTAATATTGAGAGATGCTATACTGGTAGTGCTAGACCTCTATCATTTCAACGGCATGATTGGCAGTAAAATTGAAATGGAACTTTTGTTTGTGTTTCAACAGCGTCAATTTATGCAGAAAAGGACATATATAAGTAAACAAAAATGAACTTGTATACTAAAACACTGTTTTGGACCCATATTACAGCTAAACATGTGTCCGGGCATGTTGAAAACCATTGAGTTGTGAAAGGGAACCATTGGAAATGCGTATGGATGTCTAAAAACAAAAGGACATTAGGAATCGTGAAAGTATGGTTATTTGAAAAGTGGCTATTTTTATGACGGTGAGTATATAAATGGACTTGTCTAAGCAGTTGTAATTTTCCAGTGTTCTGTTCGTGTGTAATAACGCCATACAAAACATATTTCGTCGGTGGGGAGTCAAAACCTTGTAACTCCAGCTTATTCAAACTGTAGTTACGAGGTTTTGACTCCCCACCAACGATTTGTTCTTGATGCATAGCAGATTCTGTACCAACTTACCGACCATCCAGTAGTCTATGCACGCCAGTAGTACTGGCATCATTATGAAGGAAGGAAGCTAAAATGAAGAAAAAGTAACAGAAAGAGGCTGTATAGTTGGTTCTACGCGAAATAAATATTTAAATGCGCGCAGCGCATTGAATTTTTATAACGCCTAGAATCTACTATACTCTCTCTGACTATTAGTTTTCAATAGTGGTGCATTGGAGACGGGGGCGTGGCTATGTATAGACGTCACATAAACTAGCCAGGGGTCTGATTTATGAGAAATATAGCGGCAGAATTTTAAAATATAGAGCAATTACAGTGGTCCAAAAAGTAGGTCAAACACGTATGTTCTTTGAGAAAATTGTGACGAATATGACCGATTCCTTGTCAATCAAATACATTTGAAACATTCACTATATCTACCCATCTTTAGTCATAAAAAAGTTTAAACTACGAAAAAGCATAGATAGCATTCGTGTGAAATTTCTTACATTGAGAAATTGTACCTGGATTGTAACTTTACTAGGAAAATGCTAAAAAACTAATGGAAATAGCAAACATAATTTTAGTGAAACTCTTGCGTAAAATTACATGTAAAGGCAGAGTCAAACGAACGGGCGTTTTAGTTCTTTGTCCATCGTAATGTGGAGAAAAGTTATATAAGTTATACGTATATCCTCTTACCTCAGCTAAAACTTTGCATATGAAGTAGACATCTACTCTGTAGAGTCCTATACCATATTCTCTCAGAAATATTGGTATCTCGACAGGGAAAGTCTGTAAATGTATGAGAAGATAATGTAGTGCCCAGATTCGGTTGTGCCCGATTTCAAAAAAGTGAATACCCATTTACGTAATTGGGCAATTCCCATTTTGGACATTACATAAACATTTGAAACTCGTTGTTTCGAAATCGTTTGGAATGTGATGTTGCCTCGAGATATCCAGAATTGAATTTACACGATTTCTGTTGAATTCGATTTCTTTACAATATGTACATTTCATATCTACATTTGGAATTCCGCAGTTACTATAATGAGCTTAAATACTAAACAATTTAATATCATTAAATATTTTGAAAAAACATTTGTATTCACTTTTATATGGCACTACATTTCAACCTCAATGTGGCATAGAGAAAAAAACATTGAGGCAAAAGTAGAACATACTGCTTATCAGCACATCTTCTTTTGTCTTAATGTTTTTTTTATCAAACAAATCCTACTTAGGACGTCAAAATCAGGTCCTGTTTTGGCAGGGTTGAAATATATGTTTTGAACTTGGACTACTTACGTTGATAACGGCCAGGATGCTCGAGAGTGACAAATTAATAAGGACCAAAAATATGACCCCATTAACATTCATTACTCCTTCCTGGTTTATATCTAACTGTAGGTAGATCAGACCCAGTGCTAAGGACAGTACCTGGAAATAATAAGAAAACAAAGAATATGAGCAAAAATCTGGAAAAGGGTCCCATGTGGCTCATGAGCCAAACATGGTTCCAGATTAGCCTGCGTATACACACAGATTGATCAAGAACCGTGTTGTTCTCCATTAGCTTCTTCATTGTCTGTAGCAACAGTAGAGGAGTAGCATTGATCCTGGCCAGACTGCACTTGGGCAGATGGTGGCCTCGAAATATGTCTCAAATTCCATAAGGGACCTTTTTCCAGATCGTGGCTCATATGTATTTTAATACCAAGTCCGGACAGCTCCTAAACATTGAACACACACAAAACCGCTCGGATACGAGTGGTATAAAATTATCAAACGGGTTTAAAACAAAAAAAGGGCAATCGCAATAAACTTTGAAAAGAAAGATAGATTTCAAACGCCATGAAGACTTCATAAGTGGTCAACTTCTATTTCATATTATATAATCACATTTAAAAGGGCATTGTTTATCTTTCCGTCTGGTACACATGCTTCCAAAATAATATAGCGAGAAGTTTTCAAGTTGTATCGAAAGAATTACAACATAGATTATAACTATACATGTAGTACTTTTTGACACATACCACAGTTTGGCCGAACCGCACTCTCAGAACCATTGGCTCTCTAAATACTGTCTTTGCACATCTAGCGAACACTGCTCTAAACTGTGTATACCAGGGCGCTTCGTACCTACAATATGATTAACCCTTTCCCAAACAACAAAATGAGAAACTGCTGATTATCAGCAGTTTCTTCTTTTGATTCAATATTTTCCCAAGCCTTTCTATTAGGGGCTTCAAAACCAAGTCTTGTTTGGGAAAGTGTTAAGAGCCCACTTGAGAAGAGAGTATGCTACATATTATTTTGCAGTCCTTATAACAATGCTTTGTCTCATTTAATTTGGTAAATCTCGCGTGCATGGATTGACATTGGATTTGATGTTTAACTTTTAAAGTAAAGATTCCTTTAATAATATCCCAGAACGTTTTTTTCATTGACAATGTTTCTTATAAACGTCCGGAAGCCTATTAAAATAATCACGGTAAGTAAAAAATGTCAACCTATTTACAATTTTGCATACTTATGGCTAATTCGATAGGCATGCATTTGCAAATTGTATAGCTTATATGGCTTATTCTTTGTTAATGAAAAACATTTTCGTTTTGTTACATTGTAATTATGTAGATCTAACTGCATAAAGTCTATAAGGCCATTTACCTTGAAGTACTGCTTAATGCTTCTTCAAACTGAAATATAAGTGTGCATGTTATACATATCATCGGTTACTAAGAGGTACGATAAATATATTTAATGAGGTCTATTTCATTGACAATAGTAGGTTTGTTTATTGATAAATAAGAAGTGTAAATAAGAAGAGCTAGTGAAGAGTATCTTGTTTCAGAATAAAATGTTTCGGGTTGTCCGTTGTCTTTTCACATTTAGTGTTATCGTGTTATTATCGACTTAGCCATGAATCTATTTGAAACTCTCTAAGATGCACAAGTTGCAAGTTCTGTCGCTGTTACATGTATGCTACTTTGTATATCTTACTTACAATAACTCCTGTCCGGGTTGGATTCTTACAGACATGCATTGTTTCATTTCTCAGTTCTTTACTTCCTTCTGAGTTATCAAACTTGTCACAAATACTCTGAAAACACAGTTTAATACTTTGGGTTTTTATTTTGTCCCCACTTATCATATTGATTTAAAATTGCTGATGACTACTATGTTTCCAACCAAAAATCTGAAGAAAAATATAGGATGCATCACGACACTTATCACCAAAAGAGCTACATATCTTTTCAAAAAAGATATACATGTAAAGAGATAAGGTACATGTAATTTCAAAAAAGATATTAAGAGATTTGAATCATTTCGCCGTATGTATGCGATAGTTTTGTATATTCCGAAAGTTTTGTTTGGTTCGATAAAACACAAGAAAAAACACCGGTTCGATTCTCAGGACGATCAGTTTGTATTATGTTTCTAACATTACCTCTACTTTTGCTTTACATTCCTCTTCTTTTCCACTGTGTATAGCCATAGTTAGAATGTAGAAATCGGCGGGGTTGAAGTTATTCGGGCACTGGTATCCAATTCTTAAAGATAAACAAATTTTTGAAAATTCAACATAGAAATTTGAGGAAAAAATGACCAGGAAAACCCGAAGGGCAGGTTTGTGTATTTAGATTGAACACACACTTGACTGAAATGTTGTTATGTGGGAACCTTGCTTCAGAGATAGAAAGGTTTGTCAAAACAAATTTGCATCACAGATTTGCAACAAATATGACTTTCTGATGATTGTACATATTTCTTCACATTAAAATATATGAATGATATATGAAATCAGAATACATGTATAAAGGTAAAAATTGTGTGCGTGAACACTGTAAGTGGAAATTTCCGAAATCATAACCCAAAGTAATGTTACCTTTCATAGAACTTCAACGCTTCTTCATATGGTCCCATAAATGCAACCCTTCCTTCCGCCATAACTAAAATTCTGTAAATAGATATTTTTAAACAACTACAATTGCATAACAAGAAAATCACTCGGCATAGGTCTTCTGTCAAACCGTACGGGATGCCCTTGTGAAACTTCAGTACCACCGTATGGCAAAGAAATACAAAATTATGCTAAATATGATATGACTAACAGTTATATTTCAAAGGTAATCGTCAGTGTTCTTGATGACAAATAGGAAACCAGATCAAGAAAGACACTTTCAACAGACATGAAGATAACGCATTATAATAATTCCTTGTGAAATATTAGGAACAATTATGCACTACATGTATGTACTCTAGTAATATGTCCTCGTACCATTGATGTACCGGTTCCTTTGTTGAGAGAGATGGGCACTTATTTAAACAAACGAGACGCATGACATATTGCCTGATTAACAAATCTGTTCAAATTGTAAATTCATTGTTAAATCATGAATTCATTGAGAGAAGAAGTTTCCGATAAGAAATTTGGTCTTCATCAGGACTTTGATATCAGATCTTATTTTTAAATCCGGTGCTTTGCAGTTTCGTCTCCAAATCTTAAAGAAATATCGGTTATGTTCAAAAAGTTTTAAAGATTACTTTGAGCATACGCGCAGTTAACATTGTACTTCATATGCTACAACAGAGTTATGTAAGAAGGGCCTGAGGTTAAAAACAAATGAAATTAAACAGTCAATCCTTTCTTATTTCGAGCTCTGCTTTTGACATGCTAACATACTTGTCAAACAAAGCGAACACTTCAGATGAGGGTTGATGAATTGTACATAGCACTGTCTTCCCTTTCTGTGCCATACCCTTCAGTGTTTGTACTATATTCTCGGCCATAAAGGAATCCAAACCAGATGTTGGTTCATCACAAAATAAGAGTGGAGGATTCGTTAATATCTGGAATGAAATGAGATTTTGAAAGTTCTTGTGACCTGTTGGCAGATTGTTAGAACTTTGCGTTTTTGTGCTTCAAAAATCGTAGAAGTTTAGCGTAATGCTAAGTTACTCATAATCAGAAAATTTACATAATTTCCATGTCAAAATCGTTTTCACAAGAATGGCTGAATAAACACACGTGTAAATAGATTATGAAAAATGTTGATTCTAGGAATGTGAAATACAGAGGTAACGCAATTCGTTGGTTTTTTGCCACATATCCGATGTGTTTAGTTCAGGGACTTTCTAAAGAAACAATAGGTTTCATGTTATACTAGTCATCTAGATTCTATAATTATATACCTTCCTAAAACATCTTACCTCAGAAGCAAAAGACAACCGTCTCATTTCACCACCAGATATGCCCTTTATTCTACCAGGATTCCCAATGATATTTTCCGCACACTTCATTAGACCAAGTTCTTGGATTACTTCATCTACTCGTTCAAGACGTCGCTTTCTTGTGACTTCTGTGTCCATTCGTAGCAGGGCCTGAAACAGTGTGATCATTTCCTTGCCGCGTGTTTCCTCAATCTCATTTTATTTTGGGGCAATTTTCAATAAAAGAGCCAACGGTATTATAGAATTTAGCACCATGTCATTCGATTATAAGACACTAAGAAATTGGTAGTTTTACTTGTTTAAAAATTGGAATCCAATCCAAAAGTCCGTCTACAGATACATGACATTTGCTGTTGAATTCGACATACATGTAAGCATCTTATCAATGAATCATAAATAAATGCCGGCTAATACAGGAGACCTATTTCAGATTAATATTGCCGGACAATACTTTTCATGTATTAAGCTTAACCCTTTCCCAAACAAGACCTGGTTTTTACGTCCCTGATATAAAAGACTTGGGTAAACATTGAAACAAAAGAAGAAACTGCTGATAACCAGCAGTTTCTCCTTTTGTCTCAATATTTTCTGTGCCATTTTTTACACAAATCCTATCTTTAATAACATCCATTTTGTCATTTGTGACAGTTTTTTAAGTGGATCATCCTAAAATTTGGTTGTTTGGGAAAGGGTTAATGTAAGTAGGTATATGTCCCAAATGTCCAACTTACTCTAAATGTTAGGTGCTCCCTAACCGTCATGGTTGCAATAAACATATCATCTTGCTGTACATACGCCGATATGTTCCGTATACCAATACCGACGTCGACACCGTTTACGTGAATATCCCCTGTTTGAATCAAGGTTTCTCTGTTGTTTCGGGATGTCAATGTGTTTAACAGTGTTGTTTTTCCGGAACCGCTATAAATAAAAATAAACGAAACGGAATAATATTTACAATTCGATGTATACGTGTAGTAGAAAGAAGAATTAAAAAAAACATTTACTGTCAAAGAATAAGTATGTGCAAACTACATATAATAAGAGTTATATGTAAAAATAAGATAATAAGAATCATATCTAAAAGATAATTCAACAAAAGATATACACGGGTGGTAAACAGAGAAACTAGCTCCTAAAAGAGGTAGTTGCATAGAGCGAATATTTCACACATTTTCTAAAATTATTTCTTTTAAAGCAAGTTTTTGAGAAATCTGGCGATGCTGTAATATGAAGAAATGGTTGAAGTTTGTTGTGCACGAGAAAATACGGTATTAGTAGCAGGGTTTGAATACAATCGTTGAAAAACATTTCAAAATCGAAAGTAAAAACTTCTGAATTTTCGGTTTTGAAATGTTTTTCAATGTTTGTGTTCAAACTCTGCTTACTAACACCGTATATTCTCGTGCATAACAAACTTTGGCCATTTCTTCATATTACAGCATCGCCGGATTTTTCAATAGCTCGTTGTAAAAGAAATAATTGTAGAAAAATGAGTTCGTGACCTACCTTTGTTTACAGATTTTCGCTCTATGCAACTACCTCGGTAAAGGCCGGATATCACGAGGAAACAAAATACCGTTGACTCATTTTGGAGCTAGTTTCTCTGTTTACCACCCGTGATATACACTTACCTTGCTCCTATAATTGCCAATAAGGTTCCTGGTTTTACATGGCCGTATACTGAAATAAATGAACCAAAATTATAATTATTTCCAATTATTGTAGGTCTTCGGCCAGATAAAACTTGTTTGTGTTTATAAATATTATCACTTATCAAAATTCTTAATAGAGCTAGAAATTGCAATTAATCTAGTGAACAAGTATAATTAGTGTATACGTATAATTTTCAATATTTTCAACTAGTGAATTCATTCATGATGTAAATGAAATAGTAGAGCTGTAACCTACCATTTCTAAGAATAGTTTTCTGTGGCACCGAGGGATCTGGGCCCCTGCAACACGCTCGTTTTTGTGGATTAACTTGTACGTGGATATTATCCCAAGACAGTGTAACTGTCTCATGGTTGTCCACCATACTAGTCTGGCCGTGGTTTCTGTAACGAAAAAGTTCATGATAATACTCATAATGAAAAATGAATCTTTTATCATAAAGTGGAGCCAGCGTAGATGTTCTGACTAAGATTCATGACATGGACGGTAATATGAATGATACCTATATAAAGATGTATGATCTAGTTTTATGCAAGCGCTCTATTTTGAAAGTATAATTTTAAGACATTTTTGATACCCATGTAAAAAGAAAGTCTTCCTGGTTAACAAGCGGGCTATAGTACTCATATGTCCCATAAAACTCTCGTCAACCACTTGATCTTGTTTAAATGTTTTAGAACTATATCAGCATAATCATAAGCACTCAGAAATCGACGACTGTCAACCCAAAACAAATAGACGAAATAAATCTATAACTATTTTTTTTCCAAAAACGCAGGAATAAGCCAGGGTTACGAGAGTTTTAAAAAGAGCGAAATAGAACGGATTTCATGTTCGTCTTGTTAAATGAACATTTCATATCTCAACGGAATACGGACTTCTGTTTAAAATACACTAACGATATTGGATAGTGCCTAGTAAACGCGGACCAAACGTCCTTGATAATAATAGTTTTATCTCAAGGCTGGCATCACGAACATTACTGTCAAAACTTTACCCAGCATCAACTTTTTTTTTAAAAAAAGTAAACATCGCTAGCTAATGTTTTCCAATGGATAGCTTTTACATCTGAACAATAAAAGTGTAAACTTTGTGAGGTCGCTCCATTTCGGCACAAATCAACTGATTTCGTTAGACCGGTAACACCTGAGTGTGCCAAACCATCTTGACACCGTTTGGAGTAAAAGGGTAGTTAGAAGGTTTTGAAAGAAAAGCGTCCCAATTTTTCATTCAAAATAATAGTAAGCTCACCTATACGGCGTAATCCTATGCTGTTGCTTGTCTCCGTGTGTTTTTGTAATCCCCATGTTATCCTCGTCAGGTATAAAGACCGCATTGTCGTGAGCGTAGTCAGGCTGCTTCCCGCTATATCTGGACATTGTTCAAAACCTGTAATTTGATAACAATATTTTACGTATTAACCCTTTCCCAAAAGACACATTGTTATGGTGATTCACTTCAAAAACTGCCACAAAAGACAAAATGGGTGCTATTAAAGATAGAATTTGTGTAAAATATGGAACAGAAAATATTGAGGCAAAAGGAGAAACTGCTGGTTATCAGCAGTTTCTTCTTTTGTTTCAATGTTTTCCCAAGCTTTCTATATTAGGGACGTCAAAACCAGTGGTCTTGTTTGGGAAAGGGTTAAAAGATTTATTATGTCGTTACCCAATTCATTCTAAAGCTTTGGTTGCTAGTCTTGGTTTATAATCATAGAAAGAACTTTCAAAAATAAAGATGTGAAGATGCATTCTCGTCAATTTGCTTGGGTGATTGTCTTGAAATATAATTCTACATTATTGAAGTATGGTCTATTATGTGTACCAAACTTTGGCTTCGGCTGACTTTAAAGTGACATTTCACATTTATTTAATTTTTTTAAAAGTATGTCTTGATGCAAAGATTGTTTATCCTAATGCGTAGAAATGCTATCAGTTTTTTGTTTTTCATAAGCGAAAAATACGCCTTTAAAGTTGAGACAGAAATGACTGATTCTATAGAAATCTCAAACTGTTGTCCACAACAATTTGTTAAATTTTAGCACAAAAATATATATTTCTCGTAAACGGTTCAATATTTTGGCTTGGAATTTTCAGAATTTTCATAAGAAAACATGCTCTTTCAGATAGAATTAAAGTAAAATCTATGTAACAATAATAATTATTGTGAAATGTCAGTTTAAACAACTAAGTATACGACGGATTTAAAACCTATACCAAATAGGCTTGAAAACATTTGCACACGCGGATTGTACATTTTTTATTTTATCTTTTAATCGTAATGATCTATTTAGTTTTCAGTATACGTCTTATTTCATGTCATCTTATAAGTCCACAAACGGTCAAACAAAATGCTAAATAAGCCAAATTCTGTGGTTTAAGTTTTTAACAGGAATTTAAGCCTTGGATTAGCATTTGGCATTTCAAACTACGAACCTATATATACTGACGGCCATAAGAAACGCCTCAGTCCTATTAAATATTAGATTTTTCAGTATATTTGATTTGAAATTACAAAAACTCATTTCCATCTGTAAATTTGATTATCTGGTGTTGAAAAATGATTGTAAAGAAATTATCAAATTGTTACAGTTTAGAAATATAGCACATTTAAACAGAGCGGTATCATAATTTCCATTTAAAAATCAGTTGCACGTGGTTAAAACTTTACTTTGGACAATAACAGGTGCCGTGAAACGTGTTATTTGGCGTTCAAAGTCAGTGAATACTACATGCGACGTCGAGCCCAACGTCATAAACGTGAAACGCATATGACGTTGGCGTGAGAAATCTTCTCATAGAACAGGCGTTATCCGAGGTCTATCTGACTTTTGCCGATTGGCAAATGTTTCTGTCACTCTAACTCGTCGTTTAAGAAGCCTAATTGTGCAATGCAAGACGTCAAAACGTCCGACGGCTTGTTTTTTAGTTTCCCGTATTCAAAAATGGCTCATATACGAGCTCTATTTTCCGAACAATGTATCTGTTTCAAACGTTACTTGAAACAACGTAAAATGCAATGAAACACTTATTTGGCCACCACAGTAATCGACTACTCAATACAACGTCGATCCCAACGTCACAAACCTGAAACGTACATGACGTTGACGTTAGACATTTTCTCGTGTTAAAGACGTTACACGCGATCCAGTTGAGCGTGGCCGATCGATAAACGTTCGCGAAACTCAAACGCGTCGATCAAGACTCCGAATCGAGACACACAATGTGTTAAACTGTCTGGCGACTTGTTTGCGTATTTCTCGCATTCGAAAATGGCCATACCGTGAGCTCCCTTTTCAGAATTTAGCCTTTGCATCCTTTAATACGGGTGTTTGATAAGGAAATCTTTGAATTCCTGATTGCCTATCCACTAACACATGTAACTGTGTAAAATGAGACCAATTTCATCACATGACAAATAAACACGAAGCGCACGTAGAAAACGTGACCAGTCACCGGAAATGAGCATCATGATGAATAGAAACGCATATTTGTTCATTTGACGTAACTGTTGGTCATAAATATTATATACAGCATATATTTCACTAATATTGTAATAGGCTTAAGGAAAATAATGACAAATTTCACTGAGGCGTTTCTAATGGCAGTCAGTATATAAGCACAAACAGATAAATTGTGAAAAAAGTAATTCCTGTTTTTCTTTTAATCCATTAAATAGTCCACGATACCCGAGTGACTATCGGGTGTAATATAAATAAAACATGCAATTGTCCTAACGCGAAAATAGTTTGTGCGTACTTAACCCTTTCCCAAACTGCACAGGTTTAGGGTTGCTAAATTTGAACACTATGGCATACGATAAAATTTGCGTAGTAAGTAAGGAAAGAGTTTGTGTACAATATAGTAAATTATTTCGGCACACAGAGAAAATGCCGATTATCCTCCATTTGTCTATATGAATCTTTCAACATTCTTTCTATAAAGGACATCAAAATCGGGTCTTGTTTGAGAAAGGGTAAATGTGGGTAACAATCAATAATAATACACGTGGTTGTATAATACTGCTCAAAATAGTTAAAGGATGCATGGGATCTAGCTTCCAGTGTTACATTAAAAAAGATAGATATATGTGTGTTTGTAAAAACTGAAATAAACCTTTTCCCAAACGGCAAATTTATAGACTTGTCCAAGTTCAAAGAGATTGCACACGACATTTTGTAAGTGAAAGAAATCATACGTTTGGTGTTTCTAAGTAGACATTGTGGGAAATGACAAAATTGCTGGTTCTTTATTTTCCACAATGTTTTCCAAAGCCTTCATTTTGTGGGGCGCCAAAAAGCAGCGCCATGCAGTAAAGGCCAACGTTGATTGAATTGAATGTCTATTTTGATCGTGACACTTAATCGTTTCCCACACTTCAACATAATCGATTTCATACAGAAGATGTATCTGTTTCTTTTTCTATGGTCCTTTTAATTGTTTTCGTTTTCTATTTGATCCTCTATTGATATTTTTGCCATGTCGGTTTGGAAGAAAACAAAGGCGTTGACATCTTTCATGTTTTGTCTCATCACCTGACATGTGCATGCATGCTGTTCAAACGAAAGCAGTTTACTTTTAACACTTTCGCTGCCAATGTCGCCGATAAGCGACCCATAGGAAGACTGCCAATGTCACCGATCGGCGACTTCCAAACAATAGCTTAATGAGGTCGTTCAAGGTCAAGGGCAAGGTCATCTGATCAAACTGCCTGATAAAAAGTATGCTATCAGGCAAAACAATTTATGTGCAATGATTCCTGAAAGATTCAGCATAATATTATCAAACAATGATTTTTTTCTATTCAGAATCTATAAACTGATAAGCCCTCTTCCAAAGTTTCAAAAATATGGCACCGGAAACAGGGAATTTGGCAGCGAAAGAGTTAAGTAGTACCTTACATATAGCTTATTTTTATATTATTATACTGTGCTGTTTATATACTGTAGCTTCCTTTCTTTCGAAATCTTTCGAGATCTCGTAACAGCAGCCTGAAATAAGCTACTTCTAAAAATCATTTTTGAAAAAAAGCAACTTACGATGTTTTTGATCGCCTATATAATTTTGAGGGTTTAAATATCGTTCATAAACAAGGTTTTATACGGTATTTTGACCATACCCATACTGGCGTTCATTCACCTTTTAAGAATTTTATCCCTCATTTATTTTCAATAGGGTTCTGTTTTGGTTTGTATGAAGTATATGATACTTTTTTCACAAAACTACCCAATAACCATTTCAATTACAAACATAGACTGATGTAAGACTGTTAAGAATAACATCATTTGTATCAAGAAATATAAAAATAAGGTACATAGAAAAATGTTGCTCTGTGTTGTTCTTAACCTGCCCATTATAGTTTGGCTTTTTATAATACAAAATCACGGTGTATAATCACGTGACTTAGAATTTCCGATAAGCTTCAATAACTTTGTCAATAATTGACCAATTTGAATTCGGCATGAAGCAGAGAAAGCGAAAAAATGTCAGGAATAACATGGGCGCGATATATTTTTAAAAAATCAACTGATAAAAAGTTATTGAAGATCAGCCAAAATGTTGGCTGATCTTCAATAACTTTTTTATCAGTTGATTCTTTAAAAATCCACTGCATCTATCTAATGCGTAGCGTCTGCCCACATTCTCTGCTTCAAACCGCATTCAAATCGGTCCAGTATTTACAAAATTATTGAAGATTTTCTGAAAGTATTGTATCACGTGATTATCCACCGTGAAAATGCTATTTATCAATGTAACATGGAATTCTATACAACAATAATGTTTGATTCATTAAGAATAAAACAAATTCTGTATAAGAAAACATTACCTGGTCCAAATCCCGTCATTAACACAAATACTCAATCTTGCGTGTGTTTTATGGTTTACGATTTATGGTTCAGTTACACTTTTAAATTTTGATAACTACTTAAGCATACCACACGCATTTTTCTGTTCGTAAATGATCTTTTAAAGGACAAAATGCAAACAAATAAAGTTTTTAAGTGATTTTGCTTATGACAAGAATGTCCAAATCACTGGCTACATTAATTACCGTCAAACTATAACATAACATAACATAACATAAATTTCTTGGTGATTTAGGCCACCGGCCCATAACACAAAACATTATGGCATTATATTTTACATACAGAGTACCTGGAAGTTTATGTAACAAAGTTATAAAAGACATTTTCTACAGTATTGTTTGCTAGTGTAAATGATATATGGAGAAAATTATCAAGTATCAAGTTGTTGTTGTTGCTGTCTACGTTCTCTGATCAAATGAAATATAAAAGAAGCTACTATTTTAATAGTCTTTTGGTCGTCATATGAGATTCTATTTCTTTGTTTCTTGTTGTTGAGATATATTGATTTACATACTAATTTCGGATACCATTATATAGGCCTAAGCCACATTCTAAAAATGCATGGATTTCATCCTCATAGGTTTATAGTAACTTGCTCATTAAGGTCCGGTCACACATAATACCTCGTCAACACACCTGGTTTCATATACTATTCTGCATCCACATCTCTGTCGGAGTACTTTTGAACGCCAATTGGACGTGAAATGGACGCGGAATCTTATTTGGCCAGACCTCTAGGTCTTGACACTAAAATGCAACTGCGAGCCTTCAGCCAAAAAGGGGGTTATCTGAGAAACCCATAAAACCGATATGTCTGATTAATTACCAAATCGGACGCGACAGAGCTCAACTAAATAGTGTATTCGAAAATAAAAAAAGTTATAAGAAGATGGAAAAATCTAGATTAAAAAAGTCAAGAGTGAAAAGTCTCGATACTAGTCAGCCTGCGCAGTCCGCGCAGTCCGCGCAGACTGGCTAGTATCGGTACTTTTCACACTTCCCACTTGTTCCCTTTTAGTGAGAAAGGTCACATTCTAGGTCTAAATGTCACGGTAAAGCGTTCATGCATCAATCATAAAAATTATTTAAAGATTTCAAATGATAAATCAAGTTGATCGCTTGGCAGGCTACATAAAAACTTATTACAACCAACCTTGAAAATGTATGTCGCTGCGTTTCATCCTGAAAACTCTTAAAAGCTTCTTCAAACAACATGTAGTTACAATCTTTTGAAGAAATGCTAGGTCGTGGCACAATCCAACAGCAATGGTTCGTATGTTGTTTTTTTGTGTGTGTGTGTTTTGCTTTATGTTTTTGATGCTTTTTTTGTAAATATCTTAAAACTTCTACAGAGCAACAGATAAGAGGGGATAAACGCGTGGTAATTTTTTATTTCAAAATAAATTCCGATGTTATGGGTACTCAGTAGAATTGTCTCGATAAGACGATTCTAGCGAGTACCTACAACATAAAGTTTGATCAGCGATAACGATATTTTGCTTATCAAAAAGCCATGACATCGTCTTATATGTACACTTGCAGCTTCGAGTTTCAACCCCCTAACCATCCCTTTTAGATCTGCCCTTGTCTTATAATGGGATGGAATACGTTCAGTATGAATCGATTACCTCCGTACCTAACAGTAAAACTCTGGTACCGTTGATCACAAATGGAAATCCTTAACCCTTTCCCAAACCAAGACCTGGTTTTGACGTCAATAACCAAAAGGGCTTGGGAAAACATTGAGGCAAAAGAAGAAAATGCTGATGATCAGCATTTTCTCCTTCTGTGTCAATATTTTCTGTGTCATATTCTACAGAAATCTTACCTTTATTATTATCAAATTTCAATTTCTGCAGTAGCTTTCAAATTGAACATCCCTAAAATTGTGTTGTTTGGGAAAGAGTAAAGCTTATTTCTGATAGATTGGTTGGTTTTACCACCTATTTTGAACTGCAATGGTCATGGGACACATAACCATGGATTACTAACGTTTCTCATGAATACAAGTACTAGCACATCCTTACCGAGGCAACAGCTACTCGCCCACGAAGGTTTACGGAATTTTTATCAAAAGTATAGTGGGAGACATTTTTTCATTAAGGATATTTCCCGTGACCGGCAATCGAACGCGGGACAACAGGAGTGAGAGGCCGATGCGCTTCCAACTGCGCGGCGTGTTATTTTCAGAACATATGGGCTAAATGAAACAAACGGAATCAAGTCATCAAGGAGAAAAAAGTAAATGTCAATACCCAGCATTTTCTTCTTCTGTCTAAATGAGTTTCTTTTCTATAATGTGCATACATTTCAAACGTTTTACTTTTATTTTGTCGACCTAAACAGCTTTTGAATCGGATCAGTCCATATAAATTATTACTTTTTAAACAATGGCTGAAAAAGATAAATATGCCCGTGTGATTTAAAAAATGCTGGAATCGAGGGGAAAATAATTGTTTTATGTAGTAGGTTGTATTTGTCAACAAAAGTCACAGATTTTAACTTTGTGTAACTTGAGAGGAATCGGGTAGATTTAAATCATTGCATTCACAGGCAAAGCGCTCTACTTTAAGGATATACATGTATGATATAGTGCAGCAAGATTAACCCGGGACATTTGCATATGTAATGACCCCACTTCGGCAGTGTTTTGTTAAGACGCTCAACTAACGGACTTTGCACACGAAAATAAAGTTGTCCCGGGTTAATTTTGGTGGACAATACGTACTGTTAACCAGTTGCCAGACGGCAAAATCGTAGACGGTTCCAATTTGAATGATGTTGCAGACGACAATTTAAAATTAATAAAAAATTAGAAAACTTTCTATTTTGGGTTATAAAACATTGTGAAAATAAAGAAATTGCTTGTAACAAGCAATTGCTTCAATTTCCACAATGTTTTCCCGTGGCTTTTTCTTGGGGCCGTCAAAAGACGTCAATGTTACTGGTGGTCATCTTCGCAAGCCAAGGGTGACATCTACGACGTAACGTCGTTTCTGTATTCACCTTTGGCGTATTTAGTCCGATTTTCTTGGTCTCCTGGAAAGCGTTTTCATTGGTTCCAGCGAGGTCTCGCTGGAACCAATCAGATTGTCGACTGATACATTTGTTATGAATACCCAAATCATGACAACGGGCGGGAAAAGGCATTGCATTTGCAACTCAAAAACCAGAAGATGGGCGATTTTTCCTATTAATTTCACTGCAATAGACAGGAATTCCCCAACTTTAATCGACGAATTATTATACTTTTGACAATTCGACCAAAAAAAGCAGCTAACTTTAACATAATCCGCATGACGTATGACGCGAAAGACAACGCGCGTTAATGACGTCATCAATAATGGACGTAAACAACCAGCAGAACAACCGCTAGGCGGCGCTTCGCGATTTCAAGAAAATCGGACTAAATCTGCCAAGGGTGAATACAAACGTAGGTGGGTTCAACCTTGGCTAGCGAAGATGCTGGTGGTGAACTCGGCCAAAGCGTGGGACGTTTTTTTTCGCGATCATAGCATTCCGTCGGTGTTGTTATAAAATATCGTAACTACGGCTTCGATAACGCCGTAGTTACGAGATTTTATAACAACACAGACGGTTTGTCAATACATATCGGTAAATCCGGTCTATTTTTAGAACAAATTCATTGTTATTAGAAAAACTATCCAATCCTATTTTTAAACTCACATTTAAACGCAAAATATCTGTACCTTGTGAATCATTGTATTCATGGACAATGTGATCTACTTCATGGATATATGGGCAAATTGGCCAAGTATTTTCAAAAGTATTGATGGTTTTTTTTACCTAAATCGTTGTGTCACGTGACGCCCCGCCATGATAATAATGGAAGATCATTGTTCCTATTGTCACGAAATTTGAGATTCCGCCCTGGATTATAACGCGTATGTCTTTTGCTGAAATCGTTGTCACGTGACGCCCCGCCATGATAATGGGAGATCATTTTACTATTGTCATGAAATTTGAGATTACGTCCCGGATTATAAAACATATATCTATTTTAATAGTTGTTTGGATTATCGGTGTTCCAAATAAAAAAATCTCGAATTGGAAATGCCCGGTACAATAAATAATCAAAAAGTATAGATTCACTAAATCGTCGCTTTTCTACGAAAAACTCTTAACTGCAGCTTGTTTTAAGCTTCAGTTAATTCAACCCTTTCCCAAACAAGACCTGCTTTTGACGTCCCTAATAGAAAAGGCTTGGGAAAACATTGAAACAAAAGAAGAAACTGCTGATGACCAGCAGTTTCTCCTTTTGTCTCAATATTTTCTGTGCCATATTGTTCAAAAATCCTATCTTTAATAACATCCATTTTGTCATCTGTGGCAGTTTTTGAAGTGGATCACCCTACAATTTTGCCGTTTGGGAAAGGGTTAAGAGTTTTTCGTAGAAAAGCAGCGATTAATGGCCGTTCATCTAAGAGAGACGGGAGAAAATATTTTAACCATTTTACTGACAATGATGCATTTTGACTTCTTTTTGTGGTAAAGGTTTGGAAAGATACGGAAGTAAATTTTGACTACCGGCATTTTCTCCTTTCCCTCAGTAGTTTCCTTTCTATCAAAGAAAATGTTCTCACTTTCCTAACCGTCAAAATTTTTGACAATTCAAACTAATGAGCTGGTACAGAAGACAGTGTAAAAATGTGACCCATTGTACTGTCCCATTGAGAGCGAAATCTCTTGTTCGATTAAATTTTCAGAAGTAATTATTCGAGTAGGGCTCGCGAACACTTTCGAACATTATCAACACGTGGTCATACAAAATAGTTTTTATTTCGCCATAATCACCATGGTCGTACGTATTATAAGGAATATGAGACTCTATAACACCATGTGCACCTATTCATATCTATTTTATGATTGAACAGTATTGTTAATAGTGAAATAGGTCCCACAAAGTTTTGTCTCGTGATTCGTACTCGATATGTTTCGTACCTTGCGGTAACTTTCACTTCTCTAAATTCAATTGTCATCTTATTCCAAGCAAGTTTTTAGGTATTCTTAGCTAATTCTCTGTAAGAGTTAACTGAATTCTAGGAAATGTATTGTCATGTCTGTCAAAGATCTATGTAAACCATTTCCCAACCAAAGCTGATTTTGACTTTCATTATTTTAATTGCTTGAAGAGTATTGAGGCAAAAGAAGGAATTCTGATTATCAGCATTTTCTTCTTTTGTCTTAATGCTTTCTATATTATACTGTACATAACCTTGTCTATTTTAACATTGTTTTGTCATCTGTTTCTGCCTTCATATTGAACTCTAGAATTTTATGGTTGGTAAATGGGTTAAGGTACTTAGTATGTATTTCATGTCTTTTCAGTTTTACCGCACATATATCAGTTGTGAAGAGCAATTCAATAAAGACTGAAACGGTTAAACTGGCTGTTGTTATATGGGAAAAGTAACAAGACGGCACAGTAAAAGACCATGACTAGCTGTAGTAACATGGCAGGGGGAGACACACACTCTGAGAGATCCTCACGAAGTCATAGTTCGATGGCAGACATTAACACCACTCTGGCGTTGAAAAAGGCCAAAGCACAGGCTGCCAGGGTGAAAGTCCAGTATGCCTTGAAACAGGCCGACCTATTGAAGAATAAGGCAAAAATCGATGCAGACATTCAGTATCTGGCGGTGGAAGCCGAGGCAGAGGCAGCAGAAGCCGAAGTTAGTGCCTTGGAACAATCGCTTAACGAAACGATACCTTCAGTAACAGCTGAACATAAAGTTGCAGAATACGTAAATCAACACTTTGACTTTGAAACAGAACTTGACAGAGAAGCTTTAACGAAACAAGACACTCATCGTCACGACATTCTAATGGAGCACAAGGCTACACCCCAACAAGACAAACACGTTGACATTCAAGAAAATTGTAACCAAAAGGCTGTACCTGAACAAGACATCCATGTTCGAGACATTCAACAAGATTTCAACACATTTATGAAGATAAAGAGAGAAAAGTCTCCCATTCCATCACCACCATGCCCTCAGACTGGCGACCCAATGTCCATGACCCAATTTCTTCTGAAAAAGGAGCTGTTAATGAACAGACTTACCATATTTAATGGTGAACAAAGATCTTATAGTCTTTGGCGTAGGGCTTTTAAAAGCGTCATCACAGAATTCGACTTTCTCCCTGAAGAGCAATTTGACCTTCTTCTAAAATATGCAGGGGCAGAATCGAAGGGCTTTATCGAAAGCATTCGACTGTCAAATGCCAACAATCAGGTAAAGGGCATAGAACTTGTTTGGGAAAGGCTAAATGAAAGATATGACGCCCCAGAATTAGTCGAATCTGCTCTCAGAGAGAAAGTCAAATATTTTCCAAGGTTGACTGATAAAGACAAGGGTAGATGGTACAATTTCCTTGATATTCTATTAGAAATAGAGTCGTTGAAGGGCGATCCCAAGCACGGTCCCTTGTTTGCAGGATATGATACTTCCGCGGGCTTAATACCTTTGGTAAGAAAACTTCCGAGTAAGTTTCAAGATAAATGGGTGAGCACCGTTGCAACCTATAAACTTAAATATAAGGTCGCATACCCTTCATTTTCACTTTTTAGTCAGTTTATTAGGGAAGTGTGCAAGATAAGGAATGACCCGGGTCTAAATTTTGAGCTTGATCAAAGCGAAAGTTCAAGGTCCTCTTTCAAGGACAAGCGCCAAAATGTTGTAAGTCAAAAGACAGATGTTGATCAAGATGTTGGCATTAAGTGTCCGCTTCATAATGCTGATCATTCCTTGAATAGCTGTCGGGCTTTCCTTGGTAAACAATTTTCTGAAAGAAAAGTGTTTATAAAGGAAAAGGGTCTGTGTTTTCGTTGTTGTGATTCATTTGAACATAAAGCGAAAGATTGTACGAGAAATATCACTTGTGAAATTTGCTCTAGTAAGCAGCATGCTGCGGCTTTACACTCCGCAGAATTTCCAGCTCACCCGTTGCATGGTGGGGAGAGTTCTACTGATACTGTTAGTAAGTGTACAAGCGTATGTGGTACTGCTGGTAGATCTTGCGCGAAAATTTTACCCGTGTTTTTGGTAAATGGTGATAAGAGGAAAAAGGTGTATGCAATTCTTGATGAACAAAGCAACCGGTCATTAGTAAAGTCCAATATTTTTAGAGAGCTAGAATTATCATCAAATGAGATTCAATTTTCATTGTCAACTTGTGCTGGCACTGAAAATCATTCAGGTAGGAAAGCTACAAACTTGTTGATTAAATCCTTGGATGAGGGTACTCAATTGACATTGCAGTCAGTCATTGAGTGTAATAATATTCCCAACTCAAGAGACGAAATACCAATACCCGAGGTAGTAGATGGCCACAAGCATTTACAAAAAATAAAGAAATGCATTCATTCATTGGACAATGACACAGAAATTTCAATTTTGATTGGACGGGACTGTCCAGAAGCTTTTCATGTTCTTGATCAGATCATTGGCCCACCTGGTAGCCCGTATGCTCAGAAAACTAAGTTTGGTTGGGTTGTTATTGGAGAAACATGCCATGGACAGATTCATAAGCCACAAATAAATGTGAAAAGAACTTTTATTGTTCAAAATGATAGACCAAGCTTTTTTGAACCATGTCCCAACAGGTTTGAGGTGAAAGAAAAGGTGTTACAAGAATCATACTCATTGAATTCTGATGACGTCATAGAGGAAACTGACAACATAGGTTCAACTATCTTCGCAAGAAGCAAAGATGATGATAAACCAGCCCCATCAATAGAGGACAAGTATTTCATATCACATATGGACAAGAATTTCAAAAGGAGTGCCTGTGGAAGGTGGTCATCACCTCTACCATTTCGTGAGAACCGTCAAAGACTTCCAAATAATAGAGATTATGTGCTGCGTAGAACTAAGACGTTGCTGTCGAGTTTGAGAAAAAATCCATCAAAAGCTGTCCATTTTAAGGAGTTTATGCAGGGTCTCATTGATAATGGTCACGCCGAGGAAGCCCCATCCTTGAGTAACAATGATGAATGCTGGTACCTTCCACTGTTTGGCGTCTACCACCCAAAGAAACCAGGACAGATACGTTGCGTTTTCGATTCTAGTGCCAAATTCGGTGGAGTGTCATTGAACAATGTGCTGCTATCAGGCCCAGATATGTTAAATAGCCTTTTGGGTGTTTTGCTGAGATTTCGCCTAGAACAAGTTGCGATTATGGCCGACATACAGCAAATGTTTTACTCATTCCTGGTTGACGAAAAAGATAGAAATTACTTACGTTTTTTCTGGTTTAGGGACAATGATCAGACCAAAGATTTGATAGAGTATCGCATGACGGTACATGTTTTTGGAAATACATCCTCTCCGGGCGTAGCTACTTATGGACTTCGTCGAACGGCCGAGGAGATGGGTAATGTGTACGGACAAGATGTTAAGGATTTTATTTCCAGGAACTTTTACGTTGATGACGGATTGAAATCTGTACCGAATGAAGATTATGCTGTAGACCTTATGAAGAGAACACAGCGGGCCTTGATGGAAGGTGGGAATCTCGTTCTACACAAAATCGCTTCAAACAGCCAACAAGTGATGGAGAGTTTTTCTACAGACGAACTTTCCAAGGAATTAAAGGTAGTTGATCTGTCATCTGATGAATGGCCAATTCAGAGAAGTCTCGGTCTAGTATGGATGATCAAAGAAGATGTTTTTACCTTTAAAGTTGCCAAAGAAGAGAAACCATTTACTCGTAGAGCGTTACTTTCAGTTATCAACAGTGTTTACGACCCCCTTGGATTTGTTGCCCCAGTATTGATAGAAGGGAAGTTACTCCTGCAAGAACTTATTTCAGATTGCAAAGATTGGGATGACCCCCTAGAGCCTAGTAAACTTCTCATATGGAAGAGATGGAAAGAATCACTTTTACGATTGGAAGCATTAGCTGTACCAAGGCCGTTTATCCCTGAATCCCTCAGCAAATGTTTACAGAAGGATCTGCATATATACTGTGATGCTTCACAAAGGGCGATAGCAGCAGTAGCCTACATGAATGTCAGGATAGAGAACCAATCTCAATGTGTCGGTTTCATTTTAGGGAAAACTAGAATTGCCCCTAAGCACGGAAACACAATCCCTCGTCTAGAACTGTGTTCAGCTGTATTAGCTGTAGAAATATTCCAGATTGTGACAGATGAATTAGATTTGAGTTTCAATAGTGTTACATTCCATACTGATAGCAGAGTGATATTAGGCTATATAAACAATGATACTAAAAGGTTTTACACTTATGTGAGTAATAGAGTAGAGAAAATCAGAAAGGTTACACACCCATGCCAATGGATGTATGTTAATACCTCGGAGAACCCTGCAGACCCTGCGACACGAGGAGTGCCTGCTGAGAGTTTGAGCACCAGTAAATGGCTGGTCGGGCCATCAAAACCTCCGCCAACATGGAAAGATAACTGGTGTGACAAATACCCTCTTGTAGAGCCAGACTGTGATAAAGAGATCCAGCGAAAAGGTGCTACCTCTATTTCGACAAAGGACACTACCGTTGTAGAGAACAATTACCTCGGCTCGAACCGTTTTGAAAGGTTTTCTTCTTGGGAGAGATTAGTAAATGCAATTAGTCTACTTATACATATCAACAAGTCATTCTCAGGGAGAGAGGAGAAATGCCATAGCCAGTGGCATTTATGCAAGAAACACAAATGTATTGCTTCTATTCAGAATGCAGAACAAGTAGTTGTCAGGAATGTACAAGCAGAGTTCTTTTCTAAAGAAATTAATCTTTTGAAAAGTGGCCTTCCTTTGCATAAAGGTAGCTCAATTTCTGCATTGTGCCCATTCTTGGATGAAACGGGCCTATTAAGAGTAGGTGGTAGATTGAAAAATAGTCTAATGCTAAACTGCGAAAAACACCCAGTCATCATCCCAAGAAAAAGTCATATTGCTTCCTTGCTAGTTAGGTATTTTCATGAAAAGGTTGAACACCAAGGGAGGCAATTAACAGAAGGGTCCTTACGTTCAGGGGGTTATTGGATTGTTGGTGCAAAAAGGTTGATTTCTAGTCAAATAAGTTCATGTATGAAATGTAGAAAATTGAGAGGTCGCTTTCAAGAGCCATTGATGGCTGATCTTCCTCGGGATAGGGTTCATTTTGTACCACCATTTACATATACGGGCGTGGATGTTTTCGGACCTTGGACAATCGTGTCGCGTCGTACTCGTGGTGGACTCGCGAACAGTAAAAGATGGGCTGTGCTCTTTACCTGCCTAACGATTCGCGCGATACATATTGAGATAATAGAAGAAATGAGTTCGTCTGCATTTATAAATGCTCTCAAACGTTTCATATCCATTCGTGGCGATGTTAAAGAATTTAGGTCTGATAGGGGTACAAACTTCATAGGAGCTTCGAAAGAGCTTGATTTCCAAGCAGTAAATGTTGAGGACGGTCCGGTGCGAGTTTACCTTGACAAATGTAGGACAATTTGGCGTTTCAATCCTCCATATTCGTCAAACATGGGCGGTGCTTGGGAGCGAATGATTCGAACAGTCCGCAGTGTCCTTAATTCGATTCTGTTAGATCATGGCTGCAGAAACCTAACCCATGATAATTTAGTCACCTTCATGGCTGAGGTATCTTTGATAGTTAATAACAGACCAATAGTGCCTTTAGTGGTAGACACAGACATTGAGTTATTATGTCCAAATATGTTGCTTACACAAAGAGTGGTAAATCCATCAGAACTGACATTTGATAGTAGTGACAGAGTCACATATAAGTCTCAGTGGAAGAATGTACAAGTGTTAGCAGAAAGGTTTTGGAAACAGTGGAAAGTTCACTATTTGAACTCATTGCAAAATAGACAAAAATGGCAAAATGACTGTCCCAACATTGAAAATGGGGATTTTGTACTCGTTCGGGATCGAGAGGTCTGTCGAAACGATTGGCCTGTTGGTGTGGTAACGAGTGCAATTCCGAGTAATGACGGCAGAGTGAGGAAAGTTCAGTTAGACATTGTTAGAGATGGCAGAAAGGTCAATTATACAAGGTCAGTTAGAGATCTGATTCTTCTACTGAGAAATCAAAATTAATGTTGAGACATAAAAGTTAAAACGTGAAAGGAACTTGTATTAGGTTATTCAGTGTATAGTGTTAAGCAAGTGAACGTATCTTGAACTCACATAGTGACATACACATGTAAAACACAAGAGTTGCTATTCTGCAAACTGCAAAATACTTTGCAGAATATTTGCAGAATATTTTGCAAAACATTTTGCCAGTTTGCATTCACCTCCTTATACTCATTTGTATTTACCCCATTTGTACTGTTGCATCTATACCTTTGAGTTGCATTTATAATATGGAGAAGATGCTTGATCAAAGAGAATTTATTCTTCAAGAGTGTAGATCTGTAAGTTTTGTAGGAATCAGACATTAAGTGATGGACTTATTGTGATTATGACTGCTATATTTACTGTGTCAGATATTACTGCATATCATTAGTGATTTAGTGTTGAAACAGGTTTTATGTTACTTCGATTGTTATATGTTAAATAGTGATATTTTACAAATATCAGGTGGGGAGTGTACTGTCCCATTGAGAGCGAAATCTCTTGTTCGATTAAATTTTCAGAAGTAATTATTCGAGTAGGGCTCGCGAACACTTTCGAACATTATCAACACGTGGTCATACAAAATAGTTTTTATTTCGCCATAATCACCATGGTCGTACGTATTATAAGGAATATGAGACTCTATAACACCATGTGCACCTATTCATATCTATTTTATGATTGAACAGTATTGTTAATAGTGAAATAGGTCCCACAAAGTTTTGTCTCGTGATTCGTACTCGATATGTTTCGTACCTTGCGGTAACTTTCACTTCTCTAAATTCAATTGTCATCTTATTCCAAGCAAGTTTTTAGGTATTCTTAGCTAATTCTCTGTAAGAGTTAACTGAATTCTAGGAAATGTATTGTCATGTCTGTCAAAGATCTATGTAAACCATTTCCCAACCAAAGCTGATTTTGACTTTCATTATTTTAATTGCTTGAAGAGTATTGAGGCAAAAGAAGGAATTCTGATTATCAGCATTTTCTTCTTTTGTCTTAATGCTTTCTATATTATACTGTACATAACCTTGTCTATTTTAACATTGTTTTGTCATCTGTTTCTGCCTTCATATTGAACTCTAGAATTTTATGGTTGGTAAATGGGTTAAGGTACTTAGTATGTATTTCATGTCTTTTCAGTTTTACCGCACATATATCAGTTGTGAAGAGCAATTCAATAAAGACTGAGACGGTTAAACTGGCTGTTGTTATATGGGAAAAGTAACAAGACGGCACACCCATCAAGCTAAAGGGGACCTTATCAGAAGTTCAAAATTCCAAGTTTTGACAAGCTGATCATGCTCAGCAGAGTTCAACCAGAAGACGTGTTTGGAAAAGGAACACATTCTAAGACAGGTTAAACGTTCTAGTTTTAGAAAGTTATATTAGAGTGGAAAGTATCGGCCCTAGTATGGCTGCGCGGACTGCGCAGACAGGCTGGGGTTGATATTTTCACAATTTCTATAAGGTCCCTTTTAGGATGACGCATCACAAATATCAAAAGTGAATATTGTATCACAGAAAGTATGAAACTATGTAAGAAAAAGAAGACATTGCTTATTATCAGCTTTCCCTCTTTTCATTCAATGTTTTACAACTTATGGACATCTTATCAGACACGAGGTCTTGTTTTTGAATAAAAATTGATCGATCCATATATCGTCGTTTGGGAAAAGGTAAAGCTACTCATTTATGCAAAGAATTTTATAACAAAGTTTCCATTTGGCATAAAATGGATATTATTACCGTCCTATATTTTAACTGCAATTATTGTTTTAGTGATTTTTACAAATACCCCGTTCTGAATTTTAACGTGAAATATAGAGGAAAATTATTGACCCGGCAGAGTGACCTTAACTGTTCACAAAAGTGGATAAGTTTATTGTCCAGTTTAGATGGGAATGGTCCGTAGTTAATTTACGTAAAAGCGTGCATTGTATCCGTTATACAACATTGTGCCGCCATGTGAAAAAAAAAGATTTTATCTTACTAGTATCTAGTCAAATAAAATGGTTATGCTACCGTGGTCTGTTTGGATCGAAATTTTCAGTAAAGCTAATCATTAAAATAGGCGTTATCTCCAAAAAATGAAAATATTTAGATACAGTTCACATCTTGGTCATACCCTACAGATTGCACAGGCTGACCAGGATCAGCATTTTTGCATATTCAGTTAACCAATTACCATTTTAAGATGACGCGACAAATGTATGCACGTGCAAATACTGTTAAGTGGTTGAATAATATGATTGTTAGCTGTAAATAGCAAAGCATGCGAAGTGTTCGGCAAATCACGAGGGGTTCCGGCACACCTATCACCCCTGGATGATAAGTCTGTTGACCTTTCCGCTTGGTCTGCTCTGCCGGGTCAAATCTCGCCGTCAATACTGTATATAAATATTATAAAAATACCACCTTAATCCTTTTCCAAGTAGGCCATTGTTTTGACGCCCTAAGTAGATATGGCTCAGGGGAAACATTGAGGTAAACATAGAAAACATAACAAGCATTTCTTCCCTTTTCCGCAATATGTTTTGGTCCGCGGTGTACACATGCAATCCCAGGTTTGGACAGAGGCATTCAATTTGAAAGTCTTAATTTTTAGGGTAAAACTTTATCTTTTCCTAAAACGAAACGACAGTCAAGTTTGAAAGCTGTTTAAGAAATAGTAAGTTTGTCCTTGTAGATATACTCTTTGTAAGATTGAGCGTCGAAAATATTGAGGCAAAGGGAGAGAATGCTGATTATCAGCATTTTCTTCTTTTGTCCCAATATTTGCCAAGTCTTTTCTATCAGGAACGTTAATCTATGTATTTTTTTTTGGGAAAGGGTTAAATAAAGCCAATCGTCGTTGTTAATGAAAAACCTCGTATCTCGTTTTTGGAAGATTTTAAAGGGAAAGGAAAAAAGTGTAAAAACTTTTCCCAAAGTGAAAGGCCTTACTTGAAATTTTGGCATACTGTTCAAAAATAATGTGCCATTAATACTGATAAGTCAAAATATCCCAAAACCTGCAATAATTGTTTATACTGGACATACAAAAGTTTTCTTTGAAAATCACAAAAATTGACATATGAGGTTTTGCATTTATACCTACGCAATATTTTAGTCATTCCGCGTAAAAAAGAGACTAGTTTTATCCCTAGTCCACTTGTCCTGCACAATAGGGGTCGATTTTCCTGGGAAAGGAATGAAAAGTGGAAGAGGATCAGGCCCGTAGGAAGCAATTTCGTATTGGGTGGGCTCAAGCCCCTTTGTCTGAATATTGGGGGGGGGGGGGCTAAATTGAATTTCCCCTAAATTTTGAGTGTAAAATAAGAACAACTCATTTTTGAATTTTTGGCCAACATGGGGAGGGGGGCTAAGCCACCCTAGGCCCCTGTTCCTACAGGCCTGAGGATATAAGAGGACATATAGTAAATCATAAAACGAAATGATGTCACTCTGGTAGAAAACCAGAGTTTATCGTTTTGTCTGAATATTTTCCGTTTCATGACATCTGTCAAATCCGATCTAATGTTTCTCAATTTGGAAAAAAAAATATCAAATCCTGGAAAAAATATTTTGAAGTTTTAAAGATAGATCAAAAATTGTGGGGCATAAATATACGCCATCTAGCTTTTTCAAGTCAGACCATCCATCTGAATATTTTTACACAATTTCATTAAGTTTTCTCCCTTGATATTCTTGTCTTTGGAAATATCGCTGTATTTTGAAATGTGACAGAAGAAGAAAAACCAAATGTGTTTCGTTTCCGTAGCCGTATGGCAGTCTTTTTTCGAGGACTATCGATTTTATTTAAGGTATATGATAAATTACAAATAACTTTTTACTAAATATTCATATGCAAGGGAGGTAATTTATAACATTTTTGTCAAATATTTCCATAATTATGCATTAATTCAAATTTCTAAACCGTTCGAAATGTTTATGTTTTTTATTTGGAATGGAAATATAATACAGTTTAGGATTTACTGGCGCTTTTCAAATTTCGCCTCTGGCTCTTTGGTGCTAATGATGGGTTGTATACGTTAAATGCTAAGATGGAAAGGGGTGAATATGTGAAAGAGAAAGAACTCTTTATCGAGATTTTTCAAAAAAACTTTATTGGCAAAGAGTGTGTATAAAATACTGTTATTGTAAAAGACAAAGAACTACAACATGAATGACAATGCAACGAAATGGTGTAGAAAAGATAACTCATGTTTACTAACATTACAAATGTAAGCAAGGGAAAAGTGTTCAATGCAATTATGCATGCGTTGGTTCGAATCTTGCAGGTGTGAGACACCTGCAAGATTCAAACTATCGCACGCAAAATTATAGCAGTTTGGAGTTCGATTTTGTGTTGTTTACATGGTTTTGTAAACATGTGCTATACTATTATGGACGGACTAAAGTTGATATAAAAGTTAATGTTGATAGAAAGTTTAGAAAAAAATCTTCAGCTTGACAACACTATAAAAATGAAAATGATCGAGGCTAAATGCTAACTAGTATGCACAAAGCACTAGTGGTCGTTATTATTAGAAATTTTCCGTAATAAATGAATTATACAGCGTAAGAATGTAAGTTAGTGCGAATCTAATCTAAGTGCGAAAATGTTTATTTTGTCCATTAATGTTTTGAACATGATAAATGTTTACAACATGTTCCAATAAAGCTGTGTTTATTACCAAGAACTACCTATGTCACTCGTGTCTTTGCTATATAAAAATGGTACAGGCCTAGATCTAAAGCAAAGTCCGAAAAAAAACCGATTCTTTGATTATACAAGGCGTCGCGCACGCTATTGGGGAACTTTTCAAAAAACGCTACCCTCTGCGATTCATAACTGAATTTTGCAAGAACCCTTTTCCTTCCTAAAACTTTGTTATATGTCAAAATAACCGTAAAACCATGATCTTTTTCAATGACATACTCTTCTCAGGTTGTTAGTTTGTATAAATTTGCAAGAAAGACTTTTTGTTCGTAAATTCGGCGAAAAACCGCGTGTAACATGTAACATAAATTTTCAACGGCGACGGATATTTATGAACAACTTTGCAATTAAGAAACGTCAAACACATTGAAAAGTATATTATATGACAGTGGAAATGCTGTAGAATGTTTTGCCGAACGGAAATCAAATTTCGATGCCGATTACGCAAATAATCCTAGTTTGTTCACCAACAATCGCAGTGTAACAATTAGAATTACGTCACAGAAAAAATGAAAATTTTGTTTGATATTTTGTGAATTAATGGCTGAAATGCAACAAAACTTGATACAAGAAATATTATTTTTCTCTATTTCTATAATATATACAAGAAAATTAGTTACCATAATAAACGAAGCATTAATGATATAAAATGCGTGTGGACAGAAATTATTTCAGGTCGTTGAAAACTCTACTTTTTTACCCTTTAGAGTTTAAAAAATACCGGTTCCCTTATTCATACAAAAATTTAATTTCAATATAAAAATATTATTTTTTTCTTGTTTGTCATATCAAAATTTCAACGCAAAATAATAAAACGTAAAAAAGATGTTCAAATTTGTTCGTGTGGACAGAAATTTTATAAACGTAAACTTTTTTAATTGGCGTAGCCTTAAAAGTATCTATTTGGCGCATTTTAAGACGAAAATAAAACGAATCAAAGTGGCGTTAAAGCTTAAAAGTGCAAATGACAGAAATAGTGGAGATTTTCCTAAAACATGGTCTTGTCTTTTTAAATCACATTAGTTTGTAGAAAGAGTAAGCATTAAAAGCACAACACAACCGTCTACGTAAAAACTTCAACGTTCCGCAATTATTAGAGTAATGACGTTCGCTAGTGTGACGTTACATTTAGTTCCCCAATACCGTGCGCGACGTCACAAGTGATCGTCAATCGCACGCTATTCTGCAAATTTTACATTTTTCACTAAATTCTCCTAAAATTATCGATATACTTCAATTAAGTACATTAAAAGAAGTTAATCATGGGAAATAATACTATTTCCCATCAATTTCATCATATTATATGTGGTTTAATTTCATATGAAGAAAATAATAACTTACATTGACTCTTAAAAATGCTTACATTTTCATGTAACGCGTAACGAAATTCAAATATAATTCGGATATAAAATGCAATAGAATTGCTCATCTTTGGTTGATTTTTAAAATTCTTTCAACGTCGGAATCCTTATATCGTGCGTAAATGTGACATTTGCATGAGCGACATCATAAATGTTACTTGCGTCAAAACGAAGTAAACAACGACAGAACATACACATGTAACGTTTCTCATCATACATCGGCTACCATTTGTAAAAATGAATTTTCATATATTTTTCGCTACACCCCTTCGATGATTTTCATTTCATACAAAAGTACATTTTTTCAACAAAAATAATTGATAGAACATGATTAATCTAAACGTTGAATAAATGCAACTACAATTTTAAAATTACATTTTTTCTTCCCGACGCACAACGTCGTTGCAGCGTTATATCATAGACGCACGCTATTTTGTGTGTAATTTGAATTACTGTAATACCAAAATTGTTTATATATCGAAAACTAAAGATAAAGTTGTTGTTTCTGTTAATAAAGAGATTTATTTTCTTATTTATGATAATAATGTTATTTTAATTATCAAATACACATCGATAAAAATGTGATCTGGGTAAAAGATATACTGGCAAATTGATGTAAAACGATAAAATTGTCGGTTATGTATTTCTCTTTTCCTTAAATGTTTTCCAAAGTTGTTTTTTTTAAAGATCTGACAATAAAAGGTCTTTTGCAAGCATCGAACACTTTTTCTGAAAGCTGAATTGTACAACAAAACAAATATAGATAAATTGGATTTATTGACTCACTGAAAAAATATCGTGTAAAAATGAGAAAGTTCTTGTTAATCAAAAACTCACTGTTTTCACAAACCTTTCCCATAAGAAATTTTCATTAATGTCCAGATTTTAAAATTATCGGAAGTTTGGGCTAGTTTTAACAAGCATAAACAAACTATCCGTATACATATTTTGTTAACATAACGTCAGGTACCCACATAACGTTGGATAACGTTAGTTGAAATGACGTTACGTCGACTTGCAGAATAGCGTGCTATTGATGTGATGCAATGTGTAAAGCTACTGATAGGAGGGGGATATAAACCTTTCAAAATGTAATATCTCATTCATTGTTCGCCAAATCGTATGTTGTTGGTATGCATTGGAATTGTCTCATCATATAGATTCTCTACATATATTCAATCACAAAAATGTGTAAAAGTAACACGAAATTAACAATAAGAACGACGATTTTGGCAGAATCGTAAATAACAAAACAAAATAATACTTAGACTCTAAAATAAATAACGAAACATACAAAGCAATCATGAATGTGCTTTCTACATCTACTTGTAGGATAACCGAGATTGCAAGAGATGTAAGAGGTTTCGCTTGACATTATAAAATGTTTCACAGAAGGGGTTTGCATACATTCGCATATGCTGCGGCGAGGAATCACGTGACACAACGTTTTCGATATCTTTCATTTATTCTGTTGATAAATGACCGATTTAAAAAAGTTTGAAGCAGAGAATGTGGAAAAACACAAGTTTTTATCTCTGGATGTGGTAGATCTGAATCTGATACAATGTTATTGACAACAAACAAAAATGATGGTTGGTCGTCAATAACTTTTTTCATCAGGTGCAGTTTAAAAGATACGTTTTCATTCAGCAAAACCGTGGCGCTGTCATGGCTTGTTTGATTAAAAGATTTTCCAAATAGGTCACGTATTGACCGATCTTAAATAAGAAATATCGAAAATGTTGATTCACCGACGTGTTACGAAATCTTTTCACATAGACTTATATAGTGGGGATCTGCTGGGTATGTGGCCATGACTCGCTAGTATTTTCTCGTACTTCTCCTTTGCCCATTGAGCATTTAACAGAGCTGTCGCCCTCTCCATAAAGGCACTGTGTGCTGGACGATGACGTAACCGAAAACGCTGAAAAGAGAGGAAAACACTAATGAATGCAAAATACACTATTATAAGGATAGCATATAATGGAAAAGAGTGACTGCGATACATTTCTTCGAAAGAAAGAGGTTACATGTATTGTGATAAACTTCCTCTATCTTACTTTTCTGAAAGATTAGATAGGCAGGCTATCAAATATTTTATCTTATTAATAAAAAACGATATCCCGACAGATGAAAAAAAACATGTGTTGATGCAACGTTTCTGTCAATCAGGGTGTCGGAAATATCTGCTTTTCTATATCGTGCACCACGATCATATTGCTCATTAGCTGTATAAGTCGTTATTCAAAATTATTCAAAATGTACGTACCGTGTATTGTTCATTTTTGACTGGCCACTGCCCTTTATCTAGCAGTAGATTACATTCATGTAGTGGTGGGGGAGATTTGGGAGGAGCCATTTGTATACCCGTGATGTTTCTGTCTGTAGCCTTATGGATTTGTAAGCCATGAACTGAAAAATAAAAGATTTATTCAAATCATTCAAAAGGTTCCAAGACCCATTTTGCATACAAACGGCTCTTTCAAGCCATCTTTTGTATCGTACCATTGGACTTTCGGAAGCCTTTAAACGCATGCTCGAGCTAAGACTGCGTGTAAGATCAGATCGCAGTTTTATCTTATTCCTATTTTAGGAAATAATAATGTTGCAAATAGAAGTAGAAGAAATGAAATT
This sequence comes from Fragum sueziense, assembly GCA_963680895.1. Lineage (NCBI taxonomy): Eukaryota > Metazoa > Mollusca > Bivalvia > Cardiida > Cardiidae > Fragum > Fragum sueziense. Next base: position 24,800,032 of record OY804606.1, on the reverse strand, counting down.
CGACATGTTAACTAAAGTAGCATAATATTAAATATTAGTTAGATACGAACCATATAACGCAGTCCTTTAATAATGTTTTGTGCTGATTTATCATAACAAATTTATGTAATGAAATGATTAAACGATTCCAATGAGTAGTCAACACATAATAATTATGGTTGATGAGTGATAACTGATATTTCTCATTTGAGTAATCTACCGATAAACACTGTTGTCAGTAGCTCTGTCAATCCATTACTGCATAGTGACGCATTTTGACTCCCGCACAAGAAAAGGTTTGGGAAGAAATGTGGAAAACGACGAAATTGCTTTTGACAATATCCACAGTGTTTTCTAAAACAAAATACATAGATTTATTAAAAAAAATACCAACTTGAAATGGTCGTCTGCAGCACCTTTCAAATTGGAACAGTCCAAAGTATTGCCATCTGGTAATGGGTTATACTTACTTGTATTAAGCCTGTCTGAATTGAACTTTATATTTGACGGATCCTTGTCGGTCTCATGAACAAATTCTGGTAAACCAAGAGTTTTGAGCGGTGGGTACTGCAAATATAAGCAAAATACATACAGAACATATCACGGCGGATAACACAAGTGACTTTATGGAAACGTTCACACGCTCGCTTCAAGGTTTTTTCGGCGTATCCTCAGCGGATTTTGGTTAGATAAATAAAAGGTAGAATGTACCCTCGGTGGCGCCATTCCGGATTCTTCCTCTCTTCACACCATGTTTTTGCAATACATAATTAATTTAATACAATTTTCACGAGGGATGTGAACGTTTCAGAAAAAGGCTTGTAATAACTCTTGGTTTCTGTACTACCCCCCAAAAAACTTGCTCTTTCACTTCTTACACTTCTAGTATTCATTAGATCAAAATGAAATTTTCTTGTGGTCTATTAGCAAGATTTTTCTGTAGATACAAGAACAATTGGTATTTAAATCATATAGCAGTTTCATTTATGTCTTTAATGCGTATGCGCTTCGTTGAAACTAGTTTAAATGTAAAATTTCCACGCCAAAATATGACAATAGGTATATGAGTACTATTTTTAGTTTTAAAGTTATTTCCCCAATATGACACATGAAATCCGTTTTATTAAGGACTGGTATGGTCACGCTTTAACACACGTATGTCAATGGGAATCTTGATCAAGGGGGGTGCTCGTAGGTATTCGGTTTTTTGAATAATAGGCATAAATGATTAAGTTATGTAAATGATGCACACACGCAAAAGCAAAGCTCCCATATGACGTCAACACCATTTGTCCTTGTATTTATAGAAAATAAATTGCAAAAAAGAACTTAATTAAAACTTCATTTAAAGGGACATTTCATTCCAATTTCAATTTTTTAAAGTATGTCTTGATGCCAAGATTGGCTATTCTAATGAGTATAACCACTACTAGTTTTTTGAAGTTGTTGCCAATAAGCGAGAAACACGCATTTAAAGTTGAGACATAATCGATAAATTGCATATAAATCCGAACTGTTGTCCACAACAATTTGTTCAATTTTAACACAAAAATATAAATTTCTCGTAAACGGCGCAATATTTTGGCTTGAAATTTTCAGAATTTTCATAAGGAAATATGCTCTTTCAGATAAAAATAAAAGTACAATTTGTTACAAAAAATTCTGAAATGTCACTTTAAGCTCTATGAATACTGGCAGTGTAAAAAATGCTACTATCGAGGTGGATACAAAATTAAGGGTAGTCCGGGGCAGTAGAAAATTTTAAATGCCATAAATTCGGTATACATTTGATTTATGTATCAATCTAACCGCAAAGCTAAATATTGTTTCACGATGTGCATGATTTGAAAATTATAATCCTTCCACAAAGAGTGATCATATAAAATGGTCGCCAACTCACCCCTCTGAAATCATGCGGTCGTGGGTCATCGTATTCTCCTGGAGTATTCATACCTTCCCGTACAAACTTTTTCTTGGCAGTAAATGGTCTATCTATATGAAACAGAGTCACTAAAGCCTTATCACTTTCCTCTTTGGGTTTCAATAAATGGGGAATAACTTTACCCCGAGGTCTTTTAATTATCTCTCTTTGTCCGGGAATTGTTCCGTATAACCAAGGTCTTTGAGATTCTCGAGAATTTCGTTTCGGTGGATTTGGCGCGAATTTCTGTGGCCGGAAGTCAGGTGGTGGCCTTTTCCATATGTCGTCATCGGCAGGTTCCGGTTTCCGGACGAAGGTGTCACTCCGGATTTGTAGAAGCGTTTCGTTGGCATCATAGTTTGTTTTGGAGTGAAACCCGAATGGTACGAATCCCAGCGAGGATTGAGAGCTCCTGGGACTCGGCGAAGAAAATTCCACGAAATCGATCTGACTCATGGTGGTCACGTGAGTTGGGTTTTAGAGTGTTTTCAGCTCATCTGTCTGAAAGAACAACAACAAATTAACATTTAATTTTATCTAAAAATGTGATAATAGTTGTTCGTTTGTCATGCACAGTAGCCTACTTCCGCTACGATAGACAAAAGAACTTTTCGTACTTGTACTTATCGTTCACGATGTTCATATTAGACATAGGCCTACTTTAAATTTAAAACATGATTTATCGAGAAATGATATTTTCAGTATGAAACTTGTATTTTGTAATCAAAAATACATGAATTGTCCGATACAAAAAGGCCAACTTCCGCAGTTTATTTTTTAAACAGGGATTTAATCACTGGAATATCATTGGATTTTTTAAGTATAGACCTATGTCCTTTTTTGCCTGTCTATTTTTGTAAGCTTTCAATCGCGTAGTCATTCAATCAGCTTAGAATTAATGTAGAAACAACATTGCTCTCTAAATGCCCTTATTCTTTTTTCTATGTTTTAATAAATCATAGAATTGGTAAGAGTTAATCCGTACAGACAGTGTTAAGTGTTGACACACAGTTGTAAAATAAAAACCTTTTGAAGAGGTCCTCTTAAGCTATTACTGTATTTAAGTATTTAACAAACAGCAATTTGTGCTTTACAAATATTATCGGAAAGGTGTATTGACAAATGCAATCTAGACTTTTAAAAAAATCGAGGGAAACTGTTTGCCTATTCGATAAGTAAGAACAATACAATATATCGTCGGTGTTATTGCAAAACCTCGTATCTCCAGCTGTTTATAGGTTTTGCAATAACACCGACGATATATCCTTTTTGTGGGAGATAATGAATAGAATCGAGAGAGTCATGTTCTTCATGTCGCTGAACACCAACATGGATCCATTTAAGTCAGCGCAAAAATGTAGTCTGACCAGGATCAATACGACAGTCCTACCGCTGCCACGTACCATAAAAAGAAATATGAGAGAAAAGTACGGTCTTGAGCAGACTGAGTATATTTGCAGGTCGATCAGGATCCATGTTGGTCCATCAAGATGATATTTTAAAACATCATGGATCTAAGCTGTTCTCAAATGCCCTAAAGGACGTTTTAACAGATCCTGGCGCAATTATTATGTATCATGTTCAAGAGAACAGTCGTTCTTTCTAGATTTTTAAACAATATAAAAACAGGCAAATGAAAATCTGAGCACTTTAAAGTGCACTTATATTACTGGCTTCTGTGGTCTTTTTGTCATAATTTCAGAATGTTTACCGATCATGTCAGGATTCGAAGTAACACAAAGCTCACAGAGAATAATTGATTTAAAAGTATTTGCATTTTAATCTTTAAGTTCGGTTGGTTCGAAACAGCAAAGTTGACTTTCTGATTACGGCCTTAACCTTTTCCAAACGACGAAATTTTAGGGTGATCCACTTCAAAAACTGCCACAAATGACAAAATTGGCGGTATTAAAGATATGATTTGTGCAAAATATGACATAGAAAATATTGAGACAAAAGAAGAAACTGCTGGTTATCAGTAGTTTCTTCTTTTGTCTCAATTTTTCCCAATCATTTTCTATTGGGGACGTCAAAACCAGGTCTTGTTTTGGAAAGGGTTAAAGGGACATAACATTCCGATTTCATATCTTAAGTATGTCTTGATGCAAAGATTGGTTATTCTAATGCTTAGAAATGCTATCAGTTTTTAAGTTGTTACTTATAAGCGAAAAATACGCCTTTAAAGTTAAGACAGAAATGACAAATTCCATATATATCTGAAATGTTGTCAACAACAATTTGTATTATTTTAGCACAATATAGATCTATATATTTCTCGTAAACGGTTCAGTATTTTGGCTTGAAATTTCAGAAAATCTGCTCTTTTAGATTAATATAAAAGTAAAATATATGAAGAAAAAATGTAAAATGTCACTTTAGAATATCTACATTTTAATCTTTAAGTTTGGTTGGTTCGAAACAGCAAAATTGACTTTCTGATAACAGCATTAAATACACTGATAAGAGTTATACAGCTGAGGGCCGAATGAGCGTTTAAATTGACATGTGTTTGCGTAATGGTTATTCATGTTTTGACTTTAAGGTAGTCCACCCCTTATGAGATGCACGCGACGTCGGAATTATTCGGGCAACGTCGTAAACATTCGGCGATGGAAAGTTCCACCGCCGAATGTTTACGACATCGCCCGAATAGATTCGGATCTGTAACGAATGTTTACGACGTCGCGTGAATCTCGTCAGAGATAGACTACATTAAAGTATCTACATTTCAATCTTTAAATTTCGTTGGTTCGTAACAGCAAACTTGACTTTCTGATAACAGCATTAAATATGCTGATAAGAGTTATACAGCTGGGGGATATTTCCAACTTTAAATGGGTATTACAGATTTCATTACAAATGGCACTGGCCGTTAAGCAAAACATGTTCATATTTTTTTAAAAAGCCTAACATACGTAAAAGATATTTTAATCATAGTACATGGATATAAAAGAAATACAAGAAAATAAGACTGAATTATTTTTAGAAAAAATCTCTAGTGATTAATTCGTGCAAATAAAAGCTGCAACATGTCAAATGAAATTATCTTTATGATTGTAGGGATAGAACGAAAAATGATTTTACTTAATCAGCTATAATGTAGCTTTAACCAGAGCAACAGCTAAGTTGTCGTAAAGCATTCCATTTTTTTCTAATCAAAAACATATGCTGTGTACTTTTCTGAATTGTATTAATGAGACGAATCTAATGAATACCTAAAACATACGGTTTGATCATCAACGTGCTTTTTTTTATCCTTTATCCCCGTCTTATCTGTTGCTTTGCCTACGATTAGTATCACACATCTGTTTTAAATCTATGTTAATCTGAAAGACATGTAGTGTCCCTTTCACCATGTACACTTTCATGTACATGTAGGCCCTATAACATTTAAAGGTACAGAAGGAAATTTAAATTACAGGATACAACTAAGCAAAATGTTTAGCAAACATGTCGTAGTGAATAATTGATAGGTCTTTACAAATGAGAGAATGAGAAAAAAGTTTCCACCAAGCTACCATTACTTCTTGTCGTGAGAAAAATGTAATTGCGAGATGTCTAACTGGGCTCTAGATAAGGTGCTAATACAGCATTTAAATTCAACATAGACCCATATCAGACTGTGCATATCCACAGTCTGATCAAGATCCATGTTATTCTGTTAAAGTTTCTTTCTTCCCTGTCGCAAATCTACGAGAGTACCGTTAGTCACGATCAGGCTGCACTAAAGCATAGGCTGCTCTGGATTTATGCTAGTCTTTTTAAATAAAACTACCAAAAGAGCCTTCTTTCAAGATATTGTGTCGTTTGATATATGTACATAGAATGCACAAACCTCACTTATATTTATCATGATTCTAACAACTCATGTCACAAAATGGATTGGCCATCTGCCTCTGCAGATCGAACGTTCGAAACCCATAGAGAAGTGGCTTAACCCTTTTCCAAACGGCAAAATTTTAGGATGGTCCACTTCAAAAACTGCCACAAATGACACAATGGATGTTATAAAAGATAGAATTTGTGTAAAATATGGCACAGAAAATATTGAGACAAAAGGAGAAACTGCTGGTTATCAGCAGTTTCTCCTTTTGTTTCAATGTTTTCCAAAGCCTTTCCTATTAAGGACGTCAAAACCAGGTCTTGTTTGGGAAAGGGTTAAACTGAAGCGATTTGTTGGTGAGCCACGAACTACTTAATTAGAGAACGAATCTATCCTTGCAAAGCGCCTTTTTTAGAAATGGAAAGTTGTACGCTGCACTCTGCACTCAAATACGAAAGTGTTTTGTAGATCTACTAGCAAAAACCTTGCATTTTTTAGTAACGCTTATTAGATTTGGTTTGAGTTTAGTTGAGTAGGTTGATATTTGTAAACTCCTCTCTCTTGACAACACTCTTGGTCGAAAAAAGAGCTACATCTACCCATGGCGCGTCAATTCGTTGTTGCTAGATGTATAGCGGACGAGAATTGACCTGGCATAGCAATCCATTCGATTAGCATGGGCTGCTCTGCCAGGTCATTTATCATGAGGTATACATGTATTTGATTTAGACTTGTCTCTATTTATATTGCATGCTAACTTTGTTTGAACAAAAACGTAGAGGCGCGACACATGTATTATTCCAGTTGTTAGGGGAAATAAGTAATGACAAATTAACAAAGAACGAAATATATTACAGGCTTTAACGTCCTTTCTCAAATTGCAAAATGTTAGGGAAGTCCAATTTCAAAGCTTCTGCAGGCAACATAATGGATGTTGGGTAAATAATAATAATAAAACACTGAAATCAGCATTTTCTTCGTTTGCTTCAGCTGTTTTCCCAATTATTTTCTTTTCAGGACGTCTTGTTTGGGACAGGGTTAATATATTCGCTTCTAAAATTTCGTCAAACATGTATAAAGTTACGTGGCCTGTAGGCAAATTTCCATTTAAATCGAATTATGTGCGCTATCGAACTTCTAAATATTAAACATAATACAAGGTTTTCAATGGGCATAAGGTAATCAATGACTTATCTATTCAATCTGGATAACAACCCTTCATACAATTTACTAAAAATTGTGGTAAAGCCTGTTTGAACTATTTCCTAAACAATGTCTGGTTATAAAAAATTTAAACTAAAGGGGGCATTTTTAGGCAAACATTCAAGGAAAACAAGATAATTACAAAACCCACAGTTTGATTTTCAACTGATAAAACATAGTTGCATTACTAGGTCGTATATCAAATTGCAATCAATGCTGTTTCAATAGTTATCAAATACTGAAAAATTGATTAAAATGAGGTTTAAAATGAATGAATAAAATTATCCTATATTATATAATGTCAGCTAGATAAGATACATTGTACATTTAATTATATGTACAGCTTTTCTGTAGTCTAATGCCCATGTAAAATTTGTCCTGAGAAGAAAAATGTGTAACATGGGAGCAAATATCAATTTAATGAAAATCAGACTTTACTTGGTCTGTATTTTTCGGTAATCCTTTCCAAAGCAAGCCTTCTGTTGGACGATTCTATACAATGCCAGTTTAGAATACCTCGATGAAAAAGAAGAAAGTGTTGATTACCATGCAACATTTTCGCCTATTTCTAACAAATTTGGTGTACACAAATTTTGACTTCTTTAACACCTTAGAAATCGTCAAAGTCTTGAATTTTGCAATTTGAAAAAGGGTTGCACTCAAGCATTTGATAGCAATAGACTAAATATCCAAGTAAGAATGAAAGATAAATATCGAATGTAAGTCAAAATACGTACCAATTTATCGAATTAAACCTTCGTTACGTCCTTATATCCCACTCATTTCCTTAATTTGTTTAAAAATATCACAAATGAACGGAAATGCCACCGTCTCGCCTACTTAAAGAAATAGAAAGTTTTCATAATGATTATATCCTTTTCTCCTATTGAAAGTCGGCAGTGTAAACAGTTGCTAAGTCTTTTGGCGCAAGCGCGGTTTATACCCTTAGCTTTAATTGGTAGGTAATCCGTTCAGATATCTTTTTCAATAACTGCCGACTGAAGTTATGACCGATAAAATATTCTACTGCGCCTTTTGTAAAGGGGACATCAATATAGCTTTGTATATATAAAAAAATGAACGATGATCGAAATCCTTTTCCCCTATCTCGATCCTGTTAGCTCAACGATATACTGCAATTATGAGATCATTGTTTCGATCCCAAACCTCGTACCAGTCTTAGCCTACAGCGGCCCATACACGATCAATATCATTGACAATATTATTGTCAATATTTGGTATTGCCAATAATATTGACCGTGAATTGGTAATATTGAAGGATTGTCAATACTATTGACGAATATCTGCGATCGCTGAAATATTTTCTTCAATATTTTTATTGACGTTATGTAACCCATGGTGGATTGTTCTCTAAATTAATATTGTCAATAATATTGATCGTGTATGGGTGGCTAGAAAAATATTGTCAATATTATGACTCAATAATATTGTCAATGATATTGATCGTGTATGGGCCGCTTAAAACATCAACAATCTGAAATACTACAATAGAAACAGAATGACAATTCGTGTTACATTGCTATATTGTCGCTTTTCAACAGAAAAACATCGTAACTGCAGCTTTTTAAGCGACAGTTACGATGTTTTCGTTGAAAAGCAGCGATATACAATAAGTACGAAAAAACAGACAAACATGTGGCATTTACACGGTGGATAATCACGTGATACATTATTTTCAGAAAATCTTCAATAATTTTGTAAATTCTGTACCGATTTGAATTCGGTTTGAAGCAGAGAATGTGGACAGACATCACGCATTAGATGGACGTGGTTGATTTTTGATAAATCAACTGATAAAAAAGTTATTGAAGATAAACCAAAATTTTGGCTTATCTTCAATAACTTTTTATCAGTTGATTTTTCAAAAATCCGACACGTCCAGCTTATTCCTGGCATTTTTCCACATTCTTTGCTTCAAACCGAATTCAAATTGGTCAAGTATTAAACAAGATATTGAAGATTATCGGAAATTCTGAGTCACGTGATTATACACGGTGATTTAATTCCCGTATCATTGCGCTAAGTTACATCGTTAAAACTCGGTACCAGCCGTCCTCGTCCGGTCTCGACAACAAAGAAAGGGAATCAGCAGAAACTGTCAAGACAGAGGTAGTATTTTGCTGACGAAGCCACCATTTGCTATTCAAAACTGTCCAAATTAGAAAAGAGATGCAGACAAGCGTAAGAGTTATTTAATATTTTGAATTTGTAAACTATAGAATGGAATTCGTTGTATTGGGATCAATGCTGGATTTTAAGCAGTTTCTTCTTTTAATGTCAAAGATTTCCAATTCTGTTAGTGTAGACACGCCAACATGAACACTTGTTTTGGGAAAGAGAATCATTTAGCATACTGCATTAAGTTTGGTTTTCTCGTTGTTTAAGGAATGTAATTCTAGTTTCTACACATTTTTTTTTTAAAAAAAGGGGGGGGGGGCAAACACACAAACAAAAGTTAAAGTATTTCACGTCGCAAGCATTTCAGATACTTTATAGCCGGAAATGGAGTTTCTAGCCGGAAATGGAGAGAAACTCCATGTGAATTGTCGTTACTTACTTATTTCAAAACATTATCAATATTATCTAGATAACTCACTATAAATGACATGGTAGAGCATCTCTAGCTATTAGCTAGAGATCTCTGCTAGGTCATATTATTTTGTTTAGAATCGTTGACAAGGTTGTACACCAAAACAAAAACAATGGCACAAACCATAGATAATATGTTGAAGTTATTGGAGTATTTCGAACTTTTCCTATCTAAAATATGTCAAACAATAAGAATTTTAATTACCTATTGAAAATCAGCAGCGTATGAAGGGTGATAGATTATATCAAAGTCATTGGAGAATTTCGCCCTATGATCCTATTTATTATTAAAATACTTTTTAACCTGATATACATTTCTATAAATCTAGATTTTAATAGCTTTATGATAGACTTGTCAGCAATGGAATCATGCGAATTATCACCGTTATCTTTTCTCTAAATGCAGTAATAAGAACCTTTGTTGTAGGGGCTCTTTTGAATTGTCTCTGCGAGACGTTTAGAACGAGTACCAACTACATAATTTTATCTTATAAACCAAAGGGCATTTTTGTTTGATTATAACGTGTAGCAACATTTCTCTTAAAAAATAATATTATTCATCTACATTACAGTTGCATAGGACGCAATATCAATAAACTGGTCAAAACTATATACAAATCCAGATATATAAAAACTTCATTTTTCTTTAAAAAAAAACTTATTCGACCTACAAATCGAAGAGCAAATAAATACGTTTAATACAAGTATCTCATTTTTGACACCGAAGTTGATTTCGGGACTTTCATATTCTCTTAAAAATTCCAATGGATCTTTTTCGGTCAATATTCATATCGTATACATAATGCAAGTATACAATGTAAAGGATTAAGTATAGGATTAATAAAAAAGAAAATCGGAAATGCTACGATACGTGTACATGTAGAATACATGTAATAAAGAATGGGGCTAATCCATTATTGGCGTGATTAATAAAGGAAAAAGATTAAAAAGGTCTTTCTAGCTAGGTCGGATTTAATGGTCAATAACTTCTAAAGAGAAATACAACATGTCCTAACAAAAATAGTCGTTTTTATCGCAAAACGTCGTAACTACGCTTTGGTTTAAAATATAGTTACGATGTTTTGCTATTATACCTACGATATGCATAATTACATGGTCAGGGAACACAACCAACTCTTGTTGTGTCTAAGGCAGAGGGCCGGTCAAAATACCTTGGCATATTTAAAGTTCGACTCATCCGATTTTGTTCGACTAAAATGATGCTTGGCCCATTTTGTACTGACCAAGTACGTTCATAATTGAAACATAGTAAGAAAATGAATCAAATTGCTCGAAACGAGAAATTTCTAACCGTTTCTTTCTATATTTGAATGGCTATATTTTTTCAAAATAGTTTCGTTTGATTTTTTTTCCCATTAAGCAGAAATTCGAATTGTCTGATGTGGAGATAATGCGTTGTAACTGTATTCATTGCATTTGAGACTAAAATACAATGTAGATCGTCGTTCCAGATCAGTATTAATTTGTGCATACGCATTGAGATCAAAACTCGTCCCGCTGTTCCTATATAGCCTTAGAATTGTCTGTAGTGCACCGATAAATAAAAATGAGGATCGTGATCAAGCTTCTTATATGCACACGCTTTCTTGCTCTGTTGTCAAAATATCATACCCAAATATTGCACTGGTGATACCTTAATCCCAGTTTTCTCTGAGCGAATTTCATCGGAGAAAGCTCGGATTAGTGATCCCTAGGATAAATACCTGAAAACTTAGATTTTTTCGATATATGATACATTTACATGTCAACTATTTGAAATAATCTATATTGAAAAGGTCTACAGGATTAAAAAGTTTATGTATCGGATTAATGTTTGGTTCGCTCTGACCATTTAACGCCCGATCGGTTTTTATCTGTTTGCTGTATAAAAAGTAGTCTGACCTATGGAGTTGTGATGACAGAAGACCATTCGTTCACCAAATGTTCCCATAATGAATATTTTGCTTGTGATTTCATTTGTACTTCTTGCACTTGTAAGTTCAACAAAAGATCAATCTCCATCATTTTGTATCTTCACCAATAGATAAATTATCCATTTTAATCAAGAAGTGTAACTTTTGATAGATTCAAACAAGCGAGTATTTGAACAGAAGAAAACATTGTATTTTTAGACAAAAGAATCATGATAATATTTACGATTTCTCAAGCAAGACCCGACCCGAAATCCTGGATGGAATAGAAGAAAAATACTCTTCACCAACATTCTCTTCTTTTCCAGCAAGGATTTCAATGTTATAAGTTTTAAATATGTTCTTTCTTTTGACAAATTGTTTCCTTCAGTTTGGACTGTCAAATAAAGTCCATTCTAGCCAACAAATAAAAATGTATGACAAAGGATAGTCTTTAAAAAATCCTCATTCAATGAATGATACAACGATTATTTGTTTCAAGGTTTCTTCATATATTTACGATTACCCCAACCCATGCGACCAACAGTAAATGGAGGTATAGCATATTTGGCTAGATTGTCTTTAGCTTTCTGGACCAGATGAGCTTTAGCATCTTCCGATTTCTGCAGTGTGTTTTCTAGATTTTTACTGTACTCTCGCAGGTTGTCATTTTCTGCTCTACTTGCTTCAAGCTTCTTTGCGAGTTCTTCTTTCTCCTTTTCTTTATCTGTCAGTAAAGTCTTCTGTCGCTCCAGTTCATCGGTTATGTCGTTTGTTTCTTTTGTGTGTTTAACTTGTAGGAGACGTATATGCTCCTCTAGCGATTTAATCTTTACTTCAAGATTCTTTCTCTCTCTTTGAAGGGTTTGTACTTCTTTCGTCAAAGCTACTTTCTCCTTGTTTAATACCTTTAGTCTTCCGAGTCTCTCTTCGTGTTCTTCTTTAAGATTTTCGAGTGTTGCTTGTAGCTGTTTATATTCAGCTTCTTTAACCTTAAGGCATTTCGTGATATCTATCGCTTCTTTCTCTTTCTCGGCAACCAAACGTTGTAAGTCGGCAGATTTCATCTCTAGAACCTTTCTATCCTGGTAGCTTTTCTCTTGCATTTTGATGAACTCAGTATTCTTAGCGTCCATCTTAACAGTAAGACTGTTAACAGTTTCCATGACTTTAGCTAGTTCGGTTTCCAGATGTTTTCTATCAGACATAGCTTTAGCAAGATCTTCATGCATCTCGATATGCTTCTGTTGTAGAATCTGAAGTTCTAGCCTGTCTTGATCTCTGTCTTGTTCAATATTCTTTCTCAGCTGTCGCAACTCGTCTGTGATTTCTTCTTTCATTCTGAGAAATAATAAAAGAGAATTGAACTAACCGAAGAAAATCTAATGTGATGCGAAAATTATTTTAGGAGAATGGGGGTGATTAAAAACGAGTCCAAAGAACGCATTTGTAACCAAATCTCACCCTATTCAAGTGAAATGATTTTTGTTTCAATTTTCTTATGTCAGCTAATCTGTTTATAATATTCGTAGCTTTTGGGAGTCTGTCCCCATTTTGAGGTAAAAACAAATAATCCTTCTTATTTCCCCTATAAATACAAGTTTTTTGTGTTTTTAGAAAAATGGCCGCGATTCTGTTTTAATTTTGAAACGAGCAAAATACTAAGCATATATTTGGACAATTACAATGTATCACAAAAACATAATGAAAGGATAAAAACGAAAAGAATAAAGTTTAAAGTTTCTATTCTACCGAGAAATCGTTTTACTGCTTGGAATGTAATAAAATATTTTTTTTCATTTCCTACTAGTAAGAAAATAAGTTGTGTATTGAATGTAGTTACACATCTATCTAATTTGGTAAATGATGATCAAGGCGACTAGGTCGAAAATGAGTTATAATCAAATGTTCGTCTATTGAAAAGATACAACTAAGAAACAAATGCTATCGTGAGATAGTTTTGCTTTGAAGCATTTCGTTTATACAATGAAACATTTTCACTTCAGTGTACTTACTGAAATAGGTCTTCCTGACGAACAACATCACTTTGAGCACTCTGTGTTACTTCACCTCTTGATGTGTTACTTCCATGTTTCTGGGTTGACGGCGGCTTTCTCTGAGCCTAAAATACAAATGTCCGTATTTTACGATGAATAAATGGTATAAATAGTAGAAACATTCCTCTGAGCTTGATATATCTTGAAAGCAAGATATGGAAATAAAGCAAGAACTGCTCCCTTATTTTCTTTTAAAGAATTTCTTTATTTATTCGTTTTTGTAAACTGTTATTGTACAGCTATAATATAACACTCTTTATCTTCATCCAAAAAGGTCATAATTTCTCGATTTCAAGATGAAATTACACTAGTAAATACCTGATAAGAATAATTCTGAGTATGTGCAGTTGGACGTCCCGTCATTCTTTGTGTTGAGTTTCCTGGAATTTAAAAAACACAATGGTGACAAAATAAAAATAATTCAATTTTACTAAATCATTGCAAGATTTCTTACGAATACACTATATCTACACGACATGATACCCAATACATGCCCTACAAGAAACGCGTAGCTGGCCTTTGATGAACATGTGGAAAATTGATGATTCTTTTAAAACAAATTTGAGATCCTTTATTGTTATAAAGTTTAGTGTACCACTATAATTTTTGATATTGCTTATGTCCCCATATTCAAAGGTCGTAAATAATTAGGATATAAAGTTCTTTTAAAATGCTAGGCATAATTGCTAACAAAGCATAAAATAGTAAATACATCGCACAATGGTACTCACCTGAATTGGAAAGTGAAACACTTGGTGAAACATCCATCTTTTTTCCATCGAGCTGACTAACTACATTCGAGTATCCTCCAGTCTTCAAGGCATCTATAAATACAGCATAAGTTTCGGCCTTACATTTCAGTAAATGGTACAGAAACTCCTCAACCTTTTCTCCTTCTGTGGCTTCATTATGTTTCAGCGACATCCATTGGTCGGGTGTGTACACTCCCTTCTCGATCAGTGTGTCCATTATGTTTATCAGCAACACATTGTTCTTTAGCAAACTCCAGTTTCGTAGTATCTTCGCTTCATCTTGGGTGTTCAGATGATGCCGTTCCAGTGCTGTTGTCGTTACTGTTTTCGTTGCTATCCCAGTGGCCACCTGTCCTGATTTACCATTGTTACCGACCTTCCAACTTGTTTGAGCCGGTTTCTTTATATCTATTTTATCGGTTTTATTAGCTTTGTCAACTGCTTCTGCCATAATGCATCTCACTCAAAACAATATCTAAGATTTTTTCTATTTCTATATGTTACAGTCAATACTCGCACTTTTCAGATTTCTTAATTCTGAAATTGCATATTTAATGCATATTCATGACACTGAACCGTTCAATGGACTCCATATAGTTACTTTACAAACTAGATTCCGAACTTTATTTGATTTAATATCAAAATAGAAACGTTCTCAAACTGAAATGCAATAAGCAAAAACAGACGCGCCCCGCTAACCTTTAGTCCTTCTTATAAAACAAAAGGTATTGACTATGAAACAAGTAAACAATAGAAAGTTACGACGCAAATTGCTTTTTGACAAGTGTCTGAAAATATACACCGGTGCTTTTTGGTGACTTGGAACCAATCTTTTGTTAACGAAATGCGACTTTGTTTGATTTATTACCATGGACCACAACCCCTTGCAATATTAATGTGCTAAATTGTCTCGATTTAAATAAAGTGACCAGCTGTTTTAAATGTAAGCTGAAATTCATATTCACCTGTGACTTATATTTATCATTTGGCGAAAGCCGTCCTGACCTTGCAATCATAAGATTCCATTTTATCAACTTAATTAATATGTCAATTATGCAAGTTGCTTCTGAAATAGACCTATGTTGTCTGCGGTTTAGTTGATGATATCGAATGTTTTCATCTTTGGATTTCAAGCAATTCAAATCACGAATAAAACACACTCTTCTTTACATTCTCGAGACTTTAAAGTTTATGCAGATTTGGAAAAAGGACAGAATGTGCATATTTGGAGGCCAAAATGTGTACCGTAACGATAATAAAACAAATGACGTAGAAATTAGAAAACTTTGGGCGTTTGGTAAGATTTAATCATGATTAACATAGGTAAGTGACATATACAGAAAACAAAGAGAATGTCAACCATTTAGATTTTGATAAGTGGCAGCAGAATAATAGATTTTAAAAATTCGTGGTTTCAGTGATTTTTAAGTGGGCCTGCTGGATACAACACTTCCTGATCTAAACCGTTTTCTCTATTCTCAACCATTTAGATTGAGATAAGTGGCAGCAGAATTATTGTTTTCATGGGTTTGGGGTTTCAACGGAACCCTAATCAAGTGGGTCTACTAGTTAAAGCCAAGATTGATCTAAATCTTTTCTCTCAGTCTGAGGGAGTCTGGGGGAAGCCTCTTATATGAGTAGCCTGGTAAATTAGCATAAGAATAAATCAATTCGTGCTGAAGACAGAGCAGTATGATAAAAATCTATACTGCTCTGTCGCACTTGCCAAATTGCAGATTCAGCCATTCCTGTCAAGCATGCGGGGGGAACCACCCAAAGTCAATCTGTAGGAATCACAAACAATAACAAAATAAAGTTATTTGAACTAGGAAAATCTCCATTGAGGGTAAAGACAATCTTAAATTACTTAAAGAATTATAGACATGAGAGTGCCGCCTCCCTTGAATAATTATGGTTTAACAAAATGTTTTTCTTTAAATTACACAGGACCAAGAATCTACAGAGATTCAAAAAATTTGTGCAGCGCAAACCAATACCCAGAAATATTAAGGGAAAAAATAAACAAAGAAGTAAATCTAGGCCGGATAGCCGGCCCTTTCAAAATTGCCCCATTCCATTCATTACAAATTTCCCCAATAGGCCTTACACCAAAGAAAGACGGAGATTTCAGAATGATCCATCACCTTTCGTACCCCGACAACACATCCATTAACGACTTTATTGATCAAAAATATTGCTCGGTGTCATACTCAAACATTGATCAGGCAGCCGATATGGTCGCAAGGTTGGGAAAGGGAGCCTATTTAAGCAAAACGGACATCAAGTCAGCATTCCGCCTACTTCCAATCAACCCGGCAGATTTCGAACTGCTCGGCATCAAGTTTGAAAACTCTTACTTCTACGACAAAATGCTGCCAATGGGGTCGCCTGCTAGTTGCTCAATTTGGGAAAAATTTGCAATTTTTAATTGGACGTCTTTCGGACGTCCAATTCTTATAACCACTTTTCGACAGGCGAAATGGGTTTTCATTACCAAAAAACCCTTTCTCAGACTCAATTGCCAGTTGACCTAAATTCAAAACAGATTTTGCGACCATACAGATAAACTGTCGTATCTTTTCCTGCTTTCTATGTGTTTCCTAACAAACACTATAAGATTCATTGGCCAATTCAATTCATGCCACGTCTTAACCAACTTTACGATCTTTTTTCGATTTAACCATTTTCTTGTAGTGATTTGACTTTCGTAATATTGTGTGAAGGGTAAGATCTTTAGAAAGCGATACATGCATACACTATGTTTATAAAGTAAACAAACGCCCTCTATCATCATCAGCAGCGATAGCTCAAACGGGAAAGGATTAACCTTGCAACCTCTTTTCAGTATGAAATTTGGAACGCCGTTGGTTCGAAACCAGTTCGGATTATTTCTTCTGTATAACGTTTGGTAAAACGTTTGTTTTTCTTGATGTGTTTACTGAAAACAGACATGTTAGGATGATTACTCAATTTCATGCACGTATTATGTATGATAGATTCGTTTTCTTTGATCATTGTTGTTCAAGTCTTTGACATATTTAAAGGAACGGGGTTTCCACGAGACGTATTTTGGAAACAGGGTTTTAAAATTGATTATCGGGGAGTGAGTTCATTTCGCAACTCGGGTTCGACTCGATGGCAAATCGGGGTTCCATCTGAACAGCCTCAGATGAGACGCTAGTGATATCCACCTATTCAGAAAAAAGTTGCTCTTACTAGTTTTATTTTTTTTTCTCAAGCATCTGTATCATAAATATACGACAGTATCAAAACCTATTTACATACTGATCAATGATCATGACAACAATGATTATTACTAATCTATGAACGAGTGACAGCGATCTGTATTTATTACGTTTAAGTGAACCGTTTACGTGTATTGAGCTAAGAAGATGAAGCAATGGATCTGCGACAGTGACGTTGGTACCTGGATGATCGTATGAATATGTGTACAGATAGGGACATTGCTATTCTCAATTTTTCGTTGATAATGATATGAAGATTTAAATTGCTTATTGTACTGCTATTTTCCCGACGGCCCGTTCCCAATTATTTCTTTGTATGCACATCTGTAGATGTAAGGATGCTGCGGTAGTACTGGTATGAGGAATCCATGGTTAGGTGCCCCAATTCATCTGGTATTTTGTTTCAGGAAAAGTATGTATTGATTTTGTTTTGTAACCATAAGCAGGGAAAACTGCTGCCGTGCTCTTTTTTGCTCTAAACACGAATAAAAATCAAAGTGCTTGGAGCACTATATTTAGACGTCTCTGATTGATTGAGCGGAGTTGTATGTAAATGATCGGCGTTTCATTACGTAATGCCGTTGAATTTCTGTTCAGATCGATTCTAAATCACTGCGGTCGTTTTTTCCCTAACATGGTGGAGATAAAAGTCGAAAAAAATGATAAAAAAGAACAATGTCTGAGTAGAATTCGAACCCAGGGCCTTCCAGATATAGACATGTGTAAAGAGTAGAAGGTGAGTGCTCTGCCAAGTGAGCTATCGCGGCTTTCATTTATGTAGCGCGTTGGCTTACATTTTGAATAAATTGCTTTGTATCGTCCTTTATAAAATCAACGAAAGGTGTAACTGACGACAATATTCATAGTTAACCGAAACAAGAAGACAAAAGTGCTAGTCACATGGCCTTAATTGAATTGGGTTATCAAATTAATAGTGATTATTCATAGAGACAAATCAGTTGTCTTGAAACGGCAATCAAATCAATTTGAAGCCTGAGAAGGGTTTTCTGGTAATAAAGCCGATTTCGTATGCCCGAAACCGATCTTTTAGAATTAAACACAGAAGAATGAATAGAATATCTTTCGTTCATGTACAATCCCGCTCAATCAATCAGAGACGTCCAATTACAGTGCTCTCAGCACTTTGATTTTACAATGGGTTTTATGTCAAAAGACGGGTAGCGAAAATATACTACACTATCTCGATGATTTCCTTTTTGGGGAACGGAGCAAAAGTCCTAAAATTGGAGCAATACTATCAAATTTCCAATCTATTTGTTTTCAATTTGGTGTCCCTCTAGCAGAGGAAAAAAACAGAGCAGCCCAAAACTTGCATAACCTTCCTGGGGGTCGAGATAGATACAATTAAAATGACAATGAGGCTTCCAGAAGAAAAAATTGTCAGCCTTAGACAGAAAATATTAAAAGCCTTATCATCCAACAAAATCACGCTGAGGGAAATGCAATCCCTTACTGGCCTGTTAAACTTTGCCTGCAAGGTTGTCTCCCCTGGCAGAGCCAGTAGAAGACTCATTAATGCAACCATTGGCATAAAAAAGCCACACCATAGGCTGCGGGTTTCCAAAAACATGAAGGCTGACCTGAATCTTTGGCTGTCATTTTTACAAACATACAATGGGGTTACATTAATCTCTAACAGGGAGTGGCATACCGATTCAGAGCTTGAACTTTTCACAGATTCATGTGGGGGGGGATGGGGGTTTCGGCATCTTCTTCTCAGGGCAGTGGGCTCACGGTACTTGGCCCCACAGCTGGGTGACCGAAGGCCTCACTAGAGACATGACACTTCTGGAGCTTTTTCCGGTTGTGGCTGCCATTACAATTTGGGCAAAAAGCTTACAGAATCAATGGGTTAAGTTTCGTGTAGACAACCAGGCAGTAGTCCAAATAATAAACACTCAGTCATGCAAATCAGAAAGGGTAATGAACCTTGTTAGAAAGATGGTCCTTAAGTTACTATCAAACAACATACGCATAAAGGCCACATATATTTCCTCTAAAGATAATGTTATAGCAGACTCAATCTCTCGTTCACAGTGGGGACGGTTCAGAGAAGCAGCACCAGATGCAGCAATGGCTCCAGTCAGGGTCCCATACCATCTTTGGGACATTTAACAGGTATATCAAAAGGTCTTATATCAAATTCGCTAGCCCAAAACAGCAAAAATACATACGCTGTGGCACTACAGAAGTTGGATGCCTTCAGAAAATTATACAATCTTAAAAAATCATGGCCCGTACCCTGTTCCGACCTCCTAAACTTTGTGTCATATTTGGTTTTTAACAAAATAGCAGCATCAACAATCTGCACATACATGTCAGCCATTTCCTATAATCATAAACTTAATCAAGTCACTGACACAACGAAATCTTTCCTGGCGTCGAAAGCACTAGAGGGCGCAAAAAGGCTAAAGGGTGTCAGGCCAGACACAAGAGCCCCAATAACCCTGGACACTTTGTCAGCCATGATAAGAAGTTTAAAGCACATTTGCCAAAACTCGTATGAGCAATGCCTATTTCAAGCAGTATTTTCTCTCGCCTTTTTTGCGCTACTCCGGATAGGAGAATTTACTCAAACAAACAATAAGGCGATAAATGAAAAAGTTATCAAGTTGCAGGATGTAGAAATAAAAAACAACCAGAACAGTCTTAAAATAAAATGGTCAAAAACAGATCAGCATGGTAAATCAGTGAATATTATTCTTCAAAATAACGACAAAATATACTGTCCTATATCCTGCATGAGGCAATATTTAATGTCTCGTGCAAACACACCAAACAATGACCTATTTGTCCATCTGAATGGGAAGTCATTAACTCGTTACCAATTCAATGCCGTAATGTCAAAGTCACTCAAATTCATCAACTCAGTAAACCACCTTAGATCCCACAGTTTTAGAATAGGCGGGGCCACACACCTAGCTAACATTGGAAAGACTGAAAATGAAATCATGAGAGCAGGGAGGTGGCAATCCCAGGCTTATACAAAGTATATCAGATTGTAAACCATGAATAAAGATTTCTTGTATGAGATTTTAAGATTTTTCAGAAAAAACCAAAATGGTGGTTGTTGGGTCCCCCTACGTGTACTGGGCTGGTTTGGAAGCCAAGAACCAAGACTTCACAGGAAGAGGTATAACAATGCAATGGCGTGGGAGGAGAGGTC
The DNA here is from genome assembly GCA_963680895.1 of Fragum sueziense. Lineage (NCBI taxonomy): Eukaryota > Metazoa > Mollusca > Bivalvia > Cardiida > Cardiidae > Fragum > Fragum sueziense. The sequence continues at coordinate 24,779,345 of OY804606.1, read as the reverse complement.
TTTCCATCAACAACCTAGACTACGAAATGGATCAAGTTTACAAACAGGATAAGTATCCAAAATTTATTATAATCCACTGTTGGTCAAACGACATGACAACAGAAGGGGTCTCAGGTAAGGACTTGATTGAGAAAATAAAAACATCTCTCCTAAGATACAGAGCTCTCTTTGGAAAAAGCGAAATTGTTTGGTCGACCATCCTACCCAGGAGATACTGGCATTTCGCCCCCCTGGGTACTGGAGCACAAATTGAAAAAAAGAGAAAAAGGATCAATGCTGCTATCAAGGCCTTCATGCTTGAATCGGGTGGGAAAATAATTAACAATGATAGCTGCATCACGGCTACAGAGGTAAGTCTGTGCAGGATGGATGGAACCCACCTGTCAAAATTAGGGAATCAATCCCTCCTCAAACACTGGAAGGAGGCAATGGTCCATTTTAACGAACACCAGGGAAGTATATACCCAGTCTAGTCAGTATTTTGTGGCGTAAGGTATCATCGTTGTATGATGATCCCTAGTAGCGGTCCTGGGGAGACAGGTATGCCCCTTGGGTGTTTCAGCCTGGCCTTATCCTCGGCCTGACAGTCTCTCAAGCTGCAGGTAGTCCTTGGTAAAAACAATATGGATTTAAATTAGCATAAGAATAAATCAATTCGTGCCTAAGACAGAGCAGTATGATAAAAATCTATACTGCTCTGTCGCACTTGCATGGGCTCATGGGAAGTATAATGGGATGTTTAGGTTCTTGATCAGACCAGGCTGCACGTATGCGCAGACTGATCTTGAACCAAGGTTTGTCCACAATCATCAGATTTGCCTTGCTGAGGTTGAAAAGCGTTTAAGACAACCAATTATTGTAACTAAATAACACTGATATGAGACTAATGGAAAATATTAAGCCGCATTTACTTTATTTTTGTTTCATTGTATTTTAATCATATATGTTATGTACACATCAAGAGCTTGAGACTTGTTTGCGAATGGCTCCTCAATCCCCTAATAGTTGATTGACTGCAATGAATTTTGACGGAAAATACATGTATGTTTATGTTTTCTGAAAATTTATTTTTGACCTGTTTGAATAATCTTCATCTACGAAAGAGTTACATAAAACGCCTCCTTTTTACTAAGAGCTGTAATAATGTTCCCGAATATTTGAACTCTTCCTTATGCGGAAAGATAGCAAATTATGTGACACCATTTTCAAGTAGCACTTAATGAAACGAAGTTGTTTACAAAAATGAATTGTATTTTGTTTTCCTTGTATTTGTGTTTTTTTCTTTTTTTTTTTTTTTTTTTTTTTTTTTTGGGGGGGGGGGGGGGTTCGCTCTAGTCGAAATAAATGCTTGTCATTTTTCCTTACTGTAACCAGACGATTTTTCGTCTAGATAGTTTTCACCCATGACCAGATGGCAAAATTTTGGGTTGGTCCAATTTCAAGATGTTGCGGACGGCAATTTCAAATGAACGAAATCTAATTTTGTGTTGTCTTTTTTGGTAGAAAACATTGTTTTTTGTCACTGTGTGGTAATGGGTTACGGTGAAATTATGTCATTTTGTACAAATAAGGATCCAGGTCAGCCAGTGTTTACGCACAGTCTGATCACCATCCATGCCGATCTCATTTATGTCTTTCATATATAGTAACAAATATTTGAAAGCAGCATAGATCCTAATCGGACTATTTTGGCTCACACTGATCTGAAAACATAGTGGTATTAAATGCCAAAATGTTTCAATCGATCCCCAAACAAGGGCGCATTTTGACGCCCTACAAAATATAAGCTTTGGGAAAAAATGCGGAAATGAATAAATTGCTCGTGACAAGCAATTTCTTCATTTCAAACAATGTTTTTTATACAACAACACTCTATGATTCCACGCACTTCATATTGTCGTCTGCGACGCTTTTGAATTTGAACACGTCTAAAGTTCTGCCTTCTGAAAATGGGTAAAACACATAAAAAGAACCGTTCGTTATTTACATCAGCACTTTGTTTACATAACTTTCAGTCCTTTGATTTAGAAGGTTTTATTTTCTGGAAGGGAGGAGTCAAATATTTATCCCAAGCATGAATCACAACTTGTTTACCTCTTCTTGAACCACTACTACTTGAATTACAAATACTTGAGTCAAGGTCAGTCGATTTAAAATTGTGTTGATATTTATTAGCAAGGATTTGGGCGGGTCTAAATGACTAAAACATTTGATATCTAAATTATTACGACCTAAACCTTTCTTACAGAAATATATATCAAGAAGGTTCAAAAAAGTTTTGATACAGACACGAAAACGCTGGATATTAACACTCTCCACGACACAAACTTGTGTTCAAACACATTCAACATATACTTCGCAAGAAAATAATTACAGAAACTATCAAGGAAGTCCACCCTAATGAGATTCACGTGACGTCGGATTTATTTGGGCGACGTAGTAAACATTCTGCGGTGGATGGTTCCACCGAAAATTGTTTAGGATGGCGCCCGAGTAGGTTCGGATACGTAAATGTAAGGGATGCTAACGACGCCGCACAAAAATACTAACGTCGTGTATTTCATTAGGATGGACTACCTTAAAACATCCTCTGGTTATAAGCATTTTTTTCTATTTTGACCAAGAGGCGTTCATCTGCTTTCATTTAGGAGTTAATCATTAAAGGGGGACGAGCTAGGCTGTCGAAAATGCAAATGGTACAATAATTACAAACCAGAAATAACGTATGAAATTACCAACCTGAAGGGGTAGATCATTTATGTCCATTGTTACCACTCGTCGAGCTTTATTAAGTATTAAAATCCAAGTCAATTAATAACATGCTGGTCGTCCTTGTTTTTGTTTTGTAACGGTTACATATGCCCAACCTTCAAGAATCAATTACGTCAGAGATACGTCATCTGTGCTCAGCGAGATTTAACACACCGTACAACCGGCTGCGTAGAAAGTCAGCGAAGACAGATTCGGCATTAGATGTCATGTGCATGGTAGGTCAAATGAATTTACTTTTATAAATAAACGAAATGATCTTTGGTATTCTATAGTTGATAAATACGCGTATAAATGTTCAGTGCTTGTACAAAATAAACCTTTTCACGTATTCCTCGCAAATAAGGTCACAGTCATCGACACAGCCGGTTGTACGGTGTGTTAATAACGCGGAGGTGTGTCTCGTTGACCTTGACATTGTCTTGTTTTGAAGTAAAAATAGAATGTGTAAACACGCTCGTAAAGGATTGATCTATAGCAAAGGAAAGATGTTTTTCGCCGAGATTGAGGTTTTTATGCATTGCTAATTGTTTTTCCATGCACAAATATGAGTTCCCGAACAGTTCGGAAGCATAAAAACATAGAATGAGCCCCTTTAAAAAGTAATTTGTTGAACCATTTTGAATACCTAATTGTTTTATACTCGATAATAGAGGTATTCGAAACCATTGCGTTAAAACACAAGAAATACTGATAACTAGCATTTCCTTTTCCCATAAGTAGTTTCTGAGCTACGATAGACAAATCCGCTGCCTTTGGAGTATGAAAATACTTGTTTTGTGTCTGCAAGTTTTCAATTCTGTGTGGTGTATGATTTTGTTGTTTGGGACAATGTTAAACCTTTCCCAAACAAGACCTGGTTTTGACGCCCTTTATAGAAATGGTTTGGGATAACATTGAGACAAAAGAAGAAACTGCTGATAACCAGCAGTTTCTCCCTATGTCTCAATATTTTTTGTGCTATATTGTACACAAATTTTATCTTGAACAAGGTCCATTTGTCGTCTACAGCAATTTTTGAAATGGAAATTTTGTAAATGTGTCATTTAGGAAAGCCATGTCATTTAGGAAAGCCTGAAAGGGTTAACGCGACGTACCAATCTACTCTTATCTGAGGATCCCTGCAGATTTGGGATACGCCTTTCTTGTGAATGGAATTCTCATCATCTTATCATCGCAATGGGATACTTCGGTCTTACGTGGTTTTGAGGTGTTATTAAGTAAGACCTAATTATAAAATCGTTTGATGTTTCTAAAGAGATACGACTCCGTGTCAATTGTGAAAAAATAGTAGTAAATTGATACCAAAGGCTTGTGACTAACTTAAGGTAAGACTTGGGTAAAGCACGTCCAGTATAATCGTTATATTTCGACTCATTCCGTGACGTCCGTAAGTCCGAGCATTTTTAAGTACCGTTAGATGCACCCATTTTCGTAACAACGGACATAATTCAGCGTGCTCAGATTTCCGGGAAATATTTTAAACAATGTTTGTGAAAATGTTTCTAAATTGTATGAAGAGTAGGCAAAAAAAAAAAAAAAGTCAAAATTCAAAATTTGAGAGCAATGAAAATTACTTCCCTTGAAATAGTCTATTCGCAACAAACAGATTTCGTTCCATAACTGGTCACATAGCCCATTACCCAGGTCTTACCTTGATATTTCTTCTGATATACCAGAAGTGAGCTGAATAAACAATTGATTGATGATGCCAATGTCCACGATTAACTCCTACCTCCATACATGTTTTCAAGAGATTGGTAAACCCTTTTCAAAATGATAATTTGTAACGGTGGTCAGATTTGAAAGCACTCACAGACAATAAAATGAATGTAGATAAAAATAAGAATTGTGTAAAACATTACACATAACTATATTTGTTCAGGCAAAAGGCGAACATGTTGATCATCAGCATTGTCTTCTTTTGTTTGTCTTATTGTTTTCATATAAGCTTTTTTTATCATGGCCGTCAAAACAAGGTCTTGTTTTTGGGAAAGAGTTCTATATATTCTACAAACCTATAAGTTGCCGCAAAACAAAATGTATAGACTGTCAACCGCATACTACTTAGTCCTTTTTATGGGAAAGTTGAAAGCCCGTTGAAGTTGGTGTCTGAAATCGGTCAATTGTTTCGTGCATTCTACCATGGGTGCACAAAACGCAGCTTCCAATGTAAAAACAATCTATACTCGTGATTCATGAAGGAAGTTCTTATGGCATCGCCTCAGCCCTTTCACAAAACGTGCTAGCTTTGACGAACGAAACAAACAGAATTTTAGAAAATACATCCTCTAAGGAAGAACAACTGTAGGAAAAACATTTCCAACAACTAGAACTGTTCCTATATGTTAACTTAAATTTTCTGTACTTTAAATTGGGATGTCTCTGTTTCCGATGACATTGAGAACTACGGGCGATTTCGTGTTGGACCAGAATAAAGCTCGAGATCTGTGAAAAGGTTTAAGAGGGGACCAGTGGGCGATCGGGAAAATGATATGGTGTCACGCCGTAACAAAATGGGGATAACTGTACAGCTCTAAATTTTTAATGGGATGGGAAAACTGTACAAAGGAATCGTTGTTTATACATACTTCTGCTACAGAGAAGGCGTGTTCTTTGTCGATTCTTCTCTATGGAAACAACATAACTAGGCACTTCTATTATGCTTGCTAATGAGAGGTAAGATGGCATCAACTGTGCGTACTTTTCGAGAACAACAGAAAACAGCAATTGAAGGTCAGGCTCAATTAAAATGGCTGTCTGGCATATCATGTAAGGATAACTGTTTATGTAAGTAACTTAAAAGATCCCAGGAATATGGAAATATATAGTTATAATATCAATTTCCTAAGTTGTCTCCAACGTTCTGTTTATTATTGTTTGATAGTACTGGTCTGCAGAGTAGACCTAACATTTTTGTACCAGTCGTTTGAAACATTTTTTTTCTATTAGTCCATCTATAAGCAAACAAATAGTCATTTAAAACACAAAACATTTTGATCCTGTCAGACTGTGTATGATGACCAGAGGTGCGTTTTGTAGAGCGATATTTCTTTAGATATCTTGATATTTTGAAGATATTTCAGGATAAAGTGTTCTTTAGAGCAAGATTTTTACGACACTCAATAAGAGGCATCGTTACCATACACTTCTTGTGGAACCAATGGGTCTACTCTGTACAAACAATGTACAGAAATTTGACCGGGCTGTTCCGAATGCTCAATCAGTTATAGATTGTCGTTCCGAATGCTCCATCTTTAAACAAGTGACATCATCATGACGCCATTTGTATAAAGTATAGAGCATTCGGAACGCCTCTGTCAGAATCTCTGTCTTGAAAACGCTTTATCCAAAACATTCTAAGAAATCTTTAAACATCTCACTCTAAAGAACGCGACTCCGGTTGATACATGTTTTTCACACTGTCAAAAATGCCACTTCTTGACAAGACACTGAGTAGAACGAATTCTGACTTATATAAGCCCCCTTTTTCTGGGCATGACGCACTGGCTATTATAATTGAATCATATCAAGTCAACTTAAACCACTTGAGTTACACATTTGCACGCTTTCAAGAACATTTTTGAAACCATGGATAAGTTTGTGGTGGTGTGGTTATTTTCTGTCTGTTTCTTTTGTTTTTCGATTCCTTGCAGAGGAAAGATAGAACTCGTTAACAATGGTTATGAAGGTGTTGTTGTCATTATTAAAGATACCGTCAAAGAGGACTTGGAGCTTATTGATAAAATAAAGGTGAGAATTTGGGCTTGAAAACCTCTGATATAAATTAAACAACATCCGAAAAATCATAAATTATTGAATGATAAAAGAAACCCCTGACAGGCACTATTATTCCATTTCCATTATTGCGTAGAAACAATTTGAAAACCATATACATAAACATCGCTTTTTCCTCTCTTTCTTCCTTTTTTTTTGTGTGTGTGTGTGGGGGGGGGGGGTGCGACAACGCGCCTTGATACTCGTTTTCTGACATTACATGTATTACTGTATGTTGCTATCTTCTTTGCAGAAAATGATTAAATTGATATCTCGGAAAAGATCTTTAAAATTGGCATTATACGTAATCGATTAATAAAGAAAAGGAAGTAAAATTATAAAGGATGGGTTGCAATAAGGGTTCAAAAAATAGATTTTCTTTAAATTCTGTGAATTGATAGGGTTACATAATATCTTTAATTTGTATGTGTAAAAAATCTGATGAGAGCTTACTTTTGGAGATAATGGCTAACAAAGTGGGTGGGGTAAATTGACATGAGAAGCAAATTTTTACTTTGAAGTTGAATAACTTTTTCTGTATAGATCAGATCGAATTGTAATTTTGCACATACTTTCAATGTACTAAGGACAGGAGATTTTTGGAATCATTGATCATGTAAATTAGTTTGTAGGTTTTCTGTATTCGTCCTTCTGTCAATCTCAGATTTTGCTTATTTTTGATGTACTAACTTTACGAAACTATCTCTACAGCTTTTACTTTTGTACGAATTGACATGATATTTTGTGAACATGATCCTATATGATGTAACTGATTATGTGTAAACTTATGATTAAATCCATTGCATAGAACCAAAGTTATTTGACATTGACCTTCAAAGGTCATTTTAAAAAATCACTTTTTATAATTTTCAGCTATATCTTGATATAAAAATGGGCTTATAAAGTATATTTCAATAAAAAAAAAGTCACAGGTATAATATTTTTGCTGTTCTAAGTTTGTTCAATGCTAATTTTACAGTAGACCTTGACCTTGACATACAGAACAATAATGAATACTGAAAAGGAAATTGTCCACTTGCCCTTTAAAAATCCTTGTTATTATGTGCGAAATAGTCAGTATCAATCGTGAATTTTCCACTAAACTAAGGAATTGCAACAAGGATATTTTGAAAATAACTTTGTTTGCTTAAAATTCACTTCATATACCAATTTTTATGATAAATTTTCACTAAAAATCTTAAAATTTAATATTTTAGAATAATCTTTGAAGGTCAAGGTCAAATAACTTTGATTCTATGCAATGGATTTGACCCAAACTTTACACATATCTAGCTACATCATATAGGATCATGTTCACAAAGTATAATGTCAATTCATCAAAAAATAAAGGTTGTAGAGATAGTTTCGTAAAGTTAGTACATCAAAAATAAGCAAAATCTGGGATTGACAGAAGGACGAATACAGAAAATCAACAAACTGATATACATGATTGATTATTCCAAAAATCTTCTGTCCTTAGTACATTGAAAGTACGTGCAAAATTTCAATTCGATCTGATCTATACAGAAAAAGTTATTTAACTTCAAAGTAAAAATTTGCTTCTCATGTCAATTTACCCCACCCACTTCGTTAGCCATTATCTCCAAAAATAAGCTCTCATCAGATTTTTTACACATACAAATTAAAGATATTATGTAACCCTATCAATTCACAGAATTTAAAGAAAATCTATTTTTTGAACCCTTATTGCAACCCATCCTTTGATCGGTTTTACAGTTTGGGAAAGAGTTTAAGTTACAAGAAATAAGAAAAAGTGATAGAAGAAATATGATGATTCTTCATGAGTGAATAGGTTCACTTTTCATTATAGGAAGTATTCACGGAAGCATCAGCATTTCTTTTCAACGCAACAAGGCATCGTGCATATTTCCGTGACATCACGATTGTGGTCCCGAAAAAATGGACCAAATCACAACGATACCAAGAAATACCGGCAGCCAACGTATTTGACGAACATATCCGAATCGACCGAAAGAATAGGGTTAAAGGTCATACCCCCTATGTTCGAGGGACAGTGGAATGTGGCAAGCCCGGTTGGTATCTACACTTGACGCCGAAGTTCCTGAAAGGTGACAAACAGAAGAAATTTGGACCGTACGGTGAGATTGATTAAATATCATTAAAAATTCTTTGATCAGAGTCATATTCGTTACATCTTGCAAGCCAATGGTTCTACCTCCATTTTGTTCGCAAGAAACAACGTGGAGGTAGAACACTTGGCATACGAATATGTATTCGTTCTCGAATTGCTTATGATAACTCGTCGTGCGTCCGTAATAAATCGTGCGTCTTGAACTCTTCGGGCATTTTACAAAATAACCTCTGAACACGCACGATTTATAAGCATAACTCTACCTTGCTTATTTTGTGAGTTATTGCCCCGGCTTTGTTATAGTGAAAGCCTGCGGGGATATCAAATCACATTCAGCGACAAATTCTAGCTTTTTTCTATATTAACGCTTTCCCAAACAAGACCGGTTTTGACGTCCCCAGCAGAAAATTCTTGGGAAAACATTGAGGCAAAAGAAGAAAATGATGATCGACCAAATTGAAAAGGCCTGAACAGCAGACAAAATCGATGTGAATAACTTCTTTGGATATTGATGATCATTCTTCCTTTGCCTCAATATTTTCTCTGAGATAAAACACTAAAAGTATTCATATCCGTTTTGTCATCATCACTTTTCTCAAATTGGCTCAACATGACATTTTGTCGTTTTGGAAAGGGTAAGCGAGTACGCACGAGCGGCACGACGAAGCTAAAACAGGACAGTATGTGTAAACATTACTTGTCAACTGCTTATTTCATAGTTACCGATCTTAAAAAGTACACGACAGTGCAGCAACCTTCTCAACTCTGAATAAGAAAGTTTCTCAACAAATGATTACGGCCATCCAGCTCTTAGAATGTCATCTTCCGGCAAGTTGAACGAGGATTATTTTCGCGAGATTCACAGCCATATTTGTACGATAAGGGATTCCCAATCTATTTTTAGACCAGTGAGGCGTGACGATGACATATTTGTTTCAAGAGAAAATCGAACGCTATTCTATGCTACGTCCATGTGTCGTGTTTGCGTCCACCAAAAAGTAAACACAGACCGCTCGCAGGAGACGGGTTGTTATAAGATATTATTAGATAAAAGAAAAGTATTATAACTGCACAGAAGCATTTTTTTATGTTTCCATTGTTTAATAGCGAACAATTTTCGCGCCAATTTGTGCTAAAAATAGATTTCTGATGGGAAAACCCCCAACAACGCTTGCCGGGTACCAGTCTAATATTTTGTTTATCGGTCATGAATCGGACAATTTTTTCGTAACAGTGTTAGCGAAAAAATTATCATTTTCAAGCGAGATATTAGTCGATCGTAGATAATGCAGGCGGGAACTAAAACTACGAAACACTGCGCATATTCAACATGCAACATTGATTCCAGATACGGAGACAGACCAGAAATGACAAACGTTTTTTCTTGAGGTTCCTCAGCAGCTTAACCAGAAAAAACATCGAAAAGTGTGAAAGTAAAGTAGCTATGATCATGAAACTTCGCGGGTAGATAGATCTCACCAAGGAGAAGTGCAACGTACAAGGAGCGTAACTCTACCTTGCTTATTTTGTGAGTTATTGTCCTCTGTTGTAGTGGAAGCCTGTGGGGGTATCATGACAAATCACATTCAGCGACAAATTCTTGTTTTTTCTAGATTAATCATTTCCCAAACAAGACCGGTTTTGTCGTCCCTTACAGAAAATTATTGAAAAAACATTGATGCAGAAGAAGAAAATGATGATCGATCAGATTAAAAAGACCTGCACAGCAGACAAAATGAGATTGAATAACTTCTTTGGATATTGATGATCATTTTACTTTTGCCTCGATATTTTCTCTGACATAAAACACTGTAAGTATTCACATCCGTTTTGTCGTCTGCAGACTTTTTTCAATTTGGCCCAACATGACATTTTGTCGTTTTGGAAAGGGTAAGCGAGTAGCACGAGCGACACGACGAAGCTAAGGTAGGACCGTATGTGTAAACATTAATTACTTGTCAAATGGTTATTTCATAGTTACCTATCTTAAAAAGTACACGACAGTGCAGCAACCTTCTCAACTCTGAATAATAATGTTTCTCAACAAATGATTACGGCAATCCAGCTCTTAGAACGTCATCTTCAGCAAGTTGAACATGGAAAAACTTCGCGATGTTGACAGCCATATTTGTACGATAGAGGATTCCCAATCTATTTTTAGACCAGTGAGGCGTGACGATGACGTATTTGTTCAACGAAAAAAGCGAGTCCTATTAATTAATGTTCGCGTCTTTCTTTACAGCAAAAGCTATTGTACACGAGTGGGGTCATCTAAGATGGGGACTGTTCGACGAATATGGGTCTATACAGAATCCGGAATCTTCCAAACCAAACCATAAAATACATTTCTACAGCAAGAATGGCGAATGGAAACCTGTCTCGTAAGCTTATTTAATATCGTCGCTGTTCTTCAGAATCATAAAGAACGGAAATGCAGTTTGTTCAATGACCGATGTTTTGGAAAAAAAAAAAAGAATCGATATATTTCCCGATGTTCATTTTCGGTTTTTTAACAAATGAACTTTTATTGTTTTTCTTCAATTTCAGACTATCGCACATGTACACTTAAAGACACTTCTAGCGCAACACTTACCTTTTTGGTAAAAAATTTAATGAACCATTTTTCATCAAATTTTCAACAAATTCAATTTATTCACAGTTGCATAATATCTGTAATTTTCATAAAGAAACATTGAGTAGAAATGGTAAAATTGACAGTTCATCAGATATGACTAGAAAACAAAAAGTCGCAAAAATACTGTGCGAGCTGATAACGTAAATTCATGTTGTTCATGTAACAGTAGTAAAGTTAATGACATTCTTCTAACATTCTTTGTGTCCGTCATGGACCTAAATGACACGCAGACACCCCCTCCTCATTGATAAAGCATAATTGATGATGAATCTTTGCGGGATAATTCTTAACTCGTCCCTTTTAAGTTCCTGTTCCAGTTGTTGAAAATTTCTTGGAGCAGAAAGGCGAAAAACTAATGTCTGGTAACAAATTCGATGATTTTGTGCAATACTGACACGTACAAAAATATTTCTTAAACAAAATAGGTGCAACTGAATTCTAGTTCTGCTTCGCACGTGAAAGCATGATATCAAATCTTATGAAGCAGTGGTTCGAGATAAGAGCATGATTTGGCGATACTGCTTTGATGCTATTGAATTCTGCAATTGCCCGGGGTTTTGTGACTTTTCATATTTGAGTCCTAGTAAAAAACCTATTTTTTATGTTAGGATCAATCGATTTTGATGAAATTTACAGAAATCATGTAAACGCAGTTGATTTATATTTGCTGAAAATTTCATAAAATATACTGCATTATTTATTCAATTATGATGAAAAATGCAAGTGTTGCGTTGGAAGTGTCTTTAAGAGAGCCTGACACGAACCATCAAGCTTTTTTGGAAACTCAAAAATTTTCGATTTTTATTTTTTGACTTTAAACTGACCACAGTAATGAAACTAGACATATGATGCCATTCATTTTCATATTTTTTCGTTTTTTCTATTTTTTTGGATTTTTTTTGTTGTTGCCATGGATACTGAGGAAATGAAATGATTTTTCACGATTTTGAAGTGGATTTTATTTACATTTACAAATATACAATATACTTCAATACCTTATATCATGATTCAATAACATATCAAATTTCACAAAAGAATGTTTTTAAAACTTTAAACCTTATATTTATGTTGCTATGGTTACCAAAAGTTGACCTACTTTTCAATAATTCACAATTTTGAAAAATTACCCTAATTTAAAATCGTTTTTTAAAAATCTGCAACCAGATACATATAAACCACGCAGTGTCTATAATTGAGGAAGAGTTCCTTTACAAGAATCATTAATAAAATTTTGCAGCACTCTGAAGGGAAATGTGTAAAAAATGCCCAAAAATCACAAATTTTGGAAAAAATGATAAATACCATTAATAGATTTAACCTTAAACATATGCACAGTTTTGATCATTTTACCTCAAAAAACAGCATAAAAATAAATAATTAGGTTGGGAAACATGTAAAAAGTACTTGAACATTTCCATAGCAACCGTTTTTATTCCCTAGCAACCGTTTCTTTTCCTTAGCAACATCATGAAAAACGAAATTTTAAGTAACAAAATATCTCATTCTGACATACAAAATAGGTAATCTTGAAAATAAAATGACAAGATTAATAATCTATAATGTATGAAATTTCACCACTGAAACATTTCAAAGGTTTACAACATACAAGTATGTTGCTATGGAGACCACAAACAACACATATTCAGACTTTCTCGAATTTGAGAAAAAAACACTTGTATTATGACGATTATTTTTCAAAACTACAACTAGATGAACATGAAACACTTAGTGTTTTATATTGGGGATAAGTATATTAACAAAAATCATCAATATAAATTTGAAGCATTTTTGGGGAAAATGTGGAAAAATTGCATAAAATATCGCGAATTTTGGGAAAATCATACATATCAATACTGGAGTCAAACTCAATCATATGCACAACTTTGAACTAATGTACTACAAAAACAACGATTAAACAAATAATTATGTTGAGAAAAAAAGTTATAACTACTTTTGCATTACCATAGCAACCATTTTTATTCCTTAGCAACCATTTCTTTCCCTTAGCAACATCATGAAAAACGGAATTTTCAAGTGACAAAATATTTCACTCTGACATATAAAATAGGTAATCTTGAAAATAAAATAAAAATTATAGGGTTAAGAAACATGTAAAAAGTACTTAGGAATTACCATAGCAACCATTTTCATTCCTTAGCAACCGTTTCTTTCCCTTAGCACAGCATAAAATTGAGAAAGAAATGTGTATATTATAACGATTATTTTTCAATACTGCATCAAGATAGACATAAAATACTAATTGTTTTTAACTGAGGAAAAGTATATTTACGAAAATCATCAATATAAATTTAAAGCATTTTTGGCAAAAATGTGGGAAAATGCACACAATATTGCTAATTTTGGGAACTAGAAGACCTGAAGGTCTTGATTCGCTCCACAGGCCTGAGATTCTATTAAGATTCAGATGGTACTGAAAATTACACCCATGCAAGATCTATATGGCCAGTAAGATTATGTGAAAGTTTCAAGTTGATTGGTAGATATTTATGGTTGTTTGAGTAAAATAATGGTCAAAAATGGTAATTTTGTCAATTTCAAGGAGACATAACTCATGATGTAAAATTCGGATTAATCTGAAAATTACACTCTGACAAGATCTTATGGTCACTAATATTGTGTCTATGTCCTGTCTTGATTGGTCAATATTTGTAGTTGCTAAAGTGAAAACAAAGCCAAAATAAAGCCGAAATATGACAATTTTGTCAATTTCAAGGACACATTACTCATGATATAAAAATGAGATCAAGCTGAAAATTATACCAGGGCAAGATCTCATAGTCACCAACATTCTGTCCAAGTTTTGTCTTGATTGGTCAATATTAGTAGTTGCTAGAGTGAAACAAAGTCAAAATTAAGCCGAAAATGACAATTTTGTCAATTTCACGGGCACATAACTCATGATATAAAATTTCAATCAAGCTGAAAATTACACAAAGGCTAGATCTTATAGTCACCAACATTCTGTCCAAGTTTTGTCATGATTAGTCAATATTTGTTGTTGCTAGAGTGAAACAAACTCAAAATTAAGCCGAAAATGACAATTTTATCAATTTCAAGGGCATACAATTCATGACATAAAATTCAGATCAAGCTGAAAATTGCACACAAGCAAGATTTTATTGTCACCAACATTTTGACCAAGTTTTGTCTTGATTTGTCAATATTTGTAAGTGCTAGAGTGAAAATAAAGTAAAAACAGCCATTTTTTAATTCAAGGGCAGATAACTCAAGGCTTTCTGGTTCAATCAGAATTAATTGAAGGAATCTGATAGAGGACTACCTAATGATTATTCCTGTGAAGTTTGATTGGAATCCATCCAGTAGTTTCTGAGGAGAAGATTTTTAAAGAAAAAGTTGACGACCGGACGGACGGACGCACGCACGCAACTCTGCCATGGAGTTTAAATCAATGGTATGCACAACTTTGAACTATCAATGTATTTGAAAAACAAGAATTTAACAAATTAATACGTTGAGAAACAATCTGTAAAATACTTTGGCATTACTATAGCAACTGTTTTTAGCTCCACTGGCGGTCAGACCAGCGGGCTATTGCCATTGCAGTGTGTCCGCCGTGCGTGTGTGCGACCGTCTGTCCGTAAACTTTTTCTTTAAAAATCTTTTTCTCAGAAACTACTGGATGGATTTCAATTAAAGTTCACAGGAATGATCCTTGCTTGACTTTCTCTCATATTCCTTCAGAGAATGTGGATTGAATAAGAATAACCTGAGTTATCTGCCCTTGAATGTAAAAAATAGCTGATTTTGACATTATTTTTACTCTAAAATTAACGAATATAAACCAATCAAGACAAAACTTAGACAGAATAATGGTGCTTATAAGATCTTGCCTTGGTATAATTTTTAGCTTCATCTGAATTTTATATCGTGAGTTATGTGCCCTTGAAATTTACAAAATTGCCATTTTGGCTATATTTTGACATTGTTTTCACTCTAGCAACTACAAATATTGACTATTTTAGACAAAACTTGTATGAAATGTTGGTGACTATAACATCTTGCCTTGGTAAAATTTTCAGATTGATTTGAATTTTAAATCATGAGTTATGTGCCCTTGAAATTGACAAAATTGTCATTTTCGGCTCTATTTTGACATTGTTTTCATTAAAGCAACTACAATTATTGACTATTCTAAACAAAACTTGTACAGAATGTTGGTGGTCATAAGATCTTGCTTTGGTATAATTTTCAGCTTGATTTGAATTTTATATCATGAGTTATGTGCCCTTGAAATTGACAAAATTGTCATTTTTGGCTCTATTTTGATATATTCACTCTAGCAACTACAAATATTGACCAATCAAGACAAAACTAAATCAGAATGTTGGTGATTATGAGATATTGCCTTGATACAATTTTCAGCTTGATCTAAGTTTTATGTCATGAGTCAATTGCTATTTTTGGCTATATTTCCACTTTAACAACCATTAGTATTAACTAATCGATACAGAACTTCACAGAATCTTACTGACCATACGATCATACTTTCTTGTAATTTTCAGCTTGGTCATGCATTTGCTTGTTTGCGCAGCCTGAAATTTTGTCTAGTATTACCCATATTTTTGTCTGAATGAAACAATTTGTTACTTTAAAGTCTGTTTTTAATGCTGTTGCTAAGGGAAAGAAACAGTTGCTAAGGAATAAAAACAGCTACTTTGGAAATGTAAAATTATGTTTAACTTGTTTTTCAATGTAATAATTTGTTTAACTGTTTGCTTTTTAAGTACATTAGTTCAAAGCTGTGCATTTGATTGAGTTTAACTCCAGTGTTGATAATTATAATTTTTCCCAAAATTCCCGATTATTTTTTTCCACAGTTTTTTTCAAAAATGCCTCAAATTTACATTGATGATTTTGTAAAAAGACTTTTCCTGAATTTAAAACAAAATATTTCATGTATATCTTGTTGCAGTTTTGATAGTAAACGTTATAATAAATGTGTCTCTTTCTCAATTTAATGTTGTTGCTAAGGGGAAAACAGTTGCTTAGGAATAAAAAACAGTTGCTATAGTAATGCTAAAGTATTTCATAAATTGTTTCTCAACGTTTTTATTTGTTTAATTCTTGTTTTTGAAATACATTGATAGTTCAAAGTTGTGCATATGATTGATTTAAACTCCATGGCAGAGTTGATAATTATAATTTTTCCCAAAATTAGCAATATTTTGTGCATTTTTCCACATTTTTGCCAAAAATGCTTTAAATTTATATTGATGATTTTCGTAAATATACTTTTCCTCAGTTAAAAACAATTAGTATTAGTCTATCTTGATGCAGTATTGAAAAATAATCGTTATAATATACACATTTCTTTCTCAATTTTATGCTGTGCCAAGGGAAAGAAACGGTTGCTAAGGAATGAAAATGGTTGCTATGGTAATTCCTAAGTACTTTTTACATGTTTCTTAACCCTATAATTTTTATTTTATTTTCAAGATTACCTATTTTATATGTCAGAGTGAAATATTTTGTCACTTGAAAAATCCGTTTTTCATGATGTTGCTAAGGGAAAGAAATGGTTGCTAAGGAATAAAAATGGTTGCTATGGTAATGCAAAAGTAGTTATAACTTTTTTTCTCAACATAATTATTTGTTTAATCATTGTTTTTGAAGTACATTAGTTCAAAGTTGTGCATATGATTGAGTTTGACTCCAGTATTGATATGTATGATTTTCCCAAAATTCGCGATATTTTATGCAATTTTTCCACATTTTCCCCAAAAATGCTTCAAATTTATATTGATTATTTTTGTTAATATACTTATCCCCAATATAAAACACTAAGTGTTTCATGTTCATCTGGTTGTAGTTTTGAAAAATAATCGTCATAATACAAGTGTTTTTTTCTCAAATTCGAGAAAGTCTGAATATGTGTTGTTTGTGGTCTCCATAGCAACATACTTGTATGTTGTAAACCTTTGAAATGTTTCAGTGGTGAAATTTCATACATTATAGATTATTAATCTTGTCATTTTATTTTCAAGATTACCTATTTTGTATGTCAGAATGAGATATTTTGTTACTTAAAATTTCGTTTTTCATGATGTTGCTAAGGAAAAGAAACGGTTGCTAGGGAATAAAAACGGTTGCTATGGAAATGTTCAAGTACTTATAACATGTTTCCCAACCTAATTATTTATTTTTATGCTGTTTTTGAGGTAAAATGATCAAAACTGTGCATATGTTTAAGGTTAAATCTATTAATGGTATTTATCATTTTTTCCAAAATTTGTGATTTTTGGGCATTTTTTACACATTTCCTTTCAGAGTGCTGCAAAATTTTATTAATGATTCTTGTAAAGGAACTCTTCCTCAATTATAGACACTGCGTGGTTTATATGTATCTGGTTGCAGATTTTTAAAAAACGATTTTAAATTAGGGCAATTTTTCAAAATTGTGAATTATTGAAAAGTAGGTCAACTTTTGGTAACCATAGCAACATAAATATAAGGTTTAAAGTTTTAAAAACATTCTTTTGTGAAATTTGATATGTTATTGAATCATGATATAAGGTATTGAAGTATATTGTATATTTGTAAATGTAAATAAAATCCACTTCAAAATCGTGAAAAATCATTTCATTTCCTCAGTATCCATGGAAACAACAAAAAAAATCCAAAAAAATAGAAAAAACGAAAAAATATGAAAATGAATGGCATCATATGTCTAGTTTCATTACTGTGGTCAGTTTAAAGTCAAAAAATAAAAATCGAAAATTTTTGAGTTTCCAAAAAAGCTTGATGGTTCGTGTCAGGCTCTCTTAAGTGTATGTGTATGGTCATTTACTAGAAGTCGGGCTGTAAATGTAGTTGTTCAGTAATTCTTGATTAATTGATTTTGCTCTAATTCAATGTCAAATGTTGTCCTTGAGAAATTAGAAATCGTCAAAAATTGTATCACCGCATCTGGAAATCTGAGAAAAGGACCTTTTCCGAATGTTTACAGGTTATTCAGCGTACATGTGTAGTCTACTCAGGGCCCATTCTACATTGTTGGAGTTTTTATCAGTCATTAAGAAACTATACATGGACAACATGGATTTTGATCAGACTACGCGTATGCACAGTCTGATCTGGATCCATATCTGGTCTCAAATGCCATATGGCGCTTTTTATCAGATCATGTCTCAAATTATCTTCGCCCACTTTGTTTCTTGACAACCGGTTAATAACCATGACTACTGTCATTGAGCAGGTGCGTTCGAGATATCGAAGGTCGAGCATACAAAGGCTGCAAGAAGACTAAGCCCTGCAATACAAAGTCTCTGAAGATGCCAAAGTCGTGCAAGTTCTGTCCTAACAAGAAACAGATCAATGTCCGAGCCTCCATTCTGGCCTTCCAGTGGATTCCTGGGGTAAGTTTACCACCGATGACTATCATCATGATTAATTCACAGTGTATCAGAAATTTGTCAAACATAGTCCGAAAAAAGTATGTGGTTGTCAGACGTGGCTACATTCACTTTTAAGTAAGAATGTGGAAATAATGGCTGAATTCAACAAATATACATGTACCATGTGATCTTACAGTACTGCTAGGCAGAAGAGAGAATCAGTAAATGTCGAATTCTGGATGTTAAAGGTTCTCTACTGGTATATATGGCATCAAAACAATAAAATTGCCTTTGTTCATTCTTGCACATTTTATGCTGATTTCATGCGATAGTGAACCTACTCCTTTGATAATTCGTAGGATTTAATGTATGTGACACGTCTTGGAAAAGGGGACCATCCTTGAAGTAGGAGCATTTTGTTTACTTAAAAATGTCTGTCTGCGTGAATGCACATGTTTACAAGGCTTAAAACCCTTCCGTATAAGTTGTTTTTCTATTTCTGTGATTTTTATTACCACCTGTACATAGATAGCTATTCGTGTTTTGAAATACACTATCTTTTCAGCCTTTATGGACCAGGTCTCATTTATATAGATTAGTTTTAGGGTGTTCTATGATAGTCCTAATTAGAATGACGGACCATAGATTTCAATAGACAATATTTTAATCAGTTTTTATGTCCTGATAAATGACTACTCTATTAGCTTCAGATGCCCTCTTAGGTCATTTATCGGGACCTGCGTCTGAAATTAACGTGTTAATAATTTTTGTATCGTTCCAAATTTGTAAATACTACGTGGAAATGGTGTTTTGTTTGCCAGGTTGACAGTTTCTGTGATGTTGACAACAATTCTACAGGTCCTAGTATGCGCCATGACAGTACGGTACCAAACATGCAAAACAAGATGTGTGATGGACGAAGTGCATGGGAGGTTATGCGTGAACACGAGGATTTTAAAGATGGTTGGTAACATAATGTGGGCTTTGGTGTGGAAAAAAATAGACAATATTGCACTTGAGACCTCCATTAAACTAAATGTGACCCGTCCCGCTAAAAGGGACCTTATCCGAGCTCCAAAATTCCAAGTTTTGACAAACTTGTCAGACTCGGCACATGTAAACCAGATTCTGTATGCTAAAAATGAAAAAAATAGTAAGGTAGGGAAATCATTCCGGATTTAGAAAATAACATACAAGTGAAAAGTGTCGGCCCTAGTCTGGCTGCGCGGAGTGCGCAGACTGACTAGGGTCGATATTTTTCACACATTCGATAAGGTCCCTTTTAGCGTGACAGGTCACAAATCAGCTTATGGTGATTCTGTTAAAAGAATATATACATGTATATTGTTAAAGTACCTACAGGCACACTTTTATTTGGGTCCATATTAGTCTCTTGATAAAATAAGATAATAGTAATCAATTAGGCGATATCCTACTGCCCTTTGAGCTCAAACTGGAAGAAACTTTGTAGGTTTAATGTCTGATAGGTAATGGGTTCAAAAACTCTATTTTTATTACATTTAATATTTATTTGTCCAATGTTTTAAGAACACTAAATCAAACGTTGGTTCCATTTTTCAGGCAAAAATCCTTCTATTTCACCCAATACAGACACGACGCCATCATTCCGTCTGGTACAAGAGACTGGTCGAGTTCGTGTTTTGGTGTTCGATACATCCGGGAGCATGAAGGTAAAATATCTAGATATGATTTCAACAAGATTTTTTTCCCTAAGAGCACTAGTGTGTCTTCAGGATCAATTCATATCTTTAAATGGATAAAATAACCTTTTCACAATTTAAAATAGGCAGTTTTGATCGATTGTTTAATTAAATCATGGCTGTGATTGTCGAAAAGCTGCGACACTAATATCTGTGATATTTTTTTGTTAAAAATAGGTCATAGGTATGTCAGCTAAACTTTTTATAGCTATTTCTGTTGTTTTAGTCCATATAAAATTATGTTCAAACAATCAAAGTTGAACATAGTTATCACCATTATATGTGGACTATTGATCATTTTGACTTTAATATAACCGCTCTTTCAGGGAAAGAAACTTAAACAACAAAAACGTGCTGCCAAGCTTGCAATCAACACTTTTGTAGAAAAGGGAAGTAAACTGGGTATTGTAAAGTTTGACACGTATGGAAATATCGAGGCTCCTATAGGCAAGATCAAGGGGAAGAAATCGAAGAAGATCTACAAAGACAAGATTCCAACTACGGCTGGTGGTGGAACAGAAATCATGTATGGGATTAAAAAGGCTATATACGTTAGTATACGTGTGTTTATGTTTGATTGAATTCGTTTACTCTGCGTTTAACGTTTTTAGGATACCGTTGCAACTAGCCATTTGACATTTGTTTGTATCGTACCAATACGTATAAGCACGGTATCAAGTCGATATTCAGTTAGATCTCTACAATTCTTTGCTAGTTTCGCCATAGAATCTGCTAGTATCGGTATAATGAAACTTCGTGTAAAATAAACACAGGTCGAAGTGGATCATGAGTATTCTTACATGTAATAATGAATGAAAGGCATCCTTTTCCACGTCCCAAATATAGATTCATCTTTCATTCCTGCTTTTCACAGGCAATACAAGTCAGCGGCAGCCCCACACATGGATCTGAAATCATATTACTATCAGACGGACAAAGTAACCACCACTATCTAGATGTTATCAGAGATTTAAAATACCGAGGTATCGTTGTCAACACGATAGCTATAACAGATCAGGCTGATAAAGATCTGGCCAAGCTATCCAGAGCGACTGGAGGACAAAGTTTTACATATCTGGAGACTAGTACAGTGTCGTTCGCTGATGTACTGAGTCAAGCTGTGGTGTCAAGGTCGGCTGATAGCGAAACGCCAGAAAAGGTATGCCTTATTTAATTAGGAATGAAAAATGAAGCATTTTAATTAGGAATGAAAAATGAATGAAAAATGAAGCATTTTTTACAAGGATCTTAGATCATTTTCTCTCAACGAGAATGTTTGGGTAGTAGTTTACAGTTTTGTAAAATTTGGTTCATTGAATTTGGAACATTGATAGATATCAGTTTCGAATTAAGTTTTCAAGTGAAAACAATCTCTTACTTACATTTTGTAGAATTTCGCCGCTCTATTTCGCATAAACGAGACTGACGACTAGTTTATGTGACGTCTATAGAAAGCAACGCCCCGGTCTGTACGCATTTGAATGTTTTTTTTTTCACATAGAATCTACTATACAGCCTCTATATAATACTAAATTGCTAAATATTGAATGTATTTCAGATTTTCAACGAACGTTTTGAAGTTTTACCAGGACAGACCGTTTCCGGAACGTTCACAATCGACTCCGGTCTAGGTATGGATACATCAATAACCGCCATGTTGAATGTGACGGACTACTTTCTCATTACCATTCACGTGACAGCACCGAATGGTACAGTGTACGAAGAACATGAAGTGTCTGATATTACTACGCTGGATATAGATGGATTCATTGAAGTAAGATTGTTACATTAACCCTTATCAAAACGGCAAAAACGATCTGTTTTAAGTTGGAAGATGCAACGGAACATGACATTAATGTTGATAGAAAATCTTTCGTTTATTTGTCAATTATTTTCTTGTATTGTATGCTTCAATTCATTTTCAAATCACGTAGCCTATTAAAAGAATTATTGATACCTATCACAAATGTGCTACGTGATTTCCCGCCGTCGTAAAACTGTTGTCGTAAAAATTTTGAAAAAAAGTACAGATTCATGTAGACTTTACATGGTTTTTTTTCAGCCAGCAGAATATGACTACGTTGTTACTATAAACACAAGTCAACCACTTAAACTTGACCTCTTGGTATCAAGCTCTCAAGCGTCTATAGAGGAAGATGTGATTCGAGTGACGTCATATCTGTCAGGTGACACCATCGATATGAAGCGCCCGGACGACAAGGACATCATTCTTCGGGCGAATGTGGAAAAGGGAGGCAACCCGGTATTGAACGCCAATGTCACCGGACTTTTATGTGGAAACGAAACATTTGTGCCCATAAAGTTGAACTTGCGCGATTCTGGAGCAGGTAGGTGTGGAGCTTAATTTCTGCTCCATTTAACCCTTTCCCAAACGAAAAAAATAGGATGATCCTATTTGAAAGCTGTTGCAAGCAACAAAACGGAATTTGATTGACAAAGAATTTGTGCACAATTTAGTATGGAAAATATTGAGGCAAAAGGAGAAAATGCTGATTATCAGCATTTTCTTCTTTCGACTCATTGTTTTCACAAGCATTTTCTAATAGATATGTCAAACCCAGGTCTTGTTTGGGAAACGGTTAAACCCTTTACCTGACAGCAACATTTTTATTCAAATATATTGCAGACGGCTAGATCTATTAAAAACAAGAGATGTTTGTAAAACATATATGCCCCCCAAGGGCCTACATTTGATGTAGGTCAAAGTCCAAGGTCAAGTTAACAAGGTCCAAGGTCATGGTCAAATATGAAAGGTCTTGGTAGGAGGTGTCTATGTGTGAAATATCAAAGCTGTATATGTAAAAGTAAAATGAAACATAGGCCAGGTTAAAGTTTTTAAAAGTAGGCCAAATGCCAAGGTCAAGGTCATGGTCAAATGTGAAAGGTCTTGGTTGGAGGTGTCCATGTGTGAAATATCTAGGCTGTAGGTGTAAAAGGACATGATATATATGCCTGGTTTCAGTCTTTTTAAAAGTAGGTCAAACTCCAAGGTCAAGGTTGCATTATTCAAGATCATGGTCAAATGTGAAAGGTCTTGGTAGGAGGTGTCTATGTGTGAAATATCAAGGCTGTAGGTGTAATAGGACATAAGATAAAGGCTAGGTTTAATATTTCTAAAAGTATGTAAAGATAAAAGGTAAAGGTCACACAGACCAAGGTCATGGTCAAATGTGAAAGGTCTTGGTAGGAGGTGTCCATGTGTAAAATATTGAGACTGTATAGGTAACCGGACATGAGATATAGGCCTAGTTTAAGATTTTTAAAAGTAGGTCAAACTCCAAGGTCAAGGTCCAAGGTCATGGTCAAAAGTGAAATATCTTGGTTGGAAGTGACCATGTGTGAAATATCAAGGCTGTATATGTGAAATGACATGAAATATAGGCCAGGTTAATGTATTATTAAAGTAGGTCAAACACCAAGGTCAAGGTCACAAGGTCCAAGGTCATGGTCAAATGTGAAAGGTCTTGGTCGTAGGTGTCCATGTGTCAAATATCAAGGCTGTGTGTGTAAAAGGACATGATATATCGGCTAGGTTAAAGTTTTTTAAAGTAGGTCAAAGTCCGAGGTCAAGGTCACAAGGTCCAAGGTCATGGTCAAATGTGAAAGGCCTTGGTAAGTTGTGTCCATGTGTGAAATACCAAGGTTGTATGTGTAATAGCACATAAGATATAGGCCCAGTTTAATTTTTTTAAAAGTAGGTCAAACTCCAAGGTCAATGCCACATGGTCCAAGGTCATAGTCGTATGTGATAGGTCTAGGTCGGAGGTTTCCATGTGTCAAATATCAAGGCTGTATGTGTAAATGGATGTGATATATCAGCCAGGTTAAAGTTTTTTAAAAGTAGGTCAAACTCCAAGGTCAAGGTCACAAAGTCCAAGGTCATGGTCAATTGTGAAAGGTCTTGGTAAGATGTGTCCATGTGTGAAATATCAATGCTGTATTTGTAAAAGGTCATTAGATATATGCCGGGTTTATTTTTTTTAAAAGTAGGTCAAACTCCAAGGTCAAGGTCACAAGGTCCAAGGTCATGGTTAAATGTGAACGATGTTGATAGGAGGTATCTATGTGTGAGATATCAAAGCTGTATGTGTAAAAGGACACGAGATATAGGCAAGGTTAAGAATAAAGTGTAAAAATCAACAAAGGGCAATAACTCCAAGAAATTGATTGGCAGAGTTACGGTTCTTGTGCACTGCACCTCTCCATAATGAGACCTATCCACCTGTAAAGTTTCATGATTCTACCTTACATACTTTTTGAGTTATGCACCGGACAATAATCAAGTTTGAAAATCAACAAAGGGCAATAACTCAAAAAATATGATCAGCAGAGTTACGGTTCTTGGGCACTGCACCTCTCCATAATGAGATCTATCCACCTGTAAAGTTTCATGATTCTACCTAACATAGTTTTTGAGTTATGCTCCGGACAAGAATCAAGTTTGAAAATCAACAAAGGGCAATAACTCCAAAAATTTGATCAGCAGAGTTACGATTCTTGTGCACTGCACCTCTCCATAATGAGATCTATCCACCTGTTAAGTTTCATGATTGTACCTTACATACTTTTTGAGTTATGCTCCTGACAAGAATCAAGTTATAAAATCAACAAAGGGCAATAACTCAAAAAAAATTGATCGGCAGAGTTACAGTTCTTGTGCACTGCACCTCTCCATAATGAGATCTATCCACCTATGAAGTTTCATGATTCTACCTTTAACACTTTTCGAGTTATGCTCCGGACAAGGTTTGGTCTACGGACAGACCGACGGACTGACCGACCGACCTACCGACCGACCGACCGACACTTGCAAAACAATATACCCCCATTTTCTTCGAAAGGCGGCATAATTAATGAAACGTTAAGATCTCTGGTCATTTGGGATTTAAAAAATGGGGAAATGACGGCATTGCTTGTGACAAGCAATGTCTGCATTTTCCACAATGTTTTCACAAGACAATCTCTTTTGGAGGCGTTGTCAAAAAGAGTCAGTGTGTCTGAATGGGTTTACCAATTTTAAACATATTATAATTAAAAAATTATACCTATATATAGGTGTAATTTAAGCATTATGAAATATCAAACAACTTGCTATTCGTGGGCTAATTAGACTAGTGTAATTTAAACAATCTAATGGACACCACAAGGAATTATCCGGGAAAAGGGTCATTTACGGCGAATGATACCACTATTGCGACAACTAAAACCACATCCAGTTTTACAGTGTTCTGGTAGATGTTAAATGCCTAAGTAATACAAATGAGCCGGGATCTGGAAAAACGTCCCTTATAGCATTTTTACAAATTGAGTTTCCAGATCAGTCTGTTGTCAAATGCAGTCAAATGTGCATCCATGCTGCTCTTTTTAAGTTACTACATGTCACAAAGAAGCTATTAGAGAGCAACATGGATCCTGATCAGACTGTGCGTATGCACAGGCTGATCTGGATCTATGTTGGGCTCAAAAGCCTTAAGGGACGTTTTTCCAGATTCTTACACAAATGTTTAAGGTGGACAACTTAGATCGAATCAGTCTGTGGCTATGCTCTAATTGATATGAATATAGTCTCTAGCACCGATAGAACGACTTCTTGCAATTTTCAAGCTTTCATAATTTTGTTTATGACTTGCAACCTCATGCTTCACTCTACTATTCTATCGACAGGAGCAGACTCACAGGCCAATGACGGGATATACTCTGCGTACATACTCAAAAAGTATTTTGTTGGAAATAGTCGGTATAATATCAAAATATTTGTTAATGGGGATGATGGGACATTTACGTACAGCTCCGAGGTAAACAGTGGAGAAAAAGCAGCAATCATCCCTGGAGGTAGATAATGTTAACCCCTTTCCCAAACAGTGACGCCCTTAGACTAAACTATTGGAGAAAATGAGTACCAGGTATCTCCTTTGTACCAACATATCACAGAGAGTTTTCATACTGACAGTCTGAAACACCTTTGAATATAGACCGGTCAAAAATTTGTTGTTTGGGAAAAGGAATTAACATTGCCATGTTGATTCCATAGTCAGAAGGCAGAATAGCTCAAGATCACATTTGGACATAAATGTAGGTACAACTATGTATTTTTTCATTGTAAATGTAATGTTTCAACTGTGCAACTTAATTTTTGTATTCATTGATTTTTTAAAACCTTGATATTAAACTGTTTTATCAAATACAAAAGTGTCATCACATCAATAAATTTTGATAAATGGAATCTTACTAAAACGGATTTCCATAGGATGATGAGAGTTTTCATAGTACAATGTTGAAAGCAAATTGTTGGCTGCGTTCAAAAGAGGTTGCATAACTGCAGCTCTAAAAAGCTACAGTCACGACGTTATTAAGCGCAGTTGGCGAGATATAGGATAGCATAGGCGTAACAACTCGTACGCAAAAACGCAATTGCGTACATATCGCATTTTTGTACAAATGTGGACTTTTTTTTTCTTCCCTTGAAATAAACACCTGAACCGCCATTGAAATACATACCAATGCCCATCTGGAGCCACGATCGACCATGGTCAATCGTGGCTCCAGGTGAGCATTTGGTATGTATTTTATAAGCATCTACATTAAATTTTAAAAAAAAATCTGGAAGATGCCCGCACTATCCCCCAGAAGTATGGAGCCCGCTTTGGGTACACTTTATTTTCGGCTAGCTACGCCAGTGGATAGAACAATTATGTAGCTCACGATAAATAACCTCACAGGACATCTTTATCTTTAGATATCTAGGGATGCTCTGCAAGGTCATTTATAGCTCGCGACAAATGACCTGGCAGAGCATCTCTATCTTTAGCCAGAGTTGCTCTAACAAGTCATTTCTCGAGACCAATGCACTCAGGTAAAAGTTTAATTTTAGAGGAAGAAGAATCGGAGTTACAAGAAATCAAAACAGACCGGTTCAAACGTGAAGTCATACCAGGGGAGATCACTGTCACCAACTATGACGTCATACAAAGGGACGTCACTCCACCAGCCAAGATTACCGACCTTGCCATTGATGACATATGGTACACGGGTGAGGCTGAGGAGAGGGCGATTGTTTACTCGCTACATTGGACAGCAGTCGGAGATGATATGGACGATGGAATAGGTATGGAGAAATAAGTTATGAATCTGTCTATATCATATGTGACCCATCACGCTAAAAGGGACCTTATCCGAACGCCAGAAATCCAAGTTTTGACGCACTTTTCGGA
The DNA here is from genome assembly GCA_963680895.1 of Fragum sueziense. NCBI lineage: Eukaryota > Metazoa > Mollusca > Bivalvia > Cardiida > Cardiidae > Fragum > Fragum sueziense. The sequence goes on along the minus strand of OY804606.1, from coordinate 24,751,722 downwards.
CCCAGCACATTAGAAAATTACATAAAAGTGAAAAGTGTCGGCCCTAGTCTGGCTGCGCGGACTGCGCAGACTGACTAGGGTCGATATTTTTCACACATCTGATAAGGTCCCTTTTAGCGCGATGGGTCACATATGTTTAACATTGCGGCATTTAATCTATCATTAGATACCAAACACTTCTTCCAATTTCGTCTCTTACTTTGTCGTTTTTTCGTGTCAACGGAAAATTTATGATATGGGGATTCTAAAAATCCGGATATTCCGGATACTCTCCGGATATCTGTTGCCATGGATGACGCGAAAGTTGTTGAAGTCTTTGATGTTTGGTTCACAATATATCTAATTATTGTAGGACTGCCTTAGAACAGTATTTGTACGTCTAATATCAATATGGTTATGGTCAAATGGAGACAAGAGTATGGTATAAAGTTTAATCCGAAAGTCTGGCGCACTCGATGTATCTGTTTTCGTAGGAATTACAATACTTGAGAGAAAAATGTTAAAACTCTTTGTCAGACTAACTAACAGCATGTCAAATCCAAATTCGAATAAAATGCTTTCATCTACTGCAATATACATGTCCATGTATATCTTTACGGTTCATTTGTCTCTATGAGCTTATTTCTATTCAAAATAAATACTTCTTTACACCTTTCCAGCACAATCGTACGATATCCGGATTCACAAGGACGCGAACATATTGCGAAAGAATTTCTCTACGGTTACATCAGTGTTGAAATACACAGCAACCCCGAAACAAAACGGCCAACGCGAGGTCTTTAACCTAAAACTAACGACAAAAGACTGCAACGATACGTGTTACATTGCAATGAAGGCGGTTGATAACGAAGGCCTAGCTGGAGACGTCTCGAACGTCGTTAACGTCGACGTCAATTTTGAGTATGAGCCTTACGTTGACGAGGATGATTTCATGAACGAGAACTTGGAAGAAAAGCCGAGAAGTAACGGAAGCACTTTTACTAAAACAATCATCCCCTTTGTTTTAATGTTTTATGTTCTTCGTGCCTTCCATTGCTAATTTTTATTATATGTGCATTTATATACTAGGACAAAAAAGATACGCAACCCCAATTTTTCCTAATATTTTCGACAAAATGTGTTTTTAATGGCTATTCAGTACATGTTTAATATACCTGCAACCATACGCATTAATACAGTGCCATTTTCTTCAGATGTCGTACATTCATCACTGGATACATGGTAAATTGTTAAAAACTGATTATCCTCTGCCGTGTTTTCTAGATGACTACTATCAAAACAAATTTTCATCAAACACAAGCTAGAACATAGACAAAGAAGATGCCAAAGCGTTCACACACTTTTCACTACTCTACGCATAGCAAGGCTATGCCAAAACCAGCGCCTAACGGTAGTACAGATGTTGTTGGTGGAAAATTTTCAAAATGTTGTCGTAAGACATTGATGGGGCAAAAAATCGACACATTTTTTACTGTATACGTTGTTGGCTCTCAATTGGACCACAACCGATTGAGCACGAGGCGGACGTGTAAGAGATATGACGTCAAGACAGGACCGTATAATCACGTTAACCCCACCTACGGGATAGGTTTAAGACTGCAACGGAGACCGCTAATAACTCGTATGGACTTCACAACATTCGAATATTGGACCAAATTGAACGAAACAGATTGCGTTTTTCGACCTACGTCCAATTTCTTTTGTCGTATTGTGTTGACGCCCGGTTTAAACTGGGTGTTTTCTTACTAATGAAATTGACTACCAACAAGATTTTGTGAACTTTACAAGGTGAAATGTTATTGCTTTAAATGAATTAAGTTTTGATTAAATCTGATTTGATGTCTTTGCGTAAGAAGGAATTGAAAATGAAGTTGCGTTTCTTTTTTGTTTTAGTATATTTATAGTATGTCCTCGATAATTGACACGGCAGAGCATCTCTAGCTTATAGCTAGAGATTCTTTGCCGCATTTATCGAGGCCTATAAAACCTTTAAGTGACAATGCTCCAGATTCTTTACATGAGTATATTTTTACTGTTCACCGGTCATTGTTTATCGTACGGACATTTTTTGTAAACACCATTTTCGGCATTGGCACTAGTCCAAATATTTTTCAATCAATTATTGGTGGACACATACATGTACATGTTTAAACCTAAATGCTTTGGTTGAAAAATCTGGAGCGTTGTCTCTTAAAAGACATTTTTTTCTGACGCCTATAAAGTCGACTTAAATTCTAAGGACTATTTTTTCATTTATCATTGCGATTAGATTAATTAGTATTCCTTTCATTTCTTCTTTTACATCTGCTTGACCCTTTGACCCTTTCCCAAACGACAGAAATTTAAGGCGGACCGATCAGTAAGATGCTGCAGACGTTAAACATCGATCTAAATAAGGATATGTTATGCATACAATATACCACAGAAAATATTGAGGTCAAAGAAGAAAATGCTGGTTATCAGCATTTTCTTCTTTTGTCTCAATGTTTCTGCAGCTATTTTCAGTTAGACACGTCAAACAGTTAAAGGGCATTGACTTTTTTTCTGAAATTGCTACAGAATAACCTCTACTGGGACAGCAGATTAGTGTTATTCGTTTATTATGAAATTATAACATTAGTAATATCACAGAACACGACAACAAATATTGTCTAAAGTTGTACAAAATAAAAATATCACTACCATATTATCAATAACCTAAAACTTATCGACATTGATTTGGAATATCACAGTTGCTTTGAAATATGATATTGGTTGCTTGTTTGTTTTAAAGTGACATTTCACGATTATTTTTACATAATTTTTACTTTTATTTAGTCTGAAAGAGCATGTTTTCTTTTGAAAATCCTGAAAAGTTCAAGCCAAAATATTGAACCGTTTACGAGAAATAAATATTTTTGTGCCAAAATTAAACAAATTGTTGTGGACAACAGTTCAGATTTATATAGAATTTGTCATTTCTGTCTCAACTTTGAAGGCGTATTTTTCGCTTATAAATTACAACTTCAAAAAACTGATAGCATTTCTACGCATTAGAATACACAATCTTTGCATCAAGACATACTTTTAAAAAATAAATGTGAAATGTCACTTTAATGTATGTGATGAAACGCAACATTTTGTAAGTGTATTTCAACTTCAGTTTAGAACATTAAATAATTGTTGAACAACTACCCTGGGTTTCTTGACAATTTCGAAGTCTGGTATTTCCATGATGAAGTAATATCCTGATCTGATTGTATTGCGCACATGCGACGACTGATCAGGATCCACGTTTGTTCTTATTTGCCATTATGACATCTTTCTCATAGTCTAGCCCAGTTATGAACGAGCTGGTATATGCAAATCAGATGCATTTCCTGACAACTCTGCGATTTAGAACTAGTTGATCTGATTCAAAGATACCGTAAGAAGCCTTTATTAATTCCAGAGCCAAGCTTTATCGGAATGTCCATAAATGTATCCCTAAAATATTTTATTATATTCGAAGTCTATCATTTTGAGCATTTCTTGACCTTTTTGATCTCTAGTATACTGACGTCCAAAAGAAACGCCCCAGTCCTAATAAATGTCCGATTATTCAGTAAATCTTATTTGAAATTACACATACTTATTTTCATCTGTAAATTTGATTATCTGTTGTTGAAAAATGATGATAAAAATTTATCAAACTGTTAAAGTTCAGAAAAAACGGCACATTTAAACAGGGCGGTATCAGAATTTCCATTTGAAAATCAGTAGCGCGTGGTTCAAACTTTATTTGCGACGACAAAAGATACTGTAAAACGTCTTATGTGGTGACCGCAGTTAATGAATACTAAACCCGACGTCGATTTCAACGTCTCAAACCTAAAACGCATATGACGTTAACGTAAGACAGCTTCTTGTATAACGGGCGTTACATGAGGTCTATATGACTTTGGCCGATTGGCAAATGTTTCCGTAACTCTAACTCGTCGACCAAGATGCCAAATCGTGCAATACAAGACGTCAAAACGTCAGGCGACTTGTTCTTGATTTTTCCGTAATCGAAAATTGCTTATCTACAAGCTCTGTTTTCCGAGCAGTGTGTCTATTTCAAACGTTACTTGCAACAACAACAGTTGCCAGAAAAACACTTATTTGGCCACCACATTTACAAACTATTCAACAGAACGTCGATCCCAACGTCACAAACCTGAAACGTACATGACGTTAACGTGGAGAATTATCTTGCTTTACAGGCGTTACGTGAGGTCTAGTTGAGCGTGGCCGGTCAATAAACGTTTGCAGAAATCTAACGCGTCGATCAAGTCATCGAATCGAGAAACACAATATGTTTTACTGTCCTGCGACTTGTTTGTGCATTCGTGGCATTCAAAAATGGCTAAATTACGAGCTCCTTTTTCAGAATTTAGTCTCGGAATCCTTCAATTCGGATGATTCATAAGAAAATCTTTGAATTCGTGGTTGAATATCCACTAACACATGTTACTGTGTAAAATGTGACTAATTTCATCGTGTGATGAACATACACGTAGCGCACGTAGAAAACTTGACCAGTCACCGGATATGGACATGTTAATGAATAGAAACGCATATTTTTTCATTTGCTGTAATTGTCGGTCAAAATGATAATATTCAGTATACATTTCACTAACACTGTAATAGGAATAAGAAATATATTGACAAATTTCATTGGGGCGTTTCTTTTGGACGTCAGTTTATTTTCTTGACGATACCCTTAGACGCTTTTATCAATTCCAGAGACGGATTCTATCGGAATATCCATAACCGTATCACTAAAACATTTCGTTATCGCCAAAGTCCGCAGTTTTGAGCATTTGTTGAACAACCACCCTAGATTTCTTGACCTTTTCGAACTCTGGTATTTCCTTCACCATCTGATAGCGTACATGTTTGTGATCTTTCACCACATATTCACTGTTCAAGAATTTACACGTGCGTTTGTTGACCCATACCTTACCGCCAGGTTTGGGTGCCACCTTGTTCTCTTCGTTGTCCTGAATGCAAGATATAATAAAGTTTAAAGTACATGTATAGTCCTTTATAAACAATCCCTCGTTTTGACATGTCTAATTAAGAATACTCCAGTCAACATTAAAAGAACGGAGGGAATGTTAAAGACAAGCAATTGGGCATTTACATGAATAATATTAACTGTAGGTAGTACAATTTTCTTGGAAACAATTAACTTGCCTTTTCAACACAGCGAGCACTGTAAAAAGGAAGTACTTTTACATCACATAAACATGCAAAGGAATATGTCCGCAAAATTATCAAGTGAATCAGGCCGTTAATATGTTCATAAACCAGAGCCGCGTTCTTTAAAGCGATATTTTTTTTGCGATTTCTTAAGATGTTTTGGATAAAGCATTTCTAAGACCGACACTTTGACCGAACTGTTCCGAATGCTCCATATTTATACAAATGAAGTCATCATGACGTCATTTCTATAAAGTATGGAGCATTCGGAACACCACGGTTTATAAATTATGAAGCGTTCGGAACAACTCGGTCAAGTCTCTTTTATATTGTTTCTACAGAATTGACCGAGGGGATCCACACGGATTATAGGGTAATTGCGCCTCCCATTGAGCGTCTTTAAGTTAAAAATCTTGCTCTAAAGAACGCTTTATCCTAATAGATCTTAAGAAATCTTAAGAAATCTCAAGAAATCTCGCTCTAAAGAACGCACCTCAGTATTCTGTGAAGTATGTGACAATAACATGGTTTTGATCATATGCAACATTTCTATAACGTTTTATGACTTCGCTCTAATGGCTGGTTCATTTGTTCATGTCAACTAAATATTCTTGTAAGGTATGTATGTTTCAAATGACTTACATCAAGTTTATATCGTTTTAGATGTGGTAGATTCTTCGTTTTGTTTCCCATACCATATTTAACATGGAAGGCGCGGATTCTGCTCTCCAACAACTTTAACGATGGCTCGCTTGTCTCGAAATCTTTGTATTCTGTTTCTTCTTCAAGGATGGACTGGAATGAGAAGAATAAATGAGCTAACATTAAAAAGAAAATGCAATTTACCCTCTCCCAAACAACAATATGTTAGGTTGATCCATTTCAAAAACTACCACAAATGACAAAATGGATATTATTAAAGATAAGATTTGTGTAAAATATGGCATAGAAAATATTGAGACAAAAGGAGAAACTGCTGGTTATCAGCAGTTTCATTTTTTTGTTTCAATGTTTTCCGAAGCCAATTCTTTTAGGGACGTCAAAACAAGGTCTTGTTTGGGAAAGAGTTAAGAGCGCATATGAGACCAAAACGTGTGCATTATATACACTTTGCCTAAGAAGAAGAATAATAATTCTACTACAGTTCCTGCAAGCCACGAGCACACATATTAATCTTCATCCACGCAGTTCTCAAATGTAATGAAGAACAGTTTTCATAGTTCAGCTCATATAACCCATCCCCAAACGCCAACGTGTTAGATGGTCCCTATCTTAAAAATAGTGTATGAAATATGGATACTGATTTTAAATGGAATTTGTAAAATAATGTAAAAGAAATAGACTGTCACTAAAGGGTAAATATTGGTTATAAACACTTCCATCTTTTGTCCAAATGTTTTCCAATCCTGCTTCATCAGGGACGTCAAAATCAGATTTTGTTTTAGAAAGGATTAGATGTTATTGTCATTAACCCTTTCCAAAACAAGACCTTGTTTTGACGTCCCTAATTGAAAAGGCTTGGGAAAACATTGAAACAAAAGAAGAAACTGCTGATAACCAGCAGTTTCTCCTTTTGTCTCAATATTTTCTATGTCGTATTTTACACAAATTCTATCTTGAATAACTTCTATTTTGTCATTTGTGGCAGTTTTTGAATTGGATCACCCTAAAATTTTGCCGTTTAGAAAAGGGTTAATGATTGCAGATATGAAAATAGGGATTATTTCGTGTCACCTGACTGTAAATGATGAATAACGTCGGTGGGGAGTCAAAACCTCGTAACTCAAGCTTATTCAAGCTGTAGTTGCGAGGTTTTGACTCCCCCACCAACGATAAACTAATCTTACCCGTCTTAGTCTTTCATTGATCCTTTGGTTCACAAATGTCAGAGCTGTCTGCCATTTTGATGACTGCGAGCTCGCCGTGTCGTCCGTCCGTCCTGTGTATAAACTTTCCTGACTCGCACCAATATCCGGTAGTTTAGTAACACTACCTCGCGACTGTTGATAAGAATCTGATGTTAACTTAGACAATTCTAGTTCCACTTCTTTCGGAGTATTTGGTGTAATAATTGGCGGTAATGAAGTCGGGGTTTTGTTACCTGACTTCCTACCTGAGGGTTTGTCATCTATTGGGCTTTTAATACTATTGTGTAATTTCTTTGGCTCTATGCATGTATCGTCTTTAAAACTAGACGCACTTTCGTTAGTTTGTCTTGGTGACAATTCGCGATTTGTTTTGTCATTTACACTTAATCTCCCTGTATTAGGGTCTGATTTAAGAATTATTTCCTCTTGTGTCTTTTCTTCTCTTATTGCCGGTAATGAAGGGTCGGTATGTTTAGTACTGGCCATTTCAGTCACTAACACTGGTGGAGTTGATTTTGGCAGGTTTTGTTTATTAGCTAACTTTTTACTATCTAATCCATTGGCACTACCATAATCGGGGAAGTCACCGATATCTTCATTGTCTTTTTTGTCCTTTACGGCTTTCATCATTTCCATTAGGCTTGGCTTAGCATTCCTGTTCGCCCTGTGTTCGTCAGGTAGTGTATTCGAGTTTTGAGATCCTACCATTGTTCGTGGGGTCGAGGCTATGACTGTGGATGCGATTGAACTTTGACTAGCCACCATAGGGTCCCTTGGGTCCTTGCTTAGCCTGGGCTTCTTCTTTTTGAATTTCTTTGTTTCCATTTCTGAAATATATCACCGATATAATAACAAAATAGACATAGATATTTTTGAAAATTATGAAATCATATACCCATTTATTATAACTAATCCTGTAAGTCGTGGTAAAACAAAAACTGGACAGTATGGCTCTCATACCATGAAGTAAAGAGAAATACTGGTGTCTGCAATATGAGATGTGTTTATGATGGTATCTGACAGTTACTATAGGCAACCAGCCAACCAGTAAGTTTTATCAAAATAACATTTATAAACGTATTCCAAACACAATTAGACACAAGCATTTCAAAAAAGTTCGCTTCCATTTTCGGCGTCATTCGGGACAGCGGAAATTATTGAGGGTATTACAGATGTCACCGAAGCTGCACAAAGCATTGTACAGTCGACACTCGTTATGTCGACATTGGATAAGCCGAACTTCCGCTTAAGTCGAAGTGAATGTTTGGTCCCGTCCTCTTCAACGGATTTTAAAAAAGTTTATACAAAATTATCATGAAATAAATATGCCATTGAAATTTAGTAGGAAAAGGATAGAAATTGCTCGTCTCGAGCAATTTCTTTCCTTTTCCTACTATATTTCAATTATGAAAGCTTTTGATGAACAATAGAATGGTCAAATGTCATTTAATTCGAAACAAAATGAAATCGGATGAGTCGAACTCCGGATATGTCGAGGTATTTTGACGGCCCCTCCGACTTCGACACAACGAGTGTCGACTGTATATCTATTGATGGCAGAATACTTTAAATTAGTGAGTATGCGCAAGGTGTTATGGACTCATATTCTTCCCACAAATGACCCCTTTTCCATATCCTGGGTTATGAAAAGTTTACATACACATACAATAATTCTCAAATTGTTTACCTACCAATAACTTCAGCCTCCATCATCTGTCTCAATGATTCGCGTATTTGTAACATACTCCGTGGTTTACGCTGTTGCCTTGTCCTAGAAATTGAGCCGATCTTGATCGAGTCTCCGAGTTTGCCGGATTTTCTTTGGGTTTCGCGGTTCTTCGCCTTCTCCCTCATGAGTTCGCGATAATAAACCACACCTGGAAGGTATAAGAATTGTAAAACTTTAATCGAAAGGACAGTGTCAAAGAAAAAGTGACTAGTAACGCTAAAATAAACCTTCTGGGAAGTGTGAAAATACCTCCAAGAAACTTTAAAAAGTATCGATTCTATTAAGTCTGCGCGGTCTTTGCAGACTAAATAGGATCTAAACTGTTCATCCTAAGGAAATTCTTACTAGATCTATATATTCATTTTCCAAACGGGACATCTAGTTAACACCTGCCTTCGAAATTTGGTTATACGGATTTTCAGGAAGATCCTTTTTAGCAATCATAATTGCCGACATTAGCTGTGACATTAAAAATGCCATAATTATATAGATAACCTTAACCCTTTCCCAAACAAGACCTTGTTTTGACGTGCTTAATAGAATATGCTTGGGAAAACATTGAAACAAAAGAAGAAACTGCTGATAACCGGCAGTTTCTACTTTTGTCTCAATATTTTCACAATTCCCAATATTTATTACACAAATCCTACCTTTAATTACATCCATTTTGTCAATTGTAGCAGTTTTTGAAGTGGGTCACTCTAAAATTTTGTCGTTTGGAAAATGGTTAATTATGGTCTCAAAGGATACATTAATTTATGATATATACCACCTTTAAGATATGACCCTCGTGAATTAAGGGATTTGAGAGAAAAATGTTATGTTTCCAAGGTATGCTTTGCGGACAGACAAGGAAACAATGGTTAAAATACACCAAAAGCTATCGTTGTATGGGGCATACAGTTACTAGTACTCTTGTTTAATACGGGGTTTCATAATTCTATTTTTCAAGTTGTAAGTTTTCAACAATATCCAAAGATGAAATAAGGACGAACCCGGTTCACAAGGTTTAATCAAAACGACATCTTTTCCTTCCTTAAAATATTGTAGTAAGTGTGCCATTTCTTCATCAACATCGGGTGGAGCCTTTGAGGTTTTAAATGGTTCAACCTGTAAATGGATCAAACGTTTCAGAACATGTAATACTTGAATCTTATATCTCACACATAATGAATGCTTCACGCTCAATCAAATCAAGTATGTTTATCATAAACAAATTTGAACAGCCTAAAGGCGTAAATGGTAGTACATGTTCTCCTATGGTTTAAACATGTTTATGTTTTATGAAACACCAAGATCAGATTCCTCATTGAAATTGTTATAAAAATGGGCCCTAACAACGATAAAGATCGACTTGTGCATACGTGCAATCTGACTTTGGTCGTTTGTTGTTCTCTAGCACATGATTATACTTATACCAATAACAAATTTTCAAGAGAATCGTGGATTTTTATCACATTGGTATCATGCACAAACATATCATTTATTTCGACCAATGGTGGTTTAAATAACATAGGCGCATTATTTTGTCCGCATTCCAGATTACCGTTTAATCAGTACTTGTACCTTTCTAGCTGGCGGAAGCATCTGTTCTGTGAGTTTTTGGTGCAGGTATCCTAGCAATGGAATGAGGTCAGCATTCCTCATATTCATCCGCGTGTGTAGTTTTGATTTCACGTATTCTCTCATCACGTCCATCGTCTGGGGATTATTTTTCTTGCCTACTAACCGCTCAAAGTTCTTGTTGTCAAGTACAAAGCATGTCGTGTTGGACGTACATCTTACTGTTTGCATGTAGGTACTACAAGATAAACACGATTCAAATAACCAAGAAGAATTCCACCGAAACGGCAATTTGAATTAATGTATTGTCAAGATATAGATCTATCCTAAAATATAATCTCGATTTTGATGGATGACCTCGAACTTGATATTAAGGTACATATTAAATATATAGAGACGGAAATTCATACCACAACGTCATATGCATATTAATTGTATATTAAAGGATTTTAAATATTGTATTGTGGAATAAAATTGTCGGAAATTGAGAAATGTTTGTATTTATCAGTACATGCAGCCATACACATAAACAGTTAACAAACTGTCCAATATCATTCGAATGAATGTCTACTAAGAAGATTATTTGTAAAATAGCCGACAGTCGTACCGTCTACTATATCTTTGATTTCGGACAAGTCAACAGTTTGTCAAGATGACCAATGAGGATAACAATTCTACTCACCTAAGGTTGACTAATGTCTCAACGTCACCTAAAACCTCTTTCTCCTGCACGGAGCACAGGTTTATATGGTTCTCCTTCATTTTCTTCTCGATGGCGGCATATCCTTGTTCACGACGTATGACCAATTCTTCTGGCTTCGTTTCCCATACTGATGGGTCTTCGTACTTCCTGAGGATGGCTGCACGGCGTAATTCTCTATCAGAAAGATTACAAATACATACGTTGGGATTCTGGTAATTAACAACATTGAAATGCAACTGACGAAAGTAAGATTCCATAACTTAGCATACAATTATGTAATACTGCAAGCACCGTTATGAATATTGATAAAAACTAAATAGATATATGTTTGATAGTTAACCAGAAAAGATCATCATTGACTGATTTTATAACCTTATGAAAACAAGAGATCATACAAAGACAAAACTTTGAGCTTCATGTAAATATATGTACGTAATTATGCTATAAGGTTTCATTTTCAAGAAAGAATGCCATAATTGTATCAGTCCCCATACCTTTAGCGTATTTTATACTTAATTAGTCAAACTTCAAAACTCATTTTCAAAGAATGAATTAACTTCATAATAAACCAAATTCTAAAATTCCTTATGTCGATTTATATTTGATTAACTGTTCGGTGCTTAATTTCAAGTTTGTCCATGCGCATCTTTAAAATTTCATATTTTCCCAAGATGCACACACTATATCATACAAATACAAACACCATAGATATATAAGCAAACCCAATAAACAGTTGTGTATAAGAATGGGAATAAAAAATAACACTTTGGGAATATAGATTATACGCAATTTAGCAAAAATATGTCATTTCTGACGCATTCATAAACACAATTTAAGACTGGTAAAGCCTAAAGTTCTACGTTGCAGGAGACAAAATAAATGTTCCTATCAGTCAGAATAGTTGTAGAGGTGTGCATGATTGCAAGGCGACTATGTTGAAATTCGGCATTTCCTCCCATTCCGTCTGTGTTTTGCAAATAGTATTGTCGTGTAAAATCAGATATTTTCTTAAACAGTTTATTAGTCAGACCCTGGTTTTTTTTTCGTCTAACATGTGGTTATTGAATCATTATAGCTAGTAAATATGCCTGTCGGAATATATAAATATAAGAGTTCGTTTAACAGACTGAATTTGAATATCCGTTTTCTACTTTCAGCATACTCTCTTAACAGAGCTCGTAAACGATGAGCGAAGGAAAGAGGGTATATTAAGCATTGCTTCATCTACATTTTCTTTTTCAAAATTTTAATTTGCTGAACTATAAAATATTCTATGCACTTTTTAGACCTGTTTATTGTGCTGAAGGTGACATATTTTCGCCGTAGATAAACAAATACAAAAGCAAAACCAACAACATAAATAATGTACGATATACAACTGAAAAATAAAACAAGGGAGAGTATTCATGTATAGGTCCTAAACTAACCATACCTCTCATTCTCTCGCTTCTGTCTGCATGTTTTAAGAATATGATATGAAGGATAAGCACGATATGTGAACCATTCATAATAAGATAAGGGAGATTTTTAACTGTTATTAAAGCTGCTTTCATAAAAATAATCAAAAAGCAAAGAAAATTATAAGTGGATCTGTATACGATTATGAAGAATATGTATTTGCTTTGATATTCAGATTTGCAATGATCTACAAGTTCGTAGTCCGAGATATGCTTAAGTGAAGTTTTATAATGATATGACGCAAAATAGACTCAATTTACAAGATATCACGGCTTAAATAAATATAAGAATTGCAGCTTAAAACAATCTGCAGTTGTTATATTACGAGAATCTCGAAGAAAAGCGACTACGTTGTCATGCCATACCTTAAATGTTCAAACTCTATAGACAGTTGATCGTATCCGGCTTCAAACGGCCAGAGATGTTGATACTGGAATGTGTGTTTCTTTGGCTGTATACTGATGTTGGCACTACCGCTGTAAAACAATATGTAAAATAGAATGAAAGTGAGTGAGAAGAAATAGTTCTTGTACATATATAGTTTTAGTCCCTGAGCCAGAAACATGTTTGCTCCCCCCCCCCCCCCCAGGGGGAATTTTGTAGACATAGTTTTTCATAAAGTACAATATCTTAGAAACATTTTGAGCATTGTTTGCACTCTGGCCGTTGGGGCTTTTGGCTGTAACCCTTATCTAAAACCCTTAACCCTATCATTTTTTCATTCAAATTTACAATACTTATTTGGTCATATTTTTTATTGAATATTGTCCTACAGATGTCAAAATGGTACCAAATGAAAGCTTATGACTTGCTCTTTCATTTGAAGTTATTTTATGCAAATTAGCTCATTTGCATATTCATGAATATTAATGATTTCCCTTAAAATGTCCATTATTTGGCGAAAATTTGATAAATACTTTCTTAAAAAAGACATTTTTGTCCAAGGGGAATTTTGTAAACATAGTTTATCAGTAAGAACATTCTATTAGAAACATTTTGAACATTGTTTGCACTCTGGCAGTTGGGGCTTTTCTGCATGACCCTTATCTAAACCCTTAACCCTACCAAATTGTTCATTCAAATTTTGAAAATGAATTAGGTCATATCTTGGTTGAATATTTACACACAGATGCCATAATGGTATCAAATGAAAGCTTATGACTTGCTCTTTCATTTTAAGATATGTTATGCAAATTAGCTCATTTGCATATTCATGAATATTAATTATATTTCCTAAAATTGCGATTTTCGACCAAAATCTGGTAAATACTTTCCAAAACAAGACATTTTTGTGCAGGGGAATTGTGTAAACATAACTAATCTTAAAGAAAATCATATAAGAAACATTTTGAGCTATGTTTGCACTTTGGCTGTTGGGGCATTTGGCCAAAACCCTTATCTAAACCCTTAACCCTATAAAATTGTTCAGTCATTTCAAAACTTTTTTTACCATATCTTGGTTGAATATTTACCCACAGATGTAAGAATGGTATCAAATGAAATCTTATGACTGTCCCAATAATTTGCCATATTTTTTTGCAAATTATCTCATTTGCATATTCATGAATATTAATGACATTACTTAAAACTGACCTTTTTAGCGGGTATTTGGTAAATACTTTCAAAAACATTGTGTTTCTATTCAAGGGGAATCATATAAACATAGTTTATCTTAAAGAACATTTTATTAGAAACATTTCGAGCAATGTTTGCAATCTGGCGGTTGGGGCTTTTGGCCGTGACCCTTATCTAAACCCTTAACCCCATCAATTTTTCATTTGAATTTTCAAAACGTTTTTGGTCATAGCTTGATTGAATATTGATCTACAGATGTAAGAATGGTATCAAATGAAAGCTAATGACTTTTTCTTTAATTTGCAGTTATTTTATGCAAATTTGCCCATTTGCATATGCATGTATATTAACGGTTTATCTACAATTTGTGATTGTTTTCAAGTTAAATACCTACCAAAAGGTGGGATTCTTTCTTTCTCATGAGTTTTTAACCATCTAATATCCATGTTCACTCTTTAAACAACATATAAGCCTTGTTTGAGATCTATTTGGTGTTTTGTTTGGAAGTTACTGCGATTTTAAAGTATGCAACCCGTCATATTTTGTTCCTATAAATCTTATTATCAATGTATGTATTTAGTTTCCAATTGATTTTTTCAATTTTTATTGTTTAAGTGCAAATAAGTTTAATTGATTCCATGTATTGTACTGGTGTTATTGCTTATATCTAGTTTAGTTGACAGAATGTTATCCTTTGATGAATCCAAAATTGCCTCAAAATAGGACTTTGAGCATTAACATTTTATCAAATGCCATATAATGATACAAAATGTGTCTAACCTGCAGGACTTTATCCTAATACACATATAAAACTAATTATTTCAATTATTTTTGTAATTTTTATGGCTGAATAGAGATCCTGGAGTGTAGACAAATTGCATGCATATAGCAGGATAACATTGTTAAGCAATTATCAAGTCCCATTTTTTGCCATACACATGGAGAAAACAGCATGATTTTGTTCAATCTGGAGAGCCCTTCCTTAAGTATTCCTCATAGCCAAGTCAATTTGTTGGCCGTAAGTGTATTTGATATGTGGCTGACAGATCAGGGACACTGGTGTTACCATTCCTTTATGCTCTATTGAGGTATTGTAACTTCAGATGATTTAAGCTTGGGGTGCCATATGTAAAGCCTATGTATCAGATGTATAAATTAAGAAATGTACTCGCAGTACGTATATAGCTAGAGTAAAGACAATAACCGATTGTGATCAAAAGATTATTGCAGTTATTTATAATGCATTTATTTGTCTGTATCAGATCAGAACAGATGTGAACTGTGAACTGATCCATACTACCGACAGCACATGCTGAATGTACATTCAAATTCTTCCGAACCTATACATATGTCTTATATGTGCTTTCAGCAAAGTATAACCTCACAATGGATTGAAAATAGTTCCCTTGCGATACATATACAATATCTTTCAATATGGCATATGTTTTCAAGGATGGCATTAGATAGCCATAGATATTTTCAGTTCAATTCTTTCCTGATATTTAAATGCTACAACTAAAACCTGGTTTAGATCAGCATATGAAATCCCATATTAAGGCACTTACTTTTTGCACTGTTTTAGGACAATTTGACCAAAAACATTACACTTGGTGGCAGTCTTGGAATTACTTACACTCTGGGAGTTTGGCTAGGTTATCATAATGGAAACCAACATAGATCAACACTATAATGTCTATTTAATGCAAAGAACCATCAGCATTTATTGTACTAAACATAACAGGGTTACTATGTACTTAACATTACAGGGTTACTATATAACACATACTTTAGCACTGTCAAATGGAATACATTTTATGGATTTTCCACAATAAATGTGGTTTTATCCCAAACATTTAAAGAATCAACAATATTCATGAATAAACAAATGAGCAAATTGCTAATATACAAGCAATTCACTAGATTTCATTTGATACCATTATAACGTTTGTATGTCAATTTTTGATCAAGATATGACCAAAAACATATTGAAGATTTTAATAAACAATTTGATAGGGTCAAGGGTTTAGATAAGGGGTTTTGCCAAAAGCTCCGACTACCACAGTGCAAACATCGCTTATAATGTTATTTATATAATGTTCTTTAAGATAAATTATGTTTGCATAATTCCCCCTGAACAGAAACAGAACAGAAAGTATTTAACAGGTTTTCGCTGAAAAATCACAATTTTAAGGAAAATCATTAATTCTCATGAATATGCAAATGAACTAATTTGCATAGAAAATAATAGCACATGAAAGAGTCATCCATAAGCTTTCATTTGATACCGTAGTGACATCTGTAGGTCAATATTCTATCAAGCTGTGACCATAAACGTTTTGAAAATTCAAATGAAAAAATTGATGGGGTTAAGGGTTTAGAAAAGGGTCACGGCCAAAAGCCCTAACCGCCAGATTGCAAACATTGCTCAAAATGTTTGTAATAAAATGTTCTTTAAGATAAACTATGTTTACATGATTCCCCTTGAGTAGAAACACAATGTTTTTGAAAGTATTTACCAAATACCCACTCACAGTTTTAAGTAATGTCATTAATATTCATGAATATGCAAATGAGATAATTTGCATAAAATTTATAACAAATTATTGGGACAGTCATAAGCTTTCATTTGACACCATTCTTACATCTGTAGGTCAATATTCAACCAAGATATGATAAAAAAACGTTTTGAAATGACTGAACTATTTCATAGGGTTTAGGGTTTAGATAAAGTGTTTTGGCCAAATGCCCCAACAGCCAAAGTGCAAACATTGCTCAAAATGTTTCTTACATGATTTTTTTAAGATTAATTATGTTTACACAATTTCCCTGCACAAAAATGTCTTGTTTCGGAAAGTATTTACCAGATTTTGGTCGAAAATCGCAATTTTAGGAAATATAATTAATATTCATGAATATGCAAATGAGCTAATTTGCATAACATATCTTAAAATGAAAGAGCAAGTCATAAGCTTTCATTTTATACCATTCTGACATCTGTGTGTAAATATTCAACCAAGATATGACCAAATTCATTTTCAAAATTTGAATGAACAATTTGGTAGGGTTAATGGTTTAGATAAGGGTCACGCAGAAAAGCCCCAACCACCAGAGTGCAAACAAGGCTCAAAATGTTTCTAAAAGAATGTTCTTACTGATAAACCATGTTTACAAAATTCCCCCTGGAAAGAAACGCATTGTTTTGGAAATTATTAACCAAATTTTAATCAAAAATTGACAATCTTAAGGAAAATAATTAACATTCATGAATATGCAAATGAGCTAATTTGCATAAAATAACTACAAATGAAAGAACAAGTCATAAGCTTTCATTTGATACCATATTGATATATGTAGGTCAAAATTCAATGAAGATATGACCAAATAAATGTTTGTTTATTTGAATAAAAAGGGTTAAGGGTTTTAGATAAGGGTTACAGCCAAAAGCCCCAACGGCCAGAATGCAAACAACGCTCATCTTGTAGCATTTGGTATAAGCTTTCAGAAAATCATACCCTTCAAAATTCCCCACTGGAGGGGGGGGGGGGGGGGAGCAGGGGTTATTGGTGGCTCAAGGTCTATTTCTCGTTGTACTACATTTTTCACATAATCATTTCTTATATCACCATATTTCAGAAGAATGGAATTCGAATACAAATCAGAATTATACTATGCGCAATGTGAGTGTTGATGAAGATCGATGAATCGTGTTCTTCGAGACTGCAATGTGATAATGATAAATGTAACACCGACCGTTAAGCGGGAATATTATCCTGAAATCCGTTAATTAATACTGAAAACCCCATATGGTTTATTTTGTAAATTACATTTCAAAAGAAGACATGTTTCATATCAACAGTATTATTATTTTTCGAAGATTTGCTAATCCCGTTTTTCCAGACATTATGATTAAATAAATTATGTTAACGCGCATCTCTCTTCAGAAAGAAGTTCCGAATGAGAGATTGTCTCGGCTGTGAAATAAAAGTATCGTAGAGAAATGAATTAGAGAAATGTATACCTGTTGTGCCGATTTTAAGATTCTTGGCTAATTTCGAAATTGGGCACGGAATTTTGCCCAATTTCGAAATTGGCGATCCATTTTCGAAATTATGATTCAGTAAGTTCCGTGTGTCATGCAGAACTATTTCTGTCGATCTTTTTCGACGATTTATTGATAATTAAATCATACAACGCCCGAAATGTTAATACTATTTACGGTTTACTGCGAAACTGTCATGCAGAAATATTTCTGTCGATTTATTCTCGTTCTTTTCCTCACCGATTTATTAGTAATGAATCGAACAACGACATAATGATTATTTTACGGTTTACTTTGATTTTTGATACTTCCTGCGTACTCGTTGCTGGCGCGGATCCAGGATTTCTGTGATGGGGTTCGAATTTACAAATAGAGAGGTTCGTTTTCCCAAGTATTACACAATTTTGACTGCATTTCTGCATTGAAATGAAATAATCAGGCTGCGGAGACAGTGGCAGATCCAGAGGGGGGTGCGGGAGTCAAACGAACCTCCTCTGAATCCTAATTATTTCAATTTCATGTAAATATTCAGTCAGAATTTTGTAATAATAAGAGAACGAGCCACCTATTTGTAATTTCGAACCCCCTTACAAAGTCTGGATTCGCCGCTGAGAGGGGTTTCCTTTGAACCTCGAAAACTCCCCTACCCATTGGATACGCCGCTGCATTGTAAACGTGTACACCAGAATGTAAAAACTTCATCTACGGGTCCCAGTCGATATCAAAATCCAGTCTATTTTAAAACGAAAGTACAGTGCCATTCAAGGATAAACGAAACCTGTCTCATGGTGTATAGATATTTATCCACATGTATGCGAGAAAGAAATACGGCAACATTTTATTCGAATTTTCCGATAGAATTAGGTCACAGGATAAAATTAATGATGTCATTATGACGTTGCGAGGTCGTACTGTAAGCGGAATCATGCATACTTATTGAAATGATTATAATAGTATAAGATCCATTTCTCGCTCTGATTTTATTATCATTATTGTTCCAATGCATTTAAGCCGGGCATTAAATCATCAATTTACCAATCATTAATCTCTCATAAATCATATTTAATTTCAAATGTGATATACACTTTTGAGGTATTTTTTATCAATTTAAAAAGTGGGCCTTTTTGAACTAAGCCTTTTTGGTCATTTACACTAGGACGAGGCATTTCTGGTTTCAGGGGCTCAATTAGTTTGTCTAGGTTGGTCCCTTGTTCTGGCCAGCTTGGTGGGAAGGACCGGCTTGTTCGGCTGGGTCAGTCGTTAGTTCTGGCCAGCACGGTGGGAAGGATCGTATGTTTGGCTGGATCAGTCGCTAGCACTGGCCAGCATGGTAGGAAGAATCGGTTTGTTCCTCTGGGTCGGCAGCTAGTTCTGGTCAGCACGGTGGGAAGGATCGGCTTGTTCGGCTGAGTTGGTTGCTAGTTCTGGTCAGCACCGTGGGAAGGATCGGTTTGTTCCTCTGGGTCGGTCGCTAGTTCTGGCCAGCACGGTGGAAAGGATCGGTTTGTTTGGCTGGGTCAGACACTAGTTCTGACCAGCACGGTGGGAAGGATCGGCTTCTTCGGCTGAGTCGGTTGCTAGTTCTTGCCAGCATGGTGGAAAGGATCGGCTTCTTCGGCCGAGTCGGTTGATAGTTCTGGCCAGCATGGTTGAAAGGATCGGCTTGTTCGGCTGGGTCGGTTGCTTGTTCTGGCCAGCACGTCGGGAAGGATCGGTATGTTCGGCTGGGTCGGTTGCTAGTTCTAGCCAGCATGGTGGGAAGGATCGGTTTGTTCCTCTGGGTCAGTCAGTAGTTCTGGCCAGCACGGTGGGAAGGATCGGCTTGTTCAGCTGAGTTGGCTGCTAGTTCTGGCCAGCTCGGTGGGAAAAATCGGTTTGTTCCTCTGGGTCGGTCGCTGGTTCTGGAGAGCACGGTGAGAAGGATCGGCTTGTTCGCCTGGGTCGATTGCTAGTTCTGGCCAGCACGGTGGGAAGGATCGGCATGTTCGGCTGGGTCTGTTGCTAGTTATTGCCAACAGGTTAGGAAGTATCCGTTTATTCAGCTGGGTTGGTCACTAGTTCTGGCCAGCACGGTGGGAAGGATAGGCTTGTTTGGCTGGGATGGTCACAAGTTCTGGCCAGCACGGTGGGAAAGATCAGCTTGTTCGGCTGGGTCGGTTGCTAGTTCTTGTCAGCATGGTGGAAAGGATCGGCTTCTTTGGCCGAGTCGGTTGCTAGTTCTGGCTAGCATGGTGGAAAGGATTGGCTTGTTCGGCTGGGTCGGTTGCTTGTTCTGGCCAGCACAGTGGGAAGGATCGGCTTGTTCGGCTGGGTCTGTTGCTAGTTCTGGCCAGCAAGGTGGGAAGGATCCGTTTGTTTGGCTGGGTTTGGTTGCTAGTTCTGGCCAGCACGGTTGAAAGGATCGGCTTGTTCGGCTGGGTCGGTTGCTTGTTCTGGCCAGCACGTCGGGAAGGATCGGTATGTTCGGCTGGGTCGGTTGCTAGTTCTAGCCAGCATGGTGGGAAGGATCGGTTTGTTCCTCTGGGTCAGTCAGTAGTTCTGGCCAGCACGGTGGGAAGGATCGGCTTGTTTAGCTGAGTTGGCTGCTAGTTCTGGCCAGCTCGGTGGGAAAAATCGGTTTGTTCCTCTGGGTCGGTCGCTGGTTCTGGAGAGCACGGTGAGAAGGATCGGCTTGTTCGCCTGGGTCGATTGCTAGTTCTGGCCAGCACGGTGGGAAGGATCGGCATGTTCGGCTGGGTCTGTTGCTAGTTATTGCCAACAGGTTGGGAAGTATCCGTTTGTTCAGCTGGGTTGGTCACTAGTTCTGGCCAGCATGGTGGGAAGGATCGGCTTGTTTGGCTGGGTTGGTCACAAGTTCTGGCCAGCACGGTGGGAAGGATCAGCTTGTTCGGCTGGGTCGGTTGCTAGTTCTTGTCAGCATGGTGGAAAGGATCGGCTTCTTTGGCCGAGTCGGTTGCTAGTTCTGGCTAGCATGGTGGAAAGGATTGGCTTGTTCGGCTGGGTCGGTTGCTTGTTCTGGCCAGCACAGTGGGAAGGATCGGCTTGTTCGGCTGGGTCTGTTGCTAGTTCTGGCCAGCAAGGTGGGAAGGATCCGTTTGTTTGGCTGGGTTTGGTTGCTAGTTCTGGCCAGCACGGTGGGAAGGATCGGCTTGTTTGGCTAGGTCGGTCGCTAGTTCTGGCCAACACGGTGGGAAGGATCGGTTTGTTCCTCTGGGTCAGTCACAAGTTCTGGCCAGCATGGTGGGAAGAATCGGTTTGTTCAGCTGGGTCGGTCACTAGTTCTGGCCAGCACGGTGGGAAGGATCGGCTTCTTCGGCTGATTCGGTTGCTAGTTCTGGCCAGCATGGTGGAAAGGATTGGCTTGTTTGGCTGGGTCGGTCGCTTGTTCTTACCAGCACGGTGGGAATAATCAGCTTGTTCGACTGGTTCGGTTGCTAGTTCTGGCCAGCATGGTGGCAAGAATCGGCTTTTTCGCCTGGGTCGATTGCTAGTTCTGGCCAGCACAGTGGGAAGGATCGGCATGTTTGGCTGGGTCTGTTGCTAGTTCTGGCCAGCACAGTGGGAAGGATTGGTTTGTTCGGCTGGGTTGGTTGCTAGTTTTGGCCAGCTCGGTGGGAAGGATCGGCTTGTTTGGCTGAGTCGGTTGCTAGTTCTTGCCAGCATGGTGGAAAGGATCGGCTTCTTCGGCTGGGTCGGTTGCTAGTTCTTGCCAGCATGGTGGAAAGGATCGGCTTCTTCGGCCGAGTCGGTTGCTAGTTCTGGCCAGCATGGTGGAAAGGATCGGCTTGTTCGGCTGGGTCGGTTGCTAGTTCTTGCCAGCATGGTGGAAAGGATCAGCTTCTTCGGCCGAGTCGGTTGCTAGTTCTGGCTAGCATGGTGGAAAGGATCGGCTTGTTTGGCTGGGTCGGTTGCTTGTTCTGGCCAGCACAGTGGGAAGGATCGGCTTGTTCGGCTGGGTCTGTTGCTAGTTCTGGCCAGCACGGTGGGAATGATCCGTTTGTTCGGCTGGGTTGGTTGCTAGTTCTGGCCAGCACGGAAGGAAGGATCGGCTTGTTCGGCTGAGTCGGTCGCTAGTTCTGGCCAACACGACGGGAAGGATCGGTTTGTTCCTCTGGGTCGGTCACAAGTTCTGGCCAGCACGGTGGGAAGAATCGGTTTGTTCAGCTGGGTCGGTCACTAGTTCTGGCCAGCACGGTGGAAAGGATCGGCTTCTTTGGCTCAGTCGGTTGCTAGTTCTGGCCAGCACGGTGGAAAGGATCGGCTTGTTTGGCTGGGTCGGTCGCTTGTTCTGGCCAGCACGGTGGGAATGATCAGCATGTTCGACTGGTTCGGTTGCTAGTTCTGGCCAGCATGGTGGCAAGAATCGGCTTGTTCGCCTGGGTCGATTGCTAGTTCTGGCCAGCACGGTGGGAAGGATCGGTTTGTTCGGTTGGGTTGGTCGCTAGTTCTGGCCAGCACGGTGGGAAGGATCGGTTTGTTCCTCTGGGTCGGTTGCTTGTTCTGGCCAGCACGTGGGAATCGGCTCGTTTGGCTGAGTTGGTCGCTAGTTCTGGCCCGCACGGTGGGAAGAATTGGTTTGTTCGGCTGGGTTGTTCGCTTGTTCTGGCCTGCATGGTGGAAGGATCAGCTTGTTTGTCTGGGTCGGTTGCTTGTTCTGGCCAGCACGGTGGGAAGGATCGGTTTGTTCGGCTGGTTTGGTCGCTAGTTCTGGCAAGCACGTGGGAGGATCATTTTATTCGGCTGGGTCGGTGACTCGTTCTGGCCAGCATGGTTTGAAGGATTGGCTTGTTCGGCTGGGTCCGTCACTTGTTCTGGCTAGCATGGTTGGGAAGATCGGCTTGTTCGGCTGTCTTGACAGCCCTTAAAGATACAGTTTGGCCTCTACAGCTTATTTAGCAGGGAAAAATGCAGGGAAAATGCTGAATATGGTATTTTTCACAGAAAGGGATTCCCCTGTTTAAATGGTTTTACAATCAGCTCACTATTTTGAGTTAGTTATCTTCAAAGTCTAAACGAAATTAGAACATATCAAATTAATTAACATAAGTATGCAGATCTATGGTAGATAACATATCGATGGCTCAGTGCGAAACGGTTGTAACTGCCTATATGTTTATAGGCAGTTACAACTGTTTCGCGCTGAGTCATCGATATATTTAGTACATGAAAAGCTTCATAATAAATCTTGTTTGCTTTTAAAGAACAATTTCTAAAATGCTGATATTTAACTTAGTGAAAACATTTTAATTTCGGTGGCTAGAAAGCCCAAAGCAATGGATCTAATTCAGGCTCCGAAATAATATGGAACTGCAACTTTTTCAATGAATAAATGGAATCGAGTGTAGATATGATTTTTATGGCAATACTATCTATAAATCTGATGTACTGCTGAATGTGTAAACGAATTGATAAAAGCAGAGACATACAACTGTTTATCTATGTCTCTGATAAAAGATAAGGTGCGAAATGCTTTGGGTACGAATCAACTTCCGCGCAAACGGAAGTGAAAATTCCGTATTTTCTGTTCGGTACGGAACTCTAGCTGTTCGGTACCGAACTTTTATTTGGATATAAACTGCTTAAAATGACTTTGAAAGTGCTAACTGTGATACCTCCCTAAAAAGGACATTTTGAAGATGAGTTCTGCACAGAAAATGGCCCGATCTACCGTAAAATAATTATAAATAAGCTATTTCGCCTAGTTTCGAAATTAGGCAAATCAGTTCTGCAGGGATTTGCCCAATTTCGAAATTGGCCAAAAACGAGATTGGGCACAATATACCAACCTAATCATGAAATGTAAACCAATGACAGGATCTCCTTGTTTGATTATGTTTGTGTCGAATATATAATGTTCTTTCCGTAGACTCATTTCTAACAGCTTTTTAAACTTGGAGCTCATCTGGCAGAAGAATGGGTGTTCCTCTATAAATGCTCGTATTTCGGCGTATTTGGCCTCTTGTTCTGCCTGTATGGAGAAAAGAAGGATTACAGAATAAAAACAATGTAATATCAGTTACCTTATATTTTACGTATGTTTGTGTATTTTAAATAATTTTTTTTCTAAATGTATTCATATACAAATATACATGTAGATGCAATTTGAATATATTCTTTCTTATTGTGTATTTTTTCACTACTTTTTGAACCAGGGACATTTCCGTGAACATTGCTTAAAAAATTAAGCAATTTACAAAGTTAAGTTGAACAATTTTTAATGTGGCTAAACCAATGGGAAAATTGGGGGAAATCCTAAAGGCATGCCATCTGTTTAAGCTACGTAACCTTTGGCATTTATGATTGTTATTTACTCTATCTGCGACCGAGTTGGAAAAAATACAACACTGATAACGTGTTTTTGTCAGAGGGGGGGGGGGGGGTAAGTTGTTGGCAATAGATCATAAGACCCCCTTTTGTCCGACATGTACATATTTAAAATCAATTTACTCACCCTTAATGATCTATCAAACAGATCTTGATCGATAACCATCAGATCTGTATCTTCATCCACCACGATTGATGCGTTACGACGAGACTCTCTATTTACAAGGGCTAACTCTCCAAATGCGTGACCGGGACCTGTAGAAAAGATCGATAGAAATGGTGTGTACATGAAAGAAGTCATAGACTACCGTCAGATACTTCTAAAAACACAAATGCATGTTAAACATGTACATAACGTATTTGGTAAGTATTCAGACACAAGCTATCATCGCAAGTAACCATTTCTGAAATGAAACTATTTAGACTTTCTTGTCCTAGAATATTGTAGGAAACCAAATGTAATGGTACTTGAAATGAATATGTAGATCTCGTATATTTTACATGTGAGAAAAATTGTTCGGGAAATGGAGAAAGCTTTCTTTTTGCTGGAAATTTGCAGATTTTCCTCTATTTAAATCATCCAATTGATAGACCGTTTTGGAAAGGGTCAAATAGAATTCACTAAAATCACACTCACTCAATAATCTCATAAACTTAATTTCTCATAAATATATCCATAGTTCTGTTTATTCATAACTCTCAGGTGGGAGGTAAAGAATGGTAATGGTAATGAAAATTGAAATTCAATTGTAATAAATTTTATTACGATAGTCATTTGACCAATATCGCTGAAAGCATTCACTATCATATAAACTATTCCAAATTGTGTTAGAAAAATATAGTCTATCCTACCAATGATAAAGCAAAGGTATTGTCCCATAAGTAAATAACAAAGACACATAATTAGAAACAAAGCTTTGTTACAACAAAAAACATCAACATCAACATGGCAGCTACTGCAAAAGAAACGTGTAAAAACGAATATATCGATGCTTTTCAACGAAACTTTGTAACTGCAGCTTAAAACAAGCTGCAGTTACGAAGTTTTGTTGAAAAGCGACGACATGTTCCAATGACAAACTTTTAAATGCCGATATATCCTTACCCTGAAAAGACCCCTAAACCAAAACTAAATGTATACCCGTAAACCAATGTGGCTTTACATAATTTCCAACATGAACTTACTATGTTCGCCTTCTTCTGCTTCTAAACTAACTGAAACCAAGCATTTTTTTAAATTAAACAAATTATAAACATTTGTGTACTTAAGTTAGTATGATTGCTTTGGCAATTGCGATAGGGATATATAATAGCAACGGCAATACGAATGAATGCATAATAATATGAAATTTCGAATACATAACAATATGTCTGTTTTAATGACTTCAATTTGCTTATTTAGACAACTACCACATCCACAAACCATGTTCTCAAATCTTCAACAATGTATTCATCAGACAGTAATATGGATAAATTTTGCGCTAAAATTATTGTCCACCAAAAAACTGCATGGGACAAGTTAATTTTCTTGTACAATTTAGCTTCCGCAAACGTCTTCACATTTGCACTTATGCAAGACAGTTTAATAGTATACTGTTGCTGTTTTTACACCGAGCAGTACGTACCATATTCACAGATCATTTTGCCGAACTTGTTTCTATCAAGTGGTCCTGATTGTTTCTTCTTCTTAGCCTTTCTTTGAGCTCCATCAACATCGTCTTCGTCAGCAGTTTCCTGGTCGTCCGCTTGTGTCTGTAGATCTGTTACTGTTGAAGTCTCATCACCTATCAAAATTTTAAAATAAAGTAGGTGAATACATAAAGGTAATGAAATATTTGAAATATTGAGGAGGAAGCAGAAAATGCCTTCCTTTGAGCTCCATCAACATCGTCTTCGCCTGCAGTTTCCTGGTCGTCCGCTTGTGTCTGTAGATCTGTTACTGTTGAAGTCTCATCACCTGAGAATGTTTTAGTATAATAAAAAGATGTATTTGAACTATTGAGAGGAAAGAAACCAATGTCTTTGTCTATTGTTTGTTGGTCGTCTGCTTGTGTCTAAAGATCTGTTACTGTCGAGGTTTCGTCACCTGAGAAAACTTTTTATGCAATAAGTCGATACGTGAAATTTTTGCATATGAAAAATTGAGAGAAAATGAGCGAATGCCTTCCTTTGAAACCCGACAATACCGTCTTCGGCTACTGTTTCCTGATCGTCGATCTGCAAATCTGATATTGCTGATGTCTCTTCGCCTCCGAGACAGATATTTCATTTCTTGAAAGCCAAGTAGACTTCAGTAAAAATCACGCAAGTTGGTTGAACTAGGCCTATATTGATTTGAAATATATCAAAGTTGCATTTTATTTGAACACAAATTTCCTCACTAATTTAATGCATACGATACATAGATATTAATAAGCCAATATTGGAATGGCGTCACCCCGTCATTATCATATAAATATCCATTTTCACATAACCACGTCTATCGAATTTCGTATATACGTACGTTTTTGCTTTTATCATACCCTTTGAATATTAATCGGCTTATTTACCTTTCTAACAGGTTCCAAAGTTTATAATTAGACTATCGAAAACATACATAACATTAGTCAGAAAACATGGAACATATGATAGAGTCTGTCAAAAGGACCTTTAAAGCATTTTAAAACATTTACGATTACAGATCAAGCCGTGCAGAAGTGGAAACTGACCAAGATCTATTCTAATCTTTGATGGTTGCTACACATTATTGTGTTCAGTTTTTGGTTGTAACTTGTCGGTCAGACTGTTTGTATACGCAGTAAGGTCTTGAGCCTTGTTCGTCTAAAATGCCTTTAAGGACCATTTTCCAGATCCTTGAAATATATTATTAATTTGTTTTTCCTTGAATGGCAAAACATCTGGCCACTATAACATTTTATTCGAAATATTCTGCAAGATCTTTGAAAACTAAGTACGCATTTTAAGTGAACAAAAACAGATTTAGTGTTAGTACAATGTTCTTTGCTCTAACTACAACGGAGAATTGATAGACAGTAACATGATATGTTTAGATATATACATCAACGGTATCTAAAGTAACTCTTGTATTATATACGACCTATAGAGCTTTGACTTTTTCAATATTTTGCTTGTATTAGTTCTACTTTATTACAACTTAGAGGATTTAACATTTTCTATATTCATGATTTTCCTATCTTCTGTTAATGGTTTCTCCATGCCACTGAGCACTGAATCTTCAGGTTCAGGTGCTTTAGGTGGGGGTTTCGGTTTCTTCTTTTTCGCGGAGGCTTGTGATCTCGTGTCCCCACTTTCTCCAGTCATTTTGTTGTCTCTTGTACGGTTGTTTCAGGTCATTAAGAAGCTATTTGAGCACAATATGGTTTCTGATCAGACTGCGTGTATACGCAGGATGGTCAGGAACCATGTTGTGCTCAAAAGCCTTAGGGGAAAATTTTCCCGATCTCGGCTTGTTTAAAATACATATATCAACAGTTTTAAAAAGTAACCATTGCGTTACGTACAACAAAAAGAGCTTGGTACGTTGATGGTTTCTCCATGCCACTGAGGACTGAGTCTTCAGGTTCAGGTACTTTAGGTGGTGGTTTGGGTTTCTTCTTCTTGGCTGAGGCTTGTGATCTCGTGTCGTCGCTTTCTCCAGTCATTTTGATGTCTCATGCACGATTGTTTCAGGTCATTAAGAAGCTATTGGAGCACAACATGGTTTCTGATCAGACTGCGTGTATACGCAGGCTGGTCAGGAACCATGTTTTGCTCAAAAGCCTTAAGGTAATATTTTCCTGATCTCGCCTTGTTTAAAATGCATTATTATACCAGACTGCGTGTATACGCAGGCTTGTCAGGAACCATGTTTTGCTCAAAAGCCTTAAGGGAATATTTTCCCGATGTCGGCTTGTTTAAAATACATATATCAACAGTTTTAAAAAGTAACCATTGCGTTATGTACAACCAAAAGAGCTTGGTACGTTCCATTTTTTCTCTTGTTTTACATCTACTTTATATCAACTTTGATGTTTTACATTGTTTATTTTCCTGATAGTCCTACCTTCTGTTAATGGTTTCTCCATGCCACTGAGAACTGAATCTTCAGGTTCAGGTGCTTTAGGTGGTGGTTTAGGTTTCTTCTTTTTGGCTAAGGCTTGCGATCGCGTGTCGTTGCTTTCGCCGGTCATCTTGGTGTCTCTTGTACGGTTGTTTCAGGTCATTAGGAAGCTATTGGAGCACAACATGGTTTCTGATCAGACTGCGTGTATACGCAGGCTGATCTGGAACCATGATAGGCTCAAAGACCACAAAGAACATTTGTCCAGATCCTACATCAACGGTTTTGACAAAAAGCACCACTTGCGTTAAGTACGAGATAACCAAATTGGTACATTTCAATCGTTTGCTGGCATTAGTTCTACTTTATTACAACTTTGATGTTTTACATTTTCTGTTTTCACGATTATCCTACCTTCTGTTGACGGTTTCTCCATGCCACTGAGAACTGAATCTTCAGGTTCAGGTGCTTTAAGTGGTGGTTTCGGTTTCTTCTTCTTGGCTGAGGCTTGTGATCTCGTGTCGTTGCTTTCTCCAGTCATTTTGTTGTCTCGTGCACGGTTGTTTCAGGTCATTAAGAAGCTATTGGAGCACAATATGGTTTCTGATCAGACTGCGTGTATACGCAGGCTGGTCAGGAACCATGTTTTGCTCAAAAGCCTTAAGGGAATATTTTCCCGATCTCGGCTTGTTTAAAATACTTATATCAACAGTTTTAAAAAGTAACCATTGCGTTATGTACAACCAAAAGAGCTAGGTACGTTCCGTTTTTTCTCTTGTTTTACATCTACTTTATATCAACTTTGATGTTTTACATTTTCTATATTCACGATTATCCTACCTTCTGTTAATGGTTTCTCCATGCCACTGAGAACTGAATCTTCAGGTTCAGGTGCTTTAGGTGGCGGTTTGGGTTTCTTCTTCTTGGCAGAAGCTTGTGATCTCGTGTCTTCACTTTCTCCAGTCATTTTGATGTCTCGTGCACGATTGTTTCGGGTCATTAAGAAGCTATTGGAGCACAACATGGTTTCTGATCAGACTGCGTGTATACACAGGCTGGTCAGGAACCATGTTTTGCTCAAAAGCCTCAAGGGAATATTTTCCCGATCTTGGCTTGTTTGAAATACATATATCAACAGTTTCAAAAAGTAACCATTGCGTTATGTACAACCAAAAGAGCTTGGTACGTTCCATTTTTTCTCTTGTTTTACATCTACTTTATTACAACTTTGAGGTTTACATTGTCTACTTTCACGATTGTCCTACCCTCGGTTGATGGTTTCTCCATGCCACTGAGTACTGAGTCTTCAGGTTCAGGTGCTTTAGGTGGCGGTTTGGGTTTCTTCTTCTTGGTGGAGGCTTGTGATCGCGTGTCGTCAACTTCGCCGGTCATTTTGATGTCTCGTGCACGATTGTTTCAGGTCATTAAGAAGCTATTGGAGCACAACATGGTTTCTGATCAGACTGCGTGTATACGCAGGCTGGTCAGGAACCATGTTTTGCTCAAAAGCCTTAAGGGAATATTTTCCCGATCTCGGCTTGTTCAAAATACATATATATATCAACAGTTTCAAAAAAGTAACCATGGCGTTATGTACAACCAAAAGAGCTTGGTACGTTCCATTTTTTCTCTTGTTTTACATCTACTTTATATCAACTTTGATGTTTTACATTGTCTATTTTCACGATTATCCTACCTTCTGTTGACGGTTTCTCCATGCCACTGAGGACTGATTCTTCAGGTTCAGGTGCTTTAGGAGGTGGTTTGGGTTTCTTCTTCTTGGCGGAGGCTTGTGATCTCGTGTCGTCGCTTTCTCCAGTCGCGTCTCTTGTACGGTTGTTTCAGGTCATTAAGAAGCTATTGGAGCACAACGTGGTTTCTTATCAGACTGCGTGTATACGCAGGCTGATCTTGAACCATGTTAGGCTCAAAGGCCCAAAAGAACATTTTTTTCAGATCCTGGCTCGTGTAAAAGATATACATCAACGGTTTTAGAAAAGGTATCCTAGTACGATCTAATTACCTTGTTACATTTCTATCCTTTTCTTGATTTAGATCTACATTACTCGTATTTCAACTTTGAGGTTTACATTTTCTATATTCACGATTATCCTACCTTCTGTTGACGGTTTCTCCATACCACTGAGCACTGAATCTTCGGGTTCGGGTGCTTTAGGTAGCGGTTTGGATTTCTTCTTCTTGGCGGAGGCTTGTGATCGCGTGTCCCCACTTTCTCCAGTCATTTTGTTGTCTCTTGTACGGTTGTTTCAGGTCATTAAGAAGCTATTTGAGCACAACATGGTTTCTTATCAGACTGCGTGTATACGCAGGCTGATCTGGAACCATGATAGGCTTAAGGACCACAAAGAACATTTGTTCAGATCCTGGCTCGTTTAAAATATATACATCAACGGTTTTAACAAGAGCTTCGCAGAGCGGCGCATATACGCCCGAGAGGGGCTTGTCAGTAAAATTGGCCATTTTTTCGATTCAAGGGCAGATAATTCAAACATGAAAAGTTATGAAAATTTTGTTTGCACAACAAGACACCATAGAGATTCATTGTGGTTAGTTTGATTAAATTCTGGTTGAAACTGTAGGAGTTGCACACA
Source organism: Fragum sueziense (assembly GCA_963680895.1). NCBI lineage: Eukaryota > Metazoa > Mollusca > Bivalvia > Cardiida > Cardiidae > Fragum > Fragum sueziense. The sequence goes on along the minus strand of OY804606.1, from coordinate 24,720,586 downwards.
GGAGAAAATGGACATTTTTGAGAAAATGGGCATTTTTTCTTAAATTCAAGGGCAGATAATTCAAGAACGAAAACAGTTATCTAAATTCCGTAAGCGGTGTGCACAACTAGACACCATGGAGATTCATTGTGGCAAGTTTGATCAAATTCTGATCAGAACTGTAGGAGGAGTTGCGCACACAAGAAAATGGGCATTTTTTTAATTCAAGGGCAGATAATTCAAGAACGAAAAGAGTTAATTAAATTCCGTAAGCGGGATGCACAACTAGACACCATGGAGATTCATTGTGGTAAGTTTGATTGAATTCCGATCAAAACTGTAGGAGGAGTTGCGCACACAAGAAATTGCTAACGGACGGACGGACGGACGGACAGACGGACAGACGGACGGACGGACAGACGGACAGACGGACAGACAGACGAGCGGGGCCATAACATAATACGACCCTTCGGGCGTATAATAACAAAAAGCACCACCTGCGTTTAGTACGGGATAACTAGCTTGGTACATTTCATCTTTTGCTGGCATTAGTTCTACTTTATCTCTTTACCTACTTTATTTAGAGGATTTACATCTTCACGATTATCCTACCTTCTGTTGACGGTTTCTCCATGCCACTGAGCACTGAATCTTCATGTTCAGGTGCTTTAGGTGGTGGTTTCGGTTTCTTCTTCTTGGCAGAGGTTTGTGATCTCGTGTCGTCGCTTTCTCCGGTCATCTTGGGGTCTATGTAAACTGACACGGAGCCTCGCAAGACTATGTAGAAGCTAGAAGTAAATATTGTGATAAATTCAGTTCAAATTTGTTAAATACGAGTAACCTACAAAGACAACGGAATATACTTGGTCGATTGGTTTTAATCTGCTATTGCAGTCATAAAATATTGATATTAAAAAAGTAGGGAATAAAAGGATCATTATACGTAACTGTATTAGTATGTAGAAGAGATTCAAGCCCTATTCTAACAGCCGTTCGGTATCCCTTGTAGAGGGACCACTTAATGACGAAACAATAAGCATGTGCATCACGCATTTGTTTGAAAGCATAGGATTTGACATCAAAATCCCCTAGTCTACAATTCCTCCAACTGGTACGGTGTAACTCAAGAAAAGCCAAGATTGCAGTCAGTTTAAAAGATAACAATCTTCTATAGCCACATATGCATTCCGGTTAGGGCCAAGCTTCAATCAGTTGCCGAGTATACTCTTGGACAATCTGAACCCTACAATGTTTCTATATGCGACACATACAAGCTCATGCTTCCCACACAGACTTTCAGACTATCAAATAAAGGTTTGGTGCCACTTCGACAAGAAAATGCGATTGTAATTGCGAAACTGCTAACACCGTGTATCTTAACATGTGCACAGCCTGTGCAAAGAAGTATGTTGGAAAGACAATGGCTATAATGAGTAAACGCATGAAGTTACACTGGTCTAAATGGAAAAGTCGAAAAACCAGTAGGTCTAAAAGAAATCATTTTTCAAACAACGTTAAGAAAATAATAGTATTATTAAAGGGGGAATGACACTTAAAATCATGCAAATTTTCCGAGAACTTCGTACAAAATAAATATGAGCCAGGATCTGGAAAAACGTCCCTTAAGGCTTTTGAGTCCAACATAGATCCAGATCAGCCTGTGCATACGCACAGTCTGATCAGGATCCATATTGTTCTCCAATCACTTCTTCGTGACCTGTAGTAACTTACAGAGAGTAGCATTGATGCATATTGGACTCCATTTGACAACAGGCCGATCTTGAAACTCAATTTTGAAAAATGCTATAAGGGACGTTTTTCCAGATCCCGGCTCATATGTATTATGAAAATATGGCCTTTAAATTGCATCTATGCCAAATCTTAGCTTTCTATCTTGTGTATTGGCTAGGATGTCGACGGATTTAAAACCCCATATGTTCCATTATTGTAAATATTATCCCCGGGACAAAAAATCATGGGGTTTTAAATCCGTCGACATCTAAGCCATTACACAAGGTAGAAAGCTAAGATTTGGCATATATGCAATTTAAAGACCATATTTTAATAATATATATTTATTTTTTGTACGAAGTTCTCGGAAAATTTGCAAGATGTTAAGTGTTATTCCCCCTTTAATGAGAAATATATTAATTTGCACATGCTAATTGTGTAAGAGTAGGCCGTTGGTTTATTTTCTATGTGCATGAAATGTTATTACTAATTATTCAATAAATGTTTTTTGACAATAAAAAGGGATTTTGAAAGCATTTAGAAAAAAACAAATATAGATTCTATATATGAGGATGTATTCTCCTCCTACTTTTGATGCGTGTACCCTCTTTTTTCATAATTTATACGCCTGTTACCAATATATTTTCGAACACAGTAGTTTAAGTGGATCAATGTCTGTAAATGGTATTGGTGAAGGGGTAAATGGCGTTGTTAGAATTACCATCTCATCTTGGGCGTCATCTAGTGCTCTTTTAACGTGCAGTTTGTTAATACATGAAGAAGTTTATTAAATGATAAAGCAAACATTAGAAAATATTAGCAAATCTGTCAACGTGTGTTATTCGCAAACTGAAATACTTACCAGAAATCTTCGAAATAGCTAAATGCAATAAATTTGTGTTTTACAATACATACTTAAATCATTGAGTAGATTTTCACATATCAATATTGGTTCTAAAATGCCGAAAGTCTGAACTTGAATATGATGATAATAGCTTTCTTCAAAACCACAAGCACAAATCATAGTCATCAAATATTCATACGTTATTTTAATACGAATTTATGACATATGGAATCAAATTTATTTATTTGTATTACGAAATGACACATTCAGACAAAATACTTTGACATAATATCGTCGCATTATTATAATAGTGTTCTAACTACCATTTACATGTTTTCGAGAAAATAAGCTTCAAAGTTTCCGAGGCTTATAAAATCGTTAAATATTGGTCGATTTTGACAAGGAAAAGACCGTTTTGTTCATCTTGTTTTTATCTTTCCTTTGATATGTAAAAAGATCGGCAAAAACCTGTCGAATTCTATTTATTTGGAAATATCGGTTTGGAGATAGGACAAATTAGTAAATTAAATGCAAAGAAAATTATTATTATATTGTTACATGTGATTTAGAACACTTCATTTCTGCAAATCAAAATTTCGTTCACAGCATTTAACGGAAATTGTTCTATGTCCAACTCTAAATCTTAGTATGTGGCCCTGCTGGTAGCTGAGTGGTAAGCGTATGTAACTTGTGACCTGGAGGTTTATCGTTTGATATCCGGATATAGTGAAAAGTGGATCAGTACTGGTGTAAGAAAGCCAGGAAAGACATGCGTACATCCACTTTTATGTACTGCTATGACACGACTTAAAAAAGGTGTCAACCCTTTCCCAAACAAAACCTGGTTTCGACGTCACTGAGGGAATAGGCTTGGTAAAACATTAAGGCAAAAGAATAAATTGCTGGTACCAAGCACTATCTCCTTTTGATTCAATATTTTCTAGGTTATTACATACATATTTTCTTCTTTTGATATTATTTATTTTGTCGTCTGCAACTCCTTTCAAATTGGGCAAAGAGCATCCTCGGAAACCACAGTGGTCATAGCTCACGCTACATGAGCGTGAGCTATGACCACTGTGGTTTCCGAGTATGGGCAAAGAGGGACATCTTTCTTTTTCACTACTTTTTGTTGGGTTGATTCTGTATCAGGTTTTATTGCTGAAATCTTCAACAATTAACTGTTCTTCATTTCATATTCATTTGTGGAGAGGAAAGCAAGGTCGTCTGCACAGGTGGTATGTGGTATATTAATGCAACCAGTTTGTACACCTTGGTATTCATCTTCTAGATAAAGCAAGAGGGGGTTCTGTATCTTTTGTAATGTTTTGTAGAAAGTACACCTCCTTAACGCACCCCTTGTTCGACGTTGAAGTTTTTAGAATTAGTACCTTTCCAGGATACTACTGATGTCATGCTGTTGTCAGGTCTCTGATAAGTAGCTAGTCGTTTTCAAGAATCCCATCTTTGTAAAGTCTGTTTATGAGAAGTTTGTGGTGTACCACATCAAAGGCCTTTTGGGTGTCTAATGTTGTAAGCATCAGCATTTGTCTCGTCTCCTTGGTTTCAATTTGGCATTCAGTAATTAGTAGGGAAGAGACGAGTGACGACTTTAGTAAATCCAGTTAGACATACTGATTTGGTAGGTTCTAAATAGTGTATGTGACATTCTTTCAGGATGTGTTCAAAGGGGTTTGGTAAGTATTAGGGGCACTGTAATTCCTCTATAGTTACCCGAGTTATCGGGGGGGGGGCTTCTTCTAAACTGGGTTGAGAATTCCGCTTTTCAGGCAGGGCGGTGTACTTTTCATGGACATGGTTTGGTTTATAATAAGTTTGAGACTGTCAATAATAATAGAGTCTGCAAGTTCAAAATGTTCAGAGGTTAGGCACATAGTATCTGTGGCTTTGATGTTGTTAAGTTTGGATATGGCATACTCTATTTCTGAAGAAGACACCTCATTAGATTGGTTTCGTGTGTGGTTACAATCATGTAAAATTATTTTTTTCTTCTCTATGATGTTATCAAGATGTTATCAAGATGGTTGTTGTTAATCTTAGTATGTGGCCCTGCTGGTAGCTGAGTGGTAAGCGTATGTAACTTGTGACCTGGAGGTTTATCGTTTGATATCCGGATATAGTGAAAAGTGGATCAGTACTGGTGTAAGAAAGCCAGGAAAGACATGCGTACATCCACTTTTATGTACTGCTATGACACGACTTAAAAAAGGTGTCAACCCTTTCCCAAACAAAACCTGGTTTCGACGTCACTGAGGGAATAGGCTTGGTAAAACATTAAGGCAAAAGAATAAATTGCTGGTACCAAGCACTATCTCCTTTTGATTCAATATTTTCTAGGTTATTACATACATATTTTCTTCTTTTGATATTATTTATTTTGTCGTCTGCAACTCCTTTCAAATTGGGCAAAGAGCATCCTCGGAAACCACAGTGGTCATAGCTCACGCTACATGAGCGTGAGCTATGACCACTGTGGTTTCCGAGGATGGGCAAAGAGGGACATCTTTCTTTTTCACTACTTTTTGTTGGGTTGATTCTGTATCAGGTTTTATTGCTGAAATCTTCAACAATTAACTGTTCTTCATTTCATATTCATTTGTGGAGAGGAAAGCAAGGTCGTCTGCACAGGTGGTATGTGGTATATTAATGCAACCAGTTTGTACACCTTGGTATTCATCTTCTAGATAAAGCAAGAGGGGGTTCTGTATCTTTTGTAATGTTCTGTAGAAAGTACACCTCCTTAACGCACCCCTTGTTCGACGTTGAAGTTTTTAGAATTAGTACCTTTCCAGGATACTACTGATGTCATGCTGTTGTCAGGTCTCTGATAAGTAGCTAGTCGTTTTCAAGAATCCCATCTTTGTAAAGTCTGTTTATGAGAAGTTTGTGGTGTACCACATCAAAGGCCTTTTGGGTGTCTAATGTTGTAAGCATCAGCATTTGTCTCGTCTCCTTGGTTTCAATTTGGCATTCAGTAATTAGTAGGGAAGAGACGAGTGACGACTTTAGTAAATCCAGTTAGACATACTGATTTGGTAGGTTCTAAATAGTGTATGTGACATTCTTTCAGGATGTGTTCAAAGGGGTTTGGTAAGTATTAGGGGCACTGTAATTCCTCTATAGTTACCCGAGTTATCTGGGGGGGGGGGGCTTCTTCTGAGAATTCCGCTTTTCAGGCAGGGCAGTGTACTTTTCATGGACATGGTTTGGTTTATAATAAGTTTGAGACTGTCAATAATAATAGAGTCTGCAAGTTCAAAATGTTCAGAGGTTAGGCACATAGAATCTGTGGCTTTGATGTTGTTAAGTTTGGATATGGCATACTCTATTTCTGAAGAAGACACATCATTAGATTGGTTTCGTGTGTGATTACAATCATGTAAAATTATTTTTTTCTTCTCTATGATGTTATCAAGATGTTATCAAGATGGTTGTTGTTAAGGTTCGGATGAGTGGCTAGAGTTTAGAAGTAGTCAGCCCATGCTTCTCTAATGTCTTCTTGGTGGTCAACTGTTTGTTCATTCACAGATAAGACATTAGTTCCTTGAGTTGACAATGTTATTTGATCTCTTAGTAGTTTGTAGGTTTTTGTGTCATGTTTTGAATCCATGATTATATTTCTCAAAAATCTCTGTAAATTCATCTAAGGTGGTGGTAAATTCTTCATTTGATGGATCTCCTCTGCATGGCATGTATATTCTAGCAATGTAGCATTTAGGGTTTGTGTGTATTTCTAGTAAGGTGATCCTTTCTGATCCATCCTCTAGTTCGACACATTTTGTTTTCCAGTTTTTTTCTGTATAGAATGGCGTTTCCACCGTAACCTCTTGGTACTTGGATAGGCGATATAGGGCTATTCATGTCTACTGACTTAGAGTGAAATTCAAAGAGATCATTAATATGATTTAGAGTGTTTGATTCAAAATTAAAGAGCCAATGTTCTTGTAAGCATATAATATCACTGGTAGTTGTAAGAGTTTGTAGGTAGAGTTTATTTGTTTTGACATTTTTTATATTCAGAGTTGTTAGAACGATATTCTTTTCTTTTGGTCTGTCCGGTCCAATTTTGATGTTGCTCGTCCGTGCCACAAAAAAATCCGATTCTGGGATAGAAGATTCGTGGATGTCTGTAGATTTAAGGGGAGATTCCACTGTCACTGGTTGGTTAGTTTGTGTGTCTGTATAGGAGGTGTTGGCAAACCTCACTTTTTTGGGAGTTGAGTGTCTGGTAGAATGTTTTTCAGCCGTATCCCTTTGTTGCATCTTGGTAATTTGGGGTCCGGTTGCAAGATCAAGTAATGAGGATATAACACCGCTTTGGCAATTTTACGGGTGTATTGCTTTCTTGATCTTTATGGGGGTAGTCTCAGTCCTGGGTTTGGCACTTTTTTGTGCCTGGTTACGTCTGGGGTTATCCTTTGCAAGTTCTATAGATGGGAGGCTTTCATTTCAATGTGGAGGGTATTATTTTTTTTATCTATATAGTCTCTAATGTTATTGCCGTTTGGTTGTTGATGAAGATGCTGGGTTGTATCAGCTTTTTGTTGATTTCTGAGTAGGTTGTTTGTGTTCTCGAGGTCTGTGATCTTCTTCTCGAGACTCTTAATAAAGGATATTGCATGCCTTAGCTGTTCGGGGATATGTCATTGTTTTTCTGTTTGTTTTCTCTTGATTCGTTCTGGAGCCCTTGACTTTCGTGGGTAACAAATGCTTGTCTTGATCTTGATCGAGTAGTTGTTTCTCTGGATATAAGTTTGTCTGGTTGGATTGGGCCAATTGAGAGGGGACCAGGAATGGGATTGTCTTTATAGGTTTCGGTTGTTTGCTTCAGGTTTGTTTGGTAAACTGAACAGTTCAAAGTTTCTATATCATTATTTCCTTGATTGTCTAGATCTGTATACTCCCTTGGTAAGTTATCACTTGAGAGAGGGCTTAATGGATCAATAATATTTCCCAGGTGGTCCGGTGAATGTGGAATGACTGATAAAGTTAATTTGCAGCATGGAAGGCAGCTTTTTAAGGCTGATTCTTTATGATTGGCTATCAGATTTTCGTCTAGATATGTTCACACGAGAAATGGTACCACCGATTACATACATCACACTGGATACCTTCAATGGTTACCATAACATCACAGTGCATACAACTAGATAAAGTTTCTACTAGTGCAGGAGGTGGTCCAGTGGAGCTGGAAAGTATAATTTGATCCCCTACCAGACCATGTTTGTTGAGAAAAAATTTCGCGTTTTGATTGGATGTTACGGAGATAGAACATTTCATGATGTAACATAAAAGGACTTAGAACAAAGTTTTTCTAAAATTGTTTAGGTCACGTGACTCCACTTTCCATTCTGATTGGGAAATTGACTTAGAACACTATGTTTTGGAACAAAGTGTAAAAAAAAGTGGAGTTAGAACAAGTTTATACTGAAAATCTCTTTAACTAGCCCTGATATTACAAATCTGATTTTACGGGGAGATAGATCTCTTCAAGACGATTCCAACGATATAAATATCTCAAATTTTCCAAAAATGGAGTTAGAACACTATTATAATAGTACGACGATATATATATTGAACATCAATGCTTCTTATTTAACAAATTCGTCGTAGACAGAAACTTATCAGTCACCAAACTCGTTTTGTTCGATTATACATTGTTACTTCTTCGTTGGTACAATTATACACAGAACTTGAATATGTGACCCGTCACGCTAAAAGGGACCTAATAGGAAGTGTGAAAATATCGACCTAATCAGACTGCGCAGTCCGCACAGTCAGAGTAGGGCCGACACCTTTCGTTTTTATGTAATTTTCTAAATCCAGAAAGTTTTCCCTATCTATAGTTATGTTCATTTTCGCACACAGGATCTGGTTGACCTGTGATGGGTCTGACAACTTTGTCAAAATTTGGATTTTTGGAGTTCGGATAAGGTCCCTTTTAACGTGACGGGTTACACATACATGTATATAGATATACATGAATATAATAATGGTTGGTGAATGAGTAACAGAAAAGGAGCTTACCAGTCGCCAGTGTCACCTTGTTTAATAATAACTTCATCTCGACTACAGCTCAGTATGGTACAGTTCTTTACGATGTCGGCTACAACAGCTGGGAAAGAGAAATACCATTGAAAATAACACTGCTTTTCAACAAAACATCCTTACTGCAGCTTGTCTTAAACTACAGTGTCGAGGTTTTTGTTGATAACATATACCGGTATTTTTTTTTTTCCTTTTTTTAAGTCAAAATACATAAAATATGTCAAAGCTTGATTAATTGATTAGGGGTTAACGCCTCTTTCAACTGCTATGGTCATTTCGCGGCGGCTGTATCACATAACCCTGGATTCCTGCTTGTTCTCATACCAGTACTACCACAACATCCTTACCGAGTCTCCAGCTGCTCGTCCACATAGCTGAACAATTATCAAACCACATAAAGTACACAAAGTGCGTGAAACAATCTGGTCTTTGATGTCTGTAAACTTTTAAAAATTAGATACATATGTACAAAATTCCATAGATCTTTAAAAATGATAATCAAACAGCAATTATAGTGATAAATATCAACAACATGCTTTCATTTCGAAGACACTATTTAAGATTGTTCGTATGCAGACAAAATATTTCGTAAATTAGAGTAGTTAAGCCTTTGAATTTATTATTTCTATAAAATGTAAAGGGCCATTCATTCTCATTTTGGTTTAATCTCGTAACAGTTCGTCGTTTTTATTCTAGGGTAATAAACTACGCTTTTTATTGATACAATTAAATGAAAATGAGCGAAAATTATTGGCAATAATGTCCGTAATCGGCTTTGTGACAACGAAGTTAACCTGTATTTGGACGAGACACATCTGTGGGCGTTAACAATATCGAAACTAAAGATTATTTACGCAATAGTTACAGACTTTTAGTCTTCATTATCGGTAGGTCTGCTGTACTTGCCTTTTTATTGCCGAGACTGCTGTGCATATGTAATATAATCAGAATAAGCATTTATTGCGTTGGACTTTGGTATATGTAGCTTATTCTACATGACAAACATGCACAAATCCGACTTTCCCATAGTTTATATAGTGCGAAATAAGATTTACATTGTATAATTTGTTATCCGCATGTTTTATGTCTTATTTAATTTATGTTCATACTTTTGCTACTGCAACGAAAGGGTTAGTAATTTTGAAAACAGTTTTCAGACATCTACTTTACAAAGAAATGAACTAAAAGAAACATTAGATCCGGGATCTGGAAAAGGGTCGTTTATGGCATCTGAGAGCAAGCTGGATACAAATCAGCTACGAGAACAATAAGGAATCTGATCAGACTACACCTTTGAAAAATGACACAGAAGACAAAGTGGACGTTGATAAAGATTAGTTTCATGTTCAATATAGCACAGAAACTATTGAGTCAAAAGGATGAAATGTTGATTATTCCCTAGCTTTTTCTATAACAAAGTCTTATTTTGGGGAGAGGTATTAGTCTGTTTTCGATTATTCAAAAGTATTGATGAATGTTTGTTATTTCTAATATTTGTAAGTTGTCATTTCTATAATGACAGTGAATCAGTGATATACTAGTATATCAAATGGCATACACACTCGTGATGTTCTTTTCATATTAAACCAATCCTTTTCAATCATTGTCGAATGTTAAAACACTGAGACACTTATGGTGTATGGAGGCAATATATCGTCTATTTTTGAACGAATGCATGAACACGACAATTACCCAGTTGGAGTAATAAGAAATATTACAATCAGAATTGTTTTTCCTAAATGTCTTGTGCCCTATCATATTTTTCTCTATTTTTGAAGTACAATTTTGGTCGATAGCAATTATTTTCAATTTTGTTAGGTTTACTACTGGGCCTTTTCGGAAAAAGGGAAGATATAAACAGCGAAGAGAATGGGATTGTAAATAGAAGTGATGTAGAGAATCAAAAATCTTCAAATACATTTTGTGTCGTTCACTTCCGTTTTCAAGTTCCAATCACTAAACAATGGGACCATTTTGAAATAATGGGTTTCTGTTGGCTTAACGATACGGTTTTGTCTTGCATATTTACTTTTGCGTATCTGGTAGCATTAGTCAATATATCCAATCTATAACCATCCTTTGTGAAGATCTGTTCTAAGATGAGTCGATAATGTGCAGGTTTAACCTATTCCCACGCATAGGTGCTTTTTGACGCCCACTAAGATAAAGCATTTGGAAAACATTGTGGAAAATAAAGAAATTGCTTGTGACAAGCAATTTCTTCATTTCCCACAATATTTTATATCCTGAAAGACCAATAAATGTAAAATTTCTTTCGCTTGAAATTGTTGTCTGCAACATCCTGAATTTGGACAAGTCTAATATTTTGCTGTCTGGTAAATGGTTTTAAAAAATCTAGTGTGAAAAGAATATTAATTTTGATTTGATTGATAATATTGGTCGATTTTGATTTTCAATAAAGCGATGCGCTCTTTCGGCAAGAAATCATGGTAACCCATAGAAAATGTTTCTCACGTTGCTCTTTTTTACCTGTAAAAAGTACGAGGAACGTTTCTGGAAAGATTGTAAATGTCAGACATTCATTGAAATGAGGGCTTTTTTTATATACCAGTTTCTGCCAAAACGGTGTATCTGTATCACAGACCTAACCAATCGATTTTGATTTTCAATAAAGCGATGCGCTCTTTCGGCAAGAAATCATGGTAACCCATAGAAAATGTATCTCACGTTGCTCTTTTTTACCTGTAAAAAGTACGAGGAACGTTTCTGGAAAGATTGTAAATGTCAGACATTCATTGAAATGAGGGCTTTTTTATATACCAGTTTCTGCCAAAGCGGTGTATCTGTATCATAGACCTAACCAAAGCTACACTTTTTTGGAGTGAATGGGACGATGTAGGCCTACTATTATGCATGTAAACGTACATTGGTCTAATTTTCAGAGTTGCACTATTTACATATTTGTTCCAAAAGTCAGTCACCCGGTGACGCAATGCGATAACGATGTTAAGATCTTGTACATTTATCTCAATATTTTCGTGTTCGTGTGAGTTTTCTAATCTCAATCCTGACATTGGAGTTTTTACCCCATGCCTGCACAGCAATGTAGTAGATTCAATGTCGATATTAAATGCAATTTCTATGATGGTTCGGTTTTTTTTTTCAAAACTCTGATAATTAAGCGATTTGAGTTGCTAAAAACAAAATCTTCTTTGAGAATTTTTCAGTGGTGAGTTTCTTCTTTGAGCGTCGATTATGCATCAACTCAGTATTGCATGTATATGACCTTTTATATAACCATAGAAACGGCTTTTTTCGATATCATTATATTCTTCAATGTAAGAGTAGAGTTGATATTAAATCATATTACATACGAGGGACGGTCGGAAAGTAGTTGGACTTTTGACTAGTTCTCTAAAACCATTTAATTTTTTAACAAAATTCTTTCTACACTGTTTAAAGAAATTATCCATCTATGTCTATGCATTTTTTCCATATTCGTAGGAGCTTTACTATTGCTACTATTAACCATGACGTAGACCCACTGTATTAGGTACTGTGTAACCACCGGTATCAAAGGCGCCCTAGTCTCAAATTTCTTCTCAGCAAGCATTTTCATCAGTTCTAGACACAAACAAAAGCCGTGTGAGGTAGGGCCTGGGCTATAAGAAGAGTAAAACAACTTTTGTCATGGGTAATATTTTGATAATCTCCACTGTAGATGCGGTGGTATGGGAGCGTGCGTAATCGTTAAGTAGAAAACATTTTTCTTTGCTAATCTGGTACGCGTTTACTTCAGCATTTATTCTTTGTTTTTTTTTCTGAATTACTTCAGAATTGTACTTAGCAATGACAGTTTTTACCATTTGACATGAAATGACTAACTATCAGACCTCGTGAATCCACAAAAGCAACAAACATGACTACCAGCCGAATGTAAAAGCTTAATCTATTCAGAGGTGGGGAACCAGCTCGTTTCTATGACTGCTGTGACTGGGTTTTTATCCCAAGTTCGGAATTATGAACCAATATTCAATCTTCAGTGATAATGTAGTTCAAAAACTTAAATTCTTCGCGATTAAAATGACTAGACTGTTCTTTTGTTTTGGTTACCCTTGTTGTTCCTCTAACAAATAGCCTATGGTACATAAAACCCCTATCACATATAAGTGGACAGAATATTGCATAGGACGTCGCGCACGGTATTGGGGAACTTTTCAAAAAGCGCTACCCTCTGCGATTCATATCTGAATTTTGCAAGAACCGTTTTCCTTCCTAAAACTTTGTTATATGTCAAAATAACCGTAAAACCATGATCTTTCTCAATGACATACTCTTTTCAGGTTGTTAGTTTGTATAAATTTGCTAGAAAGGCTTTTCGTTCGTAAATTCGGCGAAAAAACGCGTGTAACATGTAACATAAATTTTCAACGGAGACGGATATTTATAAACAACTTTGCAATTAAGTAACGTCAAACACATTGAAAAATATATTATATGACAGTGGAAATGTTGTAGAATGTTTTGCCGAACGGAAATCAAATTTCGATGTCGATTACGCAAATAAGCCCAGTTTGTTTACCAAAAATCGCAGTGTAACAATTAGAATTACGTCGCAGAAAAAATGACAATTTTGTTTGATATTTTGTGAATTAATGACTGAAATGCAACAAAACTTGATATAAGAAATATTATTTTTCTCTATTTCTATAATATATACAAGAAAATTAGTTAGCATAATAAACGAAGCATTAATGATATAAAATGCGTGTGGACAGAAATTGTTTCAGGTCGTTGAAAACTCTACTTTTTTACCCTTTAGAGTTTAAAAAATACCGGTTCCTTTATTCATACGACAATTTAATTTCAATATGGAAATATTATTTTTTTCTTGTTTGTCATATCAAAATTTCAACGCAAAATAATGAAACGTAAAAAAGATGTTCAAATTTGTTCGTGTGGACAGAAATTCTATAAACGTAAACTTTTTTTAATTGGCGTAGCCTTAAAAGTATCTATTTGGCGCATTTTAAAACGAAAATAAAACGAATCAAAGTGTAGTTAAAGCATAAGAAGTGCAAAAGACAGAAATAGTGGAGAGTTTCTTAAAACATGGTCTTGTCTTTTTAAATCACATTACTTTGTAAAGAGAGTAAGCATTAAAAGAACAACACAACCGTCTACGTAAAAACTTCAACGTTCCGCAATTATTAGAATCATAACGTTCGCTAATTTGACGTTACATTTAGTTCCCCAATACCGTGCGCGACGTCATATATTCAGCTTTCTTTGAAAATAAACTGACCACATTATTGGCAAATGGATGTAGATTTCACCAATATATAATGTGTTTATACAGTTGCAAATGGAGAGACAGCAGCACGAAAAGTCCAACTACTTTCCGACCGTCCCTCGTATATCCAGTTAAATAAATCCATGAAAACAAGTTTTTGACCTAATTTGATTTGAACTTTTAGAAAAATGCTATTTTTTCATAAGGGTCAAACATTATTTCCAAGGTTGACTTAAGATAATCATATCAGAAAGCCATTCAATAAGTTCTGCAATGCACTTTTAGTTCTTTGGAACTGCAAATTCTACCTCGATTAGTGAGACAAAAGGAAAGCAGTTCGACCCAAATGTTTCCAGATCAATCTTTGGTCAAATGCAGCTTAATACACACTGCTTACCTACAACTGATTATATGTAATAAAGAAGCTATCTGAGAACAAAATAGATTTTGGTCAGACTGTGCATATGCACTGGCTGCACTGGCTGATCTTGATCATGTTGGCCTCAAATGCTATAGCAGTTTGTTAACCCTTTCCCAAACAACACCTGGTTTGGGGCGTCTATTGATAGGGAACTCGGTAAACAGAATTTCATCCTTTGGCTTCTGTATTTTTGTTTCGTCATTAACCCCCATTTCGTCAGCTGGAGCAGCTATCACATTGTAAAGGTTTTACATTTTGGCCATTTTTCGGAAATTGGTGAATTTGTATGATGTATTGCTAGCTACTTATTTTAACAGCTAAAGCGAAAAAATGCTATACTTTTTTGTAGTAAGAACTTGTGGGTAAAACGTCAGCATTGTTGTTTTATAATTGTAGAAAAGATTTTAGATACTCAGACGAATAGAAACAAAACGATGTGTAACGTGCTACCGCCTATATGAAATCAAATTATGAAAGAAAAATCTCAGCATGCACCGAAAGTTTCAAATTATAATAAAATCATAGACATTAAAGCGGAAAATGTTCAAATATATCCCATACAATTTAAGCCTAATTTAACCATTTTATTGCTTTTTAACAAAAACCTCGTAACTGCAGCTTGTTTCAAGCTGCAGTTACGAGGTTTTTGTTGAAAAGAAGCGAAATACATACCGTGTGATAGCGGGACTACTATAGAATCCGACAAGTTAATCCAATAAGGCCCATATCATGAAATGTCTAAACGAACATTGATAATAAAATTGAACATTCAAACAGAGTTTTCATCTACAATTAGGTCGTTAGAGAGCTATTCGAACCCTTATTGAATAGCTGACGTTTGAAGGCCGAAACGATTTTTATGTCAAATTCGACGTTTTATCCGCTTTCAAATTTAGGCAAGTATGGCCAGACTTTTAGCACAACCATTGCTTCGCGTTTTTCAAGTTATATCGGTTTATGAGTCGTACGTTTTTATTGAATATTTTGTGATTTTAGTGCACAGCAGCTCTCAAAATTTATGTCTTGATAATATTTATTTTTTGTTATTATTCATCTTTATTTTTATTAAGGTTAATCATGATAAAGCTAGGCTTCTCTCTGAAACACTTGGATAAGAAAGTTGTACAAGTTCACTTGTATGCTGAATGCATATAAATATCAGATAAGAAGACCCGGCCTAAAAAAACAAAAGAGTGTCAAGACAAACCTACGTGCGTTTCTAACTTTATTGAAAACAGACCGGGCTACCACTTGTATTAAGATATGGCCTTATCTGAATCCAAGGACTCGTTTTCTTCAAAATGCTGTAATACCATGTTGTTTGTTTTAAACACATATCGTCGGTGTTAATGTAAAACATCGTATCTCACTTTTGGTACCTTTTAAATAGGAAGGTAACCATTAATAATTTTTAAGCTAAAATGTTTTACTTTGAATTTGGACTTTTTTCACATTCATTGTGTCATTAAAACTGACCAGTAAAAACATCCAAAAAGTGCAAGAATTTTAAACTGGACATACGAGATTTTCCTTTCAAAATTGCAAAATACGAAATAATTAATTTATTATACTCAGGATTGAAGAGTTAAGGACAGTAATGCTGGACAACGCCAGATGAGGGTATAAAAATTGACACCTTCTCTTTTTCGCCGAGATAAGCTGCTGTAGACAACAAAATGTTTTTTTTTTTATGAACAATGGGTTTGTGTATAATATAGCACGGAAAATAATGAGGCAAAAGACGAAAATGCTGATTATCAGCATTTTCTTCTTTTGCATCAATGTTTTCCCAAGTCTTTTCAATTAGGTGCGTCAAAACTAGGTCTTGTTTCGGAAAGGGTTAACCATGGAGTTAAAGAGTTAAGGACAATATTACGGGACAACGATAGACGAGAGTATAAAAATTGACACCCTCTTTATTTCGCCGAGATAAGCTGCTGCATTCGACAAAATGGTTGTTGATGAAAAATTGGTGTGTGTATAATATAGCACGGAAAATATTGAAGCAAAAGGAGAAAATGCTGATTATCAGCATTTTCTTCTTTTGCCTCAATGTTTTCCCAAGTCTTTTTTTGTATTAGATGCGTCTAAACTATATGTCTTTTTTTTCGAAATGGGTAAACATAGATTGAAGAATTAAGGACAGTACTGCGGGACAACGTAAGATGAGGGTATAAAAATTGACACCCTCTCTATTTCACCGAGATAAAAGATAGTATAAATGTTTTGGTTTGTTAGGAAATTAGAATAAATAACATTTAAACTGACTCTTAACTTTAAATCGAATTTTTCGTTGTGTCAAATGAAAGGGGGTTCGTTGAAATCCTTGCTATTGAAAAAATGTGAAATTGAAATCTTATGTCACGCGTACGAAACTTTTGGCTGTACATGATGACTAGTACTTCTATAACCCTAATGTCGAAACATTGTCTTGTAAAATAAATGACATAGATAAGTAATGATTTGTTTGAAAGGTGTTATAGATGACAAAATTAATGTTGATAAAGATAGGTCATATTTGAATTATTTGTACAGTTTTTTCCCCAACATTTTCTCAACGTGTTCTGTTAGTCACGTCAAATATCAATATGGAAATCATAAAGACTTGTAAAAGTATAGTTGAATTTTCGTTTTAACCCTTTCCCAAACAAGACCTGCTTTTGGCGTCCCTTATAGTAAAGGCTTGGGAAAACATTGAAACAAAAGAAGAAACTGCTGATAACCAGCAGTTTCTCCTTTTGTCTCAATATTTTCTATGTCATATTTTACACAAATCCTATCTTTACTTACATCCATTTTGTCCTTTATGGCAATTTTTGTGTGGATCACCCTAAAATTTTGTTGTTTGGGAAAGGGTTAATACACTGTGGCTGATGAAACATCGAGTATTCTATAGGCTACATACTTCAAAGTGTTGTGGGTATTGACATGGTTTCGTGCTTTTTGTATGTTAATAAATAACTTGATTTACATGTTTAGACTGACTCTTTCTATGTATGTACAATAAAACATGTAACATAAACTAATGTTTAAATAAATTACGAATTTAAATTGAAATACGCTTAACCCTTTCCCAAACAAGACATGGTTTTGACGTCCCCAATAGAAATGGTTTGGGAAAACATTGAGACGAAAGAAGAAACTGCTGATAACCAGCAGTTCCTCCTTCTGCCTCAATATTTTCCTAGCTATATTGTACACAAATCCTTTATTATTCAATGCCCATTTTGTCGTCTGTAGCAATTTTCAAATTGGACAGCCCTAAAGTTTTGTCGTTTGGGAAAGCGTTAAACTATTCATTTCTTGTAATAAAATTCATATAGGTACCTATATAAATCATCTACAAAGCATTGAACCGATCCTTCCCGTCACAAGTAAAAGACGGACTCTGGTTAACATGACAAAGTCCATTTTTAAATGACAATTCGCCATTCGAATAAATGACAATTTCGAGTACCCTATTTGTTCATTTAATGAATGATATTTAGCGTGTTTAACATTCCGATTTTCTCACATGACTTTTCAAATTTTCAAGGGCGCAACCGCTTTAATAATTAAGAACGCGCTTTAGTTTATTTTATTTTATTTTAGGCCTATACATATTAGTGAAGATTCTTTCACATGTTTTCGAATTATTTTTCTCCTACTCACCATATATGACAAAAACAAGTTAAACAATTTTCAAATTTAAGTCAGTCCCGTATTAACATAATTGATTAAGACTTTCTGCAATTGCTGTTGTTTCGCGGGTAGCAAGATAACTCGTAGGGGCCTACCAAGTCAAACTCGTACCAAATCCAACTCGTACCATTTTAGTCAACTCGTTCCAAATTTTAGTCAACTCGTACCAAATTTTGGTCAACTCGTACCAAAAAGGGAAAAATGCAGGAGTCAACTCGTACCTTTTTTTAAATAACATTTCTCCCCAAATGTTCTCTATATATTTTGTACTTATTTATTTGCTAGCACCGGAATTAACATTTGTTATCCAAAAAATGCTGTCGAAAGACTTTGTTAACGTTTTTACTGTTAGAAAACATTAATATAAACATTTATCGTTTCGCGTGATTCTTCGCCTTATAAGATTGTTTCAAGTCCTGGAACCAAACCTAAACAACGATCTTACGAGCAAGGTGATCATAATAGTGGATTTGTTCTACGATCGTTGAATACGAGACACTGCTGCTTATTTCAGGTAGATATTGTTTGATTCCAGCATTTTTCTGAACGG
This sequence comes from Fragum sueziense, assembly GCA_963680895.1. Taxonomy (NCBI): domain Eukaryota; kingdom Metazoa; phylum Mollusca; class Bivalvia; order Cardiida; family Cardiidae; genus Fragum; species Fragum sueziense. The sequence continues at coordinate 24,702,057 of OY804606.1, read as the reverse complement.
AAAATGTTTTCTTGCGATTCTTTGAATAAAAAGGATTTTTGGTTGTTAAAAAAGCAAGTTAAAATAAGGCAATGAAACAGAAGGGAAAATGCAAATAAAGTCGAACGAATTTGTTTACTTACATCCAGATTTGTATTGTGGTTATAATAATAGGTGTCTCTTGTCAATGGCAAAAATTAATGGATTATTGAATTTGTGTTTAAATTGAATTCTTCGGTGAGAAATTATTTTCATAGCGTCTGATACGTTTTATTGAATTTTATTTCAAAGAGGGATGCGTTTATGAATATTGTCGGTTTTCCTCGAGACACTGGTAACTACAGCTTAAAGTGACATTTCACATTTATTTCATTTTTTAAAAGTATGTCTTGATGCAAAGATTGTTTATTCTAATGCATAGAAATGCTATCAGTGTTTTGAAACTCCTTTATCAATCAAAAACAACAATCGGGCTAGATCAACCTTGATGTGCTTTCTGACACTTTAAAAGTCCTTTTCAAAGAAACTGAATTACAAACTGGTAAAGTATAGCCGAGTAAACAAGATCAGTTTATAAAACACGTTTGCATCATATTTATCATCGCCAATTAACGTTACTATGGTACTGAACTATCTCAATGAAGTTGCATGTAATGTATGATAGGTATTTCACATGCATGGCTTATAAGGTGCGAGGATAGCTGCTGTTGCCCAAGCCTGATGTAAGGTTTTTTGAAAAAGCTTACACGACTTCTGATAATGCTCGGAAATATAAACGTCTCGAGAACGCAGAAAAGACTGCCTTAACCCATTACCAAACAACAAAATTGTAGGTTGATCCAAATTCAAAGATGTTGCAGACGACAGTTTCAAATGAATAAAATTATTTTTTTATGTATTTTGGGATAGAAAACACTGTGGGAAATGAAGAAATTGCTTGTCACAAGCAATTTCTTCATTTTCCACAACGTTTTCCGAAACCAATATCTTGTGAGGAGTCAAAAAGAGTCAGTGTGTGGTAATGGGTCAACAAAAAAATTCTCGATTCTGTGAAAAAAAATGTTGTTAAAAAAAGCAACTAAAAAATACGGGTTTGGAACGGAAGGGAAAATGCAAATAAAGTCGAGCGAATTTGTTTACTTACATCCAGATTTGTATTGTGGTTAATATAATAGGTGTCTCTTGTCAATGGCCAAAATTAATGGATTATTGAATTTGTGTTTAAATTGAATTCTTCGATGAGAAATTATTTACATAGCGTCTGATACGTTTTATTGAATTTTATTTCAAAGAGGGATGCGTTTATGAATATCTTTGGGTTTCTTCGTGAAACTAGTAACTACAGCTTAAAACAAGCAGCAGTTACGAGTTTTTTTTTTTTTTTTTTTTTTTTTTTTTTTGAAGAAGAAGAAGAAGAAAAGCGACGATATAGTCTCACCCAGAATCTTGTAAAAAGGCCCTTATAAGATTTGAGACAAAAGTGATATCCCAAATGACAAAATTAAAAAGTTCTAAATGCAAAGATGAATAAGTTTCATGTGAATGCAATGTTGTATTTTAGGGTCATTTTGAGAGAAAAAAAACATTGCTGGAATTGAAGAAATTGCTTGTCACAAACAATATATTTGTTTTCCACATTTTTTTTCAAAAGCCTTTATCTTGTGGGTGTCAAAAAGCGTTTTTGTGTTGGAATGAGCTAGGATCAGCCTGTGCATAAGTTTAGTTTGTTTAGGAAGCATGCTGCTCTTCAAACGTTGCTATAAGTAATGAAGGAGCTATTGAAAAAACAGCATAGCTTCTAATCAGACGACATATACGCATGCTGATCTGGAACCATGTTGGTCTCAAACATCTTTGGAGTTCGGAGCCTATTTTCCCAGATCCCTGCCTGTTTGTAGGCCTATATTAGACCCTTTATAATTCTTTTGCCTATTTCAAGGCATTAAATCTATATTTTCCTATATTGTTTCTGGATGGTTATTCGTCCATTGTTAAAGCGACATTTCACATCTATTTCAATTTTTAAAAGTATGTTTTGATGCAAAGATTATTTATTCTAATGCGTAGAAATGCTACCAGTTTTTTGAAGTTGTTATTTAAAAGGGAAAATACGCCTTTAAAGTTGAGACAGAAATGACAAGTTCTATATAAATCTGAACTGTTGTCCACAACAATTTGTCTAGTTGCAGTACAAACAGATATATTTCTCGTAAACGGTTCAATATTTTGACTTGAAATTTTCAAAATTTCCATAAGAAAACATGTTCTTTCAGATAGAACAAAATTTAATTTATGTAAAAAATGATTGTGAAATGTCACTTTAAATGTAACAAATTTCCACAATTCCTCTGTTCTTATCATTCCCAATCGGAGAATCGTAGGAGATGCGACGAAAGAATAATGTTCTTCTGATCACAATAGATCAAATGTTTCAACATTTTGTATGTAATCAGGTTCTGAAACTGTCCTTAGATTTGGACAATTTAACCCATTACCAAACTGCAAGATTTTAGACTTCTCCAAATTCAAAGATGCTGCAGACGACAATTTGAAATGAATGAAATGCTACATTTTTTGACACTTTGTATAGAAAACGTTGTGGGAAATGAAGAAACTGCTTATCACAAGCAATTTCTTCATTTATCACAATGGTGTCCAAAGCCATTATCTTATGGGGAGTCATTGTGTGGTAATGGGTTAACAAATTGTGATTTTGGACAAGTTTACATGATGATAATAAATTCGAGCTTTTCCTTTCCCAAACAACGAGATTTTCGAAGAAAAAAAAGTGACGATATACATTACTTACAGACTTCTTGACTCTGCAGTAGTTGGCTCCGTTTTCGTAACCATGGTAACACGAGGTCAACCTCCCGGTCTGTTCGCTTGAATGCGGGCTTTGAAATGATCCGGATCAGTTCCAAGATCAGTTCACTGGAGGTAGATTTGGATCCAGCCATCGCGAGTTATCTTCTAATCTGTAACGAAAACAAAATATTATATTACATGTACATGTGTAGCTCACGATAAATGACCTGTCAGAACAGCTCTAGCTATTGGCTAGAGATGCTCTGCCAGATCATTCATAGTTAGCTTTGCAGTTGACACTCGTTTTGTCAACATAGGATAAGTCAAATTTCTGGTTAAGTCATAGTGAAAATCGGGTGCCATCCTCATTTTTTGATATCAAAAATATCGAACGAAATGATTTTGAGCCAAATATAGACGATGAATTATAGTAGGAAAAGGAAAAAAATTGCTCGTCTAGAGCAATTTCTTTCTTTTTCCTATTTTATTTCAATCATGAGCTAAAAAGCCAAAAATAATTTCAATCGAACTTGAACACAAATCGGATGAGTCGAAATCCTGATAGCTCGAGATGAAATAACGTTCCCTTCGACTTCGATACAGCGGGTTTCAACTGTACGTGACAATTGCTTACATACATGTATATCGTGGCTTTTCAACGAAAACATCGTATCTGCAGCTTGTTTTAAGCTGCAGTTACGAGGTTTTTGTTGAAAAGCAGCGACATGTCAAAAAATAATAAAGACTAATAAAGACTAAAGGAAAAGATATTTACCTCGATAATTGAAAATCAATTGTTTCGTTCTGTCCCGTTTTCTTGACTTTACTTTTCATATAATTATGAATTTTATGCGATTTTATTTTGACGGGAGACAAGATGTTTGCAAAAGATGTAATGTATTACATGTTGGATTAGCTTTTGTCATGTCAACATGCCTTATGTCAATAAAGGTGATAAGATAATCGTTTTATTTAATTCTCTACAGTTGTCGCCACATCGTATGGCACAATGTTTATGTTTTGTTCAAATGTAATTGAACGTTAAAGAAAACATAAACACGTGCCATACGATGTGGCGACAACTGTAGATATCGAATTAGCAGGATTTACACGAAAAATGTAATCCAGGTTGATAAAACATAAATCTTCAAGGTTAAAAAAAATCCCGACAAAACCTTTCCTTCACGACATGCTTTTTGGCTGGTCGGAAATGAAAGCAATAGCAACGAATTTTGTGCTGAAAATACCAGCTTTACCGTTATGTTTTGTTAAACCGTCGGTGTTGTTTTGAAAGGACCTCTACGGATAAGGCGAGAAATCTCCCTAAAAGGCTCAAATGGAAAAGTCATTTTACAAAACATGCAAATTGATTATTATTTCGAACTGTATTGTTAGATATGTATCTAAATCATATGAAAACTAATTTTGTACGATCAAAACGATTCGACAGGTACAGATAACTCTTGGATTCTGTACCTACCCCCAAAATTACATTTTCTTACCCCACCGTTATTCATTTAAACAGATTTAAGATTTCTTTAGTTTTATAAGCAAAAAATTTTCTGTAAATGTAAGGACAATTGGTGTTGAAATCATAAACCATTTTTCGATTTGTCCTTAATGCGCATGCGCATCATTGAAACGAGTTTAAAGGCGAAATCTTCCCGCCAAAATTATGGCATATGGTATATGAGTACTATTTTTAGTATAAAAGTACGTTCCCCCCCGTGACCCAGCAAATCCTTTTTACCAAGGAAGCCTATGATCCAGTTACACAACATATGTCAATGGGAAGCTGGGTCAAGGGGGGGAACGATGTTAGCCAGCCTTGGGAAGGTAGGTATGCCTCGGTTTTTGGCGGGAAAATGCGCTTTAAAAGTTGTTTCAATGGTACGCATGCGCAATACGGACAAAACCAAAGCTGCCATATGATGTCAACACCATTTATCCCTGTATCTGTAGAAAATAAATTGCAAATAAAAATAAAAGAATCTTCATTTTACCTCTTTGAATACCGGTAGTGTAAGAAAACGAAACCATTTAGGTGGGTACTAAAATCAAGAGTTATCTGCACCTATAGAACTTTTAAAATGACATAAAAATCGGTGTTTATTTCCTTTATTTGTCTACCTAACCATAAAGCTTAATTTTGTTTCTCAATTTGTTAGTTTTGAGAATTGACCCATCGAGCTGAGCCTTTTAGGGAGAATTCTCGCCTTATCCGTAGAGGTCCTTTCGTAACTACGGCCTGGATCGAGATTTTATAACAGCACCTACGAAATACTGTTTGTTTGTCCGAAATTACGACAATATTAAGTGGATAAAATCGTGCCCTATTGATTATGATGAATATCAAACTACTTGTTAGTTTACATGAATTAACTAATAAGGCAAGAAAGGAAAATGAGATTATGCTATGTACCAGATGATAACGTTCTAATAGCAAAGGGAGAAAATGTGGGTTACCAGCACGTCTATTCAAAGGGACGCAAATACCGTAAAAATATTTAATATTTATATTTGGGATTATGTCCCTTGATTGATGTTTTCGAGTGAATATCCCAACAATAATCTCAACAACTTTAACCCTTTCCCACAGGGCAGAAGTTTTGGGTTATCTGGTTAAAAAAATGCTGCAGATGACAAGATGGATGTTGATGTTGATTGAAATAGTTTATTAAGTCAAGAAAATATTGAGACAAAAGGATAAAATGTCAGCATTTTCTTCTTTTGTATCAATGTTTTTTCAAGCTTATTCCCTTAGGGACGTCAAAATCAGGTCTTGTTTGGGAAAGGATTAAAACTTTCGACAAGTAAGTGATTCTTTTTGGCTCCCTACAAAATAAAGGCTTTGAGAAACATTCTGGAAAATGAAGAAATTGTGTATGACAAGCAATTTCTTCATTTCTCACAATGCGGTCTACCAAACAAAGACAAAAAAGATCCATTTACTTGAAATTGTCGTACATATTTGTATTTGGACTAGTCTAAAATATTGCCATCTGGTAATGGGTTACCTGAAATTAATAAAGTTAATGGTATGTATTGTTTGATAAAATTAACCCTTTCCCAAACAAGACCTTGTTTTGACGGCCTTAATAGAATAGGCTTGGGAAAACATTGAAACAAAAGAAGAAACTGCTGATAACCAGCAGTTTCTCCTTTTGTCTCAATATTTTCTGTGTCATATTTTACACAAATTCTATCTTTAATAACATCCATTTTTTTTCATTTGTGGCAGATTTTGAAGAGGATCACCCTAAAATTTTGCCGTTTGGGAAAGGGTTAATTAGTTAGTAATTTTAGCGCTGATACAATTTTTTTCACCATTTATCAATGTTACTGTTATTATAAATAGTTGATCTGTCAATTATAAACAGATTTGATCCAGAAGGACTAAATGAACTTTATTTGAAATTACCTTGGACGCAAAGAATCTAGCTAAACTAGTTGACCATTCCATACGATATATCAGTGGCGGATCCAGAGGGGGTTCGGGGGATTCAAAAGAACCCCTCGCCGTAGCCTGATTGCATTAATTCCGTCAATAATGTGTAATGACAGAAATCCTGAATCCGCCACTGTATAATTGGTCATGAATATATTTTATCTCCGACAACCTAACCCAGGTCCCTTTAAGTTGACTTAAAATTTCAATGCAAAGAAACATTCCCTAAAAGAGCATTATTTTTTTTCTATACGTTAGCTCTTTCCGTCGGTAAATACGAAGCCTTTCGTGGTATTTGTATACGTACTCAGTATTCTTATGGTTGATTTGTTGGTTAAATATTTGAACAGTAAGCCTCAGATTTTGACGCAAACCTGCCTTTAAAGTCTTAAATCTTAAGTACAACGAGGAGATTGTTTATTTTTGGTATTTAACCACGAACACCTACTTGACCACTTTTTGTGTAATATAAACCCTTTCCCAAACAACAAAATTTTATGGTGGTCCACTTCAAAAACTACCACAAATGCCAAAATCGATGTTATTAAACATACAATTTGTGTAAAATATGGCATAGAAAACATTGAGACAAAAGGAGAAACTGCTGGTTATCAGCAGTTTCTTCTTTTGTCTCAATGTTTTCTTACGCCTTTTCTGTTAGGGACGTCAAAACAAGGTCTTGTTTGGGAAAAGGTTAATGGGCTAGTAACTTTATCATTGATGCATACATGTACAAATCAGACTTCGTTTTGTTTGGAAGGTTTTCTTTCTCATACTTGTAATTTCTCTTTTTCCAAAAATATACTTAGGTTGGCCATGAGTAAGTTAAATTAAAAAGAAGTGTGTTCGGTGTCATTTGGGTGTTGTTGAACATATTTTAGTTGGTCTTTAGCCGTCTCCCAAACAAGACCTTGTTTTGACGTCCGTAATAGAAAATGCTTGGGAAAACATTGAAACAAAAGAAGAAAATGCTGATAACCAGCAGTTCCCCTTTTGTATCAATATTTTCCGTGTTGTATTGCACACAAATTCTATCTTTTACAACATCCCTTTTGTCATCTATACCAGCTTTCAAATTGGACAATCATTAAAATTGTTGTTTGGGAAAGGGTTAAAGAAGCTGTAGACGACAAAATAAGTGCTGGTATATGTAAGAAATATTTCAGTTTTGAAAGCAACACGGACAGCGAAAATGACCTTTTATCAGCATCGTATTCTTTTCTCTCTTCGTTTTCCAAAGCTATCTCCTTAAACACATCTAACCGGAGCTTGTGTAGTAAAGGGTTCATTCAATTTCTGTCTTTAGCCAATATTCTTCGTAGAATTCATCCTGCACATTAATGTGCAGAACGAGCAGAGCCTTTGCTCTCTTCCAGAATTTAGCCCATTCCAAAACGACTTTGAAGGTGGTCCAAATTGAAAGTAACTGCAGATGACAAAATGCATGTTGACAAATATAATGTTCACATAATATAATATAATATTGAGGCGAAATGGGAAAATGCTGATCATCATCATTTTCTTCTTCTGTCTCAATGTTTTCCCGTGCCTTTTCTACAAATGTCATCAAAGGTATTGTATGATAATCGCTTAAACAAACATGATCTTAAAATTAATGATCGGATTCAGCATGAAAATGCTAAACCCTTTCCAAAACAACAAAACTTTCGGGTGGTCCAAATTCAAAGCTATTGCAGACGACAATCTCACAGGCGGCAATCACGTGACTTTGTTATGATATATTTTTCTAACTTTTGTAAACAAAAACACTCGGTAAGTACACATATTTCTCAAATTTTGAATCAAATACTTAACACTCAATATTGAGATACGTGTCATTCGATACGTCGTACTCTCCGGTCTATTTTTGATACCAAGATCTTCTCTCAAATCCCTGTCAAAGCAGAGAACATTCGTGCAAAGTATTTTTGAATGCCATGATATATTTTCTTAAGAAATGTTTGCACTTTGCATGAATGTTCTCAGCTTTTACAGGAATTTGAGGGAATATCTTGGTATCAAAATAAACCGGAGATTACGACGCTTCGAATGGTATGTATCTCAATACTGAGAGTTAAGTATTTGCTTTAAAATTTGCGGAAAATGTGTATTATCGAGTGTTTTTGTATACATAAGTTAGGAAAACATATCATAACAAAGTCACGTGATTGCCGCCTGTGAATCTAAAGTGGTTGAAATTTTACATTTATTGGTCTTTCTGTGTAGCAAACATTGTGAGAAGTGAAGAAATTGCTCATTTCTCATTGTCATTTCGAAAGCCTTTATCTTGTGTGGCGTCAAAAAAGCGTAAAGTGTCACAATCAGTTTTCTTTCATTTTCCACTATGTTTTCCAAATCCCAAATATTTTATGTGGCATCAAAAATACTCAATGTGAGGGAATGGAGCGAAATTATTGATTAAGTACCAAAATTAAGAATAAGAATAACTGCATTGACAAACCTGGGGAGGAAATCGATGCCTTACTAGGGGTGTACATTTGAGCCTTGTCTTTGATATAAACGAATACATCGCATAGAATGAGCTCAAATTATTTGGTTATTTTATCTCACAATGTGATTTGCATTTCTATTGTAGGCCTACCGTTAGAACTTTTGTCGGTTTGCACTGAAATCAAAATTTTCACTTGACTAAACACACTTAAGAAAAAATAAATAAATAAAATAAAAAGAGTGATTACTTGAAAAATGGTGGCAGTAATACTTGTTACGTGTACAATAAGTCCATCTTATAATGCCACGTTAGTTATTTACTATAACCAAAGGAATCAATTATTACTATTAATATATAAAAACAATAGGAGCATTATTAAATGTCGGTAAAGGAATCCTCCTATACTTAGCTTAAATGAGTTAAAGGAACCTTTATCATGCAATATTGTTATTGTAGATTGAGTGCCAAAAGACATTCTTACAACTTCATTAACCATTTCCTAAATGTAATAAATAATTTCTTTCTATTTCTATAGCTAGCGAATGCAAATGAGACATAAATGTTGATAGTGAAAGAAATTTAAATGGCGCAATTTAGCACAGAAATACTGAGACAAAAGAAAAAAATCTGTTTATCAGCATTTTCTTCTCTTGTCTCAATGTTTTCCCAATCTTTTTTCATTTGGGATGTCAAACTAGGTTCTGTTTTGAAAATGGTTATTCCTTATTATGTTATAAATCGCTTCGAACCTACAAAGTTAAACTTTTAAATGACATTGATGTAATTTTTCGCTCGATAAAAGTGATCTATCGTAATAGATTGATCGGTATCATGATTTTACCCGTTTGCATTTCGATTTAGGCTACTAATTGTCCCAGGTGTACTTTTAAGGTCCGACGTAGACATATACGCAATGACGTTCGTATGTTAGGTATTACAGCGAAACATAGCATAATATCCGAAATCAGATTTACTTACATAAACACATATCAAAATATTAAAAATAATCTCCATCACAATTTCTTTCACCTTTTTCGAATCGGATAGATCAAGTTTAAAATTTTATCAAACAGTACAAAAACGCCATCGATCTAAAATTCAAAAATGCACAATACAACATTAAAATATAATCATGATAACGAATTTAGAGTAAACGCTAGAGTCAAGCAATGTGTCGTTTTTTCTCCGAAAACTTCGTAACTGCAGCTTGAAACAAGCTGCAGTGACGAGGTTTTTGAAGAAAAGCGACGAATATAGTACATTCATTTCTAGACCATTGCTTAAGCCTCTCTTACAACCCGTCGTGCGTCTTTTTAAATCGTACGTTTTGAAACGCTGCAAAATCGCACGATTTATAAAGACGCACAACGGGTTGTAAGAGCGCCTCATAAGAATTGTCTGATCAATTCTTTGCTGCGTGCAGTCTGCGTCGTGGTTGCGTCCATGAAAATCGTACGTTGCACGTGCGTGCATCGCACGACTAACGTTTTAGACGCAGACCGCACGCAAACCGCACGTAGGAGCACGTACGACCGGTTGTAAGAGAGGCTTTAAGCCTCTCTTACAACCAGTCCTACGTGCTCCTGCGTGCGGTCTGCGTCTAAAACTTACGTTTAGTCGTGCGATGCACGCACTTGCAACGTACGACTTTGTTAGACGCAACCACGACGCAGACTGCACGCAGCAAAGAATTGACCGGACAATATTTTGAGGCGCTCTTACAACCCGTCGTGCGTCTTTATAAATCGTGCGAATTTGCAGAGTTTTAAAACGTACGATTTAAAAAGACGCACGACGGGTTGTAAGAGAGGCTATACGTTAGATCCGTTCTATGCAAGTAGCATTACGGGCTTTGCACCTTATCACCGTGGGGATTGTGCATGATGGGATGGATAACGAATACGGACAAAATAATCTCGATTCTGGTAAGATTTTTTGCAATAACTTCATTATTTCTGCGTCAATTTTCAAAAGGTTTATTGCATGTACCCCGCCTTACCGAGGTCTTTCATCGGATGTATGACATATTAGATAACTCGTGGTACTTTTTCCAAAATATTGTCCCAACCGACTAGAAAGCGAAATGGTAACGACTACGGCCAAATTAACCACGCTTCGGGTAAGCATTTGTGCAATAACTTTCTTATTTTAGCGTCAATTTTCATGCAGTTTGTTGCATGTACTCTGAGCCCTTTTCTCAGATGTATTACTTATCGGGAAACTCCTTGTACTTTTCTCGAAAATTGATCCCAACCGACTAGAAAAATGACCTGAATTTTTTGTCGTTTTTCTGATCGGTTGGGATCAATTTTTGGACAAAGTACAAACATTCTACAAACAAGTTATATATCTGAAGAAAGAGCTCAGTAATGCGGGGTGCATGCAACAAACCATTTGAAAATTGACGAAGAATTAAGAAAATTATTGCATAATTTCTTACCTGAAGCGAGGCAAATATGTCCGTATTCGTTATCCATCCCATCATGCACAATCCCCACCGTGCTTATAAAAGTTCAATGTATACATTTTCCGTATTTGCTTAATTAATTAATATGCATTAGATTTTAATAAAGGAATTTGTTCTGTCGGTTTCTTTCGCGTCACAATCGATAGATTCAACAAAAAATCCATTTGCCTAATTGGACAATTTGTATCCTTGTATAATACCGGTGTAACAGGGTAACGTGTCCCCCTGGGTAACGTGTCCCCGGGGACATGTTACCCAGGGGTAACGTGTCCCCCCCTGGGTAACGTGCCCCCCCCCCTTGGAAATTTTTTATTTTAATCGTATTGTGTATTTTCAATGCATATTTTGTTTCATAAGTATTAAATCTTTTAAAATAAGTTTTTTTAGACATGAAATTTAAATATTTAATTTTGTTTATTCTTTCACATTGCCAAAGAAGGAAAATATCTAATTGCATTTTAATTTTTTATTAAATCACTTTTTCCAAATATTTTTCAACTATGATTATTACCATTATTAATATTTTGTGATAATACAAAAGTAAATTTCGCAGAAATAATGTGAAAAATTCTTAAGAGGAAGGGGGGGGGGACACGTTACCCCTGGGTAACCTGTCCCCGGGGACACGTTACCCAGGCCTGGGTAACGTGTCCCCCCTTTGATTTTTTCCTTTTTAATCATAATGTGTATTTTTAATGCCTATTTAGTTTTACAATTATTGAATCTTTTAAAATAAGCTATTTTTAACAAAAAATAAAAGAATTAATTTTTTTTCATTCTTTCACTTTTCAATGAGAGGTGGGACAGGCTACTCAGGCGTGAGTAATGTGTACCCCTCCTTGGATTTTGTTCCTTTTTAATCATAATGTGTATTTTTATATCATAATTAATATTTGGTGATAACACCAAAGGAAATTGCGCAGAAATAATGTGAAAAAAATTAAGAGTGGGGGGGGGGGGCACGTTACCCCTGGGTAACGTGTCCCCCCCTTTGATTTTTTTCCTTTTTAATCAAAATGTGTATTTTTAATGCCTATTTAGTTTTATAATTATTGAATCTTTTAAAATAACGCTATTTTAAACAAAAAAATAAAAGAATTTAATTTTTTTCATTCTTTCACTTTTCAATGAGAGGTGGGACAGGCTACCCAGGCCTGAGTAACGTGTACCCCCTTGGATTTTTATGCCCCCGATTGGGAGGCATCATAAATTTGACTTGTCCGTCCGTCCGTCTGTCCGTCTGTATGTCCGTCTGTCTGTCTGTCCGTCCGTCATTCCGTCCAAAAACTTTAACATTGGCCATAACTTCCTTATTACTTAACATATTCGCTTCATACTTTACCACAACATTCCTTGGTACATTACCTTTCTGTAGGCACATACTTTGGTGACCTTGACCCCTGGATGACCTTGAACTTGAACATAGATTGGCCATAATTTAAAATCTAAGCGGTGTCGGGGGCATTGTCATCTTACAGTGACAGCTCTTGTTTTCCTTTTTATACGCCGCCGGCGGCGGACGTATATTGGCGTCATCTTCTCCGTTTGTCCGTCCGTCCGTCCATCCGTACGTCCGTCCATCCGTACGTCTGTCCACTTTTCTTGTCAACGCAACTCCTCCTAAGTTTCTGGCTGGATCTTCTTGAAACTTGGTCAATGTTATCACCTCAATTGGTAGATGTGCATGAAGGAAGGATTTTATGGTTCAATGATTTTTGCCTGAGTTATGCCCCCTTAAAACTTAGTCTTAGGAGCGGCGTGTATTGTGACCATGGCACTCTTGTTAATCATAATGTGTATTTTTATGTCATAATTAATATTTCGTGATAACACCAATGGAAATTGCGCAGAAATAATGTGAAAAAAAATTCAAGAGTGTGTGTGGGGGGGACACGTTACCCCTGGGTAACCTGTCCCCGGGGACACGTTACCCAGGTCTGGGTAACATGTCCCCCCCCCCCCCCTTTGATTTTTTTCCTTTTTAAGTATAATGTATATTTTAAATGCCTATTTAGTTTTATAATTATTGAATCTTTTAAAATAAGCTATTTTAAACAAAAAAATTAAAGAATTTAATTTTTTTCATTCTTTCACTTTTCAATGAGAGGTGGGACAGGCTACTCAGGCCTGAGTAACGTGTACCTCCCTTGGATTTTTTTCCTTTTTAATCATAATGTGTATCACTGTGTTGTAAGCTGTCCGTTAGGTTTGTGCAGTCATTCAAAGATGGCGACAACAATACAACATGAGAGGTAGGTGTCATAGTTTTTCCTCGATAAATTTCTTAAACGGTCGTATCTTGCCTTGATACTGATATCATTATACAGGGGAAATGTATACCTATCAACAGTTCTATATATCAAAGTACCAGTGTTGTCCTATCGTACTCAGTCGTTGTGCAAAGACAGCCCAACACGGAAAACTTTTTTCGAAGCGAGAATTTTACACAAAAATGTCCAGAATGACCACAAACACCGTGTTTATTAAATGGCCAAACAACGGTGTAGTCACAGTGAAAATATGCAAACACAACGGTGCAGTTTCTGTGTTTTATGTACGGTGTGGTTATATTTTCATAACAAATTGTGAACGGTGTAGACATAATGTAATTGTGAACGGTGTAGACTTGAAGCAATACAGAACTTATTATTTCTGAAATGATAATATTGTAATTTTCAATGATAACGTTTTCATGCCTGGGAATCACGTTTTACAATTACTACCAAAATTCTTTAACAATGTTAATATGTGACTGACTTGTAAATGCTTTGCAGCAAAGAATGTGACAATATGTCTACAAAATATACTTTAATGAGAATAGAGAAAGAATTCAGTTTCTTCGCTATTTGTCAAAGCAATTCCATAAGGGTCAAACAGTAGAAATTACCAAAAATCTGCCGGCGTCTGTTTTATTTTGTCTTTTATTTTCAGTTCCATGCTGTTCACTTGTTACTACTGTCATTTCGAATGAAGTTTCGAAAAGGTTGTGAAGCATTCGGAACAGGACCATTCCAGCCAGATATTATAAGTTTGCAGGAGGGAGATCAATGATCAGACATGCCAAAAAGGTTTGAAAACTCTGAACTTTAGTATAATTCCGGATATCATCAAGCAGTCAGACTAGGACATCATCCCCATTTGCGAGCATAGAATACACAAGATAGAAATCATCAACGTATAAAATCAGGATTTTGGAATTAACAATTTTTCTATCGATGATATCTCCGATTTTGTATGCATGAGTCCTTTACATAAATAGAAGTTCAACACCCCATAAAGTCGTTCAAAAAGCTCCGACCTTAATTCCTGATATTTCCATTGGATGTGCTGAAACAGGTGATACTGATAGGGAATCACGAGACATGGAAATAATGGCTGAAAGGAATAGTTTGTTCCTAGATGTGATTAAGTCATTGAGAAGCATTGATCAACTTGGTAATTGGTTATCTTTTCATAAGATGGTCAAGGAAGGTCGGTTTCCGATGGAAAACATTGCATTTCAATTATTTATGGATGTGTGTAAGTTTTACTATCTTGGTGCTAAGTTGGAAGTACTTCAACAGTAGTCAAACGGTTTGGCGAATATGATATTGTCTTTTTCATTGCAAATGGTTACATTTTATGAGTGGGCTCAAAAAGTCTTGGTCGGAAAATTGTCAGTCCTGAAGAGGAGGTAAATTAATAATTACGTCTGAAAATGCAAAAATAAATTTTGAAGTTCCGTAATTCTATTTTCAAGACTTGATTACTTAATTCGTTAAGAAGTTAAAAAGTTAAAAACAAGATACATGTCGATTTATAATTAATATACTCCATGAGTTGAAATCATTTCATTAATTACAAGAATTGATTGTAATAACCAATTAAAACAGTTACAAAGAAAAATTTAAAGCCAGAGCTGATACTTTGAATCTACAATTCAAATGAACGGATGAACAAGAAACTGGCCATTGCACCCACATCTTAGGGTAAGTTAGTAAACATTGTTCTAAAATGACGTTTACTGCATGTCTTGTTTAATATTTTCTGATGGTATTTTTGTGATTATCATATCCGTCAGAAGTTAATTCAATAACAAAAATGTCTTCCGAAAATTAAATTAAACATACATTAAACTGTTTTAGGCTAAGATGAATGAAGAAAAGAGAATACGGCATATTTCCTTAACTTTTGTTTTCGTCTACTTTGAGGATGGCGGCGTTTTCATCAAGTGAGAGAACTGGGTTTTCTAAGACCAAAGTATTTGAGGGAGATAAATCAGAGCTGCATCTGATCTGCTAGAGCTCTATTAGAGCTGTTCCGCCCTTTACAACATACCAAGTCTACAACGTTCACAATTTGTTATGAAAATAATAACTACACCGTTCAGATAACACAGAAACTGCACCGTTGTGTCTGCATATTTTCACTGTGACTACACCGTTGTTTGACCATTTAGTAAACACAGCATTTGTGGTCATTCTGGACCTTTTTGTGTACAATAACGGTAACCATAGAAAAGAGCATGTTAAAAACATCCAAGTTAGAGCAATAGTTTGTTCCCTAGTTCGCTGTTCACTATGTAATCATCCTTAAAAGGGCAACTTTCTCGCTTCGAAAAACGTTTTCCGTGTTGGACTGTCTTTGCACTACGGCCAAAGGCGATAGGACAACACTGGTACTTGGCTATGTAGCATCGTGAATAGGTTTACATTTCTCCTGTACGATGATATCAGTATCAAGGCAAGATACGGCCATTTAAGGAAATTATCGACGAAAAACTAAGACACCCACCTCTCACGATTTTCCACGGACGCCATCTTTGATTGACCACTCAAAACTTCCGTACAAACTACACAAATCTAACGGACAACTTACAACACAGTGATTTTTCTAAGATAATTCATATTTCGTGATAACACCAAAGGAAATTTCGCAGGAATAATGTGAAAAAATTTTAAGAGGGGGGGACATGTTACCCCTGGGTAACCTGTCCCCGGGGACACGTTACCCAGGCCTGGGTAACGTGTCCCCCCCCCCTTTGATTTTTTTCACTTTTAATTATAATGTATATTTTTAATGCCTATTTAGTTTTATAATTATTGAATCTTTTAGAATAAGCTATTTTTAACAAAAAATAAAAGAATTTAATTTTTCTCATTACCCATAAAACAAAACACACATAAAAAACACAATTATGATGTAAACAATACTCAAAGGGGGGGAGGACACGTTACCCAGGCCGGGGTAACGTGTCCCCGGGGACAGGTTACCCAGGGGTAATGTGTCCCCCCCTTTGAATATTTTTTTGAAATATTTTAAAAAAGTTATGAAATGATGATTTTCTAAAAAAAAATTATTCTCACATGTTCAAGAGGAAATATGTACTAGTATAGTAGTATTTTATTAAATCACTTTTTTCCAATGTTTTTCAATTAATATTATTATTACGATTCCTATTTTGTGATAATACCAATTCTAAAATGTGCAGAATTAATGTAAAAGAATTCCAAGGGGGGACACATTACCCCTGGGTAACCTGTCCCCGGGGACACGTTACCCAGCCCTGGATAGCCTGTCCCACCTCTCATTGAAAAGAAATCAATCAAAGGGGGGGGACACGTTACCCAGGCCTGGGTAACGTGTCCCCGGGGACAGGTTACCCCCCCCCCCCACACACACACACACACACACTTAAAATTTTTCACATTATTTCTGCACGATTTCGGTGTTATCACAAAATATTAATAATGATATAAAAATACACATTATGATTGAAAAGGAAAAAAATCCAAGGGGGGTACACGTTACTCAGGCCTGGGTAGCCTGTCCCACCTCTCATTAAAAAGTGAAAGAATGAAAAAAAATTCTTTTATTTTTTGTTAAACATAGCTCATTTAAAAAGATTCAATGATTATAAAACTAAATAGGCATTAAAAATGTACATTATAATTAAAAGGGAAAAAATCAAAGGGGGGGACACGTTACCCAGGGGTAACGTGTTCCCCCCCCCCCCCCCTCTTAATTTTTTTTTACATTATTTCTGTGCAATTTCCTTTGGTGTTATCACAAAATATTAATAATAATATAAAAATACACATGATCAAAAAGGAAAAAATCCAAGGGGGGTACATGTTACTCAGGCCTGGGTAGCCTGTCCCACCTCTCATTGAAAAGTGAATGAATGAAAAAAAAATTAAATCTTTTATTTTTTTGTTTAAAGCTACTATTTCCCAGATTTGGACACAAAAATTGTCAAATACAAACGAAATGTACATTTTTTAAGCTTTATATGACCTGATTAAATGATTACGACAAACTATTGAAGCAACGACTCATTTTTTCGCAATTTGATACCAAATTCATGAAGCGATGTCGAAAGTAGGTCAAAACAGTAGGACATGCTACTTTCTTAAATGACGTCACAACATACATGATGACGTCATAATGAAATTCAAGTATGAATCTCGTTTGAATCATGGTCCGCGCTGTATGCGCATGCGCAACAATTTAAAAATAATTCTAACCCCACCTGAGACGGGGTTGAATTTAGGTTTGGATTCTCCCTAAATTCAGCTATCTTTCTTGTAATTTCGGCTCATTCTCTGTCTGAATCGCATATTATTAACCATCCCGAGGTGGTCAACACAAAAGTTTTGCATATTTTTTCAAAAAAAATCATTTTTTGCAATTAGACCATCTGTTACCGTCGCCCTTTAAAATAGCTTATTGTAAAGGAATCAATAATTATAAAACTAAATAGGCATTAAAATATACATAATAATTAAAAAGGAAAAAAAATCAAAGGGGGGGGGGGGACAGGTTACCCAGGGGTAATGTGTCCCCCCCCCCTCTGAAATTTTTTTCACATTATTTCTGCGCAATTTCCTTTGGTGTTATCACGAAATTTTAATAATGATATAAAAATACACGTAATGATTAAAAAGGAAAAAATCCAAGGGGGGTACACGTCACTCAGGCCTTGGTAGCCTATCCCACCTCTCACTGAAAAGTGAAAGAATGAAAAAAATTAAATTATTTTATTTTTTGGTAAAAATTGCTTGTTTTAAAAGATTCAATAACTATAAAACTAAATAGGCATTGAAAATATACATTATAATTAAAAAGGAAATAAATCAAAGGGGGGGACATGTTACCCAGGCATGGGTAACATGTCCCCGGGGACAGGTTACCCAGGGGTAACGTGCCCCCCCTCCCTCCTCTTAAAATTTTTTCACACTATTTCTGGCCAATTTACTTTGGTATTATCACAAAATATTAAAAATGGTAATAATTGTAGTTGAAAAATATTTGGAGAAAGTGATTTAATAACAAATTACAATGCAATTAGATATTTTGCACATGTGAAAGAATGAAAAAAATTTTAATATTTAAATTTCATGTTTAAAATAGCTTATTTTAAAAGAATAAATAATTATGAATCAAAATATGCATTAAAAATACACAATAATGTTAAAAAAAATTCCAATGGGGGGGACACGTTACCCAGGGGGGGGGGACATGTTACCCAGGGTCATTACCCTGGGTAACGTGTCCCCGGGGACACGTTACCCTGGGACACCGGCATTATCCATTCTCAAATAAGATCTAGTTTTGACCTTTCCAATAGTTTGAAATTCATGTTACAGCTGTTACTTGGTGTATTGACAGACTGTACCCATTCCGATTTCTGCGCCAATTTTGCGCCCTAATTCATATTTTCCAAGCTGCATTTTACTCAAGTCCACTCTTTATTTACATTCATTTTGTACTCTGTAGCAGCGTTCAAAGTTTTTAAACATTTCAAATGTCGGTCGTGATGTGGAGGTGTAATTGTCTATGTGACCAGGCCTCAAATCGAAACCCGATCTGGATCTATGGTTGACCAATTAGGTCCAATTGTCCATTTTCCATATCTCCACAAATATGTGCGGCTCATAAAAAGAAGGTTTTATCAAGTTGAAAGCCTCGGTTTCCTTGGTCTAGAAATATAGACTGACCCTATATTAATTAGCATTGGTTCCATAATCTTTAATCATGTTATTTAATTTTTGCGGCGACAAGTCGACCATATTATTGTTAAATGTTAATCCGATTATCCTGAATTTGAAAGAAACAGAACTACAGTTGGCAGAGGTTTGTTTTCTTTTGATTTGAAATGAAAACTCAGATTTGTCCCGATGTCTACATGTTCAGAGCGTTACTTATACCTTACGCTTACAGAATTTGAGATTAACAAAATGGTCCTAATAAAAAGAGATCACTGGAAAAAGATTTCTTTTGCCTTGATCTAAAATGATTGAATATTCATATATAACACGGAAACATGCAAAGAAAGGGATGCACAACATCACGTTCTCCTTTTATTCAAATATGTTGCTGTCGTGATACGGTCAAATCTATAATAATTGCAATTAGACCAGTTAATTAAAATATATCTTGCTGCGATATGAAGTGGTTGATTGAGTAGATAGGATATCGAATTAGTCTTACAAAATAGCTTTTTACTTCAAGTAGAATCCATGAATACGAAGTATCCATTTAAAACCCTGTTTCGAATAGCAAGAAAAAAAGATTGCCCCCAACTTTAAAATCGTTAAGTAAATCATGGGTTGTCAAATGTAACAGAATAGAAATATGGAAGGGGGGGGGGGGGTAGAAACATGTTGGTAACCAGCATTTTCTTCATTTCCCTCAATGTTTCTTATTTTCAGTTACTGACTTTGTTGTTTTGTTCCAATCCATTAACGATTAGAATGAGTACATTCGGACTCTTTGAAACCAATATTACGCAGGTAGGCTACGTAGCCTGGTCAAGACTACTCTCCATGCCGAGGTCTATTGATTAAACCATCAAATATGACCTCTGCAGTTTTTGGTACACCAACAGCCTATTTGGTCGTCATAATCTAATTATAGCACATCATTTGAATTATCCAATCAAAATCAATCAGTTTTATCTTGCATGATCATTACGTATACATTACGTCGCTTCTATTTTTAGCTGAAGCCGGTAACATTTGAATTATCGAATCAAACTCATTCAGTTTTATCCTGTTTGATTACGTATACATTACGTCGCTTCTATTTTTGGCTGAAGCCGGTAATTTGAAGCGTCAGCCAATGAAAACTTGTATCAAAAATTTCAATTGTTTATCAGTTTATTGTCAACGATTGGATACCGAAATCCCGCCAAGGCCCCGAGATTAGACGTGAAACGACCCCGCGAGAACAGAGCTCATTCTATCGAAATGGAATGTAGGGAGAATGCGCTCTGTTCGTAAGAGAGTAGGTCAAGACAAATCAGCTCTGTTAGAGATATTAACCCTTTTCCGAAAAGAAATAAGTAGGGTTGTCCAATTTGAATTCTGTTACAGACAACAAATTGATATTTAAAAAGAAATGGATTAAGTGTACACTTAATCCAAGAAAATAATGGGAAAAAAGTAGAAAATGCTGGTTATCAGTATTTCTATTTTTTCTCATTGTATTCTTAAGAGTTTTTACTAGGGACATTAAAAGCGGTGCTTGTTTGGGGAAATGTTAAGTCTTAAACCATTACCGCACAATAACTCTTTTTGACTCCCCACAAAATAATGGCCATGGACAACAATGTGGAAAATGAAGAAATTGCTTGTGACAAGCAATTTCTTCATTTCCCACAATGTTTTCCATCCAAAAAGATCTAGAAATTCAAAATTCCATGCACATGAAATTGTCGTCTGCAACATCTTTGACTTTGGACAAGTTCAAAATTTTGTCGTTTGGTAATGGCTTAAGTCTTAACGTAACGATAAGGCAATTTTAGAACAGATTGGGCACGTATTAGATTGCAGATTCTCTCGGGTAGATCTTTATCCATGTTGGTCTTAAATTCCACCAGAGCAACTTTTCAATATCCAATCTCATTTGCACTAAATCCATACATAACCAATTTCATGTGATAAACTTATTATTAGACGGGTACAAACTATCAATAAACATAAACACATCATTAACCCTTTCCCAAACGACAAAATTTGAGATTGTCTAATTTGAAAACTATTGCAGACGATAAATTAAATGAGCGTTGAGAAAGATAGAATTTGTGTAGATTATAGCTCAGAAAATATTGAGACAAAAGGAGAAAATGCTGATCATCAGCATTTTCTTCTTTTGTCTCAATGTTTTCCTAAGCCTTTTCTATCGGGACGTCAAAACCAGTTCTTGTTTGGGAAAGGGTTAATGAAAAGGGATAGGACTTTAAAAATATTTCCCAAACGGCAAAATTCAATGACGGTCCACTTTGAGAACTGCTGCAGACGACAAAATGTTGGATGTTGACATGGAAAGTATTTGTATACAATAGATCACAGAAACTATTGAGACGAAAGAAGACTTTGATGATAATCAGCATTCCTATATCTCAAAGTTGATCAAGTTCGTCCACTAGAGACCACAAACAAGGGTTTGTTTTTGGAAAAGGGATAAACTATTTATAACTCGAATGTGGTAAACATGATGTAAGACGGGTACAAAATATCAATATATACGAAAAATACATCATTAATGAAAAGGGATAAGATTTTAATTTAATAGAAAGAAACCCTCTTGATCGATCTAGTCTATCGCACCATGGGGTAATTTAATACGGGATAAATTCTTATTAAGTAGCAAAAATGTAACACTTTGCATTGCTATATTGAAATATTGAGATTCATATGAATTTCTAGAAAGATTTAGAGAAATGAAGAGAATGATGAAAAAGACGTTTTATCCTTTTCCTTCAAAATTTCCTAAGATACAATGTACAAGGAATTTATTTTCAAGTTAATGCCACTTTTTAGCTTTACGAAGTGTAACACTAGAAATAGAAATTTTCACCACTCTAGATTTTACCATTCGTACGGTGGATGATCACGTGATACAACAATTTCAGAAAATCTCGAATAATATTGTTAATTCGGGTCCAATTTGAATTCGGTTTGAAGCAGAGAAAGTGGATAAACTTTACGCATTTGATGAAAATAATGGATTTTTGAAATATCAACTGATAAAAAAAGTTATTGAAGATCAACAACAATTTTGGTTGATCTTCAATATATTTTTTTAATCAGTTGATATTTTAAAAATCCACCACATCCAGCTTATGCCTGGTATTTTCCTACCTTCTCTGCTTCAAACCGAATTTGAATTGGTCAAGTATTAACAAAAATATTCGTGATTTTCTGAAGTTCAGGGTCACTCGATTAACCGCCGTGCTTTGGGAAGGGTAAAGCTCGGTCTCATGTGGATCCATGCTGGTCACAAATACCATGATGGCCCTTTTGGACACCAAAACATATGTATAACACGGTGGTTAATCACATGACTCAGAATTTCAGAAAACTGTCGATATTTTGTAAATACTTGACCAATTTGAATTTGGTTTGAAATAGAGAAGGTAGAAAAATACCAGAAATAAGCTGGGCGTAGTGGATTTTGAAAATATCAACTGATAAAAAAATAATTGAAGATCAACCAAAAATCCAGTTACGTTCACCTAATGCGTGACGTCTGCCACCTTCTCTGCTTCAAACCGAATTCAAATCGGTCCAGTATTAACGATCTGGAACCATAATGGATTTCGGTTATTAGCGCCGATGATCGGGTATTTACGGCACTCGGTTATTTCCGTGAAACGCACTTCGGAAAGATTCGATTTTGTTCTCACCTCGGTTTACTTTCTCGTAAATATCAATATATATCGGCCGTGTAAGCTATTTAAAGTGTATTTTTCTGCAGAGATAGAGATAATTCTCGTATTTCTCGTTGTTAGTAGCATGAAAAATGCTTAAATGTTATCGTTCTGAACACTCTGGCGATTAAACGTATATCAAACGTACATTCATTCCATTAGAATAAGAAATACATGAAAAATACTTTTTCATGTTGTATTCTATAAATAGCAACAAAAAAGAAAGTGAAAGTACATTGAAATAGGGAACGATTTTATCCAGTTAATCGTGACGTTATTTCGGACATACAATAGTAATTCGTTGGAGCTGTTATGAAACCTCGTAGCTACGGCTTAAATCAGGCCGTAGTTACGATATTTTATGGCAACACTGACGGTTTATCAAAACATAACTTTAAACCCAGTCTATTGTTAGCACAAAATCCATTGCTATTCACATGAATTTTCCGTGGTTTGTTCAATTTCAACATTTCCTTTCATAGATATTTTGATATTTTCAGTAATTTTGGGGTTATCAAGGCTTTAAACGGTAAATTTAGGCATCGACAGTGGTGACGAACAGAATTACGTCAACTACTTTTGATCGTAAAGTTACGGAAAAAACTTAGGAAATTCTAATCTTAGCTGCGAACATGTTTTGTAAAACGCACTTACGCAAAAAAATTGAACTTCCGTTCAAATCTACGAAAATAATGTGCATAATTTCGTTGATAAAACGGGCCCCAGATCACTGGTAGAAATAACAGAGAAACACTAAGAGAAATGAAGAAATAACTGTTTCAATAGGCCTACAATTGTTATGAATTTACTGATTTGGTTATAAAGAGCAAAGCACTGATCAATATATCCTTCTCTTAACAAGTCTAGTTTTACGTCCATTGTAGAAATAATTTGAGAAAATATTGAGAGAAAAGAAGAGGTTGTTGATTATCATCAATGCGTTATCATCAATGTGTCCCTTTTCCTCAGTGTTTTCTGTTCTTTTGGACTGATACAGTTTCTTTTTTGGGGGGGGGGATGGGTTATGTATGCACCAATACACTTGATTGATTCAAGATCTATACGAATAAATGCTTAAGACCAGGATTTGATATACATGTAGTATCAATATTGCGTCTTCTGCCTTGATTTTTTTTTTATTTTAGTCCAGTCACAATATAATGACACATGTTTACAAATTTTACAATAATAAACAAAAGGTAATCCTTGTTAATTTTCAGTTCAACGTTGCATGTCTTGGTTCAAATCTTGAAGGTGTAAGGGACCTGCAAGATTCGAACCATCACATGCAAATTTACAGTAGTTATGACTTTGCTAAATTGCGATTTTTGCAAGGGTAAATTTTGTAAACATGTGCCATAATATCGTTGATTAAAGGACTATAAGTATGTAAAGACCCGGTAATCAAAGATACATGTTCGTGTAAGATAAGCTCAATTTGATTAAAAAAGGCGTTCTTATACAGTAGTACATGACACCAATTTCAACCCTCTTCCACCCCACGAATCTTATATCACGGCTGGGAATCACCTGACATAATATTTTCGATATTTTCCAACAATTCTGTCAAAAGATGACCGAATTGAAAAGAAGAATTTAAGCAGAGACAGCGGGAACACTCCATGGCTTTGCTGAATGCCAAGGATAACCTTTAAAAAATCAGCTGATATAAAAGTTATTGACGACCAACCAAAACTTAATCTGGTCGTCAATAACGTTTTTATCACTTGATTTGTAAAAGAGTTACCACCCATCTGATATCGGGCGTTTTACACTTTTTTCTGTTTCAAACCAATTTCAAATTGTATTTACAAAATTATTGACGATTTTCTGAAATTTAGTGTCACATGATTCCCCACCGATGTATATAATGCCCTTGTTTTGTTAACAATAGTTTATGTAGTAACTACAGGGAAATCTGGCAATGAATATTTGATAAAAATAAGTTCTTTATATAAGTTACTATAAAAAATAATGTGTTGTTACAATGAATATTTGATGGAATTGAATGACCTATTTTGGATAATTTTGTCCTTGCTTTATTCGCCCCTACTAAGTTTGAATTCATAAAAAAACAAAATTTAACGGTAACTTTTTCCCATTCTTGTTTTATTTGCACAAGTATAAATTAGAGATAATTTTGGTGTAGGTCTCATACCCTGCCAGTCAATATTACAAAAATTACAGATCAAAGAAAAATGTTCATTTTTCTTAATCATGGAAAAATTCAGTCGCAAAATCATAAACCTTATGTATAATCAAGTGTTTTTTTCTCAATTTTGTTTTTCATAGTTTTGTATTTAGCTTATTTATGTTACATACATATCTGTTGTAGCATACAAGCTGAAAAATGTCAGATATTATCATCTTCTTGGAAAAAAATATGAGATTTACTGAGTTGGTGCTTCCCATTTTCCCGCCTTTTTTGTAAAAGGGGGTCAATAACTAAAAAAATATATAAAATTCCAACATATCGGTAAAAATTGTTTTAAGTTTCATTTTACCTCCGTCTTATATCATAGAAATAATATATAACAATACTTTTTGTATTTTCAAAAGTGTCTATTATGGTTCCAGATCGTTAACAAAGTAATTGAAGATTTTCCTAAATTGTCATATCACGTGATTATCGACCGTGATAAAGGCATTCTATGTCTTCGGTACTCATTTGAATCGTTTCAACGAGACAATTCCAATGAGTAGGGGCCTACCTACTCTCCAAAGCCGCGAGGTCTATTGATTAAACCATCAAATATGACCTCTGCAGTTTTCGGTACGCCAACAGCCTACTTGGTCGTCATAATCTAATTATAGCACATCATTTGAATTATCCAATCAAAATCATTCAGTTTTATCTTGCATGATCATTACGTGTACATTACGTCGCTTCTATTTTTGGCTGAAGCCGGTAACATTTGAATTATCGAATCAAAATCATTCAGTTGGATCTTGTTTGATTACGTATACATTACGTCACTTCTATTTTTGGCTGAAGCCGGTAATTTGAAGCGTCAGCCAATGAAAGATTGTATCAGCTTTTTAAATTGTTTGGTTGTGTATAGCCAACGTTTGGATACTGAAATCCCGCCAATGCCCCGAGATTAGACGTGAAATGACCCCGCGAGAACAGAGCTCATTCTATCGAAATGGAATGTAGAGATAATGTGCTCTGTTCTTAAGAGAGTACCTATAACATCGGCTTTAAGGAAATAAAAGGTAACCGTATGTTAAACACAGTGAAAAGTAGTCACCCCTTCTTAACAATTGCTGACTGTATATAGATTGCACACACTTATTTGTATATGTTAATTTACATAATGAACTGAAAAATATTCATTTTAGTTTTGCATGCGCTTTGAAAAAAGAGACAATATGTTATAAGTAGGCCACAGAACATTGACGTTTTTAACAATCCACACGGAAAGGCTTTGGTAAACATTGTGGAAAAAGAAGAAATTGTTCGTGACAAGCATTTCTTTATTTGCCGTAATGTTATATTATCAGGAAAGACAAAAAACGTAAAATTCTATTCACTTGAAATGGTCGTCTGCAACATTTTTTAATCTGGAACAGTTAACATTTTTGTCGTTTGGAAAAGGGAGAAGCATACTTTAACATACTTATATTTTCACCCTAAGCATATTGTACCTTCGCCGGATAACTCCAAAAGATTTCATAGGTACGGAAAACAATATGGAAAGCTAATAGAAATCTATTTACAAAACGCAAAATATTGGAATGCAAAAACTAGTAGATCTTATCAACCTTGTGACTTTTTTTTCTTTTTTTTTTTTTTTTTTTTTTTTTTTTTTTTTTTTTTTTTTTTTTTTTTAATAGCATTTTTCTAATGTTTGAAATGTAAGTTTAAATAATATAAATCATATATAAAAGTGAAAGAATTTTAAGAATTAAAAAAAAAATACCCTTCTACACGGGCAAAGCTATTAGTAGGCCTAATCTTTATGTTCCATACATACTTCATTTTCAAAATTGAAATTTATTTGAAAAATTACATCTTAATTAATAAACGCCATTATTTTGGTATGTTTTGAAAAAGAAAGATAAAAAAAACGAAAAAAGTTTACCTGATTTCTTGCAAAGGTATCCTTAGAATATATCACAGTAAATTCCGAGTTTCATGCATGCTATATCATTTCTGAGAAACTCCAGCCATAATTTCCATTTAAAATTTAAATCCCAATGTTTTAACAACATTCAATCAAATCCTAAAATCTTTCCGATAAACATCTTACTTAAAGAAGTCGGGTGGCGGCGGCAATGTTTAATATTTATAGATCAATTATCGAAGATTTTAATCACTGTGACTAAATTTTTGCGTCAGTTATCCGAGGCTTCTTAAAGAATATGTGATATAGTATTACAACTTGAAGACACCCTTAACCCATTCCAACATACTGACGCATTAACAATAAATGTTTCGGAAAAAACTTAATGAAAAGAATGTTAAAAATGCTTGGCACCAGATGTGGTCAGATGTAGCTTATAATAATTTATGGTGCTAACTTGCAATTGCTGCAAATTATGAAAAGGCTAGCTATTAGAGGACGATATATGTATTGAGCTTGAATGGTGCATATTGCATTGTGCGTGTACACGTGATGATCTGAATCCTTATTGGTATCAATTGTCGTTAGGGACCCTTTTCCAAATCATGACTCATTTGTAAAGACTTTTGCAAGATCATCAGCAGTCGTATTCACCAATATTTGAGCCGGGATCTGGAAAAACGTCCCTTACAGCATTTTTCAAAATTAAGTTTCAAGATCAGCCTGTTGTCAAATGAAGTCCAATATGCACCCATGCTGCTCTCTTAAAGTTACTACAGGTCACGAAGAAGCTATTAGAGAACAACATGGATCCTGATCAGACTGTGCGTATGCACAGGCTGATCTGGGTCAATGTTGGGCTCAAAAGTCTTAAGGGACATTTTTCCAGATCCTGGTTCATTTCTAAATCCTTAGTCTAAATCAAAATTTCATGACAAGCCATTTGATTGGACGAGACGTATGTCTCGGCCAATCGGATGGATCGTTGTGTTCTGCTACAGGTAAACTTGGAAATAGACTGGTCGGTGAATACCAACTTTGCCCCCGTTCATTTGAGCATCTTGAGATTTAGCAAAGGGTGGATTTATTTAAGAAATATCGGATAATATTAACCATTGGTCCATTTTCAATTAAGTCATAATACACTCTATTAAATGAACAGATTTACCCTTTTGTATTTGTATATAGTGTCAACGGCAGATTAAACATATGAGTTAATCTTTAACGCATGGCCAGTTTAGTCAGAAGCTTTAAATTTGATTTAGAAGTAATTCTAATACTTCATACATGTATTATGACAGTTGTCCCGTTTGAATCAGCTACTCGGAAACTGCAAAGTATTCTTATGTTATTCATTTTATTTAGGCCTACCGCTGTGAGTAATTGAAAAGGCATTCTTAAATTTCAATGTAGGCCTAATTTTGCATCCGTTGATTCGAATCTTGCATGTGTAAGACATTTGCAAGATTTAGGCAATCTTACGCAAAGTTACAGTGGTTTGGAGTTCAATATTGTATCGTTTGCATCTCGTTTAAAGTTAATTTTGTTAACACGAGTCATAATATAACGAAACTTTAGAAGTTTCTTATCCCGAAGCACTTAGAAGTCCGGTTTAGCTCAGATGTTCGGGTGTTGGTGTTGTAATCTTCACATGGAGATTTTTTTAATGAAGACTGTCACTTTCTTTGCACATAGGGCCTTTATGGGAGATTTAGATTAATGATATTATTATATTATGCTTTACTGCATATACGCTGTGAGAAGGTAGGTCGTGACGTCATTTTGATAGTGGTACAGATGACGTCAAAAATGACGCCATTTTAATATGCGCACAGCGTTGAGGTATATAATATGACAAAGATAATTTCATTGGATTCCGCAGATAATGATAGTTTTCCGAATGAAATCGGCTGAGAAATAGCAGAGCTATTACGCTTTGTAAGTGTTACCTTACTTTGGGACACCCTGTGCTTTGGTTTGAATCCCTCTCGCACAAATTATTATTGTGATATGTCCTTGAACAAGCCATATTGGAGCCCCAGCCAAGTACTGGTGAAACCCAGGAAAGTACATGGATAAGTGATCTTCGTAGAGAAATATGCATGGAATATTTTTGAACGCGATGTAATTCCCAATCATATCGGTAGGAATAGGTGGCTGGGAGGATTACCCTTCCACACCCACCCCACAAATTTGACCGAAAATACCGAATTCTCCTTTAATATTTTACAATGAAAATTTAGGGAAAATCCAATTTTACAATCCAATATTCAGAAACTTGTCCGGACAGAGTATTGAACCCTCCCTAGAAAAATTGCTCCCTACAGGCCTGCCGATTCAAATAAAGACTACAGACATTACGACATGCTGATCTAAATCTTTACGTTGACCATGATATCTCAATTTTGTCGTTGTTTTCACAAGTAATAATTTTGCCCATTTGTGTTGAGATATTTATTTTTTATGCCTACATCAGGCTCACTGGTGGTGAACTCGGCCAAAGCGTGGGACGTTTTTTCGCTATCATAGTATTCCGTCGGCGTTGTTATAAGATATCGTAACTACGGCTTCGATAAAGCCGTAGTTACGCGATTTTATAACAACACAGACGGTTTGTCAATACATATCGGGTAACCCGGTCTATTTTTGGAACAAATTTATTGTTATTAGAACAACTATCCAATCAGATCTTTGAACTCACATTTAAACGCAAAATATCTGTACCTTGTTGTAGCGAAAAACGTCCCTCGCTTTGGCCGAGTTCACCACCAGTGAGGCTACATGTATGTTGAAGTTTAGAGAAGCGACGATATGGTTAAGTTCCCCAGGCGAGGCAATATAAATCCGTTGGGGTCACAAACGACATTGAATTCTATCCAGCCAAACCAAACAATCAACATGGTTTTGACTAAACAAATACAATTCTAGCCAAGTCGGATGGACTTTATTTCCGTCTCTTTGTACAAGCTACTTTTCCTGTTTTCTGTTCAAACTTGACCTTTAAGAGACATTCAACGATTTCCCAAACAGTCAAGGTATGGACAGTTTCAATAGCAATGAAGTTTTCGCTAAAAATAGACTGGGTTTACCGTTATATACTGATAAACCGCCAGGGTTGTTGTTAAATCTCGTAACTACGGCTTGAATCAAGCCGTAGTTACGGGATTTTTATAACAACGCCGACAAAAACGCCGACAAAATACTTTTGTTTGTCCGAAATTACGTCACGGTTAACCTGATAAAATCGTTCCCTATTTGAAAGCTGCTACAACCGAGGTTTTTAGTGTAATTAGAAAAAAATGTGTTTATTTAACATAGGGATTTTCATCAAATGGAG
This sequence comes from Fragum sueziense, assembly GCA_963680895.1. Lineage (NCBI taxonomy): Eukaryota > Metazoa > Mollusca > Bivalvia > Cardiida > Cardiidae > Fragum > Fragum sueziense. Next base: position 24,671,804 of record OY804606.1, on the reverse strand, counting down.
CAATTTTTGCTGATCATTATTATTTCTTTCTTATCCTTCAACGCTTTCCAAATCTGTATCTATTGGATAGCAACACCAGGCCTTGTTTGGAAAAGGTCTAAAGCCATTTTGCCTTCTCTTTTTTTGTCTATTTACTCAAGATATGGGTTTTTAATTCAATATTTGTTAAGTAACTGACAAATGTGCTATAATTAGTTCTTGCGCGATCTAGAAAAAGAACGGAGGAAGGTAACCTTTTTATCCATTTCCATATAATGACGCTTTTACGTCAACTTCCACATGATAGAGGGTTTGAAAACATTGTGGAAAATGAAGGAATTGCTTGTGATGAGCAATGTATCTTTCTCAACATGGTTTCTGTCCAGAAAGACCATAGATTTTACATGTAGAAATTTATTTACTTTGATGGTCTGTCCTGTGCTCTATCTTTGAAGTTGGACTAGTGTAAGAGTTCGCCGACTGGGAAAGTGTTTAAGAATGTCTTCGGTGTCATAGTCCCTTTAAAAATCCCTCAGTTTTTCGTTTTTCTTTTTATGAAAATCAATAAGTGCTTATTTTGAATAAAAACTTAGCTTAAGATTTTTGGTGGGAGATTGTTCTGACGGAGGACCTAAGTCCTTTAATAGTTCAGGATAACACATGAATATTTTGTCGTCTGCAACTCTTTTTCAAAATTAACAGTAGAGAACTTCAAAATTTTTAAAGGATTTAAAAAGCCGGAAAGTTTATTTCTACAATAGTTTTGTGAGAAGTGTCGGTACTCAAGAAGTTAGCTCTGTATTTACATAAATTAGAGTGCGAGTGTCAGTATACAAAACTTATATTAAATCAACCCTTTCACTTAACTAGCAGCCAGCTACCTGATTTTATGGCAACCGAAACATGGATGACACACGCGAGGCCGAGCAATGACAACATGGTCGGATACTCTAGGGAGAGACAAGAGGATAGAAGACGTAGCCGAAATTTATACAAACACTGATTGCTGACCGAGAAGCATGAACACGTTGGATAATCACGTGATGCAACAATTTCAGAAAATCTTCAATAATTTTAATAATACAGGACCGATTTGAATTCGGTTTGAAGCAGAGAAGGTGGACAGACGTCACGCATTAGATGGACGTGTTGGAGTTTTGAAAATTCAACTGATGAAACAATTATTGAAGATAAACCAAAATTTTGGTTTGTCTTCAGTAACTTTTTCATCAGTTGATTATTTAAAAATCCACCACGCACAGCTTATTTCTGACATTTCCCAACTTCTCTGCTTCAAACTGAATCGAAATTGGGCAAGTATTGACAAAAATTTTGACGATTTTCTAAAATTCTGAGTCACGTGAATAACCTTCGTGATGGAGGTTGAAGTTACGATGTGTCCGTGAAGGCGTCGGTTGACGCCCCGACCCCGACTTTCACTGACAGCATAGAATTATTATTCAGCAAAAGCCTTGAGTGGGAAGTTGGAGCGGGCACCAGGAAACGGGGACAATTCACGTTATGGCATTCAGGTAGTCCACCCCTAATGAGATTCGCGAGACGTCGGAATTAGTTTATTTCATCTAAGACCTCCCCCCGCACACAACAGCCTCCGGAAGTCGTCCTTGGATTCTTAAAACGCTGCTCAAACGTTTAGTATTTGTTTTTAGTAACAATACTCTCAATCCCAAAGCGTTTTGGTAACAATACTCTCGAACACAAAGCGTTTTAATGTTGAATGCACGTGCTCTTTATCGCTGTATATTGAATGCACGTGCGTCGTCATTATTTTCTCCGCATATTTAGGGAGCCTCGTTTTGATAATGTCGATTCGTGACTATTTTTAGTAACAATTTTCATGCATACAATGTTGATTTCCCATAAACCCATTTTTTGCCTCTGGAAGTGTGTTCTGCGGGTACAGACTAAAGCATAATTGAAAGGACCTAATTATTTGGGCGCAGTCGAAAACATTCGGCGGTGGAGCTTTCCACCGCCGAATGTTTACGATCGCACCCGAATAAGTTCGGATAGGCTACGTAACGACGCCGCTCGAAAAAAAAAATCCGACGTTTTATGAATCTCAAAATGGCCACATAATGGGTATTTTACCTTAAAGACCGACATGAATCTTGATCAGACTGCATGTAAGCTAAATATGGATCTAGATCAGCCTGCTTAATACACTGTAGGCCTACATAGTTTCATAAAGATCCGCGTTGTCTTCCAATAGGCATAGCCTGTTCATGGTCAGTAACAACTGTAAGTTAGCCTAAAATATGGTCAAATGAGGCCAAGTTAGGATCCTAATTTGGCCTCATTTGACCATATTTTCTGAATTGTTACAATAGGGGACATTTTCATATCCTGGCTCATTTGTTGTTTAGGCCTACATTAGACCGAGACTATCCGTCCAAAATTTAGGCCTATGTCTAGGCTACAGCACATTGACAAAAGAAAGACTAGCAGTTGTGGATCCAGAGGCTCGATGGGATATCAGTGGCTCAAATGAAACAAAAAAGGTTCGTTTTCCTGTTCGGGCCTATAGGTCTAAGGCTACAAAATTTTGACTGAATTTCTGCACGAAAATGAAATAATTTATGGAAGGGGATCGTTTGAACCCCTCCTCCCGAACACCCTCTGGATCCGCCACTGATAGGCGTATGTTCGAACCCTTTTCAAAGAAATCATCCTGGATCCGTAGAAGGCTAACCTTAATTTTGATAAATTAAGAGTGATAGGACTAGTCTACCTTCTCAAGAAGTTAACCCTGAAAATCTTGTAGGCATATCCGTCAGTATGCCTAGGTCTAGATACTCTCCAAAGCCGAGGTCTATTGATTAACCATCAAATGTGACCTCTGCCGTTTTTAATACACCAATGTTCAGCCTATTTGGTCGTCATAATCTAATTATAGCACATCATTTGAATTATCGAATCAAAAACATTCAGTTTTATCTCGCATGATCATTACGTAATACGGTATACATTACGTCGCTTCTATTTTTGGCTGAAGCCGGTAACATTTGAATTATCGAATCAAGTTATAATCACACGGGTGGGCATCAGGGGAGCTACCTCGAAAATGTGTTAACGTAAATTTGTTCCCACGCCACATCCGGGAATGTCGAGGTAGTGGAAATCTCCGTATTTTGAGAAACGGACAAAGGTGAGCTCTCCATTTTATTTATTTTTTCTTTCAAAGAGTGCATTACTTGAAAATCTGGCGATGCAGTGCAATGCTACTATATTTTAGCAATGCATGAAGACCGAAAACCCCATTAAATAGTGGAAAATACGAGCAGGACGACATTAATTCCATGACTGGTGGATTGCATTTTCGTCCTGTGTTGACATATCGACAGGCACTTCGAGGCAGATATTGTACTTTATTTTCAGTTTCTGACCACTATCACATGTTTTGATGCAAAATGTAGTCAAATTGACTACAATGACGCAAAAAAATTCAGATGTTCTGGTCTCCTGAACAGATTACCTGCCCAAAAACTCATTCGTGTTGTTCCCAGACCATCGAGATAGCGGTAATCTATCGAGATAGTTCCCACGCGTCCCAAACATCTAGCCTTCTGATATATTGATGTGTTGATACACCTTAATGATTCTAATGATTCTGGACAGCGACCTAATGGCTAGTTGGAGAAAATCAGTTCCGCTGGTCACAGAACTGTGATGCACGTGCAATATATATAGCAGATTTTTTTTGAGAACTTATGAAACAATGAGCAGGAATTGCCGCAATCACAACATAAATCCCAACCTGAAACCCAACCCGAAACCCAAGTGGGAAACAACAAAAATACATTTAAGTACCAATACAAAGAGAAGATATTGTAAGCCGCGTTAGCTTCCTTTTTCCCAAGAGTTTGTCACTCAGTCTTGTCACTCAGCCAGACACATGAAATGACCGAAAATCATGAAATCCACAATTAAAGTTATTCAATTTTTCAGAAACATCTACATCAAAACAAAACGCAGTACTGCTTACCCTCAGCCAGAGACCTACACCTTAAAATCAAGTTATAGTACTGATTCCGCCAAACCCAAATGTACCTGCAGAAAAGAGAAATTTATCAGCTGTATTGTTCCTAGGTGGGTTTGTAGGCTATTTACAGAGGACTTAATTCAAGATAAGCACTTCCGGCATTCTGGGAATTAAGATTAATAGTTGTATCTGTTCTTCGTGAATGGGTTTCAGGTTGGGATTTATGTTGTGATTGCGGCAATTCCTGCTCATTGTTTCATAAGTTCTCAAAAAATCTGCTACAATGAGATATTACACGTGCATCACAATTCTGTGACTAGCGGAACTGATTTTCGCCAACTAGCCATTAGGTCGCTGTCCAGAATCATTAAAGTGTATCAACAAATCAATATATCAGAAGGCTAGATGTCTGGGATGCGTGGGAACTATCTCGTTGGATTACCGCTACCTCGATGGTCTGGGAACAACACGAATGAGTTTTTAGGCAGGTAATCTGTCCAGGAGACCAAAACATCTGATTTTTTGCGTCATTGTAGTCAATTTGACTACGTTTTGTATCAAAACATGTGATAGTGGTCAGAAACTGAAAATAGAGTACAATATCTGCCTCGAGATGCCTGCCGATATGTCAACACAGGACGAAAATACAATCCACCAGTCATGGAATTAATGTCGTCCTGCTCGTATTTTCCACTATTTGATGGGGGTTTCGGTCTTCATGCATTGCTAAAACATAGTATCATTGCACTGCATCACCAGATTTTTAAGTAATGCGCTCTTTGAAAGAAAAAAACAAATAAAAGGGAGAGCTCACCTTTGTCCGTTTCTCAAAATACGGAGATTTCCACTACCTCGACATTCCCGGATGTGGCATGGGAACAAATTTACGTTAACACATTTTCGAGGTAGCTCCCCTGATGCCCACCCGTGAATCAGTTATCAACAAAATTCTGTGTAGAAAATAGAAGAAAACACACTTTTTAATTGGAGTCTGGCAATTTTACCTATGGCAATTTTACCTGTGGCAAATTTACCATTTTGGGTATGGCTAATTTACCTATGGCTAATTTACCTATGGCAATTTTGCATATGGCAATTTTACCTCTGGCATTTTTACCGCATACCTCGAATCAAATTCACTCAGTTTTATCTTGGTTGATTACGTAGGCCTATACATTACGTCGCTTCTATTTTTGGCTGAAGCCGGTAATTTGAAGCGTCAGCCAATGAAAGTTTGTATCAGAAATTTCAAATGTTTTGTTGTGTGTAGCTAACGATTGGATACCGATATCCCGCCAAGGCCCCGAGATTAGACGTGAAATGACCCCGCGGGAACAGAGCATCATACTATCATAATGGAATGAAGAGAGCCTGAATGTGCTCTGTTCTTAAGAGAGTAGGCCTAAGGTCTAGAGAAAGCTAGGCATATTGAATTGATAGCCTATAGCTGATAGTTTTGAATATTTTGACCCAGCCGGGTGCTAGTGTAGGCCACTCTAGTTTAGAAAACATTGGGCCTACAAGTGAGAAAATAGGAATTTGTCTTTCTATGGTTTGTCTTTCTATGGTCTTTCTATAGTTAAACGGCAAAATTTTAAATTTTTCCAGTCAAATATGTTGCAGAAGACTAGATTTATTTCAATAAAGTGGCATTTGAATTTGTAGATCTAGGTCTTAGGCCTATAGGCTATGCCTAAGGTGGAAAACATTGTGGAAAATGGAGAAATTGCTGGTCAAAATCAATTTCTTCATTTTCCACAATGTTTTCCAAATCTTTTATCATTTGAGGAGCCAAAAAGAGTCAATGAGCGGGAATGGGTCAGCACACTCCAATCAATCGACTTTTAGATAGATCCAGTCATGCAGACGACAAAAACTGTTTAACTGATGCCAAACTTATATCGGTTACCTCCCTTGTACTTTCCACAATTTTAACACAGTTGCTTCCCTTATTTCAAAAGTCGCTATTAAACATGGCAAACAAACCGATGAAGTTGAGAGAGTTGGAGGGTTATTTGGGCGACGTCGATGTGTTTGAGAGACCGAAACTGTTGTTAGAACAATACCCGACAACACCACATATAGCGGGTTTGTTTACTCAATGTGTTTTGCTTGTTATTTACAAAAAACGACATTTTGCAGTATATTCTAAATGGATTGTTGAAAACTTTCTGAAATTTGAATCTATAGATCTATTTAAAACAAGACAAGTGATATACACTGGCTTAGGAAGAGGGGGCCAGGGGGCAGGAATTTCCATTACTAATGAGATTCATGTGACAATGAATTATTTGGTCTTAAAGTTTGTGGACATTCAGCAGTGGAATGTTTTCCCAAATTGCTAAAATACTCCAAGTAAGCAAAGAAAGGGGATTTGGGGAGGGGTGGGTTTTCAAACGAACACCCTCGGTATCCTCATTTTCAATTTTCCATAGAAATTTAGTCAAAATTGTGTAATTCTATTACCCCCCCCCCCCCCCCCCCCCTATTTGTATGTTCAAACTAGTGTTGGGCAATCGGTTTAAAATCACAATCGATTATCGGTTTATAATCGGAAGGGCAAACCAACTAGCTATCGATTATACAATCGATTTATCAGTTTAACAGTTTCAGTGTTCCCACTGCCTTTTTGAACTGGGGGTTCCCTGTACCCTCTCCACATCCATATTTTCAAATTTTGGGGGTACCAAGACAAAACTGGGGGTACACCATATTTTGCCAAACAAGACCTGGTTTGACATCCCCGATAGAAATGACTTTGGAAAACAATGAGACAAAAGAGGAAAACAATGATAGCCACAAATTTTGGAACTTTTTCACCTTCTTAGCGGTAGCCTTTGCTGTGACGATCTCACTTGTAGATTTAGATGGTGTGGGAGTTTGATTGTCTGCCGAGGTTGACTGCCGCGGAACTTGTCCCCACAGACTTGTTAGCGTGTTTTGTTTGGTCGCCATTTGCAGAAGAATTATATTTTAATGACGTCACGGGTAGGAATGACGCAATGAGAAGCATTCGGGAACACTCGGCAACAATCGGAATATTTCTCGACCATTTACGACATTACGTAAATGCGATTCTACACTAATGAAAACGGCAGAAAGAAGTCCGAAAAGCAATCGGATATTTCCGTAAGACTTTATCACCCACTACGGAAATACACGTTATATTTACGACTTGGTGGGGATTTCCAATCGTTTTCCGATAGGTTGCTTTTTTTAAACACCGGAGATTCAGAAAAATGACATGCGCAGATGTATCAAGTACGAGGAGCCTTGTTGACATTTAACATGGAGTCTCTTTATGTACATCAATTTGACTAATTTCATGGGGAATTAGCTTACGTGCCGGTCACGTAGAGCGTCTTTTATTTTTGAAAATTTGTACGTTCTGTCAAAAAAAATTACGTGTTTCACGTAAAATATTACGTGAATGGGAACGCTGAGTTTCTTTCCCATATTAATGGATGTTAGTCTTGTTACAATGGTTGTTTTTCCGTGTCATACAAAACTGTACATGAATTGTTCTGTTCTTTATAAATTCAAGAAAATACATTACCTTTTAATCCTTGTTTTATTTAATACCCTTTATTGGGGTCCCTTTTTCAAAAAGCCAAAGGTCTCCCACACCTTTGACTTCTTACGGCCATCAGGATATGGGAAAATCTCCAGCGAATTTTCATCGCCTCCGTTGTCGGCCATGATGGATTGAAGGGCGTACTTGATTAGCCGCCGTATAAAGTCCGGACGCGACGCTAAAAGCCGGTATCTAAAGTCCGGAACGGAGCGAGTTCCGGTACCGACTACAATCGATTGCGGGATTTTCCAATCGATTATCGCAATCGGAAGCCTAAACCAACTGACTTTCGACTATAGTCGATCATCGGCCCACCACTAGTTCAAACCCCCATCAAAGAAATCCTAGAGTCATGGCAGCGATATTTAACAAATTCACATGGATCATATTAGGGCTGGACTACCCTAAATTGATGCCACCCAGAACAGGTAAGGTTTTGTCTCTCACTAACCATGAATAGTCCTGTGGATAGTAGCAGCAACACTCACTCAAAATATGTGTCAGAATTTCGATGAATAAATTCAAAAGGTCTTAAAGAAATTAACAATATGTGCCTATGTTTTTATCAGATTTTCAAATACACTATATGCTATTGAATTGTTGTTGTTGTTGTTTTTTCAGCCTGCATGCTACATACCATGCATATGAGGTACAATGACATTACAGACAAATGTATACTAGATTTGGGATGTGGCTGTGGAGTATTGAGTATTGGAGCTGCCATTTTGGGTGCTGGGTAAGTTAGGCCCTACCTTGTAAATTTTAGACTGTTCCAAATTAAAGGTATTGTAGAGTGCAGTAACTACAGTTCTATGTGAACGGAACTTTACATTTTATGGTCTTTCTGAGTAGAAAACATTGTGGGAAATGATGAAATTGCTTGTTACAAGCAGGTAACCAGGCAATTTCATCATTTGCCTCAATGTTTTCCAATTCTGTTATCTTGTTGGGCTTCAATAGCCATCATTATGCGGGAATGGGGAAAAGTTTAACTTGCTTTATCATTGCTGTTAAAACCCTTTGCCAGAGATGCTTTTTAACACCCCTCAAAAACAAGTTGCAGAAAATGTTGTACGGAAGATGGAGAAATTGCTTAGGTGCTAGGAATTTCTTCATTTCCCACCATGTTTCCTACACAGACAGACCAAAAATTTTATTCACTCTTTAAATTATCATTTATCACATCTTTTATTTTTAACAAGTCGTCTGGTTATGGGTTAAACAGGTTCATCTGGCATAGTAAATTGAAATGATCCAATGTTGTTATTTTGATTATCAGCATTTTCTCCTTTTGTCTCAATGTTTATATCCCCGTATATAAAGTTTTAACCTTGTCCCCTCTGTCTACCTGTCTGTCATTCGAAAGTTTAACATGAAAGCTTAACAATGGCATTTTCTCGAAAAGAGCCATTTTTGGGGCATTTGTGTTTCACAAACACTTCTTGTTTGTTGGTTTGTTTGTTTACAAAGGAGTTAAAAAAATTGACCTATGATGACTCAGACATTCTCTTTATCTTTATATCTATAGTACTGAGTCTGACTGCAACTTTAATACGGTTTTAAGCTACCAACCATCAATATTATAAATCATCTTGCATTTCAGACACATTTTAGCAGCAGATATTGACGAAGATGCACTAGACATTTGTCAGAGAAACATTGAGGAATTTGAGATCAACAATATAGACTTGTTACAACTAGATGTCAAGTGTTTAGGGTCCACAAATGTTAGTACAGACGGACGGATGAACAAACTTGTAGATACAGTTGTAATGAACCCTCCGTTTGGAACAAAACATAACCATGGTAAGTGTTTTGATATGGGAGGTTCCTATCAGGGGGTTTGAAAATTAAGGCAAAATTTAAGGTAGGTCCAAATTGAAAAGAATTTCTGCCCACAAATCAATTTATACTAAGAATAGAAATGTTTGTGTGCAATAGCAAAAACTTGAAGGAAAATTAGAAATTGTTGATCCTCAGCTATTTCTTCTTTTCTTTCAATGTTTTCCTAAATTATATCTATCAGGGAAGTGAAGTCAAGTTAGAACTGTTCAGTTATTGTAATTTAGTTGAACAATGATTATTTGCATATATTTATACCCTCACAGCCTGTGTTACAAAATTTTAGGGCGATCCTCTTCTAAATCTGCCACAAATGACAAAATGGAAGTTATTAAAGATAGGATTTGTGTAAAATAAGGCACAGAAAATATTGATACAAAAGGAGAAACTGCTGGTTATCAGCAGTTTCTTCTTTTGTTTCAATGTTTTCTCAAGCCTTTCCTATTAGGGACGTCAAAACCAGGTCTTGTTTTGGGAAAGGGTTAAGGGGGCATATATGATTAGGTTTGTTGGTCCCTATGTCAAAGATAGAAAAAATAAGTGTGCCTATGAATAGAAAGCATTAATAGAAGATAAGAAATTGCTGATGTACAATATGGTCTAGCACAGAAAATATTGAGACAAAAGGAAAAAATGCTGTTTATCAGCAATTTCTTCTTTTATATTGATGTTTTTCCAAGGAAGGTCAAAATGTCTTGTATGGGAAAGGTTTAAAGAAAATATGATATTTATTTACAGGTATAGATATGTTTCTTAAAGCCGCTATAGACATTGCTTGAACTGCTCTATACTCATTACATAAAACATCGACCAGAGAGTTTAACACTGCGGGCAATTATGTTACACAACATTTTCGACATTTCTCAATAATTCTGTTAAACCATTGCCAGACAACCAACTGTCCATGGACAAGTGAGAATTATTCTATGGTTTTAAACTTTTCACCACCCATGTTAACATTTTCCCAAACAAGACCTGGTTTTGACGTCCTCAATAGGGATGGCTTGGGAAAACATTGATGCAAAAGGAGAAAATGCTGATAATCAGCATTTTCTCCTTTAGCTTCAATATTTTCTTTGCTAAAACTTACATATTTTCTACGCTCTATATCAATGATTTAGTCGTCTGCAACTTGTTTCAAATTAGACCTTCCCCCAAAATTTTGCCGTTTGGGAAAGGGTTAAAGTAAATATGGTGCCTATTTACAGGTATAGATATGGTGTTTCTGAAAGCAGCTATAGACATTGCCTCCACAGCTGTATACTCACTACACAAAACATCGACCAGAGAGGTAGGTATACTCCCTTAACCCTTTCCCAAACAGGACCTGTTTTTCATGCCCTGTTGATATATATATGCTAGGGAAAACATTAAGGGAAAAGAAAATGCTGATTTTCAACTTTTTTTTCCTTTTGTCTCGATACTTTCTGTGCTCTATCATACTATAATTCCGTCTTGATCAGCATTCATCTTGTAGCCTGGATCAGCTTTCAATTCAGTCCACCCTAATTTTATGCTGTTTGGGGGGTTAACCTTTTCCAAAACAATGCATTTTAGGGTAGACCAATAAAATTTTGGGGTAGACCACATCAAAAAAATGTTGCAAGACAAAATATGAAGCAATGCAAATTGTGATTTATGTACAACTTAGTTGAGAAAATATGAGGCAAAGGGAGATAAATGCTGGTCACCAGCATTTTCTTCTTTGGTCTCAATGTTTTTAGGATCTGGTTCTAAAAAAAAGTAAAGGAAATATGCTTTGTCAACCAATAATGTATTGTCGTCCCTTTTAGATATTCATCTGCAAACCAGGTGTAAATTTTTTATTGGGCCCCTGCAAAAGGGCAGTTGATAGTGCATCTGCCTCTCACTCGAGTGGTCCTGGGTTCGATTACCAGCCGCGGCAAATATCCTTTTCGACAAATGTCGCCCACCAATGGTTTGATATTGTTAACCTATGTGGGCGAGTAGCTGGAGGCTCAGTTAGATTGTTGTGGTATACTAGTTTGAGAAACAACAGGAATCCATAGTTAGGAGCCCCGGCCATGGCCATATTACCATAGCAGTTAAAAAAGGTGTAAAAACTAAATTAAACTCAATTTCTATTGTCTTAAAGGTATTTTCCCATTATTAGATACCCGCCACCTTGGTATCATATGGAGAACGGAAATTGACAAGGTTATCCAGATTTTTGAATACGGGTAACTTCGTTAATTTCCACTTGCGAACAACAGTGAATTTGCATGTGAAATTGAACAAAGAGTTTGGTATCTAATGATGGATGGAATATGCTAGTTTGATTGATAGAACTTCTTATCAATTTCAGCACATACAAAAGAAGGCAGCAGACTGGGGCGTAGATATTGAAGTTGTAGCTGAACTGCGGTTTAACCTGGATAATACCTATAAATATCACAAGAAAAAGTCTGTGGACATTGAAGTGGACTTTCTACGATTTACGAGAGCAAAGGGAAAATTGAAATGATCGGGAAATTGATTATGGTGTTCTTATATTTGCTGATATTTGCTGTATGACATCCGAGCTTTGCACCTTCCCAAAAAACAAAACATCCTTTATTCATGGCATTTTAGACGAACATGAATCGAGATTAGTCTGCGTAAATACGCAGTCTGTTCTTGAGTCCTGTTTTTCTGTAATATCGTCTTTGCAATCTGTAGGAACAGTAAGGGAATATCACAGATTCTGATCAGGCTGTGCTAAGACTGTAAGACACAAGCTTATTTGGATCTATGATGGTCTCAAATGCTTTAATCCTTTCTCAAACAACAAAACTTTAGGGTGTCCGATTTAAGAGCAGTTGGAGACGAAAAAATGTATGATACTAAAGGTAAAATTTGTGAATAATGAAGCAAACAAAACAGAGACAAAAGGAGAAAATGCTAATTATCAAAAACAAAATTTTAGGATGGATCAATTTTAACCCTTTCCCAAACAAGATCTGGTTTTGAAGCCCCTTATAGAAAAGGCTTGGGAAAACATTGAAACAAAAGAAGAAACTGCTGATAACCAGCAGTTTCTCCTTTTGTCTCAATGTTTTCTGTGCCATATTTTACATAAATCCTATCTTTAATAACATATATTTTGTCATTTGTGGCAGTTTTTGAAGTGGATCACCCTAAAACTTTGTCGTTTGGGAAAGGGTCAAAGCAGCTGCAGACGACAAAATGTACAATGTACATTACTTAAGGAAGAATTTGTAAATGATATAGCACAGAAAACATGGAGGTAAAAGGAGAAAATGCTGATTATCACAATTTTCTTCTTTTGCCTCTATGTTTTACAAATCTTTCCTATTAAGGACGCCAGGTCTTGTTGGGGAAAGGGTTAAATGGCTCTTATTCAAGATCCATACTTAAATGGTTTACGGCATCATTCAAACTTGATCATATAGCAAGTGGATGTTACGGTTATAATAAGCCTGCTTCAAAGCACGTTATGCTATTACTGATTACATTGACAGTAACATTTCCCATGACAACACAATTACGCTTTGTGACCTCATTGAAGAAAATGTGTCGGAAAAGCATTACGGAAAATGGAGAAATTGCTTGTAAAAAGTTTTTTTAATATCATCAACTTGAAATTAATGTCTGCAACACATTTCAAATTGGGACAGTCCAAAATTCTGCCGTCAAGATATGGGTTAAACAATAAACACTGGGAAAATGAGGTTTTTCGTGATACCAGATTATCACCTAACACAGCTCGAACCATGTCTCAAATTTTGTTTTGATTACGACGTTCCTTAACAAGGCTCTTGGAAACCTTCAGCCCATTCCCAAAAAGACTCTGACTCCCCATAAGATAATGGTTTTTGAAAACATCGTGGAAAATGAAGACATTGCCTGTGACATGCAATGTCGTCATTTTCTACAATGTTTTCTACTCCAAAAGGACAAAAATATGTAAGATTTCATTTTCTTGAAATTGCCGTCTGCAACATTTTTGAATTTGGACCAGTCTAAAATTTTGCCGTCTTGTAATGGGTTAGGCTCCAGTCTCATCTTTATTACGACAGTCTCTGACAAGGCTTTAGATAAACTTTAAAAGAAAGGATTAATTCTTCTCCCGGTTGTTTTTGTCCAAACGTTTCTATCTATTGTCCGTGTCGAAAATGTATTAAGCATTTTCCCAAAGAGCAAACATCACAATCGAGGCTATTGCAAGAAGTAAGTACAGAAATGAACAACAATAAAAGTCGAAAACTTTTCCCACTGTTTTCCATGTATACTTCGGTCGTCCCAATGCGGACTTTTTTTGAAACTTGTAGGCTTGTTTATGGTTAACATCTGAGTCTAATTGTGCATCTGTCTTTTTGTCATAGATTCCGTCAGTTTCCTTCAGAATGCCATCGCTGTTTTTATCTTCTAAAGGTATATCTCCAACGCTCGAACTCCGATTTCGTAAACACTCGAATTTTAAAATCCAGACTATCTTTTGTACATATTCAGGAACTACTTTCTTGCTGTTATAGATCCGCAGAGAAAGAATACACAAGAACATGATGGTGCAGCTGTATATCAGGAGACAAGCGATGTAAAAATAAACATGTGCAATCGGCTCCGAACTCTGTGGTACAACTTCGTTAACGATATCCATGTAAACAATAAATGATAAGAAAGTTGTTATTGCAACCGAGTTTCTTTCTCCCGATGACGGTGGCATCACAAACACCAAGTTGTTAATCAACCCAAGAAACATTAAGGGTATTATTATGTAAAGCACAAAGAAGGAGCTTCTTCGCTTCAAGACAATTTCCAGACTTATGCATGGCGCACCTGCTTGTCTTCCGGTGCACGCGTGTAACGAGCTTGGCTTTAACACCCATTGGCTGTTTTCGTTGAAATAATCCTCTCTTACCGTCGAATTGGCTGCCGTGATTGTCATAGACGACAGACTAGTTGCCCAATTTAGTAAGCTCATCTGACACACCTGGGTATCAAAAGGAAAGTAGGTCACGTCTACCGAGCAGGAAACCCGGACAACTTGAGATGCAGCCCAGCTAACATCACCATCATAGTAGATGATGGGCTCTATTGAGGTATTCCCGATGTCAGCTACCTTATCCGACGCCTGTAACAGAAATATCTTTGGTCTCCAAATATCTTCCGGACTTACGGAGAAAAAAGCGATATCATCATAATCAGCAATATTCCAGCTGATACGCTTTTCAGTCCAGGTCATTATAAAAGACATGGTTATGGAAAGTTCACCAGAAAGTTCGTCAAAGTTGTTAATATTGATCACGTAAGCGGTCATCGCAATGTTGACTGTGTCCGATGCGTTGATTATTGGTAGAGTTTTCTTTGTGTAGTTCTGTAAAGCGTCGGAGTACAGACGGTCCATGGTTGTCACCATTGCGGCTTCTGTTGGCTGGGTAACTACCATGACCAATAAAATTATTACAGTGGACATACGGGACATCGTGGTTACTGATGGAATTGCTGTGGTACAAAGAGAGAGCCCGATTGTCGATGGTATCGTCAAATCCTGTTTCTGAAAGATACATGTATATATGAAGCACGTTGTCAGTTATGTACGAAAACATCGTAAATAAAGCTTGAATAAGTTTTAGTAACCTGATTTTCGAACATAGCGAGCGATGTATGGAGTTTTCATTGATGATTACATAAACGACCGAAAATCTTAACGCTTCAACATTATGTCAACGAACTTCACCCTTTCCCACGCAAGACCTGCTTTTAATGTCTTAAATAGAAATTGCTTGGGAAAATCTTGTGGCAAAAGAAGAAATGCTGATAGTCAGCATTTTCTCCCTTTGCCTCAATAATTTCACTGCTATAATGTGTACATATTTCACTTTAGACATCAATTATTTTGTAGTTTGCAAATCCTTTCAAATTTGACCACCCTAAAAGTTGGTTGTTTGTGAAAGCTTTAAATGGCACCGAATTTGAATCGACGACTTGTCATACAATAATCATAAACGATAATAATTATGTTATACATGTAATTGAAGAATACCTTAGAAAGACAAGCGTGATACAAATGGAAACTATGCTATTATTTTCGTGGTCATAGAAATCATCCATGGTTCAGAACTGAAGACATGTTGTTTTTAGCTCACCTGAGCACGAAGTGCTCAAGGTGAGCTATTGTGATCGGTTTTTGTCCGTCGTCCGTCCGTATGTCCGTCCGTCCGTCTGTCAACAATTTGGTGTTTACACTCTAGCATCTACAAATATAAGTTAATCTTAACCAAACTTGGCCAAAACATGTATGACCATGAGCTTTCGGATGAGTTCGAATTTGGGTCAGATCGGACCAGAAAGTCCGGAGTTATCTGCCCTTGAATGTAAAAAATAGCTACTTTTGACATTGTTTACACTCTAGCATCTACAAATATTGATCAATCAATACAAAAGTTGGACACAATGTGGGTGACCATAAGATCTCGGATGAGTTTGATTTTTGGTTTGATCGGATCAGGAAGTCCTGAGTTATCTGCCCTTGAATTTGACAAAATTGTCGTTTTTGACTGTTTTCGACTTTGTTTACACTATAGCATCTACAAATATTGACCAATCGAGACAAAACTTTAAACAATGTTAGTGACCGTAAGATCTTGGATGAGTTCGATTTTAGGTGAGATCGGACTAGAAAGTCAGGAGTTATCTGCCCTTGGATGTAAAAATGAGCTACTTTTGACATTGTTTACACTCTAGCATCTACAAATATTGATCAATCAATACAAAAGTTGGACACAATGTTGGTGACTATAAGATCTCGGATGAGTTTGATTTTTGGTTTGATCGGACCAGGAAGTCCTGAGTTATCTGCCCTTGAATTTGACAAAATTGTCGTTTTTGACTGTTTTCGACTTTGTTTACACTATAGCATCTACAATTATTGACCAATCAAGACAAAACTTTAACACAATATTAGTGACCATAAGATCTTGGATGAGTCCGATTTTGGGTGAGATCGAACCAGAAAGTCAGAAGTTATCTGCCCTTGAAAGAAAAAAGCTACTTTTACACTCTAGCATAGATCTACAAATATTGACCAATATATACAAAAATGGATCCAATGTTGGTGACCTTATATTAGATTTTGGATGAGTTTTTGTTTTGGTTTGATCGGACCAGATTGTCCTGAGTTATCTGCCCTTGAATTTGACAAAATTGCTGTTTTCGACTTTGTTTTTATTCTAACAACCACAAAATTAATGGTGACCAATCAAGACAAAACTTTGATCTTGGATATAATGGTTAATCACCATAAGATCATGGATGAGTTTGAACTTAAGCACAATTAGACAAGCAGTTAATGAGTTATCTGCCATTGAAATGAACAAAATTCTTGTTTTTGACTTTGTTTTCACTCTTTACAACCAGATATATTGACCTATAAAGAGGAAACAGGGACATAATGTTGATGATCACAAGTTTGTTTTCAGTCTTAATGTCACAAATATTAATTGATTCAAAGATAGCTGTGGCTTATATCATCTTGGTTCATGTGAGCGATATAGGACCATCATGGTCCTCTTGTTTTCTTTCAAATCTAGGACTGCTGGTATACTAACGTGATAAGTACATGTGATAGAGATCCACTTTGTTAAATTAATTAAGTGATTTATAATTCAAAAGTGTCCTCGCGTGTTGAATGCCAACAATTGAATGTGGTCAAACAAATCGTACTTTATTCCAAAACATCAAATAGTCCCTTTTCATTTCTGTCGACCAATTAATAATTTATTTATTTCAGGGGACTAAAAAGATTAGACTATCATAGCATTTCAAATTATCATGGTTTCAGACTATTTTCTATTCACGTTTCAAAACTTGTGGGAGATTCACAAAAGAGATCCCCGTTTCTAAAAACGTCTTATAACATCTCGATTTAAGGATTTGAAAACGTTTTTAAATGCACTAAGTATATGTAATTAAAATGTTCTTTTTCTAAAAGAGAGACCTATTTAAAGTCAGATTCCTAACTCAACACCGATGTTTGACCAGTCTGAAATATACTAAAATGAATATTTTGATAAAAGAAAAATATTTATCTTTACTTTCATTACTGTTGGAATCGATATGTTGTTTGTAAAACACTTGTATGTATGTATATTGCGTCATTGATATTTCCATGCTGCTATTGTATATAACCAGTGGCATATTTTTTTGCCGAATGCCTTTCAATAAAGTTTTTGCGTTAAGTTTTTTCTTAAAATAGAAAAAAATGCGGAAATTCTACGAAAATCCATATTTACCTGACAAAGCTATCCGCCGTGCACTCTCAGAATGGGCTGTTATCTAAAATACCGTTTTAATTCGATCGACTAATATTGATGACATATGAGAACATGTTCGCTTAATTGTGTGCTTTTGTCCTCATAATTAAAATTGATTACCGCAAAAATCTCTTGGGTCTACGTGAATAAGTTTGTTTTAAAGCTATTAATGACTCTTCATCCTGCAAGCTCATCTATGTCTAGGTCGCCCAAAAAGTCGTTAGCTAACTCTTTTCCAGACAAGGCCTATAGTTTCTATCCTCCCGATAATTTCGGCTTGCCAAATAAACTTTTTTTTCATTCTGAATCAAACCCACTGGCGAATCGTACATCAAATCGAAACTGGTGGGTTCTTTTGTACGCCAGTAATGAACGATTCTTAACGGGCCGAAATAAACCAACTTTTGAAATACTTTTTGAAGTTCACACTCTACCCATACTTTGGCTCAAATACTATTAAAATGTCCTCATTCCGTATCTGTGATAAATAATCAGTTTCCCATGTAAGCCTTTCCCAAACAATATCTGGTTTTGACGTCCGTAATAGAAAAGGCTTGGGGTATCATCGAGATAATCAGCATTTTCTCATTTGGGCTCATTATTTTGTAGTATGATAGGTCTTTAAACAAATGATATATCTATCAATATTCATTTTGTCACCTGCGACATCTTTCAAATAGGCTAAGAATAGTCCAAAAAATACTGTTTGGAAAATAGTTATAAAAGCAATTACATTTAATTCAAGTCAAATATCAAAATGATTCTATTATATAAAGGTGATAAATTATCAATATTTGATTGAAAAACGTGTCATACGACAATCAATGCTTTCATTGACTAAGTCATACTCATTTGTGATCACTTAATTGAAGTCTTTCCCAAGCAATAAATTGAAGACTGGTCCGATATCTATTAATCTATGGACGTCAAAATAAATTAATCCATTTTAACCATAAACTTACATTTGATTAGGACGAAACGTTTAAGAAAAATGAGAAATATTGGTTCGCGGAATTTTCTTATTCTTCCCCAATGTTGTCCAAAACTTTCTCTGTTAGTGTCATCATAAATAGTCATTATTTGAGAAAGGTTGAAAGAGATATTAACATTTTCCCCAAACGACAAAATCTTAGATTGGTCCGACTTGAAACCGACTGTGAAGTCGATGAAATGGATGTTGATAAAGATAGAATAGGACCTATGTGTATAATGAAGCACATAGAATATTGAGGCAAAAGCAGAAAATGCTGGTAACCAGCATTTTCCGCTATTTTCTCAATGTTTTCACAATCCTTTTTAATTAGGGACGTCAAAACAAGGTCTTGTTTGTGAAAGGTTTAATTAATGGACATAAAAGTCTATGAGCCTTCACGTAATCAATAAATAACACTAGAAATATTTACACCGATTAACACTTTCAAAAGGACAAAACTGTAGACTGGTCCAAATTCAAAGATGTTGAACCCTTTCCCAAACAAGACCTGATTTTGACGTCCTTAAAAGAACAGGCCTGGGAAAACATTGAAACAAAAGAAGAAACTGCCGATAACCAGCAGTTTCTCCTTTTGTCCCAATATTTTCTGTGTCATATTTTACACAAATCATGCCTTTATTATCATCATTTTTGTCGTCTGCAGCAGCTTTCAAATTGGACAATTTTGTTGTTTGGTAATGGGTTAAGACATCAATAACAAGTGATTATAATTGTACACCTTGAACCATTAATGATTTCTGATAGAAAACATTGTGGGAAATGAAAAAAGGCGTCAAAAGGCGTCACTGAGTTGTAATGGCTAAAGCATTTTCAAAAAACAATTATTTGTTTTTATTACACTCGAAAGCAGAAATTCTCGGAATCATTGAAAGAATGAATGAAAATGGCAAAATAACAGACACATCATGTCGGATATAAAACGTTATTTGAAAAAAAATGACACATGTTTCCCGCGTCCATGCTGGTTTTGTCATCCAAGTAAAGCAAACAGGGAACAGGGGTTGGGGTAGGGTGCTGGATGCCTTAAGAAGCCTAAGCCCCGCCGCAATCCAAGGTGGCCAAAAATGCCAATTCTTTTCTTATTTAACACTGAAAGGATAGGGGGAATTTAATTTAGCTCATCCAATATTCACACAGTGGCTTGGGAGTCCCCGTTATGGAATTGCTTCCTATGGGCCCGTAAAAGAACATAGAGTAATAATTTTTTATGGCATCGTAAGTGTAAAATTACGTTAACACAGGGGCACAGACAAAGTTTCAGTTTGGCACATCTGAATAAGGAGTATTGATTGTCCACTTTGACGCTTCACTTTATCTGGATTAGGTTAAAATTTTAGCTACGCATTTCATAGGAGCTGACATATTAGAAATATTTCGAAGTAAAACTATTCTATAATGCCCAAATTAGATAGACCAGTTTGTGACAAGCCGACCATCGTAAGACAATGGGGTCCGGAGCGATATTAAACGTTACGTTGCGTCGGTCACATTCGAAAATGTCGTAATTACAGCTTCAATAGGCTGTAGTTACCATATTTTTGAACGTGGTCGACGATTTGGTTCTTTTTGCGTATCCCGGCTCATGTATTTTTCAAGTTTAAATTCCGTTTTCAAATAGAGTGCAATTTATTCAATAACCGGCCAAACAATGAAAATCCTGTTTCCGTAACGGAAGTGGTTCAAAACTACTAACAATTTAATTCTTTCCAATACGACGAATTTTAAAACGTGTCCATTAGTGTTTATGGCAAATAGGTAGACTTGCCCTCTTTAAAAGATGCCACAGGTCTACAATAGTCCCAGCCGAAATTGACAGTGACGTAGGCTGATGTTTACTGATGCAAACCCAATCAGTTCGTCTGATTTGCACCGTTACAAATTAGTCTAGGGGCCCGTCCCGCAAAATAAATTTTTATTGGACCAATCGTCCAGAAAAAAACTGTTGGTACCAGGTGATTGTTAGTTCAATGGGACGTTAGAATAAGGTGGATGCCATAATCAAAAGTGGTGCAAATTTTTTTTACAAGCACTTTTCTTACCCCACCCACTTGAAATTAAGGTTAAATAGTAGTCGTCAGAAATTGTTTCTATACTACCATTTTTATCTAATTGATAAATCATTTTTATGGAAAGAAATCACATTTGAATAGTCTTCGTGATTGTAATTTTCTTATACCAAAAATCATCTTGAATTCTAAGAAATCTACAATTGTCCTTACCCCACCCACCAATTTTAGCTATGTCTACCCCCTTCTACTTCATGATAACGTTAAAAAGCCAAAAACTCATAGATCTGCTTAAAACTGTGAAAATACATTTCCAAGTACCCGGAAATGTTTTTAAACTTCTAACATGACATGTCATTTGATAAAAATATGTCTAATCAATGTCCGCAAGTTTATATATTTTTTGAAAATTTGAAGTTTTCTGTCGGAAATGGCTGATAGCTTATTTATTGGCAGATAATTCAGATAAGTCACAAATTTGCACCCAAATCATCGAAAAAGACTGATAGAAGTAATGTAGAAGGAGACAATTTAGAATATGTTAATGAATTCTACTGTCCATTTTGTACGTCCGATCGTCTGTACGTCTTTCATCTCCCAAACTTTGTGTGCTTAAAACGTAATCAATATTTACCTGTAACTTAACGAACTTCGCGTTTTCAAATGACATTTAACGCAAATCCTTGAAAAAGAGTTTTGATTGTCAGATATTCTTATTAAATAACATGAGGACCACGATGGTCCTAAATCGCTTACCTGAACCAAGATAATATGAGCCCAAGTTTTATTCAAATCAATTAATATTTGTGACTGCAAAACTGAACACTCGTAAACAGCAGTTTTGTCAAGTTCAAGGGAAAGCAATTAAAATTGTTGGATCATAATCAGGCTGAAAACTGAACCATATCTTGTGGTCACTTACATTTTGTCCACGTTTTGTATCGACCGATCAACATGTGTGTCTTTTGCAATGAAAACAAAGTCAAAAATGGTCATTTTGTCAAAATTAAAGGCTTATAACTCAGGATGTCAGATTCACATTAACACTATAAAATATATCTCACAGTCACAGACTGAGATTTGTCAAGCTTGGTCAATGTTTGTGGTAGCTAGGGTGACAACAGGATCGAAAAAGTCAATTTTACAGAATCCAAGAGCAAATAACTCTAGACTTTCTATCCTGACTAAATAACTGAATGCCAAACTAATCCAAACTCTCGTAGTCGTTATCTTGGTGTCCAAGTTTTGTCTTGATTGTTCACTATGTGTGGTTTTTAGAGTAAAAACAACGTCGGAAACATTCTACCCATCAAATATCGTCTTGATTTGTCCATCTATCTGGTTATTTGACTGAAAATAAAGTCAAAATGGAAAGTTTGATCAATTCAAAGGAAGATAACTTAACAACTTCTGGTCCAATTATGTCAAAATTTGTATTCACCTTATAAGAATGGTCACCAACATTATGTTTTAGTTTTTTGTCTCGACTGGCCAAAATTTGTGGTTGTTAGAGTAAAACCAAAGTAAAAAAAAAACATCAGTTTTTATCAAATTCAAGGGCACAAAAACACAGCTTTCTGATCCTGCCTGACTGAAATTAAAATCATTCTATATCTTATGGTCACCAAGATTGTGTCCAAGTTTCATTTGGATTGGTCATTAAGTGTAGATGCTAGAGTGTAAACCAAGTCGGAAATAGTCTATAACAGCCATTTTGTAAAATTCAAGGGCATATTTCATGACTTCCAGTCCCGATCATTCTGAAAATTATACTCGTCCTAGATATTATGGTCACCAACATTGTATGAAAGCTTCATTTGGATTAATTAATAATTGTAAATGCTAGAGTGTAAACCAAGTCAAAATATTCGAAAACGGCAATTTTGTAAATTTCAAGGGCATATAACTCATGACTTAATGTCCCGATCATTCTGAAAATTGTATTCAATCGAGATATCATAGTCTCAATCCTTATGTATAAGTTTCATTTGGATTGGTCAATAACTATACATGCTAGAGTGTAAACGGAGTCGAAAATAGTCGAAAATGGCAGTTTTGTAAAATTCAAGGGCATATAACTCATGACTTTATGTCCCGATCATTCTGAAAATTGTACTCAATCGAGATATTATAGTCCCAATCCTTATGTATGAGTTTCATTTGGATTGGTCAATAATTATACACTCTAGAGTGTAAACGGAGTTGAAAATAGTTGAAAATGGCTATCTTGTAAAATTCAAGGACATTATGACTCATGACTTTATGTCCCTAGCATTCTGAAAATTGTACTCAGTCGCGATCTCATGGTCAACAATATTATGACCAAATTTCACATTGATTGGTCTCTAGTTGTAGATACTAAAGTGTAAACGAAGTCGTAAATAGTCGTAAAACGGCAATTTTGTAAAATTCAAGGGCAAGTAACTCATGAATTTATGTCCCGATCAATCTAAAAATTGTACTCATCTGAGATCTTTTGGTTCTAATCGTTATGCATAAGTTTTATTTGGATTGATCAATACTTGAAGATTCTAGAGTGTAAATCAAGTCGAAAATAGTCGAAAATAACAAATCTATTAAATTCAAGGGCATATAACTCGCGATGTTCTATTCTGATCATTCTGAGAATTAAACGCCTCAGAGATCTTAGAGTCAGCAACATAATGTCCAGGTTTCAACTTGATTGGTCAATATTTATAAATGCTAGAGTGTAAACAAAGTATAAAACAGTCAAAAACGGCAATTTTGTCAAATTCAAGGGCAAATAACTCAATAAATAATAATTTTCTTGTCCGATCAGGCCGAAAATCACACTCATTTGAGATCTTATTGTCCTTATCATTATGTAGAAGTTTCATTTTCATTGGTCAATATTTGTGGATGCTAGATGGTAAACAAAGTCTAAAATAACTATTTTTAATGTTCAAGGGCAGATAACTCAGGACTTTCTAATCCGATCTGGCCAATAATCAAACTCATTGAAGAACCTATTATCATACTTGTTCTGTTTAAGTTTAATGAATATTGGTTTACTTTTGCGAGAACTAGATTGTAAACATGTTTTGTCATAAAGCCTTTCTTTGAACATGCCCTTATTGGTGGTAAGAGTTGTCTGCCCCCAGAAAAAAATCACACCGACATTTGTTGCAAAAGTCATCCTGGAACGAAACCTAATTGACTTCAAAATATCCCTATGGTGTCTAAACTTTTCTATCACCAACGTTTAAAAAGATAATAAAGTTTGAAAAAACTTTTCTTAATTATTTTAAAATTATTTTTCTATTTTGGTGAATGAACATTTATTATGGCAATTACGGTAAATGTGTTTTAAAAACCGACTATTCTATTACTAATTATTTTTTGGCATACATAATATTTCAATAAAAACATTAAGTTATTGAGGAAAAAAGTCACAGAAAAAATTTTGACGACACTTTCGATTCATGGTCAACTAAAGAACTGTTTATTTCATTTTTGGGTGGGTAGAGTTATCTGCGCCTTGAAAAAATCTGCACCACTTTCAGTTCTGGCATCCACCATAAAATAAAGCCCCAATGGTTACCCTAACTCACTGTACCATCGGAATCTTTCTGGACTATTGGTCCAAAGAAAACCACTTTCTAGGCCTCTTTTGGGGATTGGCCCCTAGACTAAATACGAACAGAGTTGATTGGTTGTCAAGAAGTAAACATTAGCCCACGTCACTGTCAATTTCGGCCGGTACTATTGTATATACGACAATAATTATGTAAAAAAAAATATAATTTATATTGTCCACCCAAATTAACCCGGGACAACTTAATTTTCGTGTGCAAAGTCCGTTAGTTGAGCGTCTTAACAAAACATTGGCGAAGAGGGATCATTACATATGCAGATGTCCCGGGTTATTCTTGCTGGACAATACTAACTGTGTGTAACTATATTTCAGCATAGTTAAACAATGAGTGAAAGGAGAAATTGCTTGTTACTAGTATCAGCAATTTCATAATCTCTTTCATATAATTATTTCCAAAACAATGCCATAACAAGTATATCAAAACTAGATGTCGTTTTCTTAGTAAAGAATGAATCTGAAAGTTCTAAAAGATTTCATTCATGGCATGATTTTTGAGGACACCATGCAGCTTTTTGTTTGTGGAATTCTACTGGAAATATTTGAGCAGGGAACTAGAAAAGTGGCCTTCATGGTTTAACCCCTTCTCAAACAAGACCTGGTTTTGACGTCCTTAATAGAAATAGCTTGGGAAAACATTAAGACAAAGGAAGAAACTACTGATAACCAGCAATTTCTCCTGTTGGCTCAGTATTTTCTGTGCCATATTTTACAC
This sequence comes from Fragum sueziense, assembly GCA_963680895.1. Taxonomy (NCBI): domain Eukaryota; kingdom Metazoa; phylum Mollusca; class Bivalvia; order Cardiida; family Cardiidae; genus Fragum; species Fragum sueziense. Next base: position 24,646,802 of record OY804606.1, on the reverse strand, counting down.
AAATCGTATCTTTAATAACATCCATTTTGTCATTTGGCAGCTTTTGAATTGGAAAACTGTAAAATTTGGCTGTTTGGGAAAGGGTTAAAAGACTATCATGAATTCAGATCAGCATGCGTCTAAGAACGGTCAGATAAGGACTCATACTGCTCTTTTTAGTAGCAATTAGTAACGAAAAAGACACTAGAAAACAGTGTGGATCTTGGTCACACAGTACATATACACAGACGGATTAAGACCATTATTGGTACAATGTCGTAAGGATTCTTTCTTTCTAGAGACATATATGCTCATCAAGGGCGAATCCAGGATTATTTTCCAAGGGGGGGGGGGGTGTCCAAGCCCAAATTTTTTTCCAGGGGGTCCAAGCTCAAATTATGGCTTAAAATGTAGTTTAAATGTAACGTTACACTAAATTTATACGTATAGTCAAAATTCAATTTTTGGCCAATGCCAGAGGGGGTCCAGAACCACACACCCCCACCGCCTCTAGATCCGCCCATGCTCATTTCTATTTGATTTTCGTGTCGTTAAAATATCGTGAACTACATTTTTCGGCTAGGTTATAAGCGAAGTAATTTTTGTATTGCGGTAAAGGGCTTAGCAATTATAGTAAAACAATGGCTCTATGAAATAGGCCACTTACGTGAGCTAAATAGAGGATGTCAAGTTGATCAAACCATAAATGGAGATGTCTATGCTAATACATGTAAGTATCAATGGTTCTCTGTATTCTGTAAGAAATTATGATAAAGCTTTACTGGAAGTATCGAGAACAACCGAATTGCCTCATCAGCTATGTTAGCTTTGTTGTAGTTCTAGGAAATCCGTAACTGATACAGAACACGCTACTAAAATGGGGGCCGTATACAGGGCTAGAAAAGGAGACAATAAAGCTGTAGTTTTGCGGTTTTGGAAGGAAAAGAAAACAGCAATATTTCGAACGATTTTTATTGCAGGTAGAAAGGGAAGATGGGAAATAATCCTACTTTTAAACTTTTTGGAGCTCTCATCTTACTGTCGATGGTTCACAGGTCAGACTGTGCGATACAGACGACGCTAGATCAACTCTATACTGATGTATTCACGAACTACAGCAACAATGGTCTACCATTACTGAACCACACACGCCAGATTGCCATGGAAATCACCGCATCTGTCATCAACATTAACGAATTCGACGAGATCTCGGGTGAACTTTCTCTCACAATGGCCTTCACATTCGAGTGGAGGGACCGTAGGTTATCCTGGAAACCCGCCGATTACGACTCAATATTGTCTTTGCCTGTAGAATCAACCGACATATGGAGGCCTCAAATATATCTGCTTCAATCGTCAGAGATATTGGAAGACATCGCAGATAATTCGGTCCGCGCCCGGCTATACCATGATGGCTCCATTGTATGGTACACTGGGAAGGTCATCAAGGTCGCGTGTTCCGTCGATGTTAAATATTTCCCCTTCGATAAACAAACGTGTGACGTCACATTGCTGGATTGGTCCCTGTACGAGTCAGAAATAAAGCTTGTTCCAAGTCGATCTGATGTACAAATGCCGCATTTAAATCACAACAGTCAATGGGAATTAAAGCCGAGTGCTCTATATGCATGTAACAAACCCGAATTTGCGGACCTCCCTTGTTTGAGCCTGAAACTTAATCTAAAACGTCGAAGTCACTTTTTCGTGATTTATATAATAATACCACTGATACTTCTGGGTCTAACGAACAACATAGTGTACATTATGCCGCCATCGTCAGGGGAGAGAACCTCAGTTTCGGTCACGATTTTGTTATCGTTCTTGGTTTATATGGACACCGTTCACAACCTTATACCCCAGAGTTCACAGCCTATGGCGTATATCTATCTATATATGTTGTATCTGTTACTATACAGCGCCCTATCACTGCTATTCTGCGTCATATCATTACGAATCTACGACAAACAATCGAATGTACCGAAATTCATACAGTCACTTATATGGTTCGCCCAATTTCACTGGATTTCTTTTCGTTCTCCCAGGAAAGGGGATGAACGAGTTGAAGTTGAACATGCAGATTCCACAACCATCGATAAAGCTTTCATTGCAGAATCGAAAAATATTGACAAAGATTTCATTGGACTCGGAGACTTTATAAATCATTCATCGGCTGAACCCGATACAGGGGCCTTCAATGGAAAGGAAATCGTCAAGGCAATTGACAAAGATCGAAAACAAAAGCGGGTTAAATTTCTGGTCACGTGGGAAACTGTTGGAAAGACGTTTGACTTTTATTGTTGTCTGGCGTTGACGTTTGTTTTCGTTGTAGTAACGATTCACACGTTCTACAATCTACGGGAAAATAAGGGTCTTAATGGTGGGTTGAGCGGCTGACATTTACTTATTTCCGACATTATGGGGAAAAGAAAAGAAAATGCTGATTATCCACATTCCGTCCGTCACATTCGAAAATGTCGTAACTACAGCTTCAATAAGCTGTAGTTACGACATTTTGGAACGTGGCCGACGATAATACTTGTCATCAGCATTTTTTCTTTTGTCTCAATGTTTTCACAAGCATTGACTATTAGGGACGTCAAAACAAGGTCTTGTTTGCTAATGGGAACATCGCTATTGTACTGCTCAATGGTCTTGGTGGTTTGGGTGGTTGATTATCTGTAACAGGTCCCGAAAAATGACCTGGCAGAACATCTCTAGCATTAATCCGAGTGTTCCCTGATGGAATTCGCTATTTGATGTGTTGGTGTCGCAAAGAGCGACGTCAACATATTAAAGAGCGAATTTCGTCAGAGAAAACTCTGATTACTCATAACATTAGCTAGCAATAGCAATAGCTAGAGATACTCTGTCAGGTCATATATCGAGACCTATATTCATTCACAAACCCTGATTTACAGGGCACGGATAAATAAAGTTTATTTTGAAAATATTGAAACAAAAGAATACTCTGATGTTGTCCAGCAAGATTAACCCGGGACATCTGCATATGTAATGACCCTACTTCGGCAATGTTTTGTTTAGACGCCCAACTAACGGACTTAGCGCACGTAAATTAAGTCGTCCCTGGTTAATTTGGGTGGACAATAACATTAATAAACATTTTTTTTTTCATTTCCATCAAAACTCTCGATCCAATAAAACGTCTTATTTTATTTAAAATTATATTTGAATGTAAAATTTATTAGTATGTGAGACCAATGGGGAACGATTTCATCCAGTTTACCATGACGTAATTTCGGACAAACAAATAGTATTTCGTTGGTGTTGTTATAAAATTTCGTAACTACGGCTTGGACCAAGCCGTAGTTACGAGATTTCATAACAACACCTACGGTTTATCAAAAGATAACAGTAAACCCGTTCTATTTTTAGCACAAAATTAATTGCTATTCGTATCCAGATCAGACTATACATGCGCAAAGTCTGTTCAAGATCCGTGCTACATACGTGCTTAGATTAGTGTTTTCTTTAAGGCCCGGTCCCACTGCACTTTCGGATGCATAGAGGATATAAAACGTACAGAAAATCTTGCTTTCCGTTAGACGTCCCTTTCCATCCGTTGGAAGTCCGATGTGTACTTATTGCATACGTTTTATCCAACGGGCATCCGTCAACCGTAATTTCATCCGCGCAAGAAGTTTTGGGCTGCCCAAAACTTTTAGAACGGATGAACCTTCCGTCGTGTACGATATAAATCCGCAATATGTACAAGCAACAGACGTTCTATGTCCGTTATCAGTCCGTTGTATCCTTTCTCCATCCTATAGGCAGCCTTCAAACTCAAATCAACCAAAACAGAAAAGGGATTGATAGGGGAACGATAAGGTACATGGAACGTCTATACATCGTCAGCAGCACGGAAAAAGAAAGGATGTAAGCATATGCATCGCGTATATGAAGTATACAAAGGGAAAAAAGAGTTTTTATCTGGGATGTATTCCGTATATTTAGCTGACATCCGCTCCCATCCGCCAGGCTTCCCACGAATATCCGTTTAACATCCCCGCTATATACTACTGACGTGCGCTCTTTTCCGTTATATTTTCGCCATTTTCTAAAAGCGGATGAAAACGGATGGTACCACTACCGAAATTTTGCTCGTCCGCTGTGTCCTTTTTGCATACGTTTTTATCAATCTGCCAGTGGGACCGGGCCTTTAGTCTCGATGTTTTCCAGTCTTTGCATTTCGAAATTCAGTGCTTGTATTGATTGCGTCGTTGTTAATGCAAAACCTCGTATCTCGTTTTTGGAAGATAATAAAGGGGAGGTAAAAAGTGTAATACCTTTTCCCGAACTGAAAAGTTTTACTTGAAATTTGGACATATTGTTCAAAAATAATGTGCCATTTATACTGATCAATAGAAATATCACAAAACCTGCAAGTATTGTCCTAACTAGAAACACAAGATATTACTTTGAAAATAGCAAAAATCGACATACGAGGTTTTGAATTTACACCGACGATATGTATATTTTATCAAGAGAACAAGGACAAAAGGTCCATATGTAAGGTTTTAATACATGTATATTTACGTGTATAATATAAACAGTATGCATATATATATATACTGTAATGACAGCAATGAAAGATCAGAGCAACAGATAACAGGGGATGAAGGCATTCCAAGTGTGATCTAAAGTTTCTAAACCCTATATTATAGGTACTCATTTGAATTGTCTCTGTGAGACGATTCCAATGAGTACCAGAAAAATTGGGTTTGGTGAACAATGAAAAAATGTTGCCCTTTGCTCAATCATCCTCTCTTATCTGTTGCTTTAAATGTATAAAAAATAGATTTGGTTCGGAGGTTATAACAGGAAAAGATATCATTAATTTGCGTATTGCATTATTATGACAATTCATAGCCAGTCTATTGGTAAATGTGTACATTTTCCTAAACGACGATATAATTATGTATTCTAATTAGGCCAAATTTCAAAGGAGGTGCCACCGATAAAAAGTTATAAGACTAACAGGATGAAAATTATCTTAATTTGAAAGAAATTATTGATGAAAAAGGAAAAATGAAATGATCAGCATTTTCTTATTTTTCTTGAATAATTTCTAAACCTTTTACATTAAAATTCGTCACTGATTGGGAGAGCATTAGCCTAATAAATCTTTAAATTCATTCTAGATCTATACTATTCTGAAATAGAAATGTATTTGGAATCAGAACTTATACCCTTTACAAAAACGCAAACGATGTCGCATTTTACAAGCTCATGTATTCTCTGTGTCAACCTCCAATTTGTTTTCTGAAGCAGCTTTCAATTTGAACCTCCCAACATTTTTATATTAAAATGTTTTGGAAAGGGATAAAGTATTCATATATCTGCACGTGTACATATTAAATGTGACCCGTCACGCTAAATGGGACCTTATAGGAAGTGTGAATAATATCGACCCTAGTCAGTCTGCGCAGTCCGCGCAGCCAGACTAGGGCCGACACTTTTCACTTTAATGTAATTTTCTGAATCTGGAATGTTTTCCCTATCTTACTACATAATATTATATATGTCCATTTTTCACATGTAATAACTGGTCAACTTTTGAGGAGTCTGATCAGTTTGTCAAAATTTGGATCTTTGGACTTCGGATTAGGTCCATTTTAGCGTGACCGATCACATTTTATAGAATTTCCCGAGTAAAGTAGGGATGCATATTTTCTATTTTCTATGCTATATTTTACACAAATCTAATGGTTTTCAATCTTAATTTTGTCGTCTGAAGCAGCTTTCAAATTGAAGCACCCTGAAATTTTGTCCTTTGGGAAAGGGTTAAAGAAAAAATCATAAAGAAAAAATCATGTATGACAAAGAGTGCACAAACTTCTTTTAACCAATATTAAAAAATAAAATAAAACACACAGGGATAAGCACCAAGAGAAGGAGAGAAACGCTAGTAACTAGCTTTCTCCATTTCTCTAAAAGCTTTCCTACAACCACGTTCAAGTACACTGAGCGCCAAACCCAGGTTTTGTATTGTATTGATAAACGGCTTACGAAATGTGGAAAAAAGTGATCAATGTTAAAGTGTCGCATGTGAATACATCATTGTGTTCACATGCGACAGTTTAACGCTTGATCAGCGATAATTACAACCATGAAACTAAAAATAAACTCCACTGTGTACAACCCATTAATTTTGCTTTTATGTATGTAATAAAACACTCTATTTAAAGCATGTGATATTATCGGACAGCGTAGGAAATGCACAATGTGCTCATTATTGACACACTGTTCCTTACCTACACTGTGCAACATTAAATTTCAAGAGATCCCAAAAATCAGTTTTGTATTTCGTTTCGACAAAGCTGATTGATAATTGGGATACACCATCCTGGCATTATGCGCTACTTGTAAAATGTACTCTTTGAAATTCAAGCCATAGCTTGCCCAAACTGATAAAAATATATAGATCTAATTATATATGCAAATTTATTAATGTAATAGTGCCATTTTGTTTAGTTTTGTCAACATTATGTAACGACATGGTATTTTTTGGACAGGATACAAACTTTTGAAATATTGAGTTTGATTAATAGGTCTAAAGAGGAATGACTGTACTTAACTATAAAATCTGAATGCATTTTTAAGCATATTCAATAACTTAAACTTCATCTGTCACTCTAGTCCTACCTCTCTTCCATATTTACACCTACACATCTCTACTAACCAAAAACATTTCACGTTTATAATATGCCATGTTTATTGTTATTCTTTGAAATTGTAAAACATTGTAAATTTTGTATGACAAGAAGCTCGAAGGAGCTTACGTCTAATAAAATTGTCTAAAATTGTCTATGCATGAAACTCTTCTGGTTCTACAAGAAAGCTATATGCTTTTTGTCCTTGAATAATGCCCATAATATAGCTGGTATCAGATGTAGAGGCCTTAACCCATTACCATTAGACAAAATATTAGAATTACCCAATTTCAAAGCTTCTAGTGTCATTATCTTTTTTTTTTTTTTTAATTCTGTTGGTAGCTTTGGATAGAAAACATTGTTGGATATGAAGAAATTGCTTGTCACCAGCAATTTCGTCATTTTCCATATTGTTTTCCAAAGTATTCATATTATGAAGCGTCAAAAATTGCCATTATATGGTAATGGTCTATTCAAATTCCCCTGATCCCTCTGTTCTTACAGTATTTAAGGATTTTCAAGCGCGGTTAATCTTGCATCTTGCGTGGCATCCTTAGCTGTATTCGCACTTATATTCCCATCTTGCTCCGTATTCTTGGTTTCGATCGCCGCAATAGAAGCCGCCTGTTGAGTAGAGTTAGTTTGCAGCTCACCTATTATCGTATCTTGATTGGTATTTGCAGTTTCAACAGCAGAAATTTGCGAAAATACTGTACCAACGATGAGGCTATTAACGCTGTCCAGGCCATTGTCAATAGCGGTGATGTTTGCATCTTGAAGTGTGTTGACGTTTTCCACAGCAGAAATAGAGTTATCCTGTTCCGTATTCTTTGTTGTGATGTCCGTAATTGATTGATTCGTAGCAGCGTCAACGTTGGTTAAAACTGTTAAAGCAGCGTCTTGGTCCGAATTCTTCGTTTCGATTGCTTGGATAGAGGTGTTAAGCGCAGTGTCGACAGCTTGTAATGCTGTGATGGAGTTGTTTTGGTCAGTATTGATTGCTTCGATAGAAGCTAACGTCGCATCTTGGTCGTTATCCTTCTGGTTTATGGTACTAATTGATCCATTCTGGGCATCGTCAACGGCCAGGATGTTGTTCACGGTGTTATTGAGTGTGGAAATATCCTGCTGTACATTAGTCATATCCGACTGAAGATTTGAAATGTCAGTAGCTTGAGCGTTATTCGTGCTTTCGGCGGTGATTAAAGATGCATTAAGTGAAGCAATATTCGCCGTGTTTACACCAATCAATCCATCTTGTTCTTGATTCTTAGTTTCGATAGCATTCAGCGTATCATTCTGCGCCGCGTCGATCTGACTGAGTGTAGTCAGCGTTTCATTCTGAAGAGAGTTTTCAGCTTCAATAGCTGTGATAGATGAGTTCTGTTGATCGTTAACGGATGTTATAATCGATATAGTCCCGTCTTGTTCACTATCCTTCGTCTGCAAGTTTGTGATCGCATTTCCGATATCGGTAACATTGCCTTGTAGTACACCAACATTACTTTCTAGTGTACCTGTAGTGCCCAAAAGATTAACGATTGCTTCATTAGCAGAATTGTAATTATCAGTGAGTTGTTGATCCGCCGCGAGTAATTCAGTTTTCGCAGCTTCTAGGGACGCATTAACAGCGACGACAGAAGTTTCGAGGGTTGTCTGTAGGTTGTCAATATTCCCTTGAAGGTTAGTCTGAGTAGTGTTCAGCTCATCTTGGAGACTGGTTATATTAGACCTCAGATTCGTTTCCACTGAATTCAACGTCTCCTGTAGCGTCGTGAACGAGTTTTGTAGACCAGTATCATTCGAGACCAGTTCTACAACTCTGTCATTTAAGTTACTTGTATCAACACTCAAGCTTTCCAAACTGCTATTGACTGATGAAAGACCCGAATTGAAGGTTACATCAGCGGCTTCCAATGCGTCTAAACGTGCCAGAATCTGTCCATTTGTGGTTTGTAATGCGGTGACGTTCTGTTCAAGACTCTCAATCATATCTCGCTTCTCATTTAGATCAGCTATCAAAGCTTCATTCTGCGTTTTCAGGCTCTGCAGTTCTGTCAGTGTTGCATTCAGTGTGTTTGTATCTTCGTTTTCCAGCTGCACTATTCGTACACGCAGTGATTCTAACTGCAGAATGACCGCACGGATACTTTCAACACCACATTCATCTTGAGCGGATGTAGATCCAAAAAGTATTAGACACAAAACAACCGAAAGCACAATATTTCTTCTCGAAAAAGACATAATTAATTGCGATGTAATATTGAAGTAACTGTAAAAATAGTTGAAGTTTATCTGGTTTGTGCCAAAATATTCAGAGTTTAATTCCGTTCTTATAAAAAGGTTATCAAGCTATCGCCTTATCGCTCTCACAAGAGAGTGTGTCTTTCAAAAAATATTCGTCAACTTTCACGCTGTTTTGAGGAATGTGAATTTGACAGAATATGAATAGTCACAATATATCACTGTTTGGGACCCAAAACATTGTATCTTCAGCTTGAAAGGTCGGAGTTAATTTTGCTTTTAAAGGCCCACAAATTTCATTAATATATATGGGCTGATATAACGCAAATAAACGAAATGTGAGTTTTTGTTTAGCGGAGCGGGGAGAAATTTTAGAATCACAATAGAGGGCGGATAGCCATATGACATTTCGTGATCTATATAGGGCTAACAATAAGTTATCAAAATTGCCCTTAGCTCTTTCTCAAAGAATTACATGTTTCTTTTTTTAAAAGAACATTTTAGTTAAAAAAGGATGGCAAGAACAGATGAAAACGCTGGTCTTAAATGTTATCCCTTTAATTCATTGTTATATGCCTACGATATGGCAAAAAATATTTCTTAAATGCTTGAATATTTCTTATGTTGTCTGAATTAAGCAACTTTGAAATTGGCATGTTTTTTTTTTTTTTTTTTTTTTTTTTTTTTTTTTTTTTTTAAACAATTTTGCATCGCCGAAGAAACAATCAACTATATTGGCAGATTGCATGTTAAATACATGTGAAAGTAATCACTGGTGTGTGTGGCACACCTGCCTTCCACTAAAGGAAAATAGACCGAGCCCATTTCACAGGTGCAAAACTAATGTTGATATTCAAAGTTATGGTTTGTGTAAAAACGATATGTTTCTCGAAGATATTTTCTTATAGGGGACGTCAAAACCGTGTCTTATAAAGCAAAACTGGTTCAGCAAAATATTTACCACGTACGGCATAACCCAATGATTTATTGCTCGTGATAATTAACCTTGCAGAGCAGCCCTTGTTAATCGAGCTAATCGATGATAAGCTCTGTCGGACCGTATTTGGTACAAAAACGAATATGGTACATTTGTACCATATTCGGACCGAATACGGTACAATTTTCGACTGAATATGGTACAAACATTGTACCATATTCGGTTGGAATAAGTTTTTCTATGCTCGCCAAAACGTATCTGGTACATACCAAAAAAACTCATAAAATGAAAATGGCCTACGTATGTGGTACATAAATTATGTATTTCTTAATAAATGAAATAGTCTGTCGATGTGTAAACATCATCATCATCATGAGATAACGATTATGATGATGACGATGATGAGTGTGTGCCATATTCGGAACGAATGTGGTACATTTTTCATCCGAATATGGTACAAGTTTGTACCATATTTGGTCAGGCATTTTACCCCAAAACTGCAGATACGTATATGGTACAATTAGACAGTTGTACCATATTCGGCCGAATATGGTACAAATTTGTACCATGTTCGTTTTTGTACCAAATACGGTCCGACAAAGCTCTGTCAGGTCATTTACCGTGAGCTATAATTTATGTGTATTATAATACAACCAGTCCTATAGCCCATTTGTCTACGCAAATCATAATTGTATATGAGCACAGCGGGGAAACGCTAAATGGTATTTACCCATTATCAGAAGGCAAAACCTGTCGAAATTCAAAGGTGTTGCAGAGGACAATTTCAAGTTAACAATAATTTACTGCTATGGTCTTTCTGGATAGAAAATATTATGAGAAATGAAGAAATTACCTTTCACAATCAATTTCTTCATTTCACATAATGTTTTCTAAAAAAAAGTTTCTTGTGAGGCGTCTTCATGTGGGAATGGCTGGGTTGGACATACTTAAGGGGGAATGCTCCAGTTTCCTAAATTTTTTTCCCAATAATAGAATTTATTTATATTTTGTATGTTGAAATTACATGTTATCACCAATTGAAAAATGAAATAAAAATGGATGGTCAGCGATCTTGTTTGAATTTTATAGGCATTCGTATAACATACCCCTTCATCGAAAAAATGCACAATTTCTTGCACCTACCCAAGGTCACTAAAATGCTAATAAAATGCTGAATATTCGTCGTTTAGTCCCGAAAACGGATTTAAAGTAACGTCTTACATTTAATAAGAACAGAAAACCCAAAATTTGTGCTATTATAAACGCGTAAATGTATAAAACAGCATGCTCACGTGTTCGGTTAGATCAACGAAGTTGGAGTGTTTTATGTCAAAATTTGCATATTTTTGGAAATATTTCAAGTTCTACATAATAGAATTTGATAAAACTTCCTCATTGTATTTAGCAACATGTCCTGGTAATAAGTCAAAAAGAAAATGTATAGGTCAGCGCACTTATTAGAGAACTACTGCAATTTTATCAGCTACACATGAATAAAATGACGCAAAACAGTGGTAACTGCATACACGCTTACGGCTGTCTTGCTCTAAATAATCGATTTCCATCCTGAGGAAATCATTTTCGCATAATAAATACACTTCAACCGTCGAAAATGGTAAATTGTAATAATGCGTTATATTATTAAAAATATGGTAGCGAAACATATTGGTACGAAACATTTACTTTACTACCATAATGACCGAGTGTTCCGAAAAACTGGAGCATTCCCCCTTAAAGTTTTGCTGTTTCGGAAATTGTTAACCCTTTCCCAAACAAGACGTCCTTTATAGATTAGGCTTAGGAAAACATTGAGACAAAAGAAGAACGTGCGAAGAACGTGCGATAATCAGCACTTCCTCCTTTTGCCTAAATATTTTCTGAGCCATACACAAATCTCATCTCTCGACATTCATTTTGTCGTCTGCAAGAGCTTTCAAATAGGATCACCCTAGAATTTTGTCGTTTGGGAAATGGTTAAATAGCGTCAATATTTCTTAGGCCTACAATCCCGTGGTTTTCTATTCGGGTTCAAAAACGAGAGTCAGATTCCTTAATAGATATTACCATTTCTTTCCATTTAAAGCCCTTTCCTGAACGACTAAAATTAAGACTGGGCATATATGGGGATGGGATGCGGTCGACAAAACGTCTGGGTGTCCGGAAATACCTTCCCCACCCAATCCTTAGAATAGGCGCGCTAAAAACAGCTCGGATATTTTTGTCGAAATTCTTTTCCAACAGAAAACGATTTTGGTGCCTCTTATTGAAAGGAAGACGTTGGGACGAAAACGCTGATTACCAGAATTTCTCCTTTTTGTTTCAATATTTCATTATTCAGTTATTCTATAGCAATCAACAACACTTTGCAGTTTGCATTAGCTTTCAAAGCTAATTGATCATCGACATGTACTTGCCTAGTTGTAACTGTTTCAGAGCATATTTATAAATACACCATTGTAACCTTTCTTTGGCAGAGCTGTCCAAGGCACATGTTGTTTGGGAAAATGTAAAAACAAGCCCTTTTTACATCAATTTTTGAGCTCAGTGAAGCAGAAGTATCCATCTACATAGTTAGTTATTTATGTATATGACGTCGCGCACAGTATTGGGGAACTAAATGTATCGTCAAACTAGCGAACGTCATTTTTCTAATAATTGCGTTACGTTGAAGTTTTCACGTAGACGGTTGTGTTTTGCTTTTAATGCTTACTCTCTGTACTAACTAAAGTGATTTAAAAAGACAGGACCATGATTAAAGAAATTCTCTACCTTTTCTGTCTTTTGCACTTCTTAAGCTTTAACTTCACTTCGATTCGTCTTAAAATGCGCCACATAGATACTTTTAAGGCTACGCAAATTTAAAAAAAGAATACGTTTATAAAAATTCTGTCCACACGAACAAATTTGAATATCTTTTTTACGTTTCATTATTTTGAGTTGAATTTTTTATATAACAAACAAGAAAAAAATAATATTTCCATATTGAAATTAAATCGTTGTATGAATAAGGGAACCGGTATTTTTTAAACTCTTAAGTGTAAAAAAGTAGAGTTTTGAACGACCTGAAACAATTTCTGTCCACACGCATTTTATATCATAAATGTTTCGTTTATAATGCTAATAAATTTTCTTGTATATATTATAGAAATAGAGAAAAATAATATTTCTTATATCAAGTTTTGTTGCATTTCAGTCATTAATTCACAAAATATCAAACGAAATAGTGAATTTTCCTACGACGTAATTCTAATTGTTACACAGCAATTTTTCGTGAACAAACTTGGCTTATTTGCGTAATTGACATCAAAATTTGATTTTCGTTCGGCAAAACATTCTACTGCATTTCCTCTGTCATATGATATATTTTTCGATGTGTTTGACGTTATTTAATCGCAAAGTTGTTTATAAATATCCGTCGCCGTTGAAAATTTATGTTACATGTTACACGCGTTTTTTCGCCTTATTTACGAACAAAAAGTCTTTCTAGCAAATTTACATAAACTAACAACCTGAAAATAGTATGCCATTAAAAAAGATCATGGTTTTACGGTTATTTTGATATATAACAAAGTTTTGAGAAGGAAAACGGTTCTTACAAAATTCCGTTAGGAATCGCAGAGGGTAGCGTTTTTTGGAAAATTCCCCAATACCGTGCGCGACGTCATATAAAGTAGATTTTTTCAAAGGCATTCTCCAATTACACTGACAAACATTATAACCATTTATTAAGATAACGACAATATGACATGATAATCAGAATAAGATAGCCCTATTTAATTTACATACAAGGGAATCAAATGTGTTGATGTACTTTAACAAATGCTTTTCGATGGAAAACCAGAATTTATCGAGAAAAGGACATAGGCCTATTACAAAGGGTAAAATAACTATTTCTCGCAAGTTTTAGAAACGCTTTTTTCTTCTTCTGACGTTCTTTTGAACGCATTTATTTTACATCGATTGGGAAGCAAGCAAGTGATATTATGGTCACAGACACATGTGTTAAGTTTGAAAACAATGGCTGTAACAGAAACAAAGTTATCACATATGCAATACAGCTGCACGTAAAAACTTAATCAAGCATTTCTAAGTCTGGAAAGGGTTAAGATTCCACTAAATATAGTCTGATTAACGAATCTTTGTCTAGAGTCTGATATTATGGTCACAGAAGCATGCGCAAAGTACCAGAGCAATAGCATCAGTAGAAATAGAGATATGACAGTTGTGCGTAAAAACTTAACCAAAGCATTACGCCGACGCCCGGGTGTCCGGAATAGCCCCCCACCCCACCCCTTCTTGCTGCGATATCGTAGCTACAAACTTTATGTTGGGTATTAGTTTGTGGCTACGAGTCCACCCTCTTCCTTCTTTGGAGCAAGACAAAAAGTGGGAAACACATTTTCTTGCGTAAATTTCTTAATACCAACATATCTAATTAAAAGTAAATCCCATAAAACATATTCCATAGCACGAATTCGTCTAAAAAGAATCAACTAAAATTGTTTTCATTTTTTTCTTCCAAAGGAAATTAAAGTATCAGTAGAAAAAAGGGAGGGGTACTGTGCTTCAAAATTAAATTGAACTTCATTTGAAAGTGATTTCAACATAGAACCATGCTGGATTGACAGCAAAATGGTCAATTTGTTGTCAGGCAACATTCTTACTACATTCCATAGCTTTATCTTGAAGTTTGGCTATGCTAAACTTGTTGGAATGAATTATTCCAGCACCTGCTCCATTGCAACAAATAGGAAGGAATTGTAACCGTAACCCAGATCAAAATTCTAAAAGGTTTTGGTAACATTATTGCAACTACCCCCCCCCCCCCCTCCCATTTTATAAATGGTCGCGTTAAAAAGTATCATAAGCTTAGAACTGATATTCAGAAAACATGGACCAAACTCGTTTTCCAACGCTTTTTCTATTAAGGACGTGAAAACAAGTGAAATCAGCATTTCCTTCTCTTGCCTCATTTCCCCCATGCAATTTTTATAAGGGACGTCGCAACCAGGTCAAGAATCGGAAAGGGTTAACCCATTATTGCACAGTGACTCCTTTTGACTCCCTCGCAAGAAAAGGCATGAGAAAACATTGTGGTAAATGAAGAAATTGCTTGCGACAAGCAATTTCTTCATTTTCCACAATGTTTTCTAACCCAAAATGGAAAGAATTTTAAAATTCCATCAACTTGAAATTGTCGTCTGCAACAACTTTCAAAATGGAAGAGTCCAAAATTTTGTCGTCTGGTAATGGATTCATCTTCATGCACCATCACCTTGGTACTCGCTTTCAATGAGGTTTCGTCTCCTAGTCAAGTACTTCTGTAGCAGGTGGGCGTCACCATCTAACGTGTGGAGGTTGATTATTGGCAGTTCTACTCTACTATCATGACTATTCTAAGCTACACTCGGCAGGACGGAGGCTCATTGGCTTAAGGTAGTCCATCCCTAATGAGATTCGCAAAACGTCGAACTTATTCGGGCGACATCGAAAACATTCGGCGGTGACTTTCAACCGCCGAATGTTTCCGACCTCGCCCAAATATGTTCGGATACGTAACGCCGCCGCCGGAGAAAAGCCGATGTTTTTTTTATCTCAAAATGTCGACATTACAGGTATTTTACCTTAAGGTAGTACACCAATAATGGGATTCACGCGACTTTGGAAAATATCTGGGCGACGTCGTAAACATTCGGTGATGAAACGTCCCATAAACAGTTCTAGAAGATACTCTATACTGAACAAAAGTGAAAACGCTACACCTACTTTGCTTGTTATATTTCTTCTAAAAACAACAAGTAAAAAAGTCAAATGAAAGTTTTTCGCATTGTTCATTGACTTGGTTGTGCCAAGAATTAAACGTTTTGTGGATCTTTATTACGGGAATGAAAAAACGGACCCTTTAATGTGACAGGGGTCCGTTTTTGAGGTGTACAACTTGAACGGAAATTATACACAATTTAAACCTACAGAAATCTAAGCAGAAAAATGCAAACTATGCCAGACTGTACGGAATGGTAGTCTGACAAGTTACCAGACAGGAAATGTTAAGAATCTTGCATAACATTGTTTCAGCGTTTAGAAAGTGATGTTTGAAAAGCAGAATTGACCAAACGCCAATCGACAGATCGCTCCGCCAAACATAGAATTTAAGACAAACAAGCAAATGCGTTGAATTGATATCCCCCGCCGAACATATTTTCATTGTCAATACAGTAGCGCGGAAACGAATATAACTCTGTATGTATATGGCTTCAACAGAACGAATATCACTCTGTATGTATATGGCTTCAACAGAACGAATATCACTCTGTATGTATATGGCTTAAACAGTCAGGGGCAGTAACTCTAAATTCGACGGTTGAACCGGGTAACCCCGACGATATGTGCATGTCCTTTTTGTAGTAAAGCTGTGTGCCAAGTTTCATCGAAATCCGGTCTATAGTTTTCAAGAAATAGCGCGGAAACGAATATCACTCTGTATGTGAGCCAATATTTATTTTTGTGGAAATCTGAGGAAAAAAGGTTCAATTTTTATTTCCAATTTATTCTGTGAATTTTTGGTTCAGGATGAAAGTGCCACATTTAAAGTAATGAGTAACGTTAACAGGAACATTCCGATGCACATGGAAATACTCGAGATCGTCTTTCATAAATCTATTGTCTCTATAAAATGTCCTCGCTGTAACAACCACATTTTCTTTCAGAAATTCGATTTGCAAGTTTTAGATTATCTCAAAGTAAGTTTTTTAAGAAAAAGAAGCCAGACTGAAGGACTTGTGTTCAAGTCGATTTCCTAAAATGATTTGCTTGGCTTATTTTCAATGTAGTATTGTATTTTCATAATTCAATAGAAAATTTTGTCTGTTTCAAATGTAATAAAGCTTCTATCTAAGAAAAAATATATGTACATGTACTTTAGACTCTAGAAAATGTTATTCTCTTTGTATTTCAGGCACAATAAAGTTAGCGAAACCCCTTTTTTTGTGAAATAATTTGCTGAAAGTGCATCGTTACATCGAGGACACATTAGTTATTGCAAGGACAATATTCTCTAATTTATGAAATAAACAGAAATTATTTAATTTCACTATTTTATTTAAACTTCAAATAATTAGGTTCAAAAACATACCAATTTTACCATCAAAACATATAATTTTTATTGAACCATGATGCAGTTTGTAATAAAAAAGTCTGTGTTATTGGAATGACATTTACCATTACTGCGAGGACTTATATTTAAATATTTTTCCATTTCTTAAATTTTATTGACCTATATATGGTCATTAACTCTTAAAATCAATGCAATTGTAAAAAATATATACATTTAAAAGTAAAAGTCACTTTGTTAAACCCTTTCAAAAACGTTAAAGTTTATGCTATGTTACAACTGCTGATCAAGTCAAATCGATCACCTTGACTGCTCAAATGCGCCCATTATTCCTGACTTAATGACTTTTTCTCGATCTCTACTCGATCAACCCGACCTTTACCGTCTATTTGATCGAGTGAACAGTTAAAGCACAGATCTAGTTGATCGAGATATGGTTGGGACCCACTTGAGTAAAAGCCCACGTGATCGATATATAGATGTCAATCCGATCACACTCTATCTCCAGATCTGATTGATTCCTGATCTGGTCGATCGCCTATCCGATCAATACACGATCGCATTTCGATCAACTTTTTACCCAATCTTACACAAATATGTTTTTTTACATTTAAATAAAATAGAGAAAGATGACTAAGTGGTGCGGATAAAGCTCGATTACCACGACCATTCCCGATCACAAATGGCGATCGAGTTCGATCTGTACTCGATCGCTTGATTCGGCTTGGTCGAGTTGATTTGATCGGCAGTGGATACCTAGCATACAAATTATACAACTTGAAAGCTGTTGGAGACTACAAAAATGAAGTTTATGAAGATCTTGCTTGTATGTACAATATAGATGAATGGATATCAAAGTAAACGGAGTCAGAGCTGGTAATCAGCATTTACTTCTCTTACCTTAGTGTTTGTAAATTAGAAAGTAATAATTCTTAGTGTTTGTAAATTAGAAAGTAAAAACCAAGTCTTCTTTTGAAAGAAATGAGAAGACGTGAAGAAATTTAAGCAATTACAAATATGCCGTAAAAATAAGAAAAATATTGAATGTCTTCAACTTTCTCGTCAAACCATGAAATATCACATTGTACATTCAAGTAAAAAACATTCAAGGTATAGTAAATCGTTTAGGAAGGAAAAATCTCGACCATAGTCTGACTGTACAGTCTTGGCAAACTGATTGAGTTCGATCCTTTTAGCAATATACGCAGATGATTTATTGTTGTTGTTATTTCTTTTTTGGAAGATAGCTGGAAGATAGCTCATAAAAATTTAGATACACGGTTGTAAGACATTAAGTGTCCCAAAACTGATTGTTCAAAAAACAAAACAAAAAGAAATAAAGTAATTTGAAAATGTTTTATTCTTAACTTCATGTTTACCTAGAAACATGTAAGATAATATTTGACAAAACATTACATCTTTTTTTTCCGGATGAAATGTTGTGATTGCAAGATTACATGCAGGGTTCGAATCAATACATGGAAATCGCATTGAAAATTAAAAAAAAATCTACTTGTCTTTTCACGGCACCCCTATAGCACCAGGGACTCCTTTACCATGGCCACTTTCAAAAATGACTAAGTACATGTAACATCTTCAAAACCCATTGAACAAAGATATACAGATTCCTACCTTAAAAGAATTAGCGTATAATGTCTCTCCGATATTGTTGAAAGATCATTTAAGAACGATCATTTAGAATTAATCTTGTCAATGAATCTAGAATTATATTCTTCATACAACATTCCAAGGTGATTGGCAAAATATCTCCATTAGACTAGTGATAAAATTTATTAATTTGTGGTACCAAGAATCCATAAATGTGTAAGGAGTCCTTACAATAACGATTCAAAGTCCGCTCTGTAACAACTGATCGGAGCACATATTTTGCAACAGTAATTATATTTTTTTTTCAGCTGAAATACTTCGCTTTCCTATTATAGTTTAAGACAATTATTCATCAAGACCTTTGTCTCTTTTGCAAAGAGTCCATATTACATAAGAAAACTTATTATGTCTTTGCGGTAACGATTTTCGTACTCCCAGTAACAAAACTGTCGTTATTGCGAGGACAGTTATTGCGAGGAATTCCTGGACCTTTCGCTCCAAATTACACACAAGAATAACTAGGGAGAAAATATGTTGCATGCTGTAAACGACATGATTCTATATCTGAATAAGAAAAGCTATACGATTTTGAGATCTGAGCAATATAGTGTGGTCGATCGCGTTGCATAGAAAACGAAAAATTAAGTCTACGCAGCCAACGACCTACCTAATTTGCCTCGCAACTTCGAATCCAAGTATTGCTTTGTCTTCATTTAAACATCGTGGCTTTGATGAGTGGTTCCACTTCCGTTTGGGTCGTATTTAAAGAAAATCTAACCAAAAATACTTTGATTACGCACATGTAAGTTATTGCGAGGACATTTCGTATAAAAAATCCAGGGACAGACATATATGGACAAGAATCTTCGTCGTATTTATATTTTCCCAAAGAGGGTTGACACTATTAATGTTGTGGGATATAAAACATTAATGAAATGAAGAAAATTCCGATCTGTACCGATTATTTTATAGCGAGAATCATGTTGGAAATTCTGTCCTAGGGACAAGAGAAAATGGTCATTTTCCGGTACAAAAGTGCAATATTTTCAGAAACATTCCATCTGCCAGGCCAAATAAACTGTCTCTATTGTTGGTAGTGATGGTCGTTACACGATGTACCTAAAATGACATGTTTATTAAAAGCCATTTCTGAGAAAATGAGCCGGGAAAGCGATTTCCACGAAATAAAATATTGGCTCATGTATATGGCTTAAACAGTCAGGGGCAGTGACTCTAAATTCGACGGTTGAACCGGGTAACCCCGACGATATGCGCATGTCCTCTTTGTAGTGAAGCTGTGTGCCAAGTTTCATTGAAATCCGGTCTATAGTTTTCAAGAAATAGCGCGGAAACGAATATCACTCTGTATGTATATGGCTTAAATATGGCTTAAACAGTCAGGGGCAGTACCTCTAAATTCGGCGGTCGAACCGGGTAACCCCGACGATATGCGCATGTCCTTTTTGTAGTAAAGCTGTGTGCCAAGTTTCATTAAAATCCGGTCTATAGTTTTCAAGAAATAGCGCGGAAACGAATATCACTCTGTATGTATATGGCTTAAACAGTCAGGGGCAGTGACTCTAAATTCGACGGTTGAACCGGGTAACCCCGACGATATGTGCATGTCCACTTTGTAGTGAAGCTGTGTGCCAAGTTTCATTGAAATCCGGTCTATAGTTTTCAAGAAATAGCGCGGAAACGAATATCACTCTGTATGTATATGGCTTAAACAGTCAGAGGAAGTAACTCTAAATCCGGCGGTCGAACCGGGTAACCACGACGATATGCGCATGTCCACTTTGTAGTGAAGCTGTGTGCCAAGTTTCATTAAAATCTGGTCTATAGTTTTCAAGAAATAGCGCGGAAACGAATATCACTCTGTATGTATATGGCTTAAACAGTCAGGGGCAGTAACTCTAAATTCGGCGGTCGAACCGGGTAACCCCGACGATATGCGCATGTCCTCATTGTAGTGAAGCTGTGTGCCAAGTTTGATTAAAATCTGGTCTATAGTTTTCAAGAAATAGCGCGGAAACGAATATCACTCTGTATGTATATGGCTTAAACAGTCAGGGGCAGTAACTCTAAATTCGGCGGTCGAACCGGGTAACGCCGACGATATGCGCATGTCCACTTTGTAGTGAAGCTGTGTGCCAAGTTTCATCGAAATCCGGTCTATAGTTTTCAAGAAATAGCGCGGAAACGAATATCACTCTGTATGTATATGGCTTAAACAGTCAGGGGCAGTAACTCTAAATTCGGCGGTCGAACCGGGTAACCCCGACGATATGCGCATGTCCTCATTGTAGTTAAGCTGTGTGCCAAGTTTCATTGAAATCCGGTCTATAGTTAGTTTTCAAGAAATAGCGCGGAAACGAATATCACTCTGTATGTATATGGCTTAGACTGTCAGGGGCAGTATTTCTAAATTCGGCAATCGAACCGGGTAACCCCGACGATATGCGAAGTCCACTTTGTAGTTAAGCTGTGTGCCAAGTTTCATTGAAATCCGGTCTATAGTTTTCAAGAAATAGCGCGGAAACGAATATCACTCTGTATGTATATGGCTTAAACAGTCAGGGGCAGTAAATCTGAATTCGGCGGACGAACCGGGTAACCCCGACGATATGCGCATGTCCACTTTGTAGTGAAGCTGTGTGCCAAGTTTCATCGAAATTCGGTCTATAGTTTTCAAGAAATAGCGCGGAAACGAATATCACTCTGTATGTATATGGCTTAAACAGTCAGGGGCAGTGACTCTAAATTCGACGGTTGAACCGGGTAACCCCGACGATATGCGCATGTCCACTTTGTAGTGAAGCTGTGTGCCAAGTCTCATTGAAATCCGGTCTATAGTTTTCAAGAAATAGCGCGGAAACGAATATCACTCTGTATGTATATGGCTTAAACAGTTAGAGGCAGTAACTCTAAATCCGGCGGTCGAACCGGGTAACCACGACGATATGCGCATGTCCACTTTGTAGTGAAGCTGTGTGCCAAGTTTCATTAAAATCCGGTCTATAGTTTTCAAGAAATAGCGCGGAAACGAATATCACTCTGTATGTATATGGCTTAAACAGTCAGGGGCAGTAACTCTAAATTCGGCGGTCGAACCGGGTAACCCCGACGATATGCGCATGTCCTCTTTGTAGTGAAGCTGTGTGCCAAGTTTGATTAAAATCTGGTCTATAGTTTTCAAGAAATAGCGCGGAAACGAATATCACTCTGTATGTATATGGCTTAAACAGTCAGGGGCAGTAACTCTAAATTCGGCGGTCGAACCGGGTAACCCCGACGATATGCGCATGTCCACTTTGTAGTGAAGCTGTGTGCCAAGTTTCATCGAAATCCGGTCTATAGTTTTCAAGAAATAGCGCGGAAACGAATATCACTCTGTATGTATATGGCTTAAACAGTCAGGGGCAGTAACTCTAAATTCGGCGGTCGAGCCGGGTAACCCCGACGATATGCGCATGTTCTCATTGTACTTAAGCTGTGTGCCAAGTTTCATTGAAATCCGGTCTATAGTTAGTTTTCAAGAAATAGCGCGGAAACGAATATCACTCTGTATGTATATGGCTTAGACTGTCAGGGGCAGTAACTCTAAATTCGGCGGTCGAACCGGGTAACCCCGACGATATGCGCATGTCCACTTTGTAGTGAAGCTGTGTGCCAAGTTTCATTGAAATCCGGTCTATAGTTTTCAAGAAATAGCGCGGAAACGAATATCACTCTGTATGTATATGGCGTAAACAGTCAGGGGCAGTAAATCTGAATTCGGCGGACGAACCGGGTAACCCCGACGATATGCGCATGTCCACTTTGTAGTGAAGCTGTGTGCCAAGTTTCATCGAAATTCGGTCTATAGTTTTCAAGAAATAGCGCGGAAACGAATATCACTCTGTATGTATATGGCTTAAACAGTCAGGGGCAGTAACTCTAAATTCAATGGTCGAACCGGGTAACCCCGACGATATGTGCATGTCCACTTTGTAGTGAAGCTGTGTGCCAAGTTTCATTGAAATCCGGTCTATAGGACGGATGGACAGACAGACGGACAGACGGACATGGCAAAAACAATATCCCCCCCGAAAATTTTTTTCGGCGGGGGATAACAATGGGGATGTGGTCGTTAAAAGGGAACGATTTTATCCAGTTAATCATGAAGTAAATTCGGACAAACAAAATAGTATTTCGTAGGTGTTGTTATAAAATCTCGTAGCTATGGCTTGGTTTAAGCCGTAGTTACGAGATTTCATATCAACACCGACGGTTTATCAAAACATAACAGTACACCTAATCTATTGTTAGCACACAATTCTTTGCCATTTTCATGTCGATTTTTTGATTGTCAGTCGATAAATCGATACAATAACACATGCAACGAAGAACAATTGGAGCATGACATTTTTCTGATCGTCCATTGGCTAATCGATGTTTTTGATTGACAGTCGGCGTTTGGTCAATTAACATAAGGTTCCAAAGCTTTAAAATTTTACAATGTAATCGGAAATAGGAAATTTAAATTGCTATTGCATGGACATCTGGGAACGATCCTTGTCGAATAAAGTGTTCAAAATCCCAAAAACCAATCGAAAACCGTGATAAATTTGTGAATATCAAACATTTTAAATTCCGTCGTTGTTTATGTCAAAGGGAGGTAATTCGCAAAATTGACATATTAGACCTTGAGTTTAGAGCTTGCTACAAGAGATAAGTGCAATTTTAAGTGTTTTTGGGCAACTCAGATATGACGAATTCCGAAAAAATAATGAAGCGTTTTCTGCGCATTTGCGGTGTTAGATTAAATTAGCTCTAAACATATTAATATGGCGCGCGAATAGGGTCTAAAGTCAATATAGCGCTAGACCTATAATGAAAATAGGGGTAGACCGCTAAAAATAGCCGTCTACCCTTATATTTTTATCGGTCTACCGATAAAAATATCGGTCTACCCATAAAATAAGGGTCGACCGCTATTTCAATTAACGGTCTAGCGATAAATTACCGGTAGACCGATAATTATTTTTGACCCTTCTGCTCGAAATCTCATTAGCCAATCAAATGGCTCGTTACATCCTCAACACACCGGAAATAAGCGATATCTGTATAGTACAAGCTCTGTGATTGGCTATCGAAAAAAATAGGGGTTTACCGATAAAAATAGCGGTCTACCGGTAATTTTATCGCTAGACCGTTAACTGAAATAGCGATCTACCCTTATTTTATGGGTAGACCGATATTTTTATCGGTAGACCGATAAAAATTTAAGGATAGACCACTATTTTTAGCGTTCTACCCCTATTTTAATTATAGGTCTAGCGCTATATTGACTTTGGACCCTTTTCGCGCGCCATAGCATTAAGGGCTGTACACTCTGACATTAAAGGAGACAAGGCAATGAATTTCGACAAAACGATTGCTGAAAGCCTGGGAAATAAAGTCAAAATATATTTAATGCTATTAGTGAGATACTTTTCCAGTAATAAGAAATCTTGCAGTGTAGCGTTTTCACTTTTGTTCAGTATATAAAAGCTGTGTCACACAATTCCTTGCCACCTTCAAGCTTTACACGAGTTTGAGCATCATCGAGTTTGATCATTTAGAGCATAGACCTCGCATCCTCAGTCGGATAAGTTGAGCCAAGCCAATAGACTTACTGCCCGGTTATATCCCTAGAATTAACCCGTTCCAAAATCAACATAATTTTAGGGTGGTCCAATTTGAAAGCTGCAGCAGATGTCAAACTTGTTGATAAACCAAAGATTTAAGTACAATATAGATCGGAAAATATTGAGATCGAAGGAGAAAATGCCGATCAATCATCATCATTTTCTTCTTTTGTCTCAATGTTTTCACACGCCTTTTCTTTTTAGGACGTCGAGTAGAGGTCAAGCAAACCTCAAAGTTTTCGCTGCCATGTTTGACCACTAGCGATTGACCACAAAAACAGGCGTATGTTGACTTCGTGACCTGGATTGATAGACTCTGACTGAGCTATTTAGGCTAGGCTAATGGTGACAAAGGAATAATTAGTTTACAATATAGCATAGAAAATATTGTGGCAAAGGGATAAAATGTTGATTATCAATTCTATTCAGTATTCATTTTAAACCCAATTTTTACCCCATATGCAGAGGCTTATCACGAATGGACACAAGTCATGCATCTTTTATCCACTTTATTTCTATTTTCTAATTGACATCATCATTATATTGCTTTCCCACTCAATGAGTTTAACAATAACTAATGAACCAAATGAAACAATTTATTTTGATGTATTTTTCACAAATGAAGCTCTTACAAAGTAACACTTTCCCTAACAGCGAAAATATGACTGTTGCAATACTGCTGACGACAAAATGAAAGTTTGTAAAGATGGGATTTATGGACAACATAAAGATAAAAGAAAGTGCTGGCTATCACCATTTTCTTCTTTTGCCTTTTGTGCTTTCCAAAGCACTTTCTATTAGTGAGGTAAATACCAGGTCTTGCTTGAGAAAGGCTTAATTGAACAAATAAAATTTCTTTATCGTTTGAATATAATTATATAGTTATAAGACATTTGAATATAGTTATAAGACCAAGTAATTTTAACTAAATTCGTAAAAAATGAATTTTTGAGTAGAAAATTCGCTATCAACAGATTCTCTTCTTCCCAGTCAACATTTCAAAAGTATGTTTCTGTCTGGTAATTTAAAGCAAAGAAGTCACCTTATACAAAACCATTTTTTAGAATCAGAAAATTATTGAGACATACATGTATATAATACTCAATGCACCAAATGCAAAACTACCTATGTGAAGTTTTCACTAAAGTTCTCCTAATTTAACATTTTCCCTAACTACTAAACTAGTGTTTTTCTGGTCATTAGGGAAATTACTTACCATTACAAGTAAAATCAGCACTATTGATGAAATAAACAAGGGCCGTCAGAGACGGACAATGCTCCCCGAATAAGGCATTGTCACAATAAATGTATGCCATGGAGAGCACTTTATTGTCAAGGGCATCTGATTTGCTACTCAAATATGAAATTTCATCAAATTCTGACCATTAGACTAGGAGAAATTAGAGAAAAACTATATTTCACCATAAGTCCCCTTTTCCCATGACAAGGCCTCAAATCCAAAAACGGGGAAAAATACATCGGCATTTTGTCACAGGGAGTTCACATGGTAAGTTTCATTTGATTTGGCCCAAGGGTTATGGAGATATTGCTTCGGACGGACGGACGGACGGACGGAATGACGGATGGACAGGACGGACGGACGGACGGACGGACGGACAGACGAAGCGGCGACTATATGCTCTCCCTTCGGGGAGCATAATAAAACATCAGTAAAGTAAATGAATTTCTGACTCGTC
Organism: Fragum sueziense; assembly: GCA_963680895.1. NCBI lineage: Eukaryota > Metazoa > Mollusca > Bivalvia > Cardiida > Cardiidae > Fragum > Fragum sueziense. Next base: position 24,620,883 of record OY804606.1, on the reverse strand, counting down.
ACACTAAAAGACACTTTCTAGAAAGTCCATGAAACCCAATTATGAGAAACAGATCAGTCTGAACAGGGGTCATTCAAACATGTGTCACATTTGAAAACTAAAGACATAGTGAGATAGAAAAAACAATTTTGATCTAAGAAATTATGATGTAGTGAAAAGTTTAGACCCTATTCAATCTGCCCAGACTACTCATTTTGACTAGCAGCAGTACTTTTCATACTTTCCAGAAGGACTATTTTTGCACGACATGCCACATTTAACCCTTTCCAAAACAAGACCTGGTTTTGACGTCCCTAATAGAAAATACTTGGGAAAACATTGAAACAAAAGAAGAAACTGCTGATAACCAGCAGTTTCTCCTTTTGTCTCAATATTTTCTGTGCCATATTTTACACAAATCCTATCTTTAATAACATCCATTTTTTCATTTGTGGCAGTTTTTGAAGTGGATCACCCTAAAATTTTGTCGTTTGGGAGAGGGTTAAGCCGTGATCTAGAAAAAGGGTTCAAATAGAATTTCAGACTACCTTGCTTCCAGATCAGCCTGTACTAAATGAAGTTACATAGTTATCTATACTGCTCTCTAACAATTGCTGTCATGAAGAAGTTAATGATAATATAGCATGAGTGTTGATCAGACTGCATATGCACAAGCTGATCTGGATCTATGTTGGTCCCAAATTCTGTAAAAGACTATTTTCAAGATCACGACACAATTGTAAAAGAATCATATAATTCCTAGAACACACTTCTACATGTAAATTCATATCAAAATTAAACGTTTGGACCATCATTATGATCCTATATTGCTCACAGTAAGGAAACCAAGAAAAATCATAATGTGTACTCAAACAAGAGATTGAAATGTTACAATACAAAATACATGTAGTTGACCCTTTCCAATCTTTGCAAGAAATATATGTATATGATATGTAACTTCAAGATGAAGACTTTATATTGTAGATATAAGTTAATCTCTTCCCACAAAACCCTGGTTTTGACATAATTATGTAATAGAAGAGGCTTAAGAAAACATTGAGGTAAATGAAGAAACTACTGATAACTAGTAGTTTTCCATTTCCTCAACAATTTCTGTGCTTCTTCATACACTTACAGTATCCAATATTCCTCAATATCTCTTTTGTTGTCTGATCAAGAAAAATGCATGGGTAAAGAATTGTGGAAAATGAAGAAACTTCTTGTCACAAGTAATTTCTTCAATATCCATAATAGATCTATTTTCTTACCTAAAGTACAAAGATTTTCAAAATTTCATCAATTTGAAATTGTCATCTGCAACACCCGTCAAATTATTGGAACAATCCAAAATTCTACCATCTAGCAATGGGCTAATTGAGAATCATTTTAAAATCCACAGATAAATTCAATTCATAAACAATAAAAATATCACCACTAACATATAAATACATATAAATAACAATCACCAGGGCATTTCTTACATTCTTTTCTAACATTCTCTTCTTCATCTATGAAACAACAAGATGTAAAATCATCAAACAGTAAGTTTGCATTCATGGAAACAATTGCCATTATAAGTGTTGCAATACTTTGATCACTAACAACTTCCAATTTATAGGAAGACAGCTGGAAGAGACACACACACAATATGGGGGATAAACATTGTAAAATTGCATATAAGACATTGGATACGAAATCCCCAACACTCAAATCCTTACTTATGTCTGTGAAGCAAACATACATATCAATGTTGAAGATTGATTGATTGGATGTGGCCACTTTCAATTGTTTAACCCTTTCCCAAACGGCAAAATTGTAGGGTGCTCCAATTTGAAAGCTGCTGTAGATGACAAAATTGATGTTAAAAAGGAAGGGATATGTGTACAATACAGCACAGAAAATATTGAGGCAAAAGGAGAAACTGCTGATTATCAGCAGTTTCTTCTTTTGTTTCAATGTTTTCCCAAGCCTTTTCTATTAGGGACATCGAAACCAGGTCTTGTTTGGGAAAGGGTTAACTGCAGCTTACTTCTCTCACCAGTACTACTACAATATCCAATCCTAGCCTCCAGCTGCTCTGTCGCTTAGATGAGTCACATCCATTGGTGAGAGACAAATTATTTTTGTCAAATGCCATATATACTAGGGGCAGAGCTACAGATAAGTGGTGGTGAAGACATTCTAACTTTGTTATTTCAATTCCATACCCTATGTTGTGGGTACTCATTTGAATCGTCTCAACGAGACGATACAAATGAGTACCCACAACATGGGGTTTGATGAAGAATAACAGAATTATTGCAGTTTGAAAAGTCATCACACCCTCTAATCTGGAGCTCTGCTAGGGGCCAACAGACAGTTTGGGAATGGATTATCAGGAATCTACAGCAGAAAAACAGGAATGTCGATTGAGATTTTTCTACACTTGATTTGTTCCTAGCTATCCTTTTCTTGAAAGTTTTGTATCACCTGATTTTATTAAATGATTATGGAAAAGGAATGTCGTTTGAGATTTTTCTACACTATTTTGTTCCTAGCTATCCATTCCTTATTGATCCTCCATTCCACCACCTCCCATTGTCTCTGGCATAACGTAAGATATATCATCCCATGGATGCCTATACAAGCCTTGTTTAAGTCTTTTCTGGTCCAGAAAATGCCCTGCAAAGTAGAGAAATGTTAAGTCATCTTCAGTTACACAATTAATGTTATTGTAAAAACGAAAAGAATGGCGTACAGATGGACTTTTTTTAGACATTCTGGATATTTGTCTTCTCACTAGGGCTGAAACAAGTACCCAATGGTAGGGAACAAAACTGCCAGTACCTACCCAATGGTAGGGAACAAAACTACCAGTACCTGGCTATGAATTTATAACAACATAGTTTTTACAGTACGCATATATTATTTTGGCTTTCAACTTGCTTTGTATATAATTAGGAATCAAACATCTAGACAGTCAAAAACTTAAGCAATTACATCACTAGTGAATTAAGAAGTAGTCAATCAGAACATTTTCCAATATATTCTCTGTTATATTTATACAAATAACATCTTTGTTAACATCCATTTTGATGGCTATAACAGATATCTTAGTGAAGCAGTTCAATTGTTAATCATTTGGAAATGGATTGACCCTTTCCCAAACAAGACCTGGTTTTGACGTCCCCTTAAGAAAAGGCTTGGAAAAACATTGAGACAAAAGAAGAAACTGCTGATAACCAGTAGTTTCTCCTTTTGTCTCTATATTTTCTGTGCCATTTTTTTACACATATCCTATCTTTAATAACATCCGTTTTGTCATTTGTGGAGTTTTTGAAATGGATCACCCTAAAATTTTGCCATCTGGTAATGGGTTAGATGACAATTTAGCTTACCTATAAAGCCCATACTTCTACCCAGAACAAACAGTCCATTAAGGGCTCCTATCTCAATAAACTCTTGGGCCTCCTCTCTGAAATGTACAAACAACAATACAGAGTGTCCCAAAAAAAACGGAACCCATTTTTGAAAGTACATTTCTCATGTATTAGGCAAGATTTCTCCGCCAAATTTACATATGCAATAGCAACTACATTTTTCTATTAGCAGTTAAAATTTGGTCGAAAAATAATGATTAGTTATGAAAATATTGACATTAAAATGAATATACTCGGAAAACCATTTTAACACGATATCGATCTTTTTGTTTTGCAGCGCGCGCCTACACTCATTGAATAAATTGACGCTATACAATTGATTAATATATTCAATACAATACAAAAGTGATTTTGAAACATTGTATTCACAAAAGTGCATTTTCATTTCATCTTTTTGCTAATAAATAAACTGTTAATGCTTCGAGCTGCGATGTAACTAAACTGAATACAAACAAAATATCAAGTGCATCACATACTCATGAATAATGATCATAGGCACTTATTTTATTTCTGACCAACATGCCGGTCACCGCTCAATTTACAGTATTACGGGTTTCATTTAATCTGACACTGACCTTTATGCAAAACACAAATAACACAAAATTCACCAAAAAGAATTAAATCATAGTCCACAGAAATGTATACTATGCAAGAAAATTAAGGCTGGACTAATTTTAGGAAGCATACCAAGCTTGTAATTTATGAAAATAAAAGTTAAAGCTGCGCCATGTGAAATGAATCACACAATAATTTGAAATTAATTCAAACAACCACCCTATGGACTCAATTTGAACGTACAGAACGAATACATATTAAATTTTGAGAAAATCGGTACATACATGTACAACGGTACAGAATTCATTAGCTGGCCGTTAGTGCGCTTTCACGGACAAACAAGACGCAAAAATCAATATCATGTCAGATCGATTTTTTAGTGTCATTATTAATTTGCGTATAACTTTTGAACCGATGCATATTTTTAAGTGAAATTTGGAACACAAATGCAAAAATAATGTATCTTTAGTACTGCAAATTCAAAAATTAGATTTTTTGCTTACGCTTTGAAATATTTGACTTTGAATTAGGGTTCCGGTTTTTTTGGGACACTCTGTACACTACAGATCTTAGTTGTATTTTACAGTAAAAATATCAGTAAATTAGCATCAAGAGTAGAACAGAAATGATTTTAGAACTAGAAGACCTGAAGGTCTTGAGTCGCTCCACAGGCCTGAATTTCATGTAATATTTAATCCAAGTTTTGATTAGATTGTTCAATGCTTGTGTTTCATAGAGCAAAACAAAAGTTACAAAACTGGATTGTTCAAAATGTTTGGTTCTTGAAGCAAAGAAAGTAAAACTATATGTTTGCCATTTGAGAAAGGGTAAAAGGAAATGGTAGAACATTCCAGCTTAGGATGATACTAGCAATTAAAATCTTCCAAACAGATCTAAATTAACAGACCATTAATTACTCCAAAATATTTTATATTTCTAAAAATAGATTTTGAGCTAAAAATAGATTCAGGGAAATACCATATTCCAAAATTAATGCAAATGGCGATGAAACCTGAATTTCTTGTAATATCAAGTCCAAGTTTTGACTAAATTTTTCAATACTTGTTGCTCTTAAAGCAATTAAAAAGTAACTAGAAAGCTGAAAATACATTCATTTAATAATAATTCACAATTGGTTACCAAGCTTTGCCTTTATTAGAGTGAGTTTGGCTGTTATAGAGTGAAAAAAAGTCACAATTAGCAATTTTGTCAAATTGAAAGCATATAACTGAGGATTTTACATTCCTATCTAGCTAAGAATCACACTAAAGCAAGATCTTAACTTCAACTACATCTTGTTTAAGTTTTGACCTGATTGTTCAATATTTGTGGATGTAAAGAGTGTAAAATCAAAGTCGAAAAAAACAGCAATTTTTTCAAATTTGAGGGCAGAAAAACCATGATTTAAGATTCCTATGAAGCTGAAAATTACACACATGCAAGATCTTGCGGCCTGTAAGATTACATGACAGTTTTGAGTTGATTGGTGGATATTTATGGTTGTTTGAGTATAAGTACAGTCAAAAATGGCAATTATGCCAATTTCAAGGGCACATAACTCAAGACATTATATTCAGATCAAGCTGAAAATTGCACTCAGGCAAGATCTTATCAGCACCAACATTCTGACCAAGTTTTGTCTTGATTGATAAATATTTGTAGTGGCTAGAGCCTAGAGTGAAAACAAAGTCAAAACAGCCATTTTTTAATTCAAGGGCAGATAACTCTAGACTTTCTGGTTCAATCAGAATCAAATTTAGGAATCTGATAGAGGACCACCTAGGGATCATTCCTGTGAAGTTTGATTGAAATCCATCCAGTAGTTTCTGAGGAGAAGATTTTTAAAGAAAAAGTTGACGACCGGACGGACGCACGCACGCACGCACGACGGACACAGCGCCATGACAATAGCCCGCTGGCCTGAAGGCCAGTGGAGCTAATAAACTTTTGTTGGAATGGAATAAGCTTTTTCATGGAAGAGTGTGAGGGTTTTTATTTACTATGGCTGACTTAGTTAAAATACTATCGTCAAGTGATCACTCCAAACAAACACTAATAGCCAATGCTATTTGATGTCATTTCAACAGCAATAGTCTGAGCGTCCGAAAAACTGTGGTCAGGAAAACAAGCCATTACAACCAGATGAAAACAGTGTACAAATCAGTGTCGAGGTAAACAAAGATTTTGATTACGAGGGTTGTTCAAAAATTATCCGGACTGTGTCCGGTAAAAAGATATTTGCCACGCAATATTACCGAATTTTACATCATTTTATGTCGGAATTCAATACACACCTGTCTATACCTGTTTTAATTAGTTTTCTTAAGAAACACGCTTACAATTACGTTCTGAATTACCATGGTAACGTGTACCCGGCGCAGCCCAAAATATGATTCTTTTAGAATCCCTTTTGCTGTTCATATTTTTTCCACTGTAATTGCCAACAACGCGGAATTTTCACAGAATACGTAATTTTGTACGTATTAAATCATGTCCAAGTTTTATATCACTCGGTGAATAAACGCTCGAGACATGCACTTTTGAATAGCGGTGGGTCGGCATTTTTACTGTTAAATGTGGCGTCAATAGATTGTTTGGAAATTCGGTCTGTCATAAAATTCTGCAAATACCTCGAAGAAACGCCGACAAACTCATACAAAAAGATCACGGCAAAGGGAAAAGATTCAGTCTCACGGACCTTACTGTTCAATTGGTACAGACGTTTTAAGAACGCAGCGGAAAACATTGAAGCTAGAGATGAACAAGACCGGAAGAGGAAATAACGACGACGTCACTTACGACCATTGCGGATGCGCTATGTAGAAATCGGAGGATGACGGTACGGACTTTGTCAGACGAATTTTATACTAGTGTAGGCATCATTCATTTGATTCTTATAAATGGATTGAAAATTACGAAGGTATTTTTTTTTCAATATTTTAAATTTTAAAACTAGTAGCAATTTACTACTTTAATCAAACTGTCCAAAATTTCCATAATATCCATTTACCGAACGGCGAAATTTAGACAAGTCCAATTTATGATTTTTCTACTGCACATGGATAGGCCCAATGCATATTACCCCTACGGCAGGTGTTACCGATCTATTGTTAGCTTTACTTTGAGTCGAAACTGTATCCTATCCACCATATTCTCTAGATTTAGCACCATTTGACTTTGCCATATTCCCAACGATAAAAGCACAACTGATGGGCTAAAAAATTTTCATCATTACAAGAACTGCGAAATTAAATTACCAGACAATATGGGTCTGAGTGGTATGGTGATATTTACAAGCAATAGTTGCACCATCAACTACAATGTATTGAACATAGCGTCAATTACTTTGAAAAAAAAATACGCAACATTATGTTTATACATTCCGACGACGTCGTCGACATCGCCTTGTGATAAGTGACGTGCGCCGGTCCCTAGTACCTATACAAATTTGACTGTTTGTAAATTCCATACCCGTGATCGGATTTTCAAATAATTTCACAGAAGTGTTCATACTAAATTTAACTTCCGATGAGTGAAGTATCGTTGCTATTTGATATCCCATTTAAATTCTAGAGACACAATCCGGATAATTTTTGAACAACCCTCGTACCTGACACAGAACAGGGGTGAATCTAATAGATAGACAAGAACTAATGGCTAAAGCTATAGTTTCAAGCAAAGTTGGCTTTTTTGGTTTTTTTGCTGAAAAGTAAATAGCACATCCATGATATACCTCTACACAGTACATGTCCTTCGAATCAATGTTTTGTCCTCAAAATGCATTCTATAATTATCTTTACAACCAGCATTTTCTTTTTTCTCTCAATATCACTTACTACAATTTTTGTTTTAGAAGTCAAAGTCAGGCAGAAAAGGGTAAAGAATCCATCAGAGGTTTACATCTATACAAACCTTGTAAAGCAGCCACAATTTCGTAACAAGTCTACAAATGCTACGCCAATAAAGCCATCAACATTTAATATAAGATTTGGTTTCTGAAACAGATAAATAGCACAAAATTATCAGAAATTAACCCTTTCCCAAATGACAAAATTTGGGGATGGTCCAACTTGATAAGTGCTACATATGATGAAATGGAAGTTAACAACAATGGGATTTGCATTCTATAACGGCTTTAGTGGACAATAAACATCAGTTTTGTCATCTGCAGTACAAATTTTTGAAATTTAGGAGAGGGTTACATTTTGTTTATGTTCAGAGACTCTTTACTGCAAGGTATTGCTCAATAAGCCCAGTACCAAGAGTAAAAATTTTGGGTTGTTTCGATTTGAGAGGTGTTGAAGACAACTATTTCAGGTCAATGAAATTTTAAAAATCTTTTTATTCTGGGTTAGAAAACACTAGACAGCCCTGGCGGTCTGGACGCGCTCCACAGGCCTGATTGTTTGTCTTGTTGAATGCAATTTCAAAGGTTCAGGCTGCGCAAACAAGCAAATGCATGACCAAGCTGAAAATTACAAGCGAGTATGATCATATGGTAAGTAAGATTCTGTGAAAGTTCTGAGGTGCGTTCTTTAGAGCAAGATTTTTTTAAGATTTCTTAAGATGTTTTTGATACAGCGTTTTTGAGACCGAGATTTTAAGCGAGGTGTTCCGAAAGTTCCATACTTCATACAAATGATGTCATCATGACGTCATTTGTATGAAGTATGGAACATTCGGAACTCCGCGGTTTATGAATCATGGAGCATTCGGAAAACTCGGTCAATTCTATCCCATATAGATTCTACAGAATTTACAGAGGGGTTCCGAAAGAAGTATAGAGCAATGGTGGCTCCCAGTGATCGTCTTAAAAATCTTGCTCAAAAGAGCGCTTTATCCTAAAACATCTTAAGAAATCTCAAGATATCTCAAGAAATCTCGCTCTAAAGAACGCGGCTCTGTATTGATTAGTCAATACTAATGGTTGTAAAAGAGAAAATAAAGCCGAAAATAGCAATTAACTCGTGATGTAAAATTCAGATCAAGCTGAAATTATACCAAGGCAAGATCTCATAATCACCAACATTCTGTTTTAGTTTTGTCTTGATTGGTCAATATTTGTAGTTGCTAGGGTGAAAACAATGTCAAAATAGAGCCGAAAATGGCAATTTTGTCAATTTCAAAGGCACTTAACTCCTGATATAAAATTCAGATCAAGCTGAAAATTATACCAAAGCAAGATCTTATGGTCACCTACATTTGTCTTGATTGGTCAATATTTGTAGAAAATATAAATAATATTTATAGAAAAATAAACTCAAAACCAGCTATTTTTGACATTCAAGGTCAGATAACTCAGACAATTCTAATTCAATCCAAATTCTTTGAAGGAATCTGAGAGAGGGTCACCCAAGGATCATTCCTGTGAAGTTTGGTTGAAATCAATCCAGTAGTTTCTGAGAAGAAGATTTTTAAAGAAAAAGTTTACGGATGGACAGACGCACGCAGGACGGACACACTGCCATGACAATAGCCCGCTGGCCTGACGGCCAGTGGAGCTAATCATAGAAAATGAAGAAATTGCTTGTAACAAGCAATTTTTTCATTTTCCTTGATGTTTTCTTAAGCTTTTATCTTGTGGGGCATCGAAAAAGCACCTCTGTAAGGAAATGGGTTGAGACATTACCTTAGAGGTTGTAATTTTCTCCACTTCTATTGCATAATCTAATACAGGTGTAGCAGGGAAGTTCTTCTGTGCATAGTCTTTTAAAATCACCACTCTCATATCTGGATTGTTGATCTACAAATAGGAAATTAACTGTATTTGTGAAACACTAATTCTTCTGAAACAGTAATTCTTGGAAAATCTGGCCTTGATATTTTACATAGAACCAATAGTATCAAAGAAAAGATCTTGCCTAAGGTATTCACATTTGAAATGTGTAAGCTGTATCAATTATGATTAGAAAGTTACAGGAAATATCATAGTTCTTGCTGATGAAAGGATATGGCATTGGCACTGATCTATCAATGTCTGGGCATAAAAATCATATTCATTCAATATTTAATGCACACCAAATGCAATGCAACTACCATTCAACACTTTTTTCAAACCTACGGCAATTTAATCAATGACTAACAAAAGCTTGATTTTCTTTTATCCCTTGCTTATTTTATTCCTCATTTCTATATTACCCTCTAAAACTTTTACTTAAAATTGGTTAATGGGATTTGTCAAATTTCAAATGATAATCAAAGATGAGCAATAAACCAGACTTACAGATTTGACTCTATGTCCAATTCCCATTATAAGTTGTCCTTTTTTCCTCATGCTGTTCACAAAGTCCATGGGTATTTGACCACTATCCACTGCATCACTAAATTGTTTGGCTGCAGCATCTAGTGCACCTCCAAAACGGTCACCCTGTAAGTGATATTAGAAAGAACATTAACATTGAAAGCATCATCAGCCTACCAGTATTATTGCATTTTTCTTTACATCTCATTGCTTTTTGCAATGTGCTTCCTTGAAAAAGCATTTACCTTTAAGCTTGAATAGAAAACATCCTACGATTTCAGGCACCCACAAATTTTTTTGATAAGAATAAAGATTATCAGGCTATGAACCCATTCATCTATGGTATTATTAATAAGGAAAAGAAATGAAGAGCTTCAGGATTCTTCAACGGTGGGTTAAAATTAATTCAACGAGGAGGGGTTCGATTTAGCTCAATTCCAAATAATTGGAATTGAAAATCATTAAATGGCTAGATAATGAATTAAAAGGGATCAAAAGTGACATGAGAGTTTGTTTGAACCATCCAAACTCCATATGGATCTACCAGCAAGGATTATTATTATCAAAGTACTTACAATAGTCAGTAATCCAGATGTGAGACATGAGATCAGATCTTTACCAGCTCTAGCACATACAATTGTGTTATGTGCTCCGGATACAGCAGGCCCATGGTCCGCAGTTACCATCAAACACATTTCTATAAACTTAGCTGCATACTTAGGTAATCTGAAAGCGCCGAAGGATTCTTTTTTTTATTCTTGCTTTTTGTTAATGTTAGTAATGAATATACCATTTAAGGGGGAATGCTCCAGTTTCCTAAATTTTTTCCCAATAATAGAATTTATTTATATTTTGTATGTTGAAATTACATGTTATTACCAATTGAAAAATAAAATAAAAACGGATGGTCAGCGTTCTTGTTTGAATTTTATAGGCATTCGTATCACATACCCCTACAGCGAAAAAATGCACAATTTCTTGCACCTGTCCAAGGTCACTAAAATGCTAATAGAATGCTGTATATTCATTGTTTAGTCTCGAAAACGGATTTAAAGTAACGTCTTACATCTAATAAGAACGGAAAACCCAAAACATGTGCTATTATGAACGCGTAAATGTATAAAACAGCATGCTCACGTGTTCGGTTAGATCAACGAAGCTGGAGTGTTTTGTGTCAAAATTTGCATATTTTTGGATATATTTCAAGTTCTACATAATAGAATTTGATAAAACTCCCTCATTGTATTAAGCAACATGTTCTGGTAATAATTCAAAAAGAAAATGTATAGGTCAGCGCACTTATTAGTGAATTACAGCATTTTTTTATCAGCAACACATGAATAAGATGACGCAAAATAGTGGTAACTGTATACACATTTACGACTGTCTTGCTCTAATAATCGATTTCCATCTTGAGGAAATCAGTTTCGCATAATAAATACACTTTTACCGTCGAAAATGGTAAATTGTAATGATGTGTTATATTATTGAAAATATGGTAGCGAAACATATTGGTACGAAACATTTAATTTACTACAGTAATGACCGAGTGTTCCGAAAAACTGGAGCATTCCCCCTTAAAGACAAGTCCTATAATTGATGTTCTTTGTCAAGACAGCTTTGAAAGTATTGGCAGAAAAGAAGAAAATGCTGATCATCAGCATTTTCCTCTTTTCTTCCAAAACTTTCATTCCCTGAACAATCAGGTAATTTACTTTCAGCAGAACAGATAAAGTGGTTTTACAGCTCTAGCACAAACAATTGTGTTATGTGCCCCCGACACAGCAGGCCCGTGGTCCGCAGTTACCATCAAACACATTTCTATAAACTTAGCTGCATACATGTACTTAGGTAATCTGAAAACAAGGGGAAATATTTTTTTTAATTTCTGCTTTTCTTGATATAACATTTAAAAACAATCCCTTCTTATGTTTTTATTTGTAGAGAAAGCTTTGAAAGTATTGGCAGAAAAGAAGAAAATGCTGATCATCTGCATTTTCTTCTTTTCCTCCAATTCTTTCTTTGCCTGAACAATAAAAAAATTACTTTCAGGGGAATTTATGGCGAGGTCTCGTAAATCTAGCACAAACAATTGTAATTGTGTGCCCAAGACAATGCAGGTCCATGTTCCGCAGTCACCATCAAACACATTTCTATAAACTTAGCTGCATACTTAGGTAATCTGAAAAAAATATGAATTTCAAAGTTACAGTCTGCATAAAAATGGTATCTCTTTTATTATTAAGATACCAACAGAAATTGACTTCATGTGATTGAAAATTATTTTCCTCAAAATGGTGGCCTTTATCAACAAAGACACTGCAGTCATAGCGTAGTTGTCATAGCACAGTTGGTATTGCATGAGACTCTCAGTCATGAGGCCAGGGTTTGATATCCAGCCACAGCAATCATCCTTTCTGACATTTGTCTCCCACCAATGTCTCCATTTGTCTCATTTGTCTCCCACCAATTGTTGGATAATCTTCAACCAGCTCTGTGGGCGAGCAGCTGGAGGTTCGTTAAGGATGTTGTTGTAGTACTAGTATGAGAAATGACATGCGGTAGCCATTGAAAGAGGCTTTAAACCCAAATTAATCAATCATTTATTAACAAAGACAGATAAACTGACTGAAAACCTGTATTGAAAGGAAATGAAGACAAACAATTTTCTCCTTTTAGCAATACCTATTGAATTGACTTTAGAAATATAGTTTGTGAAAGAACAGTCAACATGAAAAAGTCCCCACCTTCGTTGGAACCACAATAAACTCAGCACTCCACCAATGCCCATGTCTTCTTTAATAAGTCAATCATTGGAATACTAGCATATAACAGCGCTTGGAAAATGCCAATGTTAAGTTTTTGGACAGACAGACGGATGGACACACATTTGTAAAACAATATCATTAGATCGGAGGCATCAAATTTTTCAGACTTTTCAAATTCAAAGGCGTTGCAGACGACCATTTAAAGTCAATGAAAGTTTTCCTTTTTGGGGTCTTTTTGGGTAGAAAACATTGTGGAAAATGAAGAAATTGCTTGTCACATGCAATTTCTTCATTTTCCGCAATGTTTTCCACAGCCTCTATCTTGTTGAGCGTCAAAAGGTGTCACTGTATGGTAATGGTTCAACAAGAACAATGGAATATTCCTTACCTTCGTTGGAACCATAATAAACTCAGCACTCCACCAATGCCCATATCTTCTTTAAATATGTCAGTAATTGGAATGCCAGCATATAACAGCTCTTGTCCACGCTCATCACATATACTTGTCATGAACGATGCTGGTTTACGTATCAATCCTAGCTCCTGAAGTAAATAAAAAATCCTCAATTAATCCTCAGACAAACCCTAACATCAACAAGATGTGTTTGTGAAACACAAATGCCCCGCAAAATGGCTCTTTTGGTGAAAAGGCCAATGTTAAGTTTTCACTTTAAGTTTCAGACAGACAGACAAACAGACAACTGTAAAACAATATGGCCCCGATTTTTGGATATAGGTCATAAAAATTGGACACATTATAGTTAAACTAAAGAAGTTTGATGCACAAAATTGAAAACATTATCATGCTTTACTTTCAATTTATCTAATGTTCCATTTTTACCTTTACACAGTAATCTCTTTTCTTCATTAAACAAGAGCTGTCCGAAGACAGCGCGCTCAACTTTCTAAGTTGCTTAGTATAAAGGGGGCATAACTCCAAATATAGTGGAGCCAGGGTCATGGGCCCTGGTAGTAAGGTAGAGGGTGTGATGGTGAATAAGTATTCCAAGTTTGGGTTGAATCCCTTTGATAGTATGGAAGTCATTGATGTTTGAAAAAACTTGAACCTTTGTTGCAACGCCGACGCCAACGCCCGGGTGACAGTATAAGCTCTCATCTTCTTCGAAAAGTCGAGCTAAAAATCAAGAATAATTCACACTTGACAGAGCACAACCAAAAGAGATGTGAATGAGCAAAAGTTTCTGATTTCTAATATGGCCATTTTGGACTTTAGGTTTTAAACACACAAAAAATACATGTGTACATATCTTTGGCCATGTTGAAAAGTGTCATAATTTCTCAACTTGAATAACATTGTTTTTTCATTGAAAACCTCGTAACTGCAGGCAGCAGCTTGTTTTAAGCTGCTGTTATGAGGTTTTTCGATGAAAGGCAGCAATAAGCTGTAGTTATATCATTTTCTAATATAGCTGACAGTAGACCTATGCATTTCCAGGTGGAAACATAACCGCTAAAAGATAACTCACCCTAGCCCAATTATAGTCCATAGGAACTGTGGGTGGAGCCTCTTCAGGTTTGGGAATAATGATACCTTCACCCACTAACTGACAGTATACTTCCCTATAAAGAAACAATTACTATATACTTAAATGTATGTCCACAAATTTGTAAGGATTTAGGAGGTATAGAAATGTAAAACAGTTGTATTGTTTTCTTTACATTCCGGTTAACCCTTTCCCAAACAAGACTTAGTTATGACTTCTCTAATAGAAATAGCTTGGGAAAACAATGAGACAAAAGAAGAAACTGCTTATAACCAGCAGTTTCTACTTTTGCCTCAACATTTTCTGTGCTTTCTTCTTCACAAATTCTGTCTTAAAAAACAGCCATTTTGCCATCTGCAGCTGCTTTCAAATTAAACCAGCCTAAAATTTTGTCATTTGGGAAAGGGTCAAAGCACTAAACTATTCATGGACAGGCTTTAGAATTCTGTATTGAAATTAACAGGTTGAGAAAATTGGAAGAGAACTAGAAGGCAACAAAAGTTTGGACTTACTTGATAATAGATCCAAGTTCATCAAAACTTTTAGGTACATAAGCACCCGCCTCCTTCAGTGCTACATTTTTAGCCTCCGCTGTTTCTGCATCTGCGTTGGCACAAGCACCTGCATGCCCAAATTGAACCTGAAACACCATAAGCTCTTTAATCCATTACCAAATGGCAATATTTTGAGCTGGTCCAAAGTCAGATGTTGCAGACAACAATTTCAACTGAATGTAATTCATTTTTTTATTGTTTTGGCTGGAAAACATTGTGGGAAAAGAAGAATTGCTTTTCATGAGCAATTTCTTCATTTTCCACAATATCCTAGAAATATTGTGGGAAAAGAACAAATTGCTTATCATAAGCAATTTCTTCATATTCCACAATATTTTCAAAGGTCTTTATATTGTGGGGTGTCAAAAAGCGCCAATATGTAGTGTTCATCAAAACTTTTAGCACATCTATTCTATTAGGCACATCAAAACCAGGTATTGTTGGGAAAAAAATTAAAAGACAGGAATTTTTCTAATCTACAGCTCTGGGTCCATACCTCTGAAGTAAACATTCTAGCGCATGTCCCAATACACCATGCTACCACTGGCTTGTTTACACGCCCTTCCTTTAGTGCCTTGATTAGTTGGTATTCTTCTGTTACAACAAGCTACAGAAGGCCAATATATGGGAATGGGTTAGACTAAAAACCATACCTCTGAAGTAAACATTCTAGCACATGTACCAATACACCATGCTACCACAGGCTTGTTTACACGACCTTCCTTCAGTGCCTTGATTAGTTGGTATTCTTCTGTTCTAACAAGCTACAGAAGGCCAATATATGGGAATGGGTTAGACTAAAAACCATACCTCTGAAGTAAACATTCTAGCACATGTACCAATACACTATGCTACTACTGGCTTGTTTACACGTCCTTCCTTTAGTGCCTTGGTTAGTTGGTATTCTTCTGTTCCAACAAGCTACAGAAGGCCAATATATGGGAATGGGTTAGACTAAAAACCATACCTCTGAAGTAAACATTCTAGCACATGTCCAAATACACCATGCTACTACTGGCTTATTAACACGCCCTTCTTTTAGTGCCTTAATTATTTGATATTCTTCTGTTCAAACAAGCTACAGAAGGCCAATATATGGGAATGGGTTAAACTAAAAACCATACCTCAGAAGTAAACATTCTAGCGCATGTACCAATACACCATGCTACTACAGGCTTGTTAACACGCCCTTCCTTTAGTGCCTTGATTAGTTGATATTCTTCTGTTCTAACAAGCTACAGAAGGCCAATATATGGGAATGGGTTAAACTAAAAACCATACCTCAGAAGTAAACATTCTAGCGCATGTACCAATACACCATGCTACTACAGGCTTGTTAACACGTCCTTCTTTCAGTGCCTTGATTAGTTGATATTCTTCTGTTCAAACAAGCTACAGAAGGCCAATATATGGGAATAGGTAAATGAAAAACCATACCTCTGAAGTAAACATTCTAGCACATGTACCAATACACAATGCTACTACTGGCTTATTAACACGCCCTTCCTTTAGAGCCTTGATTAGTTGGTATTTTTCTTTTCCACAAAATAATTGTTACTAGGCTAAAAATTGTGAATAATATAGCACTGAAAATTTTGAGGCAAAAGGAGAAAATGCTGATCATCAGCATTTTCTTCTTTTGCCTCAATGTTTTTCCAATCCTATTCTATTAGGGCAAGCATGTCAAAACCAGGTCTTGTTTACAAAAAGGTTACAAGACAGGATTGTTTACTAATCTAACACTGTCATATAATCCCTACCTCAGAAGTAAACATTTTAGCACATGTCCCAATACACCATGCTACAACAGGCTTGTTAACACGCCCTTCTTTCAATGCCTTGGTTAATTGGTATTCTTCTGTTCCACCAACCTATGGGATAAATGAAAGTAGAGACATATTACAAAGATGTAGTAAGTCCTATCAAACAATATCTAATTCTAACTCATCATAAGTGACACAATTTATGTGATCACCAAATGTTGATTCTTTTATTTTAAAATACAAACTGAACAAAATAGAAATTATAAAATGAAATTCATTTCTCAGAAGGGATGGGCAGATAATGAAGACTCAGGGTTCCCAAAACCCCCTAAATGGGGGTTATGCACCCCCAAAATTGAATCTTGCACCCCCAATTTTTGCAGGCAGCTTTCTATGTCTCATATAGAGGGGGTGCAAGTATGCTGTAAAATGACTGTTTTCTCCCCCAGATTTGAAAGTCAGTGGGAACCCTGAGACTAAGATCAGACTTTCATCTATGTCATAGCTAGCACATAGCTGAAGCCTGATGTTGGGTATCCAACAGATTAAAACAGGAAGGCTCTTTTTTCTTAACCATTCCAACATAATGATGCTTTTTGATACCCCACAAGAGGCCCAAGAGGGCCTGAATCGCTCCACTGACTAAAGTAAAAAAAATTATCGAATGATTTCCTGTAAGCCTCTCATTGCCAAATCTTGAAAAGGGTCACTCACCTAAAGAAGGTTCCTGTCAAGTTTGGTCATTGATTGATTTTTAAAGAATTATTTCATGGTTTGTCCAATTCTGATAAGTTCTGCCCTGCCACAACCACATTTATAGACCAATCAAAATTTCACTAGAACTGTCGCAAAGCGGACGAATACCCCCCAATAGCGCCTTGTCACTGAAAAAGTACTATAGGTCAAACAGTTCTTGACTTAGAGCATGGAAACGGATTTTAAACGAGGTCCAATTGTGACCTTGAACTTTGACCTTTGTGACCCAAAAACAATAGGGTACCTCCTTGGGTTATGGGCAACAACTGTGTAAAGTTTCATGATCCTAGGTCGAATGGTTCTAGAGTTAGAGCTTGGAAACAAAATTTTAAATTTTGACTACTCCCCCCCCCCTTAAAAATTTAAAAGTGGCATAACTCTGAAACTAATGACTGGATCAAGATGAAAATTGCAGGTGCACAACTTCATATGATAGGCAACAACCTGATAAAATTTCAGCAAAATTGGTCAAAAACTGTGGGAGGAGAAGAGGACACAAAATTATGTCCACGGACGGACGGACAACCTGATTCCAGTATACCCCCCCATAACTTCGTTGTGGGGGGTATAATGAACAATGTAAGTAAAGGACCACTCAAGGAACATTTCTGCCATGTTTGTACTAAATTGACCCAATGGTTGTTTTTAAAGAATTATTTCTTGATTTCTCTCATTCTGATCAGAAACGCCATGCCACGCACACATAAATGGAACAATCAAAATCTCACGAACAATCTGAGTAAAGGGCCACCCAAGGGACATTACTGCCAAAATTGGCCTACAGTGGCCGATTGGTTGATTTAAAAAGAATTACTTTGTGATTTCTCCAATTCTGATAAGCCCCACCCTGCCACATCCACATATATCGACCAATCAAAATTTCACAGACATTTTAAGCAAAGAGTCACCCAAGGTACATCTCTGCCAAGTTTGGTCAAAATTGGCCCAATGGTTGATTTTTAAAGAATTATTTTATGATTTCTCCATGTCTGATAAGCCCCGCCCTGCCACATCTACATTTATGGACCAATCAAAATTCTTTGTACAATTTAAGTAAAGGATCACCCAAGAAACATTTATGCCAAGTTTGTTCTAAATTGACCCAATGGTTTGAGAGAAGAAGACTTCTAAAGAATTACTTTGTGATTTCTCCAAGTCTGATAAGCCCCGCCCTGCCACGCCCACATTTATGGACAAATCAAAATTTTACAGATAATTTAAGTAAATAGTCACCCAAGGTAAATTTCTGCCAAGTTTGGTCAAAATTGGTCACATTGTTGATTTTTAAAGAATTATTTTGTGATTTCTCTAAGTCTGATAAGCCCCGCCCTGCCAAGCCCACATTTATGGACCAATCAGAATTCTTTGAACAATTTAAGTAAAGGGTCACCCAAGGAACATTCCTGCAAAGTTTGGTCAAAATTTGTCCATTAGTTTCAGAGGAGAAGATTTTTATCGAAAAATTTACGCACACATGGACGGACACACACACGGACGCATGACGGACACAACGCCATGACAATGGCTCGCTGGCCTTCAGCCAGCGGAGCTAAAAATTGAAAAAAGATTGTTGAAAATGAAGAACTCATTTGTGGCAAACAATTTCCTCAAATTACAACAAAGTTTTCTACATCAAGACAAAACAATTTCATTCCCTTCAAATTGTCGTCTGCAGCATCTTTCACCTGGTCCGATCTAAAAGTTTGCTGTATGGTAATAGGCTAAAGGTGATTTCGGCATATTAATAGAAACTTACTTCTCCCAATAAAACAATCATTTTAACTTCCGGATCATCCTGGTACCGCAGTATGTGGTCCATAAATGTTGTGCCAGGATACCTAAAATATAGGTTTAGATATTACAATTAACCTTTTCCCAATCAGAAAAAGTTTAGGGTGCTCTACATGTATATGAAAAGCTATTTTGTTGACAAAATGGATGTTGAAATGAGGGGATTTGTGTAAAATATTGGACAGAAAATATTGCAGCAAAAGGAGAAAATGTTGATTGCCTTATTTATTGCCATTCTACAAGATAGACCAAGAGTTATAGAAGAACAAAGATTTTTTTACCCTCTTGTACACTTTCAAGATCACTTTATATCCAGGACAGATTTGCTAAATTGCTAAATTATGATCCTAAAACTTCTAGAAAAACAAAAACACATACAAGAATGTATGTTTGTAGTAATTACTTTTCCTTAATACAAGCAGTCTAGGTTTTTTTTTGTTTTTTTTTTATCTAAAAAACATAATTAGCATGGGATTAATATTTCCATGACAAAAGAGAAATTTCGTACCTGTCTCCTCCAATAGCAACACCTTCATAAACACCATCTGTATTCAATGCTATAATGTTGTTCAGTTCATTTGACATGCCACCTGATCTAGACACATATGCAACACTCCCAGGCCGGTACAATTTGGATGCAAGTATATTGTCCAGCATACCTCCAGTGTTACCAATCTTAAAGCATCCTGGCTTTACCCCTCCTACCTGAAAATTATCAAGAATAATGTATTTGACACAGCCGGTTGTATGGTGTGTAAATACCACGGAGGTATGTCTCATTGACATTGACCTTGTCTTGTTTTGAAGTAAAAATAGAATGTGTAAACACGCTTGTAAAGGATTGATCTATAGCAAAGGAGAGGTGGTTATTCGCCGTGTTTGAGGTTTTTATGCATTGCAAAGCAAAGCATATTTTTCCATGCACAAATATGAGTTCCCGAACAGTTCGGAAGCATAAAAACCTACAATGGGCCCCTTTAAAACATCCTGGTTTTACCCCGCCCACCTGAAAATTATCAATGATCGATGTACTTGAAATCAAGATTTTTCAGTTTTAATATTCACTGATATCCGCGGCAAAATGAATTGACAAGGTTATCCAGATTTTTGAAATTCAGATATCTTTATCAGTATTCGTTGTCACAAAAACAGCAAAGAAGGAGAAGAAATAGCAAAGAAGTGTTTTGTATATACATGTATAATTTGACGTCCAACTAGACCAGAGGACCATGATGGTTCTATATCGCTCACCTGAACCAAGATGATATGAGCCACAGTATTGTTTGAATCAATTAATATTTGTGACATCAAGACTGAAAACAAACTTATGGTTATCAATATTATGTCCCTGTTTCCTCTTTATAGGTCAATATATCTGGTTGTAAAGAGTGAAAACAAAGGCAAAAACAAAAATTTTGTCCATTTCAAGGGCAGATAACTCAGCAACTGCTTGTCTAATTGTGCAGAAGTTCAAACTCATCCATGATCTTATGGTGATTAACCATTATATCCAAGATAAAAGTTTTGTCTTGATTGGTCACCATTAATTTTGTGGTTGTTAGAGTAAAAACAAAGTCGAAAACAGCACTTTTGTCAAATTCAAGGGCAGATAACTCAGGACATTCTGCTCCGATCAAACCAAAAATCAAACTCAGCCGAAATCTTATATAAGGTCACCAACATTGTGTCCATTTTTTGTATGTATTGGTCAATATTTGTAGATCTATGCTAGAGTATAAACAATGTCAAAAGTGGCTATTTTTTACATTCAAGGGCAGATAACTCCCGACTTTCTAGTCCGATCTGATCCAAAATCGAACTCATCCAAGATCTTATGGTCACTAATATTGTGTTAAAGTTTTGTCTTGATTGGTCAATAATTGTAGATGCTATAGTGTAAACAAAGTCGAAAACGGTCAAAAACGACAATTTTGTCAAATTCAAGGGCAGATAACTCAAAACTTTCTGGTCCGATCAAACCAAAAATCAAACTCATCCGAGATCTTATGGTCACCAACATTGTGTCCAACTTTTGTATTGATTGGTCAATATTTGTAGATGCTAGAGTGTAAACAATGTCAAAAACGGTCAAAAACAACAATTTTGTCAAATTTGAGGGCAGATAACTCCTGACTTTCTAATCCGATCTGACCCAAAATCAACCTCATCTGAGATCTTATGGTCACCAACATTGTGTCCAACTTTTGTATTGACTGGTCAATATTTGTAGATGCTAGAGAGTAAACAATGTGAAAAAAAGCTATTTTTTACATTCAAGGGCAGATAACTCCGGACTTTCCGATCCGATCTGACCCAAATTCGAACTCATCCGAAAGCTCATGGTCATACATGTTTTGACCAAGTTTGGTTAAGATTGGCTTATATTTGTAGATGCTAGAGTGTAAACACCAAATTGTTGACAGACGGACGGACGGACATACGGACGGACGACGGACAAAAAGTGATCACAATAGCTCACCTTGAGCACTTCGTGCTCAGGTGAGCTAATAAAAGCTTTGGTATGGAAAATCAAGAAATTGCTTGTGACAAGCAATTTCTTCATTTCTCACAATGTTTTCAACACAGAAAGACCAAAAATTGTAAAATTTTAGTCAATTGACATTGTCATCTGCAACAACTTCGAATTAAGACCAGTCTAAATTTATTCTCGTCTGGTAATGGGTTAAAATGGCGTGATACTCACTGTATCAGGTCTGATTATTGCCACTCCTTTTTCATGCCCCATTTTGTTTAATTTTCTAGTTGTCTCAAACAAATTTTAATGCGGACAACAAAACCAGGCATCATTTGGTAAAGGGTTAACTTGTACTTTCAGTAACAACAGATTATTGTTGTGTAAAATGGTACATGTTTAACTCACTGTTGCAGGTCCTATAATTGCCACTCCTTTCTCATGTGCCATTTTGTTTAATTTTCTAGTGAGATTCTCTGGTATTCCCTCCGCTATGATTGCAATGGTTCTGATCTGGAAGTAGACAAAAACAAAATCATTAACCCTTTCCCAAACAAGACCTGGTTTTGACGTCCCTTATTGAAAAGGATTGGGAAAACATTGAGGCAAAAGGAGAAAATGCTGACAAACAGCATTTTCTCCTTTTGCCTTAATGTTTTCTCAGCTCTATTACTCTATTACTTAGTAACATCTATTTTGCGCCTAAAATTTTGAAGTTTGGGAAAGGGTTAATTTGATAAATGATAATATGCAAACAAGATTTAGTTGAATTTGTGTCAGTAAAAATCAAGTCAATGCGACAAAAGTCATTAAAATCAAGTTTTGAAAAATTTGAGTTTCTATAAATTATCTTCTACTAATCTATCAAATCTTCATTGCGCAATGAACACAGGGCAAACACCTGTTTATCGCTTATTGAAAAACTACTTATCAACAGTCTTCCCATAATTGACAAATAATGCTAGTCTAAATGATCTTTGTCCAAATGTGAAACAGGTTTGAACTTAAACACAGATTCCAAACAAGGCAAATCAATAGCAAAAGAATTTAACAATTTTCCGAACAATCTAAACACCCCCTGATTAGCCTTTTTGGGAGGAAATGACCAGCCCTTTCCTAAACAAGACCAGGGGCCTGCGTTATTGAAGATGGTACCATTATTTTATGTGTAATTACTTGTAACAACAAACCTGATTGGCCTAATTGGATTTCTCGTGCAATCAGATGTTTTGTTGCACAGTTTACACAAAGTCATGGTGTAAGATTGTAGTTCATAAGGGCCCCTGGTTTTAATGTTTTAGAAGAAAGATATTGGGAAGACAGAGGCAAAAGAAAATGCTAGTTACTAACATAATTATTCTTCTTTTGCCTCAATATTCTCTAAGCTAACCTGGTCACAAATTTTTTAATCATCAACAGCCATGATATCATCTGCAACAGCTGTCAAATTGAACCACCCTAAAATCTTGTTGTTTGGGAAAGGGTTAGGCCTATAAACTTACTTGTGGAAATGTCATGGTTTCTACAGTACTTTCATATGCAGATCTTAGTGAAGCAAAACTGACTAAAACATCTGCTTCAGGGTGTTTCTTCATACAATCAGCCATGTTTTTGTAGACTGGAATCAAAACCTCTTTGTGACCCCAGTAAAACTTCTGCTTGTGATCACACAAATTTTACAGTTTTTTGGTCTTTCAAGGTAGAAAACAATGATAGAAATGAAGAAATTGCTTGCATCAAGAAATTTCTTCATTTTCCACAATGTTTTCTACCCAAAAAGACCACAAAATTGCAAAATTTCATTCATTTGAAATTGTCGTCTGCAACATCTTTGAATTTGGACCAGTCTAAAATTTTGTTAATCGGTTAATGTGTAAATAAGACAAGAACAAATACCTGTGGAAATGTCATGGTTTCTACAGTACTTTCATACGCAGATCTAAGTGAAGCAAAACTGACTAAAACATCTGCTTCAGGGTGTTTCTTCATACAATCAGCCATGTTTTTGTAGACTGGAATCAAAACCTCTTTGTGACCCCAGTAAAACTTCTGTTTGTGATCACCCCTAAAAAAGAAAAGGATGGAATGTTGTACATAAATGCCTTCTATAACCAGGGTTGTGTGTGTGTCAGGTCGTCCTCAAACAGGCATGCAGTCCATTCCTCCAATCAGTCCTGTTCATCATACATGCGCCTAGATCCACCGCAGTTGCTGCATCCATATCCTGTATCAAAACATCCACCATGGTTGCGCACAGGTTACCTCCGTTTCTCTTTCCATGCTTAGGGGTCCATAACACCATGTGTGGAATTTCTATGCTCAATTTGTCAAACTAAGGGGTGGGGGGTGTTATATGCTGCGGACAAGTACAATTTTCCATCCACCTTGTCCATTGACAGGTGCAAAGTTAGCCAAGTGAATTATGAAAGTTACCTCCACAACTTACTAGTATTGGTGAGACCAGCCTTAAGGCCAAATATGTAAAACTGTAAACAATCTTTTTCCTACAGGAATGTGTTAAAGTAAACTAAACTGTCAGTATAATTTAGAGTGTTATGAAGCCAGGCCAGTCAAATAAACGAGTAAAACTTATTTTACATTTATACATGTACTTGTTTTTCCTGGAAAAGCAGAGTTAATCTTCGGACACGCAAGTTCTTCAATCCAGCTTGTCCATGGACAAGTGAATTCTTTTTTAAGATTTCCACACCTCTAACTTAAAAGTTTATTACCCTTCTGGAAAGGTACTATCAAAAACTTACGTGAAGGGATAAATCATAGCCACTACAGAAGGTGTCTTCCTGGAACAGACATAATCAAAATCCAGCATTCCCTGTACAGCGCGAGATTGCATCCCCCATATAATGGCCTTTGTATCTTTTGTAAACAATGGTTTGATACGTTCAGCGTCTGACTGCTGTGTCGGTGCAATTGGTACCGTCATCTTTGATAAATCGCTGGATGAGCCTTTTCTACTGACAGAAGGTGAAGCCTGAATAAAAGAAAAGTCACATTTACCTATTACCAGCTGCTATAGATGCTGAAAACAACAATTTCATATTAAGCCTTTCCCAAACAAGGCCTGGTTTTGACGTCCCTAGTAGAAAAGGTTTTGGAAAACATTGAAACAAAAGAAGAAACTGCTGATAACCAGCAGTTTCTCCTTTTGTCTCAATATTTTCTATGCCATATTTACACACATTCTATCTTTAATGACTTCCATTTTGTCATTTGTGGCAGTTTTTGAAGTGAATCACCCTAAAACTTTGCTGTTTGGGAAAGGGTTAATGAAATTTTACATTTTTTGGGTGTTTCTGTAGAGAAAACATTGTGGCATATGAAGAAATTGATTGTCACAAGCAATTACTTTATTTTCCACAGGCTTTATCTTATAGGGCATCGAAAGATGTCATGTGGGAATAGGTAAACAAACCCCTTCCCAAACAGAGATATGACTAAAGCTAGTTCTTACAAAAAAGTGGAAGGTAATAAAAGAAGAATATCTGTATATCATAGCGTAGAAAATATTGAGGCATAAGTAGAAAATGCTGGTTATAAGCATTTTCTTCTTATGTCTCAAGGTTTTCCTAAGCCATTTCTCTCAGGGATGTCAAAACCAGGTCTTGTCCAGGAAAAAGTTAACCCTTTCCTTGTAACTGCGATAAAATACTAATTTTCCTTTATCTCTCAACCATAAACAATTGGACACCTACACAAACAAATTTCAACTATTCCAATTGAATATAATAAAAGTCTAAACTGCTTTCCTTGCAATAAACACATGCAAAATTCAATTCCTTAGTTATATACCCTAAATTAATTTTGTGATAATTCCTCAAAGTAAAACATTAATTACATTAATGAATTTCAAATTATTAGCGACAATTCATGAAAAGCAGCTTCCAATGGTGCAATTAATCAAGATGCAAGAATAAAGCTAAAGCATGCAAAAACCATACACAATTTCTCCCTCCCTATGATGACAAATGTATATTATTATTTTGTAATGGCTTTAAATTGATGTGAAGAATTAATTGAATGGGGTTCACAGCCGCTTTCAACTGCTATGGTAATATCACAGCTGGAGCACATACCCATTTATACCTGTCACTTCCATAACAATTACTACTACTACATCCTTTCGAAGTGTTGAGTTGCTCACCCACATAGGTTCAAAATGATCAAATCCTTTGTGGGAGACAAATGTCACACAATTTTGCCCGAGCTAGGGATTGAACCTGGGTCCCCATCACCCCATGGGTTTCTCCTTTTGTCTAAATAATTTCTGTGCTAAAATATACACAAATCCTGTGTTTATCCACAACTAGGGGTGTAACGATGGATCGATATATCGATGCATCGCGATAGAGACTGCTCCGATGTTGATGTATCGATTGTAAAATGAACTATCGATAACTATCGCCGATAGTTCGTTCAACTATCGATAGTTTCGATAGTTTACTTTCATATTGACAGTTGAACCTTTCTCTCATTGTTTCCCAGCCTGTGTAAGTGAGTTCGATATCTTTGGCTTTCAGAGAATGAAAGTCGTCTGCTCAACGATTCCCTTTATCAAAACCAAACCGCTCCTGTCATTTGCACATATGAAGAAGGCTATAACAATTTGCCGTGTGGACGGAATTTTTGTTTGTCAGACAGATTGAAAGCATCTAGATCTAGCTGCGATATCGTATAGGCTAGCCAATTAGTAATGCAAACGGCATATATTATTCGGTCTAGGTTTGCTTAGAACTTTGTATCAAAACAAAAATGGATATTGATGCATTTCCTTGTTTAAAATTGTCAACACCAACATACCTGAATAAAAGTTAATCCCATATTAAAAGACATAGATTAATCCGTGTCATGAAATCGATAAAAAAAAGCATTGAAAGAAAGTGTTTGGTTCTTATTCTCCATAGGGGAATATAACATCCATTTGTTTACAAAAAGCCCGCGTGCCGACAAGTGCGTCATAAAGCATCTCCACTTTGATTGGTTGAAAACTAGACAGTTTTTCTATTCTCCCAAAGGCACGTGCGAAAACCAGACAGCGATTTTCAATTCTCCCAAAGGCGCGTGCAAAGGCGTGTCCCTTCTAACGATAGCGTCGGTCATATTTAAGAATGTGAAAACTCAAGATCATGTAAGCTACACTTACGAAATTAATCGTGCACGGGGGAGAGCAGATCAATGGGGAAAAAGATCACGAGACATGACGTAGTTATATTCAAAATCGTTTACACATATTCCCTTGTAAAGTAAAACACCACATTTTTGTAGTCGGCGGCATTTATTTGATATCGGAGAACTGCACCAGAAGTGACGTCATATAAATAATGAGAGACTAAAATGTCGTATCGGTGATATCCAATTACGATGTTCTT
Source organism: Fragum sueziense (assembly GCA_963680895.1). Lineage (NCBI taxonomy): Eukaryota > Metazoa > Mollusca > Bivalvia > Cardiida > Cardiidae > Fragum > Fragum sueziense. The sequence continues at coordinate 24,593,692 of OY804606.1, read as the reverse complement.
AACCCAAAAACAGTGTGTCTTTTGTGTTGACTCGCTAGTAAGGCCTACTTTGTGTGGAATTTGCTTTCTATCGCATTTGAAAAGATTTTCTTTTAATTCTCATGATGGATATAAAACACAAGGTAAATGAAATACGAGTTGAAACTTATGTCAGAATCCGCATTTGGCTACGAGTCTGAAGACCTTATTGTAGCCCAAAATGTTTTGTGAAAAAAAAATCACTTTCATTTTCTTCTTTTCACTTAAAATTTTCGAGTCGGATTTCTTAAACGGATCTAATTTGTAGATCTATTTTATCAAATTAAGCATATGTGAATGGACTAATTCATCATTTTCTGTAATGGGTTCCGAAGTTTAAAGAATTATCATGCATTTCCATCGTATTTTCGGTTCCATGGGATATGTTTTTAGTGGACTAGGCATGCTGAAAAAACGGGCGATAAGATAATTGACCAATTGAAAGCGAATCCGTCTTTCTTTTTTTCTTTAGCAAAGAACAACTGACGAATTATTATCTAGATATAAACGAGTATTTTATTTTTTCATATTCTTTATTAACCCTTTCCCAAACGACAAAATTTTAGGGTGATCTGCTCCAAAAACTGCCACAAAAGACAAAATGAATGTAAGTAAAGATAGGCTTAGTGTAAAATACGGCACAGAAAATATTGAGACAAAAGGAGAAACTGCTGATTATCAGCAGTTTCTTCTTTTGTTTTGATGTTTTCCCAAGAATTTTCTATCAGGGACGTCAAAACCAGGTCTTGTTTGGGAAAGGGTTAATATGATGAAATTACGTAGATGATTGCTGTTGTTTGTTTTTGTGTTCATAAATCGATTAAATGGCTTGATCGTCGTGCTGGAAAGGACCAAATCGAACACATCTTTCTACTTACACTTTACTGATCAAGCAGTGTTACACATATTAGATTAATCCTCGTAAAAAGCCAATGATTTAAGTAAGTAACACACCTTTTACAGACCTCTTGTGTAAAACGATAGTATCGTGATAGTATCGTGATAGTGTGTCACGATAGTGATAGTATCGTGATAGTGGTTGCTCCGATAGCGATACTATCGCGATAGTTAAAATTGGCATCGATAGTCAGCCCTATCCACAACCATTTTGTCGATTGCAGCGGCTTTCAAATTGGACCACCCTAAAATTTTGTAGTTTGGGAAAGGGTTAAAGCAAATCCCCTTATTAAAGCGGCCCATACACGATCAATATTATTGACAATATTATTGTCAATATTTGGTATTGACAATAATATTGACCGTGAATGGGCAATATTGAAGGATTGTCAATACTATTGACGAATATCTGCGATCGCTGAAATATTTTCTTCAATATTTTTATTGATGTTATGTAACCCATGGTTGATTGTTCTCTAAATTAATATTGTCAATAATATTGATCATGTATGGGTGGCTAGAAAAATATTGTCAATATTATGAATCAATAATATTGTCAATGATATTGATCGTGTATGGGCCGCTTAAGAGAGATTTCTATCAATTTGTCACAATAACTGAGTAGAAAGCCAGCAGAGTAGGCTAACATCAGTCTATACTTCGTATACTGCCTTCCTAAGGTTGGGCCACAACAAGACTGTGTCGTAAACAGCATGAGAAGGAATAACACTGAAAATCATCTAACAAGCTTTATGTGAATTAAGTGCAATGAAAAAAAGGGACTAAAAGATAAAATACTGATCTATATATAAGGCAAGAAAGAGTGAAAATTTAAAAGCTTAAATATTTCATATGTTATACTAAAATTAATAGCTGGAAAATTAGAGCTACAGATGATGGGTAATTGCTTTTTAGAATGCAAAATATTCTTCAATGTTCTTCAAACCCTATGTTGTGGGTACCCATTGTCTCATTGAGGCAATTGTAATGTTAACCCACACCATAGGGTTTGGATTTCAAATTTCAAATGCCTATAGCCACTCTCAGGGGTTGAAAAATCCACTCGCCCGCTCGCATTGGCGAGTAGAAAACGCCGTAGGACGAGTAGATTTGGGGACGAACTAGTCCGACGGGGCGAGTGCAAATTTAGGACTTGAATCACGCTGATTGAGGGAAAAAAATAAAGAAACGAAAAGAAAGTATTTATTTTAAACTTCATATCGGAAACAATAATATTCGCTGTAAATACGACCTTTCCCTGTTTATGTCGATCAATCCCGAAAGTGAAACTAAACAAGGAAACTAGAGTAAATCTGTGTTACTCATATGCGATGATTTGAGCGAGATCAAAGAGGCCGCAAACACAGTCAATTGATGACGTAGTCATTCCAGTTTCAATATAATCACGTGATTTTTCCGCACCCAAATAAGGTTACGTTTTACTATGATTTGTTTACAAAAGTCGCGCGTGCTTGAAAAGTGCGGGAAAATTGGATGACGCAATGAAAACAAAACGCTATCTACATAGTAAATACACAGACGTTAGATGGTTTTAACACAGACGCATTGTCTCTTTCTGTTATGCCGCCTCGCGATTACACAAAGAAATTCTTTCACATTTACCGGGTAGTTGTACATATTGAAATGATGTGCTTACTCGACCATTTCGACAGCTAATCTATCTTTCGAATTAAATAAAAAGTAAGTGTTTACAGTAATGTTAATCGGCGATTGATTTATGGTAAAAGATGGAGTCAAGTCTGAGCCACATTCGATTCATTGACCATCTTTTTTAATAAGATTGTTGCCTTATTCGCCTAGATGACTTTTGAAGTGGCGATCGCCAGCGCGAGCCCTGTCTGTCATTTTTACCGAAGAAACTTTACTTGTAGAGTCAAAGAGTTATGTTATTTGCATAATAATGCATCCGTAAGAGCCAACAGTCTAAAATTTTCTTCGTCTTTAAGGGCGAGTTGGGTTGCCCTAAGGGCGAGTAAATATTCAGAGCTACTAGTCCTACAGGACTAGTAGGTTTGAAGAAATTTTTCAACCCCTGACTCTAATTTGTTGCTTTGGATGGAATGGAATAATATTGCAAAATAATCAAGACAATAATTCTAACAAGCTTGTAAGCTTGTAACAAGCAATTCTTTCATTTTCCACAGTTTTCCCAAGCATTTTTCTCAAGGGGTGTCAAAAAGCATCAATGAGGTGACAGGTTAATTAAGTATTTCCCCACCTACTTTACGTTTAAAGTAAGCCTTTTTCCATTTTCTGCAAAACTTTCTCAAGCTTACCCAAAGCATTTTATCATATACCTACTTTTTGGCATAAAGTTTTGCACCCAGTGTGAATATATATGAATAGTTGAAAGAAAGAATGTGCATAGGAAAGTCAATGGCAGAAAATAATGAAAATCTAAAAAGTATGCTTTTTTTCAAGTGCATAGAATCATGCTAGTCTAACAATACCATCAAATCATATTTACATGAGACTCATTAGTGTGCCATGACTTCATGTTTTGGAAGCTTGTATCACAGTCCTATAGTGTAAATGGCATCCTGGGCTTGCCAACTACATAGACAAAATCTTCAACATGGTTCATTTCTTTTGAACTGTACGAGATAGAGCCTTGATATTTCCTCCCTAGATACCTCCTGCCAAGACATCTCATTTAGTACCTTGACCTTGACCTTGGTTATTTTATGACAGTCTCAGGCCAAAGGCGGATCCAGGATTTTTTTCCAGGGGGGGTCCAAGCCCAAGATTTTTTTTCCAGGGGGGGTCCAAGCTCAAATTATGGCTTAAAATGTACTAATTTGTAACATTACACCAAATTTATATAGTCAAAATTTAATTTTTGGCCAAGGCCAGGGGGAGTCCGGACCCCCCCCCCCCCCGACCCCCCTCTAGATCCGCCCATGCAGGCCCCGGTTTCTCGAAAAAACTTAAGTACATTCTCATGCTCAAATTTGGGCACCATGCTCAAATCGCACGAAATCCACGAGAACTTCAATCGAATACCCTTCAACGTTGGAGAGTATCCCTTTGAAGTTGAGCATGTTCTTATGAGAATATACTTAAGTTTTTTCGAGAAACCGGGGCCTTGTGTAGGTCAGTTATGTTGTTTGCAGACAGCTATTATTTCATTGTGCAATGACTATTATGTTTTGCCAAAATTCAAACAAAGATTGAACTAACATATATGCTCACTGAAGAGTCCCATGCAGTGTTTCAGCCAGGATTTTTCCAAAAGGGGCCAATTGGCCCCCTCTCTTCCTAAATAGGGGCCAGACCACTTTTACAGGGGGGGGGGGGGGGGGGGGGGGGGTCATTTATTACATGTTTCACAATACATAGATATAGATCTCCTAAAGCTGTTCCCCTGTCAAAATTCAGTCATGGTCATTGAAGTTTCCACGCTTTTTGGGATGAGTAAGCGTATATTCTTTTTGATCGACCAAAATATTCGGCGACTTACTAAATTCTTCTTAGACCTCTTGATGATGATGATCTTCGATGGTGGTCGTCTTCGCTACTTTGCTTAGGCTAGAAGTTGCATGATCGCTAAAATTCTTGGTCCTGATTAGGAAGAGTAAGAAATCTGTTTTGCAAATTAAACAAGACGATTTATTTTTCTAAACACGTTGTAAAGGCAGGTTTCCGGCTTTACTAGACTAATTTACCACATATGCAGATAATCCGAGAACCAGACGTAGACTGGTTTAGTGAATGGCATTAAAATCGCAGAAGGAATATCGATTTTTGGGAAGCAAATTTTGCAAAATTTGCTTCTCTTTACAGCCGCCTTTCTCTGCACTTTACCATTCTCTGCATACCACACAACATCATCCGGTCCTCCTCACTATAAATAGTTCTATCAAAAGCAAAGATTGATGAGGTAACAGTCATTCAAATATTCAATATGTAAGTCTGAAGTTATGTGTAGATATTGAATTGTGTGACTGAAAATGAAACATTCAATTAATCATGTCTCTAAGAGATGAAAAGACCAGCGTAGTAATTTGCTTTATTATGGTTCAAAGATCAGTCCAATGGCCTTCCTTGTAAATGGGTCAGTCAAGTTTACTGGACTATGAAAATTCAAAGCTATAAATAGATGCATGGAATCAAAGTATTCAAGGTATTCAAATGTATAATCAAAGTACCTAATCAAAGTACTCTATGAATCAAAGTATTCAAGGTATTTAATGGATAATCAACGTACCTAATCAAAGTACTCTGCAAATCAAAGTATTCAAGGTATTCAAATGGATAATCAAAGTACCTTATCGAAGTACTCTACTTCTGGACAGGCCTACATTATTAACAAATTTGCTTCCTAACAGTACTTTCAGTACTTTGATTACTACCGCACTAAAACCAGTCAATATAATTATCGTCCAAATATGTTTTGCACCTTGAGTATCCGTCCCAATATGTTTCGTACCCTGGCGCGTCCATCTACGCAAAAATCGAATTTTGGGGACAAGAAAAGATTTTTTGCGCCAATCCTGGCGTACCACTCCGAAAAACATGCGGGAATTATTATTTTTCTGCGGGAATCCCGCAATGGTGCGTCCTGGCTGAAACACTGCCCATGTAAAAATGGTCAAACAATAATTTAACCCTTTCCCAAACGGCAAAATTTTAGGGTGATCAACTTCAAAAATGCCACAAATGACAAAAAATCAAGTTATTGAAGATAGAATTTGTGTAAAATATGACATAGAAAATATTGAGACAAAAGGAGAAACTGCTGGTTATCAGCAGTTTCTTCTTTTGTTTCAATGTTTTCCCAAGCCTTTCCTATAAGGGACTTCAAAACCAGGTCTTGTTTGGAAAAGGGTTAATTCATACAGGCAATATAATGCATACAAGCTACAAAGACTTCATTAAAAGTACAAAATATAAACACAAGTCATCCTGACTATCAAAATTCCATTAGCAAAGATCAGACAGATAAGCTCAAAATCAAAACAATAACCTTTTTTCCAAATTATAAGTAGCACAAACCAGTGCCTGAACAATATTGTAAAGCAATGTTACACACTTTATATTTTCAAAATACCATGGAGTTTTCTGTTAATGAAGAAAATGAAGATAAAAGCATTACATTATCTTTTTTCATGTTTGCCATGTTCTTTCTGTTAATGTTTGTCTAACTTTGGGTGTATTTGACTTGTAAAATGGAAAAAGAATCCAAGAATGTTCAGCATGACATGTGTTGTTGTTTTTTTTTACAAAATTCATAACTATATACTTACTACTGTGCCCTGGATTTTAAATAAAATTATGGACTAGTTATTTTATGTTTGAGAGTTACAGATCAGTTGGGATAACAGCTTTCCAATACACAAATTGTCAGTCTTTATCTATTAAACCCTATGTTTTAAGTACTCATTTAAATTGTCTCATGCAACGATCCAAATGAGTAACCACAAGATAGGGTTTAGATACAAAATGATAAAAATTTACAATCCTTGAACATATCTTTTCTGATGCTCTAAAGATTATCAAACCTTTTCTTGACACCTTCACCATAAACTATGTAATCAATAAAGGTCTAAGACCTGGAAACAAGATGAGTTTGTGAAAAACGAACATACTCAAAATATTAAGGCCCCTGAAATGTTTAACCCTTTCACTGCCAAATATTGACCTTTGACGCGTCTCTCACCGCTGAATTAATTCGAAGAAATTTCCAAGAATCGATACCCTGTAAACAAAATCATGCATAACTTTTGACTCATTTGATGGATCCCCTTCAAATTTTCAGGACATACAGACAAATGAAGCATCTATATGTGACGGAAATTTCGAAGTTATTCATGAAATAGCAATATTTTTTCCTTTTTATCTTACTCACAAATTGTTACAATCTTGTAGAACAATGGAAAAAATTGGGTGAGCAAACCTGGACTAAATGTTTTCGTTGAAAGTATAATAATTTGATGGAACAGATTGTTGAATTGTCAACTAAACATAATTTCAAACTATCCTGAAGCCTTTTCCAGCATTTTTGGTGTCATTTATAGTGATATTTACAGCTTGTAGGCATAAATAGCAAGTGTATGATCTAATGGCAGCCATATTGTTGTCTTTTGTCTTGGAAAATTCCCCATAAAAATACCAAAAGCTTACCGATTGTAACACAAATTCTACTGTTTCACCTGTCAAACGCTAGTACTTTGATTACTAAAACGGTGCTATAAGAAAGAGAATGTGTGAAAACCACTTAGCTGTAAAAAATATTCACATATTTCGCCCCCATAAATTTGTCGACTGAAGTCGCCTATGGCAGGGAACGGTAAAGCGACAAAAGTCGCCTATGGCAGTGAAAGAGTTAAGTTTCATATTAAGTTTTAACATAAATTTTTGGGACAGACAGACATACAGATTGAAAGACAGACAATTGAACAATATGCCTCAAAATTTTCTATACAATGGCTTAAAAAAATTGGGATGAGAAACATTATAGCCCAAGCCTTTTTAAAATTTGACAATGACCTTGCTTTATGACCTTGACAAAAGTACCAGGGATGCTTACTGATGAGATGTGACTAATTAAAAAATAAGTGCATTAAAACTGAGAAGTGTGAAACATTATGGAAGAGTAGCATGTTTTCACAAATGTTTTTCCCAAATAACACAACTGTTAAATTTAGTTCAAATTCATAGCTGAAACTTAGGACAAAATGGGCATGAATAATAAAGGAATGTGCTTATAATATATATGTCGTATGCAAACTTGAAACTATGCAGTCTTAAGACTGCACAGATGTTACGGAACTCATCTTATGCAGTTTCGAAACTGCGTAATATAGCGATTATATTGTTATTTTGACGTATAACGGCGTTCTCTCGATGCAGAACTCATCTTAAACATATTCCTTTTGAGAAGGAAACTTATCAGATCACAAAACAAACCATATTAGGCTGTTTTTATTTGAAAACATGTTCGGTACCGAACAGCCGAAGTTCTGCACCGAACCGAAAAACAGCTTCCGGTTTATCGAAAATGATTCGTACCCTAGAAATTTCGTACCTTAATTTTACTAGTTCGTCTACATGTACAAAACAATGCATATCGTCCAATTTATAGACAATATTGTCATAATGGTGATATGGTTTCTCGATTCTGATTAATTATTTTGGAAAATGATGCAGTAAGTCGTACTATTCCATTTCGTAACATTATTTACAGATTGTAAATGTCTGTAGGCCTATTCTGTTTATGAACTACGATTGTATGTATTGTTATGAGCATCCTAACAACCTATCTATAGGATTTTTTTTAAAAATAAGATGAAATTTATGTAATCAGGCCTAATAGGAAATTTTAGTTGACAAAGATGGCATTTTGAAAAAAAAAACTCCTTGAAAGTAAGCAAGTTTTATTACGGAACATTTCACCCTTTAAGGGGGAATGCTCCAGATTCCTAAATCTTTTCCCAATAATAGAATTTATTTATATTTTGTGTGTTGAAATTACATGTTATTACCATTTGAAAAAAAATCATTCATCCTATAATATTGGTCAGTATACATGAACTACCCGGTGAAGCTAAATCATTCATCCTATAATGTCGGTCAGTAAACGTTAACTACCCAGTGAAGCTAAATCATTCATCCTATAATGTCGGTCAGTATACGCGAACTACCCGATGGAGTTAATCCATTCATCCTATAATGTCAGTCAGTATACGCGAACTACCCGGTTGAGCTAAATCATTCATCATATAATGTCGGTCAGTATACACGAACTACCCGGTTGAGTTAAATCATTCATCATATAATGTCGGTCAGTATACGCGAACTACCCGGTTGAGCTAAATCATTCATCCTATAATGTCGGTCAGTATACACGAACTACCCGGTTGAGCTAAATCATTCATCATATAATGTCGGTCAGTATACGCGAACTACCTGGAGCAGCTAATTCATTCATCCTATAATGTCAGTCAGTATACGTTAACTACCCAATGGAGCTAAATCATTCATCCTATAATGTCGGTCAGTATACGCGAACTACCCGGTTGAGCTAAATCATTCATCCTATAATGTCAGTCAGTATACTCGAACCAATCAGTGGAGCTATATCATTCATCCTATAATGTCGGTCAGTATATGCGAACTACCCGGTTGAGCTAAATCATTCATCCTATAATGTCGGTCAGTATACACGAACTACCCGATGGAGTTAAATCATTCATCCTATAATGTCGGTCAGTATACGCGAACTACCCGGTTGAGCTAAATCATTCATCCTATAATGTCGGTCAGTATACACGAACTACCCGGTTGAGCTAAATCATTCATCATATAATGTCGGTCAGTATACGCGAACTACCCGGTTGAGCTAAATCATTCATCCTATAATGTTGGTCAGTATACACGAACTACCCGGTTGAGCTAAATCATTCATCATATAATGTCGGTCAGTATACGCGAACTACCTGGAGCAGCTAATTCATTCATCCTATAATGTCAGTCAGTATACGTTAACTACCCAATGGAGCTAAATCATTCATCCTATAATGTCGGTCAGTATACGCGAACTACCCGGTTGAGCTAAATCATTCATCCTATAATGTCGGTCAGTATACTCGAACCAATCGGTGGAGCTATATCATTCATCCTATAATGTCGGTCAGTATAAGCGAAGTACCCAGTGGAGCTAATTCATTCATCCTATAATGTCGGTCAGTATACGCGAACTACCCGGTTGAGCTAAATCATTCATCCTATAATGTCGGTCAGTATACACAAACTACCCAATGGAGTTAAATCATTCATCCTATAATGTCGGTCAGTATACGCGAACTACTCGGTTGAGCTAAATCATTCATCCTATAATGTCGATCAGTATACACGAACTACCCGGTTGAGCTAAATCATTCATCATATAATGTCGGTCAGTATACGCGAACTACCTGGAGCAGCTAATTCATTCATCCTATAATGTCAGTCAGTATACGTTAACTACCCAATGGAGCTAAATCATTCATCCTATAATGTCGGTCAGTATACGCGAACTACCTGGTTAAGCTAAATCATTCATCCTATAATGTCGGTCAGTATACTCGAACCAATCGGTGGAGCTATATCATTCATCCTATAATGTCGGTCAGTATAAGCGAAGTACCTGGTGGAGCTAATTCATTCACCCTATAATGTCGGTCAGTATACGCGAACTACCCGGTGTAGCTAAATCATTCATCCTATAATGTCGGTCAGTATACACGAACTACCCGATGGAGTTAAATCATTCATCCTATAATGTCGGTCAGTATACACGAACTACCCGGTTGAGCTAAATCATTCATCATATAATGTCGGTCAGTAGTCGCGAACTACCTGGAGCAGCTAATTCATTCATCCTATAATGTCAGTCAGTATACGTTAACTACCCAATGGAGCTAAATCATTCATCCTATAATGTCGGTCAGTATACGCGAACTACCCGGTTGAGCTAAATCATTCATCCTATAATGTCGGTCAGTATACTCGAACCAATCGGTGGAGCTATATCATTCATCCTATAATGTCGGTCAGTATAAGCGAAGTACCTGGTGGAGCTAATTCATTCATCCTATAATGTCGGTTCAGTATACGCGAACTACCCGGTGTAGCTAAATCATTCATCCTATAATGTCGGTCAGTATACACGAACTACCCGATGGAGTTAAATCATTCATCCTATAATGTCGGTCAGTATACGTGAACTACCCGTTTGAGCTAAATCATTCATCCTATAATGTCGGTCAGTATACGCGAACTACCCGGTTGAGCTATGTGTTTTGTCGATTAAATTTTCCAAAATGAGTTAAGACAGGAGTTGATGCAGCATACTATGTTATTACAGGCCCGTAGGAAGCAATTTCATATGGGGGGGGGGGGGGGGGCTAAAGCACTTATCCTGAATATTCGGCATTTTTGGCCAACTTTGGGGGGGGGCTTAGCCCCCCCCCCCCCTAGCCCCCCTGTTCCTACGGGCCTGTATTAATTTAAATCTGAAGGAGCTTTCAAATTGGACCTAAACTGTTGCTGTTTGGGAAGGTGGGTAACCTAAACCACGAAAACCCATGACAAGTCGCATTGAATATAAAAACACCGATTAAAAAGCTGTAAATTAAAAGAAACATACAAAATAAGTGATCTGGGTTAGAAATGTTGATGCATTAGCATTACGTACACATTTAAAGCCAAATATATAGACTTACTGACATCTCGTCTAGTAGGCTAACTCGATTTAATCATACTCCTAAATAGACATAATCTAATTTTTCTTAGAAAGGGCGAGTTCGTTAGAGACCCTGGGCAGTAACATTTATTATTAGATGCCTTAATTTTGTTCACTCAAAGTCCAGAACAATTTACTTACCCTGCGGCGGATCCTAGATTTTTTTAATGTGGTTCAAACATACATAAAGGCAGTGGCGGATCCAGATTGGGGGAAGGGGGTCCAGATTGGTCGGGGTTGAAACGAACTCCCTCTATCATTTTACGAAGAAATTAAGTTCAAATTGTGAAATAGACTACCAGGATATCAAAAACGCCTATAAAAACGGCGTTCGTTGATGGCACAAATTGAACAGAAATTCTGCGTGAAAAATAATCAAGCAACAGTTTGTATACCGAGTTGGATCTGCTAGCTACCATAGCCTATATCAGAAGTTCAGTGAGTGTGTGGACTGTCCCGAGACTTGTACAACGTTAGCTCTACTTTAATTTCAACAGACGGAATATTTCAGACGAGAAAAAAAAACTCCAAAAAAAAAATTGGAGCTCGACAATCTTAAGTGAACAAAACAAAAAGAAATGTTTTTTTGGGGACAGAAAACATCGTGGAAAATGACGATTGAGTCCGTCGTTGATAATTTCTCATTTTCCACGATGTTTGCTCAAACCATCTTTCAAACCAAAGTACGTGAGAAATGGGTTAAAATAGACCAGAACAATTACCGTTTTGATAATCGATTTCAAAAGTGCAGCTATTATTTCTGATTGACGCAGTTTGGCAAATTAGAGTTAAAATCGATAAGAAATCGAAATTAACACGTAAACGAACATTTCAGGTCGTTGTTTGATTTAAATAACAACTAGAACTGTCGCAAAGCGGACAAATACCCCCCACTAGCGCGTTGTCACTGAAAAAGTGCTAAAGTTCAAAGTGGCATAACTCTGAAACTACTGCCTGGATCAAGATGAAAATTGCAGGTGCACAACTTCATATGATAGGAAACATCCTGCTAAAATTTCAGCAAAATCGGTCAAAAACTGTGGGAGGAGAAGAGGACACAAAATTATGTCCACGGACGGACGGACGGACGGACAGACGGACGGACGGACAGACGGACGGACAGACGGACGGACGGACGGACAACCTGAATCCAGTATACCCCCCCCATAACTTTGTTGTGGGGGGTATAATAATTCAGTGAAATTTAACTGTCTGAAGAGTTCTGCATGACATACAGAACTCATGCATATGCAGTTTTAAGACTGCATGAGCAGTTTCGAAACTGCACGTGCAGTTTCGAGAATGAATAACGTTACGTATATGCAGTTTTAAAACTGCTCGGGTTTCAAAACGGTATACAACATATATACACAGAAAATATTGAGGCATAATTATATGTTTATACATTTTGCCTCAATGCTTTCCTTGGTAATTTCTTTTTGGGATTCCAAAATCTTTGCTTGTTTTGGAACGGGTTAAATTGGCAGACAGACAGATGGGTAACAGTAAAACTATAAGCAGCATCCTTTCCAAAAGAGACATAATAAATGTAAACAAAGTATTAAATAGAAATTGACATACATGGATATACAAGGCATACATATGTGGGCCAGGATTTGGAAAAAATGTCCCTTATTGTATTTCAGAACTCCATGGATCTAGATCAGCCTCTAGCAACTGTAAAAGAGCATTGTGGATTCTGATCAGACTGTGTGTATGCACAGGCTGATCTGGACCTACATTGCTCTAAAATACCATAAGGGTCATGTTTCCAGATCCTGGTTCAATTATCTATATGTTTTGTAAGTTTCTTGAGTAAATATTTATCTTGAAATGCTGATTTTAACATAGTTCTAGATATATAGGGTAGTGAATGTATACACATACCAGTAGGAAAAAAGATGTTACTCAATGCAAATAATCCCTATGTATAAAAGAATAATCAGAATTTCTCTAGATTCCTTGTCACATGGATAGTTTTGAGATAAATGGACAAAATGCTGGTATTCAGAGCACTTTAGAGCTATCTTTCAGTTTGAATGTTTCCATAGGATTTGATTACGGACATTATAAGCAAGCACTTTTTGAAAAGGGATTTTGACAGTTGAAAAATTAAACCTAGTCTATTCTCTCAGTCTCTTCCAAAAATCATTTTCTGTGATATTCCTGAGATTTTTAATTGTCTCCATATCTATGATTATAAAAGATATCTTCTTTAAATGGTGCAGAAAGAAATATAAACATTTTAGTTATACTGTCTCTTTAAAGGTGTCTTAGGAGCAACACAATTGTTGAGGGATGTATGAACAGACTGCTTGACACAGAAAACCAGAGAAATAACATAAGAAGAAACTCTGAGTAAAAATTGTGATAAACAGAGAAATAGATAGGAGGGGCAGGGGGGGGGACATTATTTGGGTTTTTATTTCAAATCCAAACTCTATGTTGTGGGTACTCATTTGAATCACCTAGTCGAGACAATTCTAATTAGTACCCATAACATAGGGTTTGATGAACACTGAGAAAAACATTTCATTTTGAAAAGCCACCACCTCTCTTATATGTAGCTCTAGTGATAAAGGATTTTCTAATTTTGTCAATGATTTTCCCAAGCCTTTATTCTAGGGACATTAAAACTAGGAACTGTTTGGGAAAGTGTTAAACTATAGAAGAGACAATATATACACACCATGGCTGCTGACGGCAATAGGAAGTTTGCTGTTGTTTGTGATGGTTTTGGATCTTTAGGAATGTCACGTTTACCAAGGGCCATACTGACGATCGCTGTCATGTGGGTCTCTGGACCGAATACATGGATAGGTACGCCCAGTGTATCACCTGTAAATGGTAAATAAAATTGATAAACCTTTTCTCACATGGCAAAATTTTAGACCAGTCCAAATTCAAAGATGTTGCAGACAATCAAAATTTGTCCACCTTCTGTGGCACATAACATAAATGCTTATTTTCAATACATTCAGCTTTTCTTGTGATAAATTCAAAGCTATTTTTTCAAAAGAGACCAGGACATGTTTATGAAACTTTTAACAAATATTTAGTTGACAATAAATCATAATAAACAAGAGCTGTCACTGTAAGATGACAATGCCCCCGACACCACTTTGATTTTAAATTATGGCCAATCCATGTTCAAGGTCAAGGTCATCCAGGGGTCAAGGTCACCAAAGTATGTGCCTACAGAAAGGTAATGTACCAAGGAATGTTGTGGTAAAGTATGAAGCGAATATGTTAAGTAATAAGGAAGTTATGGCCAATGTTAAAGTTTTTGGACGGAATGACGGACAGACGGACGGACGGACGGACAGACGGACGGACGGACGGACAAGTCAAATTTATGATGCCTCCCTATCGGGGGCATATAAAGTTCAAAATTGGTAAGGATTAATTGTTTACCTAACTCTCTCATTATTCGAAGTCCTTCCTGATAATTTGGTCCAGCCCTTCTAACATATATGGAAACATTGCCTTCTATAAGCTTCTGTTGAAATTCTCGTAATGCTCGCACTATACCCTGTGTAAATAGAAAACAAAATAACCATTTCCCAAACAAGACCTGGCTTTGAGGTACCTGTTAAAATAGGCTTGAGGAAACATTGAGGCAAAATTCTAATTTCTCCTTTTATTTTGTTTCAATATTTTCTGCAATGTTTTATACACCAATCCTCTCTTGTTTACTAGCATCTATTTTGTCATCTGCAGCAGCTTTCAAATTGTATCAGTTCAATTTTTGCCTTTTGGGAAAGGGTTAATATAGTAACTTCAAGATATTGAAGGCAATAAACATATTTAAACAGTTTAACTAACAAATCTTGATCTCATTTGGTAGAAAATGAACTGCGACTTATCCTTTCCCTTTCAACTCAATATTTCCTGTGCTATGATTATACATATTTTTAACTTCTAAATCATTTTCATTGTTGCCTGCTTTCAATTTGAACAGGCCTATTAACTATTTTCATTTGGGAAAGGTTTAACCCTTTCCCAAACGGCAAAATTTTAGGGTAATCCACTTCAAACACTGCCACAAATGACAAAATGGTTGTTATTAAAGATAGGACTTGTGTAAAATATGGCATAGAAAATATTGAGACAAATGGAGAAACTGCTGGTTATCAGCAGTTTCTTCTTTTGCCTCAATATTTTCCCAAGCCTTTTCTATTAGGGACGTCAAAACCAGGTCTTGTTTGGGAAAGGGTTAAACTAGAGCTAAACAATGTAACTAGACTAAATGATAACTGGTCACAATACAGGCGCAACTTCACAGTTAACACCCTCATCAATTTCCATTGCTACGGATGATGCCCGAAGATGCACAACATGATTTGTAGTTAATAATGGATTATTATCCTTAAAGTCAGTTGGACAAGGCGTAGTTTGAATAGCTAGACATGCAAAACATTTACCTTGAAAGTGGCAGCTACATTTGTAAAATTGGCTATACCACCCCCAATAATTAGAATCTTTCCTGAAAAATATTTATCAAATAGTCAAAACACAAAATCCGAGCCAAGCCATCAATTTTAAAATCTTAAACTTGATATCATGAAAAATTTTCGACCCATAGTATTAGCGTAAACAGGGTGGTATTTCCTCAGAACGCAATAGAACATAATACATTTAGTAATTAAATATGCTTATATCATTATAATTCTCATTTACTAATGGGTAGAAATTGGTCCTTTTGGGAATGATCAGTCACAACAGCCTGCATCCACTACAGCTGCTTATCCCACGTAAATAATTGGTTATAGCAGCCTTTATTCTTGTTCTTCAAACATATTTTCTTTTAAAATGTAAATGTTAAATCCTCATTGCTTATATCATTCAATGATTCCTTGAGGCTTTGAAGACAAATATTTACTATACCTTCAGGATGTTTTTCCTCTGTCATTAACTGTAGTAAAGTTTTTGCGTATTCATAAGTTTGTTGTTCACTGGGTGCTCCGGAGTATTCACCATAGTTGGCAAGTTCTGACGCCCCTCCTAGATCACATATAGTATCTCTGGAGTAATATCAAATACTTAAATTAGTGCTATAAATTAATCTAGCATGCTATTGCATGCCTTTTGATCATCAATTATTTGCATATTCGTAACTTTGTTGTTCACTTTGTGCCCCGGAGTATTCACCATAGTTGGCCAGTTCTGACCCCCCACGTAGATCACATATGGTATCTCTGGGAGTGATATAAAATGCTAAACTAGTATCATAAGTTAACCCATTATCAAATGGCAAAATTTTACACTCTAAACTCAAATATGTTGCAGACAAAAACTTCAAGAGTATAAAACTAATTATTTTTTGGACTTTTAGGGTAGAAAACATTGTGGCAAATGAAGAAATTGCTTGTCACAAGCAATTTCTTCATTTACCACAATGTTTTCATAACCATTATATTGTGAGGTTTCATAAAGCCTCACTGTGTGGGAGTGGGTTAATCATTTGCATATTCATAAGTTTGTTGTTCACTGGGTGCTCCGGAATATTCACCATAGTTAGCTAGTTCTGATGCCCCTCCTAGATCACAAATTGTATCTCTGGAATGATATAATATACTATAATTAGCATCAAAAGGTACGTTTAGCATACCATTCTACGTTTTTTAATTATCTCATTACATAATGATGCTTCATGACATAGATGACCTATTCAATCAAAGAATTGAAAGCTGTTAAATAATAAATTGGATTTTCTATTGAAATACTAGAACTGACATATACATAGCTTAGACTGTAAGAATCATAACTAGAACAGAAAATTCCTGGATAACAGAGTACTGTATCAGCATTTTCTTCATTTTCCTCTTTGTATCTTCCAAGGAAAGGGTTAAATAAGCATATGTTCCCATTTTTTACAAACACTTAAATTCTACAAAATACACAAAACAGACATACGCATAAATAACAGACGCCCCTCCTCCTGCAACCATGGTCCATATTCTTCCTGCTTTGTTCAATATTGTTAACTTTAACGAGGCTCCACTTTTAGCATCTAGTTCAGCTATGTAGGCTTCCTGAAATAAAATTATGTATAGGGCATATAGCAATTGTATTAAGGCCATATATTCATATTAAGCATTGGTTTTCAAGCTTTCTGAAAATATCAAATTCATACAGTCCTCAAGGCCTAATGGTACACAAGCTACTGCAACCTTCTATTCACCATGAAAATATTGAGAATACTTCTTATCCCATGAGTTTACTTATCGAGTTATTATGGATTTGAAAGTTTTATCATAGACCAAGTATATCAAGAGTTGTCTGCAGACAACTTAGCTTGCCTATACAAGAGCTTGTCACAAACAAGAGTGCCTGAAAGGCACTGATATCGCTCACCTGAGCTCTTCATGAACTGTTTAATGATTTCTCTAAGTCTGATAAGCCCCACCCTGCCACGCCTACATTTTTTGACAAATCATAAATTCATGAACACACATTGAAAACAGTCACTCAAGAAACAGATCTGCCAAGTTTGGTTCAAATTTGACCAATCATTATGGTTGATTTTTAAAGATTGTTTCATGATTTCTCTAAGTCTGATAAGCCCCACCCAGCCAAGCCCACATTTTTTGACAAATCAATATTTGATTTTTAAAGAATTATTTAATAATTTCTCCAAGTCTGATAAACCCTGCCCTGCCACGCCTACATTTTTTGACTAATCAAAAATTTGAAAACAGGTTTAGAAAAGGGTCACCAAAGGAACCTTTCTACCAAGATTGGTAAAAATTGAATACATAATTAAGGAGAAGAAGATTTTTGAAGAATTATTCAACAATTTCTCTAAGTCTGATAAGCCCCGCCCTGCCACGCCCACATTTTTTGACAAATTAAAAATTTGAAAACAAGTTTTGAAAAGGATCACCCAAGGAACATTTCTGCCAACTTAGGTAAAAATTGACTCACTGATTAAGGAGAAGAAAATTTTTGAAGAATTACTTAACAATTTCTCTATGTCTGATAAGCCCCACCCTGCCAAGCCTACATTTTATGACGAATCAAAAATTCATCAACATGCAGTGAAGACAGTCACTCAAGAAACATTCCAGCCAAGATTGGTACAAATTGGATCAATATTTGATTTTTAAAGAATTATTTAACAATTTCTCCAAGTCTGATAAGCCCCGCCCTGCCACGCCTACATTTTTTGACAAATCAAAAATTTGAAAACAGGTTTAGAAAAGGGTCACCAAAGGAACCTTTCTACCAAGATTGGTAGAAATTGAATACATAATTAAGGAGAAGAAGATTTTTGAAGAATTATTCAACAATTTCTCTAAGTCTGATAAGCCCCGCCCTGCCACGCCCACATTTTTTGACAAATCAAAAATTTGAAAACAAGTTTGAAAAGGATCACCCAAGGAACATTTCTGCCAACTTTGGTAAAAATTGACACAATGGTTAAGGAGAAGAAGATTTTTGAAGAATTATTTAATAATTTCTCTAAGTCTGATAAGCCCCGCCCTGCCACGCCCACATTTTCTGACGAATAAAAAATTTGAAAACAAGTTTTAAGAAGGGTCACCCAAGGAACATTTCTGCCAACTTTGGTAAAAATTGACTCAATGGTTAATGAGAAGAAGATTTTTGAAGAAATATTTAACAATTTCTATATGTCTGATAAGCCCCGCCCTGCCACGCCAACATTTTTTGACGAATCAAAAATTTGAAAACAAGTTTTGAAAAGGGTCACCCAAGGAACATTTCTGCCAACTTTGGTAAAAATGGACTCACTGGTTAACCCTTTCCCAAACAAGACCTGGTTTTGACGTCCCTGATATAAAAGGCTTGGGAAAACATTGAAACAAAAGAAGAAACTGCTGATAACCAGCAGTTTCTCCTTTTGTCTCAATATTTTCTGTGCCATATTTTACACAAATTCTATCTTTAATAACATCCATTTTGTCTTTTGTGGCAGTTTTTGAAGTGGATCACCCTAAAATTTTGTCGTTTGGTAATGGGTTAAAGAGAAGAAGATTTTTGAAGAACTATTTAATAATTTCTCTAAGTCTGATAAGCCCGGCCCTGCCACGCCCACATTTTTTGACGAATCAAAAATTTGAAAACAAGTTTTGAAAAGGGGCACCCAGGGAACATGCCTGCAAAGTTTGATTAGGATTGGCCCAGTGGTTAAGGAGGAGAAGATGTTTAAAGAAATTGTTGACGACTTCCAACGCACAACGCACGACGCACGCCGGACACAGGGTGATCACAAAAGCTCACCTTGAGCATGTTGCTCAGGTGAGCTAAAAAACGGAGCCCAATGTCAAAGGTCAAGGTCACTAAGTCAAAGGTCATGGTCTCAAAGTGTAGGTCATGGCATGAGGTATCCATATTTGAAATATCAAGGCGTTATCTGTAATAGTGCATGAGATATATAGGCCATGTTAAAGTTTTTTTAGTCAAACAACAAGGTAAAGGTCACTGGGTCAAAGGTCATGGTCCTAAATGAAAGGTCTTGGCTGGGGTATCTATGTGTGAAATATCAAGGCTCTATCTGTAATAGTGCATGAGATACATGCCAGGTTAAAGTTTTTTAAAAGTAAATCAAACTCCAAGGTCAAGGTCATTAGGTCAAAGGCCATGGTCCCAAATGAAAGGCCTTGGCAGGAAGTATCCATGTGTGAAGTATCAAGGCTGTGTCTCTTATAGTGCCCAAGATATTGTCCAGGTTAAAATTTTTGAAGTTGTGACGCGACGGGACGCCCACACTAGGGCTGTGACATTAGCTCTTCCGCGAAAAGTCCGCGCTCGCTAAAAAGAAATCTATCAAATTTGGTGCAGAAATAAATCAGGAATGCTTTATCTTAATTGTATTTGTGTCATAAAATGCCAAGCAATACGTACTGCAGGTAAAGCGTCCCTCCCAAATGGTGGAGGAAACTCCAGATCACCCCACTGTCCTTTACACACATATTCTGCACACTGGTCTATCTTGGCAGCAAGGTCAAGGAC
The DNA here is from genome assembly GCA_963680895.1 of Fragum sueziense. Classification (NCBI taxonomy): domain Eukaryota; kingdom Metazoa; phylum Mollusca; class Bivalvia; order Cardiida; family Cardiidae; genus Fragum; species Fragum sueziense. The sequence continues at coordinate 24,573,555 of OY804606.1, read as the reverse complement.
ATATATGTTACCAGACGTCACAACTGTAAAACAGACAATGAGCAAGAGCCGTCATTGACGGATTATGCTCCTCGAATAAGTGTTTGTCACAAAATAAAAACTATTATACATTAAGCCCCCTTTTCCAATAACAGACTTTTTGTACACACATTATTTATAGAATATGGTCTAGGACATCTCATTTATCACAAAAGTGCAAACTTTCATTAAATTCTGCCCATCAGATGAAGAGAAATTAGAGAAAAACTAATTTTTATATCAGGCCCCTTTTTCCATGACGCATCCTCAAATAAAAAGACGGAGAAAAAAATTCCTAGGGATTATCCCAGGAAGTTCACATGTGAAGTTTCATTGAATTTGGCCCAAGGGTTGCTGAGATCTGGCTGTAATCAAAACAAGTGCTGTGAACTATTTTACAAAATGGTCCAACAGTCCAATTCAAATATTGCAAATGACAAAATGGATGATTGCAAAGACATGATTTTAGTATAATATAGAACAAAAAATATTGAGGCAAAAGGAGAAAATGCAGATCATCTGCATTTTCTTCTTTTGCCTCAATATTTTCCTGAGCCTATTTTCTCCAGGACATCAATCAGGTCTTGTTTGGCAAAGGTTTCAAGCCGAATGCACATGTAGATGTTGATCATCAGCATTCCCCCCAAGATTTCTATGCTATAATTTCTTTTTTTTGTAAAAAGCTGTTATCATGGCGTGTGCAACAACTTTCAGGTTGTTTAAAATATGAGCATCCAATACAACACCATTCTGATACATAACTATTCTTGCTGTTGTTAATGTATAGTCAGTCTGCTTTTTTCAGCAGCCTGACTTTGTCAAAATAAGAATCCTTATTTGTTCATTCCATACTGTCATAATGAAACCATTTATTGATATAAGATCTCTACCTCTATATCATTTAGTATGTGTTGTTTTATCAATTTGTGAATTTCAAATGCATAGCTGGATTCAAATGTGTTTGACATCACACTCAACAACAAAGGTCATAATGGGGACTGGAGTTACGGGCCTCAGTTGAAAGGCTCAATCAAAAGACTGGAGTGGCAGAGGATCGAATCAGCATCCCATGTCACCAGTCCAGTGCATTACAACTGTATCAAAACTGTCCCTTCAAAAAGATAAAGATGTTCACTTACCTAAAGGATTGATTTCTAGATATGTGAAGAATAGATCTTTGTAAACTTTATATAGCGACAACACAAACTTGATGAGGATTCTGAAATAAACAAGATGTGCTTGTGAAACAAAATGCCCCCGAAATGGCCAATTATCTAAAATGTTTACATGTAAAGGTTTAATAAGGGTTAACAGATGACCTTGAGGAAGGTCATATTGCATGAACTAATAATTATTGAAAGAAAGTTACATACCAAACTTGAGCTTTATATGTCAAATACTTTTGGAGAAAAGGCAAATGTTAAGATTTCAGACAGACAGACAGACAGACAGACAGACACTAGTAAAACAATATGTCCCCAATCTTTTGATACGGGGACATTGAAAAATCATCTTTTGGCACAATGTTGTCCCAAGTGAAAACTAAGGCTTGTTTGAAAGAAGATTTAAAAGCTTGCAAGAATCCTCCATGAATGCAAACAAGCTTCCTTTTTCAAAATGAAATGATGAAATTAAGCCTTAACTTACTGTTGAGTATCAGCTGGAGCATTGACTAGTAGTTTAGCTTTCACATCATTCTCTGTAAGAGTTCCATCTATAGCAACTTCTACCTTAACAGCCTGAAGTGGTGAAACATATAATGCTAAAATTATCATATTAATGGTATAGTAGTACAAAGGGCAATAACTTCAAAGATGGGAAGAGTAATGGTTCTTCAGTTTGAAAATAAAGATTGTGAAAATAAAGTTGTGTCAAACTGTTACCAAACAGTCAATCTTGTTAAATCAATGTTCATGGATGAACAAAAAGTCCTCTCTATACATGAATTAACAAGAGCTGTCCGAAGACAGCGCGCTCAACTTTCTAAGTGCTTAGTATAAAGGGGGCATAACTCCAAATATAGTGGAGCCAGGGCATGGGCCCTGGTAGTAAGGTAGAGGGTGTGATGGTGAATAAGTATTCCAAGTTTGGGTTGAATCCCTTTGATAGTATGTAAGTTATTGATGTTTGAAAAAACTTTAACCTTTGTTGCAACGCCGATGCCGACGCCAACGCCAACGCCGATGCCCGGGTGACAGTATAAGCTCTCATTTTCTTCGAAAAGTCGAGCTAAAAATGCAGTTACATTATTTTTGAATGGCAAACAACTCCATTCCTTAGAAATTGTGCTTCACATTAAACTGTGACTCTGTTTTACTTGTCAATGTATTGACTATAGAACTACAACATCTTCTACATTCATGATTAATACTTTGTTGGTTTTGTTTATGCGGTGCCTTTCATGACCGCAGAAATAGCAGAAATAAAATACCCGGTATTTCACATTTTTTACATGTCTCTACCCTATGTTATTTGTAGCTTTATGACAAAATTTACCTTGGAATCTACATCTCCTATGTCAATCCCTCCTTCATGATGAAACAAGATGGTGTCACCATTTCTGTGTGAGTAAATACAGACATAAAACTCCTCCGTCTGAAAAACATACAAACATTTACTGTATTTAATCTAATAAGGGCCTGGTAGTTTATTAGAAGCATAGTCAATGTAAAAGTTGGGGGCCATATAGTAGAGGTATTTTGATCTTGATAAACATGAATTACGAATCCATTGTCATGGACTCAAGATTAAGAAAGTCAAATTGGGCAACATAATCATAAAGACTGCAAAATATGATTTTGGAACAAAGGATGTGTTGCAAAAAGGGCTCAAAAATAGATTTTCTTTCAATACATTAGCATGATAGGGTTACATTGTATCTTTAATTTGTATGTGTAAAAATCTGATGAGAGCTTTTTTTGGAGATAATGGTTCACAAAGTGCATGGGTGGGGTAAGTTGAAATGTCAGAACCAAAATTTTACTTCGAAAATAAAAGGTTTTTGCAGATGGGTTCCATGTATGAAATATACAAGCTTGTTTGCATATATTTCATCTGATAGAGGCTACACTGGTTAAATGTTTTTTAACCTCCGTAATAGAAATAGGTAGCAAAAACATTGAGGCAAAAGAAGAAAATGCTGATAACCAGCATTTTCTCCTTTAGCTTCAATATTTTGTACAATTTTGTACAAATATCCTATCATTAAGAACATTAATTTTATAATCTGCAGCAGCTTTAAAAGTGGACCAGCCAAATTGTTGGTGTTTGGGATAAGGTAAAGAGTTATTTCAATAGGAAATGGTTTTATACCTGTTGATGTGCTACAAACGGTTCAATGATAAACCTCTTCAGTCTTCCTGTGGCTGCACCAATCTGAAATGTAGATTACAGCTCTGTTATAACAAAATATCAACCTATTACCAAACGACAAAATTTTAGGGGGTACCAAAATCAAAGGTGTTGCAGATGACATTTTCAATGTGATGAAATTTTTGGAATATTGCTCTTTTTTGGGTAGAAAACATTGTGGGAAATGAAGGAATTGCTTGTCACAAGCAATTTCTTCATTTTCCACAATGTTTAACAAGCCATTATCTTGTAGGGCGTCCAAGGCATCACTATACGGTAATGGGTATTTTTGGGTCTCTGTTAATGTAGATCTATACAACCCATCATTAGCACTAAAGAGGCAGATGCAAAATTTGAAAAGTGCCAGTAATTCCTAATCTATGTTACATTTCCATTCCAAATACAAACATAAGCATTTTGAACTGTTTAGAGCTTTGAATTAATGCATACTTATGAAAATATTTCACAAAATGTTCAAAATTACCTCCCTTGCATATGAATAAAGAGTAAAAAACATTTGTAAATTACTTTCTTCTTGAAGCGTAATCTTGAAATCCAGCATGGTGAATCAAATTATGTGAAGTATATTTAAAAGTATTTGTAATTTGATGCATTTTGTATGGCTAGAAAGTGGTGTTTTTAATGATGGGTCATATACCTTAAAACTACATGCAATGATACAAATGATCAGACACACAAAATGATCAGACTTAATTATGTGACCAGACGAGTCATCCTAATAGGGGATCTATTTGAATGCATGAAAATAATCGATTCAAGTCTGTCTGTGCAGACTGCGAACATAATACTAGACTGAATAGGATAATAAATAATCAGGGTGTCCACAGTTTGAGCAAAGCAAAATTCCCTGACTTTTCCCTGACTAAAATCGAATTTCCCTGACTTATGTTTACCATATTTTGCATGTTAATTTATGGAAATGTTGGCCTCCTCCACCCCTAGAGCGAACCCTCATCTTGAAAAAGAAGTAATAACTGGGGAGGCAAGGGGCACTAGTCCCTTCAGTTTCTTCTCAAAGAACAATTTGGAACAAGAGCTTCGCAGAGCGGCGCATATACGCCCGAGAGGGGCTTGTCAGTAAAATTGGCCATTTTTTCAATTCAAGGGCAGATAATTCAAGAACGAAAAGAGTTATCTGAAATCCGTAAGCGGTGTGCACAACTAGACACCATGGAGAATCATTGTGGCAAGTTTGATCAAATTCCGATCAAAACTGTAGGAGGAGTTGCGCACACAAGAAATTGCTAACGGACGGACAGACGGACAGATGGACGGACGACCGGGGCCATAACATAATACGAACCTTCGGGCGTATAATAATAATAATGAATACTACTTATCACTAGGGTTGAGCACCGTTAGAATTTAACCGATTCCGATTCCTACTCGATTCTTTTTAATCGAATCCGATTCCTAACGATTCTGATTACTATTCGTTAAAGGATTATTGTAAGAGTATCATTACCCGCTTATTAAATGTTTTAAAACATTATGGTCCTTATTTAAACATACACATATATCCCAAGTTAAGTTTCTGCAATTGAATAGCATGTTGATATAATTTTACTATGTAAACATAACAGATTATTTGTTTAAAAAAACAACATTTATTTGGATGGAAAAAATCCTAAATGTTACCAAGAAAACTTTTAAGGGGTCAATATAAGATGGGTATTATTCTCATGTTGCTGAATCTAAAGTTTTGTGAAATTTGAATTGATTTGGTGGTCATCTGATGGATACTAAGATAGTCAATTTTATTCTATACATGTTTCAGATTATGGATATTTCAGATATGCACATGTATAAAAAATATGTAATTATTTTGTTGTACTTGATTGGGCCCAAGCCACTAATTGTAACTGAGGTAGCGCCAATATTTGGCAATAAAATATTGTATTGTATTGTTAAATATGCGAGTGATTTGATCACAGACATATTGAAAATAAGAAGAAATCTGGCTGTTTGTCAAAGCAGCGGAAAAGTGACCACATGCTCTTGTAAGTATGCCAAAATTCTCTTGTTATACCCTTTCCCAAACAAGACTTGGTTCTGATGTCAATATCAATCATTGCTTTAGAAAACAAAGAGTAATTACAAAAATATCCATTGCAAGAATGTTCTTCTTTCCCTTCAATTTTATTTAAAAAATGACTGATTGTGTTCTGGGTTTTAAGTATGTTATCTGCATTTTTCATTCAATTAGGACTAGACTAATCTTTATTTTCGTCTTTGGGAAAGAGTAAAAGACCAAGCGCTTCAACAGAGGGTACATCGGATGATCAGAAATTACCCAAACAAAAGATTTTTGATAAAGATTTGAGCTTTCAATGGACATAGATCCAGTCCAAAATTTTGTAGTTTGGCAAATGTTTAGAAAAACAACTGATCTGTTCAACTATTTGATTTAAAATGCAATCTGCATAATTGTGAGAGAGAGAAAAATGTGTTAAGGGGGAATGCTCCAGTTTTTCGGAACACTTGGTCTTTACTGTAGTAAATTAAATGTTTCGTACCAATATGTTTCGCTACCATATTTTCAATAATATAACACATTATTCCAATTTACCATTTTCGACGGTAAAAGTGTATTTATTATGCGAAACTGATTTCCCCAAGATGGAAATCGATTATTTAGAGCAAGACAGTCGTAAGTGTGTATGCAGTTACCACTGTTTTACGTCATTTTATTCACGTGTAGCTGATAAAAATGGCTGTAATTCACTAATAAGTGCGCTGACCTATACATTTTCTTTTTGAATTATTATCAGGACATGTTGCTTAATACAATGAGGGAGTTTTATCAAATTCTATTATGTAGAACTTGAAATATTTCCAAAAATATGCAAATTTTGACATAAAAAACTCCAGCTTCGTTGCTCTAACCGAACACGTGAGCATGCTGTTTTATACATTTACGCGTTTATAATAGCACATATTTGGGGTTTTCTGTTCTTATTAAATGTAAGACGTTACTTTAAATCCGTTTTCGGGACTAAACGATGAATATACAGCATTTTATTAGCATTTTAATGACCTTGGACAGGTGCAAGAAATTGTGCATTTTTTCGATGTAGGGGTATGTGATACGAATGCCTATAAAATTCAAACAAGATCGCTGACCATCCATTTTTATTTTATTTTTCAATTGGTAATAACATGTAATTTCAACATACAAAATATAAATAAATTCTATTATTGGGAAAAAAATTAGGAAACTGGAGCATTCCCCCTTAAGTACCTTCTTTGTAGACCAAACCTAACCCATCAGAAAAACAAGAGGACCATGATGGTCCTATATCGCTCACCTGAACCAAGATGATATGAGCCACAGTTATGTTTGAATCAATTAATATTTGTGACATTAAGACTGAACAAACTTATGGTCATCAACATTATGTCCCTGTTTCCTCTTTATAGGTCAATATACATGTATCTGGTTGTAAAGAGTGAAAACAAAGTCAAAAACAAGAATTTTGTCCATTTCAAGGGCAGATAACTCAGAAACTGCTTGTCTAATTGTGCTGAAGTTCAAATTCATCCATGATCTTATGGTGATTAACCATTATATCCAAGATCAAAGTTTTCTCTTGATTGGTCACCATTAATTTTGTGGTTGTTAGAGTAAAAACAAAGTCGAAAACAGCAATTTTGTCAAATTCAAGGGCAGATAACTCAGGACATTCTGGTCCGATCAAACCAAAACAAAAACCCATCCGAAACCTTACATATTATGTCACCAACACTGCGTCCATTTTTTGCACATATTGGTCAATATTTGTAGATCTATGCTAGAGTGTAAACAATGTCAAAAGTAGCTTTTTTTCTTTCAAGGGCAGATAACTCCTGACTTTCTGGTCCGATCTGACCCATAATCAAACTCATCCAAGATCTTATGGTCACTAATATTGTGTTAAAGTTTTGTCTTGATTGGTCGATAATTGCAGATGCTATAGTGTAAACAAAGTCGAAAACGGTCAAAAACGACAATTTTGTCAAATTCAAGGGCAGATAACTCAAGACTTTCTGGTCCGATCAAGCCAAAAATCAAACTCATCCGAGATCTTATGGTCACCAACATTGTGTCCAACTTTTGTATTGATTGGTCAATATTTGTAGATGCTAGAGTGTAAACAATGTCAAAAGTAGATATTTTTTACATTCAAGGGCAGATTACTCCTCACTTTCTGGTCCGATCTCACCCAAAATCAAACTCATCCAAGATCTTACGGTCACTAATATTGTGTTAAAGTTTTGTCTCGATTGGTCGATAATTGTAGATGCTATAGTGTAAACAAAGTCGAAAACGGTAAAAAACGACAATTTTGTCAAATTTGAGGGCAGATAACTCCTGACTTTCTGGTCCGATCTGACCCAAAATCAAACTCATCCGAGATCTTATGATCACCAACATTGTGTCCAACTTTTGTATTGATTGGTCAATATTTGTAGATGCTAGAGTATAAACAATGACAAAAGTAGCTATTTTTTACATTCAAGGGCAGATAACTCCGGACTTTCCAGTCCAATCTGACCAAAATTCGAACTCATCCGAGAGCTCATGGTCATACATGTTTTAACTAAGTTTGGTTAAGATTGGCTTATATTTGTAGATGCTAGAGTGTAAACACCAAATTGTTGACAGACGGACGGACGGACGGACGAAATACAGACGGACAGACGGACGACGGACAAAAAGCGATCACAATAGCTCACCTTGAGCACTTCGTGCTCAGGTGAGCTAAAAAAATCCAGTTAATCACATCAAAGAAAGATCCAATTGAATATTGTGCACACTCACTACTATAATTTTGTTGATGTGAAAAGAGAAAAAAGGTTCCCTTTGATCTTAGCGAAAACAGACCTCAGTGTGTGACATCAGCAGTGATGTCACACACTAGTAGTGACGTCACACTATTTGCCATGTAAACACTTAAACAGCTGAGTGATTAAGCCCCAGTTACAGTGCTATAAATAGCGACATATTTTCAACATTTACCCAATAGAAAATGGTAAATTGGAATTACGTTTTTATTTCTCTTAATTTTCAAAGCAGAAGAAACAAGAGGACCCTGAGGGCCCTAAATCGCTCACCTGAGTTATGTTTTAATAATGCCAAATAACTTTGCATATGTTACGCATTGTTGTCCCAGGGAAGAATTTGGCCATGTAGTTTCAGAGGACATGTTGTTTACAGAAAATGATCAGCTTTTATGACATTTCCCATTTTCTGATGCCACAGCAACCAGAGTTTTTCAAAGATTTCAATTCTTTTAGCAATTTTTATAAGGGACCACCCAATGAACATAACTGCCAAGTTTGGTTGATTTTGACCCAGAAGTTAAGGAGGAGATGTCGTTAAAAGAAGTTGTTGAGCTTTTGCGAAAATTCCCATTTTCCGATGCCACGGCAACCATAGTTTTACATGAGTTTCAATTCTTTTAGCAATTTTTATAAGGGACCACCCAAGGAACATCTCTGCCATGTTTGGTTGATTTTAACCCAGAATTTAAGGAGGAGATGTTGTTTAAAGAAGTTGTTGAGCTTTGTTAAATTTACCATTTTCCTATGCCACGACAACCAGAGTTTTTCGTGGATTTCAATTATTTTAGCATTTCTATAAGGGACCACCTAAGGAACATTTCTGCCAAGTTTGGTTGATTTTAACCCACAAGTTAAGGAGAAGATGTCGTTTAAAGAAATAGTTGAATTTTTGTGAAATTTCCCATTTTCCGATGCCATGGCAACCAGAGTTTTTCATGGATTTCAATTCTTTTAGCAATTTTTATAAGGGACTACCCAAGGAACATTTCTGCCAAATTTGGTTGATTTTGACCCAGAAGTTAAGGAGGAGATGTCGTTTAAAGAAATTGTTGAGCTTTTGTGAAATTTCCCATTTTCTGATGCCACGGCAACCAGAGTTTTTCATGGATTTCAATTATTTTAGCAATTTTTATAAGGGACTACCCAAGGAACATTTCTGCCAAGTTTGGTTGATTTCGACCCAGAAGTTAAGGAGAGGATGTCGTTTAAAGAAATTGTTGCGCTTTTGTGAAATTTCCCATTTTCTGATGCCACGGCAACCAGAGTTTTTCATGGATTTCAATTATTTTAGCAATTTTTATAAGGGACCACACAAGGAACATTTCTGCCAAGCTTGGTTGATTTTGACCCAGTAGTTTAGGAGGAGATGTCGTTTAAAGAAATTGTTGAGCTTTTGTGAAATTTCCCATTTTCCGATGCCACGGCAACCAGAGTTTTTCATGGATTTCAATTATTTTAGCAATTTTTATAAGGGACCACCCAAGGAACATTTCTGCCAAGTTTGGTTGATTTTGACCCAGTAGTTTAGGAGGAGATGTCGTTTAAAGAAATTGTTGAGCTTTTGTGAAATTTCCCATTTTCCGATGCCACGGCAACCAGAGTTTTTCATGGATTTCAATTATTTTAGCAATTTTTATAAGGGACCACCCAAGGAACATTTCTGCCAAGTTTAGTTGATTTTGACCCAGTAGTTTAGGAGGAGATGTCGTTTAAAGAAATTGTTGAGCTTTTGTGAAATTTCCCATTTTCCGATGCCACGGCAACCAGAGTTTTTCATGGATTTCAATTATTTTAGCAATTTTTATAAGGGACCACCCAAGGAACATTTCTGCCAAGTTTGGTTGATTTTGACCCAGTAGTTTAGGAGGAGATGTCGTTTAAAGAAATTGTTGAGCTTTTGTGAAATTTCCCATTTTCCGATGCCACGGCAACCAGAGTTTTTCATGGATTTCAATTATTTTAGCAATTTTTATAAGGGACCACCCAAGGAACATTTCTGCCAAGTTTGGTTGATTTTGACCCAGTAGTTTAGGAGGAGATGTCGTTTAAAGAAATTGTTGAGCTTTTGTGAAATTTCCCATTTTCCGATGCCACGGCAACCAGAGTTTTTCATGGATTTCAATAATTTTAGCAATTTTTATAAGGGACTACCCAAGGAACATTTCTGCCAAGTTTGGTTGATTTTGACCCAGTAGTTTAGGAGGAGATGTCGTTTAAAGAAATTGTTGACGCCGTGACGGACAGACGGACAGACGGACAGACGGACAGACGGACGCCGGACATTGATAGATCACAATACCTCACCTTGAGCACTTCGTGCTCAGGTGAGCTAAAAAGACAAAATGAAAAGTGTGAGTTTCTGCATCAATGGAAATTCGAGAATTTAGATTTGAAGCATATTTCTTTGTTTGATTTATTTTTTATATTTCTTTTGGACTGAATGTGTTACCAGTATAAGGGAAAATGTTGCAAGGAAATTTATGTGTTAGAAAAAAGGAGAAAAATGTAGTGCAATTCCTGTCAGTTGTGATACGCGAAGAATTATTAGAATGGGTAAATACTGGAATGATATTTTGTTCTGAACAATGGATTTTAAAAGTGGTAGAATTTTTTAACACAAATTTGGAATAATTCTTTGTTTAGTGATTTTCCATTCTGGATGCCTACGAAGTGTGCAGTATTGCTTGATGATTTTTGGACCCTATCGAGTAGGCTATCCTTATTGTTAAATGCCGACTTAACCAAGGTCTGTCTCCAAATGGTTGTGGTAAAAAAGAATGAGCGTAACTGATCCATCAAATGTTTTTCCCAAAGAGGAAAAAGTGCTGTTAACGGCTACGCTGATTTTTAAGCAAAACAAACAAGATTAAATCAGTCAGGAATCGGATGCCAGGAACCGGTTCCTTCAAAATGAATCGATTCCGAGTATCCGGGACATCGTGGAACCGGGAGTAACCGGTTCTCAAGTACCGGTGCTCATCCCTACTTATCACATTATTATTAATAGCCTAGATGGATTTTCTGAAATTCCACTCATATAAAGAGCAGTTGGCATTTTTTAGTAGAATTTTGCACCGGGTGGTTTTAACATAATATGAGTATGCTGAATTTAATGGTGTCCGGTGCAACTCTGAAATCGGCCATTTTAACAAAATGGCAGCCATTTTTCAAAATGGCCGCCACATGGCCACCATGTTCTCTTTAAACCCGAATATCTCTGTCAATTATTCACCTAAATGAACGAAAATGGTTTTAAATGAAAGCCTATATATTTATCTAACTATTTCAAAATGATTTGTATTAATCATGAAATTTGCAAGTCCATACTAGTTTGGGAATTGTAAAATTAATGATAAAAATCCATAAAATTAGAACATTGCTTCAATGGAAACAATGCTATATATGCAATATCGTTGTGATTTTTATGATGCAAAATGGTCAAAATATTCTACATACCCTTAGCAACGAATTGCAGTGTCCATTAGCAGCAATAACTTACATTCTTAATGGTAGGTACATGTCAAAGTCAGCTGGGGTCAGTTATTTTAACGAGGGATGATTATATGGTGTACAGTTGCATTACACCTTTATCGATGTAATTTTATAAAACCATCGCTATTCTTGTATGGATATTGATTCCAAAATATTATTCTTGTTAAATGTTATTGCGTAAGTTCTAAACAAACGATTTAAGCAAGTATTTTCATGGTCTAGATGTTGAATAGTGAGATAAGTTACCCCACCCACTAAAATAACATTGAGTACTGGTGCCGTTTTCTTTGACGCCGAAAAACGTCATGTAAGAGATGAAAATAGTTTTATGGTGTGGGTCTTGATAAAAGCATTTGTGAAATTAATAAAAAATAAATCCCTAGTACACACGATTGGTACACCCACGTGACTTTTTGGAAGCGTTCACACCGAAAAATCGTCCACTGTAAGGATGTTTTGTTTAATTTCTCAGCCTATACTCTACGGATTTTGACGAGATAAAGTACATCGTACGCACCTTTGATAGATTCATTCCCACTTGTAATTCACTCTGCACCGGTACACACGATGCCATCAAATATTCAAAATTAATAATTTCGCTTGCATGTTTGAAAAAGCTATGTGGTTAGGTGCAGAGTGAGGTAGACTCGGCAATGGCCCTCTCAATTACGCGTACGCTGCTCTTTATCTTAACGAAATCTGCAGAGTATTAGCTGAGAAATTAAACAAAACATCCTTGAAGCGGACAACTTTTTCGGTGTGAACGATTCCCAAAAGTCACATGAGTTACCCACCGTGGAATGATTGCCATTGTTGCACGAATAACACAAATACTCAAGATAAGGCTTATTATATTTGTTGTAGAAAATGTCACTACGTTTGTATAATGAATGTGTCATTTGGAAGTGTTCAATTTTTAGCACGTCACTACTATACTCATGTACATTTTTTTAGCTATATCAATAAAATCCCACTTCGAGGTTATTATTACTGTAGAACAGAGACAGTTTTAACATGTTTGTGTCGTAAGATGGTGTCTCTTATGCTTGCTTTGTGTGTTAGGGACATAGAATGGCGCCATGGTTAAATGATAGGATGCGATCGTCGGGGCCAAAGGTTTAAGGGTTCAAATTCCACCAGTGCCACGGGAACGCTCAATTATCAGCTTGTATACTAGCTCTATTGATAGTCGCAACTTCCAATATACCGAACAGTACGCTTATATGATGTGATAATAGTGTAAGAAAGGTTTACAAATTTGTACTGTACACATACGATTTTTACACAGCAAATTTGTGAGTAATATACTCAAAAAAGGTCTGATTTGTTGTATTGTATCCTTTCAGAAGCTACTCTCATGTTCTGGAAAGTTAAGAGGAAGAGGCTTTAATGCAAGTCGAACGGAATTATGCCTGTTCGCCCGTGTAACGATAAACCTGTATAAAACGACACAATGCCTTTAATCCTCGTGCTGAAAGGTGCTCGTGCTCAAATGACAAAGTTCTGTGTAGAGAAGGTTATACAATCTCATTAAAATTTAATGTTATCTATGTTTTTGTATGTAAATATGAATAAACTTCTGACTTTAATCAGATTGAAGTCACTGAACCTAGCAGTTCTTTTCCGTCCTAGTATATTATTCCCACACAGAATTACCTGTAAATCTAGATATGGTTAAGCTGTTTGGAGACAGTTAGTTAACTCATTTCAAAGAAATCAAGAAGTAAAAGTTGTGAAATACATGGATCCATTCATTATTTAAACACAACCCCCAGTCTTTGTATTCTTTATTTTTTTTCTGTGACACATAGTCTACCAGAAAACCGAGAAACATACATTTTGATATTTTGTTACGGCTAAGACTTAACAGGATGCTAATATACGGCCAATGATAGGCACATAATCGATAAGAAAACATGCAACATAAATTTTGATGGCTTATTACCGCTAAGCCTTGACAGGATGCTAATATACGGCCATCACAATAAAGCGTCAAATATTACATATATCATAAAGGCATTTCATGCATTCCCTAATTTGGTTACCCCTTTGGTATATAAGAGAACGCACAGCGAAATAACATTTAAGACTTGTATAACTAAACAAAAGAGTGTCAATAATATTATGTTCATCAATAATATGATGTTAATATTTGGTCAAAATAGTGAGAAAAATGGCTTTTATGGACAATAACCCATCCATGGGTAAATATTGGTGTCATATTGATGTCATGCGGAGACTCTTAGGCGAATATTGACGTCATGCAGAGACTTGCAACTTCTTTATTTAGGATGTCGTATGGTAATTTTTCTGAGCTATGGCACTCTTGTGTCTGGGACATATCAGTCCACTGTAAGCACAGGGATGTTTTCATTGTTCTAATAGAGAATGAGTCAACTTAAGGTTCTGGTGTCTCCCTAATCACCTGTCCAGTTTGTCACAAATGTGCTGAAAAAGGGCTATTTCAGGGCTCTAGGCTGGTCAATTAAATGGCCGGATATTCTGGGATACTTTGATGTGTGAATGAAACGTGCGACCCAATGCTGTACAATCATATTTCAATAGGCTACAAGGTCATGCATACATGTATGTAAAGGTGGTACTGCAACAGGGAAGATAATTTTATTTCTGTACCATATGGCTATTGGCCTACCACCAGGTACACTTAATTAATACTTCAATTAATGAGCACTATATCCCCATACCATGACTGATCCTCCACATCATTTTCAAAGAATCAGTATAGCGTTCGTAGTTTGATTTCAGAATACCCATTGTAGACTATAAGAGCGTATCTTTTACCATGCCCGATACAAGAACGTCTGGTTTCCAGACCATACCGTACTGTGTCGGAATGAATGATGTGACAATGATTGCCTTCTGCATTATAAGCAGTTTCTTTGTTTGCACAAAGGAGTATGTTCAAGTTGGTATAACGTCGTAACGCATTGTCAGAGAGTCGGTCTTTTAGTCGTACTCTTCTTTCTCATGCATCTGACAAGACGCTCGGCAGTTGCGTATTAAATGGAATGCGCTGTTCAAAACATAGTAATTCAAAACTATGAATACCAATATGAGAGCTTCGAAAGTACCTTATGGACTAGACTTGGCAAATGGATATCTCAAAATTGTGCACATGTACTCTGCTGTTATCTATCTTTTCTCCAGTTACAAATAACTTGAATAGCGTTCATTGATTCCAGCACTATGCAATCACGGTAATTTACCCATGTTTAGTATGAACTGCTTCTCTTGCATTATAGTTAAGTTGCCCGTATTGGAAGCGGGAGGTCGAAGGGTCGAATCTCGAGGAAGCCGGCCTGCATGTTTAGAATTGTTGTGAACAGTTGGTGAGCCGCCAGCTAGTTCAACTAATGGTTACCGTAGACCCGTCTCTGCTAGACGCCCAGCATCATAAGTGGGGAATAGGGAGGTACTGCGCATTCAGAAGAAAGTGTCTCATAAGCCAACACTGGTTGGCACTTTAAATAGGAAAGACACTATAACAAACAAGCCTTTAGCTTTTATAGCTGATCAATTAGGCCAGGCAATATGACTTTCATATTTTAGCTAAATGATTTAGGTATCCCAGCTTTTTTTGGCTTATTATCACATACAACATGTTTCATATTCTTGAGGTATCA
Organism: Fragum sueziense; assembly: GCA_963680895.1. Lineage (NCBI taxonomy): Eukaryota > Metazoa > Mollusca > Bivalvia > Cardiida > Cardiidae > Fragum > Fragum sueziense. The sequence continues at coordinate 24,558,205 of OY804606.1, read as the reverse complement.
ATTGATATATATTAAAACCATTTTCATACCTACTGAGTAAGATGAATTTGTTGCCATAGGCAATTTCGAATAAAATGTACAAGCAAAAACTTCTGGAATATTACTCACCTGGCTATTTTCCATAGGACTGAATACGGTACATTGATCACTTTTACATGTATGTTGAAGATCTTGTACACAATTTGATAGAAATGTTTCTGAATATTTCACTCTCTAAAGCTGTATTTCACTTCGATGGTATGGTAAAGCTTATCATTTGACCAGATTGTAGAATTAGATGCAAAGTTGCCCAGCTTGAAACAACACGATTTTCGCCAAAAGTAACACATTACCAAATTTGGCCAAACATGCTGAATTTTCCTTTTTTTACACTGAAAATTTGGGGGAAATCCAAATTAGCTCCCCCAATTTTCAGACACAGGGGCTTTGCTTCCTACGGGCCTGTATTGAAGGTATTTGCGTTTGAATGTGGACTCATCATTAATGTCACTATAAAGAAAAGGGACACTTGACAATCTTAATATAAATTGGGATATGAAAAAAACAACAACTAATTTTACCAAGGGGTAAAGGCAACATACAATGAAACTATATTCAATTGATTCTTACAAGATTTTCGGCATTAAAGAAACCGTTTCCTGTGTTCAAGGTTATTTTAGTGGGTGGGGAAACTCAATAAGCTCCCATTCTTTCTGCAAAATATAACCTCGAAGTGGAATTTTGATTTGATTAATATAAATGCACATAAAGAAATGATGTGCTAAATATGAATACTTCCAAATTGTGAAACAATGATTATAAACAAACGTGAAATGACTTTTTACAACAAATATAATAAGTCCCGAGTATTTGTGTTATTGGTGTAACAATGGCAATCATTTATGTACTACTGTACTAGGGATTTATTTTTTATTAGTATTACAAATGCTTTTATCTAGATTCTAGTGACTACACCATAAAACATTTTCATTTCTTCAAGTTTTTCAGTGTCAAAGAGAACGGCACGGCTATTCAAGGTTATTTTAGTGGGTGGGGTAACTAATCTCACTATTCAACATCTAGACCATGAAAATCCTTGCTTAAATCGTCTGTTTAGAACTTACACATTATCGTTTAACAAGTATGGCAATTTGGAATCAATATTCATACAAGAAAAGTGATGGTTTCATAAAATTACATTGATAAAGTTGTAATGCAATTGTGCACCGTATAATCATCTCTCGTAAAAATAACTGACCCCAGCTGACTTTGACCTGTACCTACCATTAAGAAATGTAGGTTATTGCTACTAATGGACACTGCAATTCGTTGCTAAGGGTTTGTAGAATATTTTGACCATTTTGCATCATAAAATTCACAACGATATTGTATATACAGCATTATTTCCATTGAAGCAATGTTCTAATTTCATAAATTTTTATCAATAATTTTACAATTCCCAAGATATTGTGGACTTGCAAATGCCATGATTAACATAAATCATTTTGGAATGGTTAGATAAATATATAGGCTTTCATTTAATACAATTTTCGTTCATGTAGGTGAATATTTGACAGAGATATACGGGTTTAAAGAGAACATGGTGGCCATGTGGCGGCCATTTTGAAAAATGGCCGCCATTTTGTTAAAATGGCCGATTTCAGAGTTGCACCGGGCACCATTGAATTCAGCATCATTGTATTAGTAAAGTTAGATTAAGTAACTGCTTCTACTAAAAAATGCCAACTGGGTGGTAGAATTTCAGAAAATCCGTCTAGGCTATAATGTTATTGTTATTATCAGTATTATCATTATAGCCAATCATGTAGAAACTGCCTTAGCCTTTATTTTTTTATCTTTTTATCATTCATACACAAATTATTTCAAAATTCCCTGACTTTTCCCTGACTTTTGCTTAAACTGTAAAATTCCCTGACCAATTCCAAAATTCCCTGACAATTCCCTGACCTTGAAAAAATATTTTTTTCCCAGACTTTTTCCCTGACCGTGGACACCCTGGGATTAAAACTTATCACTCTAGTGTAATTTTCTCAATCTAAGTAGTTTTTCTATATTACTGTAAGTTTATTTCCAAATGCCACATCTGGTTGACATCTGCTGAATATGATCTAATGCTCCAAATTCGATTTTATAGACTTCCAGAAGGCCCATTTCAGCATGACTAGTGGCATATTATCAGATAAATGTAACCTCTATTTCACATTAAGATGGACATGCAAAGTGCATGATATTATCATTATGCTGAATCATTCAGAGTCAACTTTCTAGTTCAATTTTCACACAATAACCCTTTGCTATCATCAACAGTTACTCTTATACATGTATATTGAAAAGGGTAGCAGTTTTGGAAAAATATCAGATTTTTAGCATTTCATATTATGGTATTTTTGGTAAAAAATAATCAAAGTAATATTCAGTTTTAATAAAAAGAACAAAATAACATATAAATGTGAAAGGACAAAAAACATTGAGAGGAAAAGAAGATGTGATAACCAGTATGATGTTCTAAATATTTGTACAACTTTCTCTCACAACATGGTTTTGATGCACCTATAAAAACAAGAGGGCCATTGGCCCTGAAGCGCTCACCTGATATAATAACTTTTTGTACACCAATTTTCAGGTTGATTGGGCAAAAAATGTGACCTCTAGGATGCACACAAGGTTTAACTAAGATTTGACCTCGTGACCTAGAATTGATCTAGACAATCATTCTGATCAATTTTCAGGTCGATTGGGCAAAATGTGGCCTCTAGAGTGCACACAAGGTTTTACAAAGATTTGACCTCATGACCTAGTTTATGACCCCAGAAGACCCAATTCGATCTTGTCCGAGAATTGATCAAGACAATCATTCTGATCAATTTTCAGGTTAATTGGGCAAAAAATGTGGCCTCTAGAGTGCACACAAGGTTTTTCTAAGATTTGACCCCGTGACCTAGTATTTGACCCAGGATGACTTAATTATACACTTGTCCAAGATTTCATCAAGACAATCATTCTGATAAATTTTCAGGTTGATTGGGCAAAAAATGTGGCCTGTAGAGTGCACACAAGGTTTTTCTAAGATTTGACCCCGTGACCTAGTTTTTGACCCAAGATGACTCAATTATACACTTGTCCAAGATATCATCAAGAAAATTATTCTGATCAATTTTCAGATTGATTGGGCAAAAAATGTGGCCTCTAGAGTGCACACAAGGTTTTTCTAAGATTTGACCCCGTGACCTAGTTTTTGACCCAAGATGACTCAATTATAAATTTGTCCAAGATTTCATCAAGACAATCATTCTGATCAATTTTCAGGTTGATTGGGCAAAAAATGTGGCCTCTAGAGTGCACACAAGGTTTTTCTAAGATTTGACCCCATGACCTAGTTTTTGACCCAAGATGACTCAATTATAAACTTGTCCAAGATTTGATCAAGACAATCATTCTGAGCAAATTTCAGGTTGATTGGGCAAAAAAATGTGACCTCTAGAGTGCACACAAGGTTTTTCTAAGATTTGACCTCGTGACCTAGTTTTTGACCCCAGAGGATCCAATTTGAAACTTGTCTGAGATTTGATCAAGACAATCATTCTGATCAATTTTCAGGTTGATCAGGCAAAAAATGTGGCCTCTAGAGTGCACACAAGGTTTTTCTAAGATTTGACCCCGTGACCTAGTTTTTACCCAAGACAACCAAATTTCGCACTTGTCCAACATTTTACCAAGACAAATATTCTGAGCAAATTTCAGGTTGATTGGGCAAAAAATATGGCCTCTAGAGTGCACACAAGGTATTTCTAAGATTTGACCCTGTGACCTAGTTTTTGACCCCAGATGACCCAATTTCGAACTTGTCCCAGATTTCATCAAGACAATCATTCTGATCAATTTTCAGGTTGATTGGGCAAAAGATGTGGCCTCTAGAGTGTTCAATATTTTATCAAGACGATAATTCTGATCAATTTTCAGGTTGATTGGGCAAAAAATGTGGCCTCTAGAGTGCACACAAGGTTTTACTAAGATTTGACCTCGTGACCTAGTTTTTGACCCCAGATGACCCAATTTCGAACTTGTCTGAGATTTCATCAAGACAATCATTCTGATCAATTTTCAGGTTGATTGGGCAAAAAATGTGGCCTCTAGAGTGCACACAAGGTTTTACTAAGATTTGACCTCGTGACCTAGTTTTTGACCCCAGATGACCCAATTTCGAACTTGTCTGAGATTTCATCAAGACAATCATTCTGAGCAAATTCCAGGTTGATTTGGCAAAAAATGTGGCTTCTAGAGTGCACACAAGGTTTTACTAAGATTTGACCCCGTGACCTAGTTTTTGACCCCAGATGACCCAATTTCGAAGTTGTCCGAGATTTGATCAAGACAATCATTCTGAGCAAATTTCAGGTTGATTGGGCAAAAAATGTGGCCTCTAGAGTGCACACAAGGCAAAGTTTGACGGACGACGGACGACGGACACCGGACGCCGGACGCCGGACACAGCGGTATCACAATAGCTCACCATGCGCACATTCGTGCTCAGGTGAGCTAAAAACTTGGAGAGAAATTGAGACTAAATTCTTGCCTCAATACCCAAATCAACAAATCAGTCCTATCTTGCTTCATCAACATGTCACTTGAAACAGCTTTCAAATTAAAACAGTCCAAATACCATAGCATGGTGACTTTATTTTCAGTGCAAAACAGATGTACAAGAGAACAAATAAGTGTACAAAATTTATTCCCAAATAATCATTATTAACACTGTCGATTTCTACCAGATGTCTCTCTGTACTATGGCAGTCAGAAAATCAATTCATCATCATCATTATGCTTGCAAATAGCTAGAATGAAGTTTTTATTGTACTTTCTGTCTTCAATAATCAATCTGTCCTACAATTTGACCAGATTATTAGACAAGTCATGCAATCAGATATTCTAGGATTTCAATACTTCCCAATGACTTTGCAATAAAGCATCTATTGTCTGAGTTGCCCAGGTTGTCCCAAACAGGTTAAGGACAAGTTGATTTTGCCAACATTTTGCTCTTTATTGTTCATACGGAAAACCAACATCTGTCAAACAAACAAATACCGACAAGTAGCCAACTTAAAAATTTCAGAACCCCTGTAAAGAATTCTCTTCTTTACCTTCAGTGTTTTCTAGAACATTCTCCATGAGGGACCTCAAAACCAGGAATTGTCTGGGATAGTATTAACCCTTTTCAACAAGAGCTGTCAGAAGACAGCGCGCTCGACTTTCTAAGTTGCTTAGTATAAAGGGGGCATAACTCCAAATATAGTGGAGCCAGGGTCATGGGCCCGGGTAGTAAGGTAGAGGGTGTGATGGTGAATAAGTATTCCAAGTTTGATTTGAATCCCTTTGATAGTATGGAAGTTATTGATGTTTGAAAAAACTTTAACCTTTGTTGCAACGCCAACGCCAACGCCGACACCCGGGTGACAGTATAAGCTCTCATTTTCTTCCAAAAGTCGAGCTAAAAATGCCAAAATTCTGACTATTTCAAATACAAAACTGTTGCAGATGACAGAACAGATATAATCAAAGATATGATATATGTCCAATATGATACAGAAAATATTGAGCCAAAGTGAGAAAATACTGATTTTCAGCATTTTTTTTCTTTTGTCTTAATGTTTCCCTAGGCCTTTTCTACTATGGAAAGGATCAATTAAGGTGACCACAGGTGTCACAATGTCAGACAGAGTTAACCCTTTCCAGAAAAAGACATGGTTTTGACGTCCCTAATAGAAAATGCTTAGGAAAACATTGAAACAAAAGAAGAAACTGCTGATGACCAGCAGTTTCTCCTTTTGTCTCAATATTTTCTGTGCCATATTTTGCACAAATCCTTTCTTTAATAACACCCATTTTGTCATTTGTGGCAGTTTTTGAAGTGGATCACCCTAAAATTGTGTCGTTTGGGAAAGGGTTAAGGTGACCACAGGTGTCACAATGACGGACAGAGTTAAATTATTATAACATTATTATTACTGTCTCACCTATATGTCATATATTTATATATGAGATAGTAATAAAGTCATCAATTCTGATTTACTTATCTCCAAGGTCACTATGGTATCATATGATATAAATTAATGAGAAATAATACTAAATATATTAATTTACAAGGTTTTTATTTAACATGAATGGTTGGATTCTAAAATGTTGGCAGTGTTCTCCCCAGCCCAATAAGCTGTATCGGCCCCACTACAGCTTCATGTAAATCTGTTATGCCCCTACAGCTTCAAAATTACCCCCTCAGCTTAATTTCTTCAAACTGTAAACAAATAGAAACATTTAGAGGTTTTCCATGTCAAAAACTGATAAATAATGCATTATTATACATTTAAATGTGATGATTCTGTATAAAACCATAATGTGAAAAGAAGAAATTGCTCAATATGAGCAATTTCTTCTTTTCCCATTATGTTTTTATTCACAATCATTTGCATGAACTTGCCACTACAGCTTCAAATTATTCTGCAAGAACCGTGGTTGGCATATAAGAGATCATTTTTACTCCTTTCCATTTTTCAAAGCAAATTTACACCGATTTTTATATTGTCTCACCTATAAATCATATCATAGTATAGGATGGTAATAAACCATCAATCTTAGTTCAGTCAAGGTCTGAGGTAAGTGTGATATGGATTTGTTTAGATACAAATATAGGCAATGATTCTTTATAATGTAACAGTATCTACATTAAATTACAAGGGCAGGAGCATGTGACCATGGATTCCAATTGTTTTTCTCACCAGTTCTACCAAAACACCCCTTCCTAGCACAAGCTGCTCTCCAATTATGTAGCTTGGCATTATGCAACCATTAGTGGGAGATTAAGGTTTACCAACTGAGAATGAAATGCAGAGCCAGAGGCGAAATTTGAAAAGTGCCAGTAATTCCTTAACTGCGTTACATTTCCATTCCAAATACAAACATAAGCATTTTGTACGGTTTAAAATTTATAATTAATGCATACTTGTGGAAATATTTGACAAAAATGTTCAAAATTACCTCCCTTGCATATGAATATAGAGTAAAGTAAGATTTGTAAATTATTTCTTCTTGAAGCATAATCTTGAAATCCAGCATGGTGAATCAACTTATGTGAAGTGTATTTACAAGTGTGTGAAATTTGATGCATTTCATGTGGCTAGAAAGCGATGTTTTCATTCTCAGTTTGTAAACCTTAAGTCAGAATATTAGCAGCAGCAAGGGATCAAACCCCAGAGCCTGATCTCTTCAGAGTATGACAAGCTACTAACTGCATAGTGGCTGTAGGCCTGTATTGTTTGGCATTCATATAACATTGTAAAGAACACCATCATGGAAAATGATAGCATGAGAAGAGTGCAAAGATTTTCTTAATTTCCTACAATATTTGCCCAAGCTTCAAATTCCACACTATAAAGAGAGAGACTGAATAAGCTACAAAGGTCAATATCAGATAAATCATTGTAAATCACATAAATAACTCAACTGGATACCACCATATAGGGACAGGGAGTGTACAAAGATTTTCTAATTTTCCTTCAATGTTTGCCAAAGCTTCTAATTCTACACTACAAAGAGAGCCATATAAGGATACTCTCTTATGAACAGAGCGCATTATCTCTACATTCCATTTCGATAGAATGAGCTCTGTTCTCGCGGGGTCATTTCATGTCTAATCTCGGGGCCTTGGCGGGATTTCAGTATCCAATCGTTGGCGATACACACCAAAACAATTTAAAAAGCTAATACAAGCTTTCATTGGCTGACGCTTCAAATTACCGGCTTCAGCCAAAAATAGAAGCAACGTAATGTAAACGTAATCAAACCAGATCAAACTGAATGATTTTGATTCGATAATTCAAATGTTACCGGCTTCAGCCAAAAATAGAAGCGACGTAATGTAGGCCTATACGTAATGATCATGCAAGATAAAACTGAATGATTTTGATTCGATAATTCAAATGGTGAGCTATAATTAGATTATGACGACCAAATAGGCTGTTGGCGTACCGAAAATTGCAGAGGTCATATTTGATGGTTTAATCAATAGACCTCGGCAATGGAGAGTATATAAGGATGAATGAGGTACAAAGGTCAATAAAAGACGTTTAGCAGATCTCTAAACCATTGTAAAACACATAAATAACACAACTGGATACTACCATGTATAGGCCGACAGCGAGCGTCATTAAAATGTTGTATTTTCCCACAATGTTTGCCAAAGCTGCAAGTTATCCACTATGGGGTGTGTGGCTGAATTAACTGCTACCGTCAATATAAGACACAAGACTTGACAAAATTCAAACATGTTGCAGAATAATGAAATTTCACATCATTTTGTCTGTCTGGGTAAAAAAACATAATGGGAAATGAAGAAATTGCTTGTCACAAGCAATTTCTTCATTTTCCATCATGTTTTTCATAGCTTCTATTTCTTGGGTATCAAAAAGCGTCACTGTGTGGGAAAGGGGTTAACCCTTTCCCAAATAAGACCGGGTTTTGACCTCCCTCACAAAAAAGGCTTGGGAAAACATTGAAACAAAAGAAGAAACTGTTGATAACCAGCAGTTTCTCCTTTTGTCTCAAAATTTTCTGTGCCATATTTTACACAATTTCTATCTTCAATAACTTCTATTTTGACTTTTTTTGGCAGTTTTTGAAGTGGATCACCCTTAATTTTTGCCGTTTGGAAAAGGGTTAATCACATTAATAACACCACTGGATACTACCATATAGGGACAAGGAGTGTACGAAGATTTTCAGACAAAATCAATGTTCCTAGAAAGGAGAGAAAATTATAGACCCTCCAGTTTATTATTGATTCCCATTTTACGTGATTTCTCCCCAATTTCCCGGTGATCTCAAAAACTGATTGGAAAATTCTTCATATAGGAGAAAGGCTTTTATTTCTAGCTTGTTTCATATCACAACAAATGGATCAAAGTATTTCAATAACATGTATTCAGATTTAAATTTCCCAGAACGAAATTCTGAATTTTAAATTTTGAATAATTTCAAGACTTTGAAAAAATTAGGAACATTATTTCTAAAAACAAAGTCTTTAACAACAAGAGATGTTTGTAAAACATATATGCCCCCTCAACGGCCTACATTTGATGTAGGTCAAAGTCCAAGGTCAAGTTAACAAGGTCCAAGGTCATGGTCAAATATGAAAGGTCTTGGTAGGAGGTGTCTATGTGTGAAATATCAAAGCTGTATATGTAAAAGTAAAATGAAACATAGGCCAGGTTAAAGTTTTTAAAAGTAGGCCAAATGCCAAGGTCAAGGTCAAATGTGAAAGGTCTTGGTTCGAGGTGTCCATGTGTGAATTATCAAGGCTGTAGGTGTAAAAGGACATGATTTATATGCCTGGTTTCAGTCTTTTTAAAAGTAGGTCAAACTCCAAGGTCACGGTTGCAATATTCAAGGTCATGGTCAATTGTGAAAGGTCTTGGTAGGAGGTGTCTAAGTGTGAAATATCAAGGCTGTAGGTGTAATAGGACATAATATAAAGGCTAGGTTAAAGATTTCTAAAAGTATGTAAAAATCAAAGGCCAAGGTCACACAGGCCAAGGTCATGGTCAAATGTGCAAGGTCTTGGTAGGAGGTGTCCATGTGTAAAATATTGAGACTGTATAGGTAACAGGACATGAGATATAGGCCTAGTTTAAGTTTTCTAAAAGTAGGTCAAACTCCAAGGTCAAGGTCCAAGGTCCAAGGTCATGGTCAAAAGTGAAATATCTTGGTTGGAAGTGACCATGTCTGAAATATCAAGGTTGTATATGTAAAATGACATGAAATATAGGTCAGGTTAATGTATTATTAAAGTAGGTCAAACACCAAGGTCAAGGTCACAAGGTCCAAGGTCATGGTCAAATGTGAAAGGTCTTGGTCGTAGGTGTCCATGTGTCAAATATCAAGGCTGTATGTGTAAAAGGACATGATATATCGGCCAGATTAAAGGTTTTTTTAAGTAGGTCAAAGGTCAAGGTCACAAGGTCCGAGGTCATGGTCAAATGTGAAAGGTCTTGGTAGGATGTGTCCATGTGTAAAATATCAAGGCTGTATGTGTAATAGCACATGATATATAGGCCCAGTTTATTTTTTTTCAAAGTAGGTCAAACTTCAAGGTCAAGGCCACATGGTCCAAGGTCATAGTCGTATGTGATAGGTCTTGGTCAGAGGTTTCCATGTGTCAAATATCAAGGCTGTATGTGTAAAAGGACATGATATATCGGCCAGGTTAAAGTTTTTTAAAAGTAGGTCAAACTCCAAGGTCAAGGTCACAAAGTCCAAGGTCATGGTCAATTGTGAAAGGTCTTGGTAACATGTGTCCATATGTGAAATATCAAGGCTGTATTTGTAAAAGGTCATGAGATATATGCCGGGTTTATTTTTTTTTAAAGTAGGTCAAACTCCAAGGTTAAGGTCACAAGGTCCAAGGTCATGGTTAAATGTGAACAATGTTGATGGGAGGTATCTATGTGTGAGATATCAAGGCTGTATGTGTAAAAGGACATGAGATATAGGCAAGATTAAGAATTAAGTGTAAAATCAACAAAGGGCAATAACTCCAAGAATTTGATTGGCAGAGTTACGGTTCTTGTGCACTGCACCTCTCCATAATGAAAACTAATCACCTGTAAAGTTTCATGATTCTACCTTACATATTTTTTGAGTTGTGCTCCGGACAAGAATCAACTTATAAAATCAACAAAGGGCAATAACTCAAAAAATTTGATCAGCAGAGTTACGGTTCTTATGCACTGCACCTCTCCATTACAATATCTATGCACCTGTAAAGTTTCATGATTCTACCTTACATACTTTTTGAGTTATGCTCCGGACAAGAATCAAGTTTGAAAATCAACAAAGGGCAATAACTCCAAAAATATGATTGGCAGAGTTACGGTTCTTGTGCACTGCACCTCTCCATAATGAGATCCATTCACCTGTAAAGTTTCATGATTCTACCTAACATAGTTTTTGAGTTATGCCCCGGACAAGAATCAAGTTTGAAAATCAACAAAGGGCAATAACTCAAAAAATTTGATCAGCAGAGTTACGGTTCTTGTGCACTGCACCTCTCCATAATGAGATCTATCCATCTGTAAAGTTTCATGATTGTACCTTACATACTTTTTGAGTTATGCTCCGGACAAGAATCAAGTTATAAAATCAACAAAGGGCAATAACTCAAAAAATTTGATCGGCAGAGTTACGGTTCTTATGCACTGCACCTCTCCATAATGAGATCTATCCACCTATGAAGTTTCATGATTCTACCTTTAATACTTTTCGAGTTATGCTCCGGACAAAGTTTGGTCTACGGACAGACCGACCGACATACGGACCGACGGACCGAAGGACCGACCGACAGACCGACCGACCTTCCGACCGACACTTGCAAAACAATATACCCCCATTTTCTTCGAAAGGGGGCACAACAAAGTAAATGAATTCCCTTAAATGTTTCCCAAACAAGACTTTGTTCTGACTCATCTACTAGAAAATGCTTTGGAAAACATACAGACAGCAGAATGATGATGATTAGCATTTTCTCCTATTGTCTCAATATTTTATGTAGTACTTTGTACACAAATTTTATAATCATTATTACCCATTTTTCTATCCACAGAAACATTGAAATACTCCAATTTTTTGTCATTTCAGAAAGGGTTAAACTTCTTGTAATCTTTCCTACTGTTGGCTACGTACTAGCTAACCAATGAAAGGATTCCTAGTTTGATTCTCAGGGTAGATGAATTTGATTTTTGACTTATGAAATGTGAAGACTGGTGCATTTTCCCAGGCAGCAGAAAAACTGAGATGGTTTCATTTAAGAACTGATTCCAAATCAATGCCAAATAAATAATGTTTAAATTCTAACTTATCAGAGAAATGAAACTGAAAGTAAGCTTAGCAGGGTTTCCACCAACTTTTCAATTTTTGGGTTAAAAAAACCCAGCAGTTTCTCAGTATGCTTATTCCCCCTCTATAAGAGAGATATACATAGAAGGCTGATTGCAAAAACTGGGATTACAAAATGCAATTTTGGAGTAATTAAAACCCATTTGCGTTTTTTGGAAACCCTGCTTAGAATACATGAAGCAATGACTGATGACAACACTCGGTCACAAGCAATTCTTCATTTTGTATCAATTCTTTATTTCTATATTTTCTCGGTTATTTTACTGAATTTAGGTCATATGGTGGTAAATTAAGGATTAACCCTGTCCCAAATGACAAAATCCTAGGTTCCAATTTGAAAGTGACAAAATATGTGTTCATGAAGATAAGATTTGTATAAAATATTGCACAGAAAATATTGAGTCAAATGGAGAAACTGCTGATTATCAGCAGTTTCTTCTTTTGTCTCAATCTTTTCCCAAACCTTTTTCTATTAGGGACATAAAAACAAGGTCTTGTCAGGGAAAGGGTTAAATTGTGAAGATATTTCGAGGGGTTAGTGCAAAACTATTGTAACTACCTTTTGTTAAATTTTACAGGAGAGGGAAAATACTTAATAACTTTTTTAAAATTTAACGTAATTACTCAAAATTTCTACATGAAGTGTATTGGAATTTAAGAATTTCAATCAATTTATTTTTTTTCAACAAAACTTATGAAAATTTTCTTTTATTGGACATTTTTGACTTACAATAGTTTTGCACCAAAATTCATCAATTGTATGCACAAAATGTTGGTGCAAAACTATTGTGACAATTGATTTTAGCTTTTTGCTGTAAATACACAAATGCAAAACTAATGAAATATGACTATATTTAGCACCTTATTATGTGAGGCATAAAAAGATGAAGAAAATATTGTTGTCTGTATGTCTGTTCATCTATCCGTCTGTCTGTGGACTAAATCATAAAAACTTAACAAAATGCTATCTCTTTGTAAATCTTTGAAAGTACTTAAGTTATAAAACTCTAATTTATATACAGGTAGTTTTTATGCTCTCTGAAAAAAATTTGAGGGAGCATACAGTCTCTACGCTGTCTGTCCGTGCTGTCTGTCCGTCTGTTCATGCATTCTTCAGTCCATTTGTCCATCCTTCTGCAACTAGATCTCAGCAATGCTTTGACCAAATTTGATGAAATGTCATATATGAACTACCTGAAATATTTCCAAGAAAGCCTTTAAGGACAGATCCTCCATTTATTTCCCACGGTAAGAATTTTTTTATTTTTTCTGTACTGATATTTAAATATATGAGAAGTAAAAAAATGACTTAAAAACTATAGGTCACCAAGCGAATTAAAAAGTTATTGAATTTCAAGGGAGACTACTCTTGTCTAAAATTGCAAAAATGAGGTGTCACTTAGATACCCACAAAAAAGGTGTTCGAAATGACTAGGATTACATAAATAAGTCTTTATTGTGTTCAATATGTTTTATTCTGTCTAAATGAGTATCAATTTGGGAAAATTTAGTGATGATTTTAAAATTTTTAGTAAAACTTTCTTTCAAAAGAAGCTGAAATTGCTCTTTTTTCTCAACGTTTCTGATAATAAAAAAAAATCCAGCGGTAAGAATTTTTTCTTTTTTGGTATAGACGTAGTGCTTGGTCATACCTACAAAAACAAAAAAAGAAAAATATATCAAACCAAGCGTTTTTCTTAGTTATAAGTAAAATTTGGATTACTTTTTACAGCTCTGTCCGAAATTGTTTCACTACTTTTATCCATTTTCTTCCTTATTACCAGCTTTAGATAATAAAAAGTGTCATCTTTTGTGTCCATCTGAAGCGGACTAGATCATAAAGACACCACCTTTCTTTTGTTGCTCCATTTCCTATCGCTAACGCCACATTTTGAACGCGTAACAGAAAGCGAAATGTACCATCCGAGTACTATTACACTTTAATTGACCAAACAGAGAAAATTGAAATAACTGAAAAGGGCCTTGTCAATTATCAACCAAACATTAACTAAATGTAAGAAATACATTTGCTGAAAAAGTCCAATTACCGAAACAGCTTTATTTCGTTATTTAGGATATGCGCAGTAAGTTGCGCAGTAACAACTGGAGGATCTGTCCTTAATGCAATTTCTCAATTAAGACTGCGGCATGCAAAAAGGGGCCTTTATGTAGAAAATAATTTTTTCTCTAATTACCGGTACTTTCATCTAGAGTGATCTGAAGTCAATGAAAATTTGTACTTAAGTGACAAATAAAATGTTTTAGACCATACATTGTTTTAATCTATGAACAAAAAACTTTTCATGGTAAAAGGGGGCTCAATGTATTAAATTTTTGCATCTATTTCTGTTAGTCTGTCGGAAGCAAATTCTCCACAACCCTTAGACCAAATTGGATGAAACTTCAATATAAAATTCCTGGATACTGACAAGAACCCCTTCTCTCTGATTCTCAATTTGAATGTAGAATTTAGTTTTTCTCCTATTTCTTTAAATCTAATAATTAGGATTTAATAAATTTCTATACTTGAGTATAGCTCACGATAAATGACCTGGCAGAGCATCTCTAGCTGATAGCCAGGTAATTTATTGTCAGCTATAATGCACTAGACTATATACACCACACACTATAATATACAAAGTGAAAAGTTTAGCAACAAAATGTAAATATCTTAAGTATTATTGAACCGAAGTAACCTTGCGCTCATTATTGTCAATATTGCAGACGATTATGTATGTTTATAAATATTCATAGCGCACGGTCACTTCGGTTTAACAATAACCAAACTATTTTTGTTTTAAAATCAAATCAAACGTTTACACAATAGATTATAGCTAGAGAATACAAACAGATGAATTTTATACCGCCACCGCGTGCGTCTCGCACTCCAGATGTGCAATTCCGGTTTTCATGTCTGCGATGGTATTCATGTGTATGGAGTATAATTCTAGAAAACATTTAGGTGTGAACATTATTGTCTTTGCCCAGTATGAAAAAAGCCACTGAAAAGAGTTTTCTGCAATGCTGTGGGACTACGCTATGGGCTTACGTTAGAAGGACATTAGGCTATATCGCTAATGTGTTCCTACGTGGCGGAATCGGTAATAAAGATGTCTTTTTGAATTTTGTGTACCTCTTAGCATAAGTAACGGTTTGAGGATGCCATGTAAGCCAATTTTTGTATTTTGAGATAGTCCCGGTCAAGGACGCCGAAGAAAAACACCACGAGACGATGACCGTCACAATTTCGTAACGTCACGACAAAGATGTTCCATATTAGCACAAAAAGTGGCTTCCACAGGAATTTCAACATAGAGTATCCACACTTATCATCCGTAATCGTCTCCACAGACGAAGGGTTACTAGATGTTGACCATACATTGTAATTTCCTTGATGCTACACAATGAACGCACCAGACTTGTCTGGCATAGAGTCCTAAATGCTTTAAGTGTAAACAAGTTAATGTTCTCCAATAATCATCCCTTTCTTTCTGATTTGTCACCAATAGAGCACAGACGGTGCATTTAAGGAAGACGTGCACATGATCGCAATGACACGAATGACGTTCAATCATTTGATAAAGTAGTGAATGTTGATACTGTGTACAAGCAATTTAAGTGGATAAGAAATTGGTTCACTGCTGTTCTTGCTCGAAAATGACCTCATAATCTAAACCGAATTATGTTGTGACTTTTTGTTTTGACCCCTCACCTACGTCAAGACAATGTCTCTTACACAATAATTAACTTTATTGTCCAACAAGGTTAACCCGGGACAACTTAATTTTCGTGCGCAAAGTCCGTTAGTTGAGCGTCTAAACAAAACATTGCCGAAGTGGGGTCATTACATATGCAGATATCCCAGGTTAATCTTGCTGGACAATACCACCAAGCGGTTGTGAAATAAATATCACAGAAAATACATGTTTTCAATTAACAAAGTCAGTGTTGCTAAACTCTTTTTACATGGTATATGTGTACAAAAAAATGTGTCATGGGAATGGGGATTTAAAATGTACGATAGCTTATTCTGATTTTACAGGTCAGGTTATTTTTTTTTGTGACAAACATTTATTCGGGGAGCATAAACTGCCTATGTCTGCTTTTGTTATTTGTGTGCATCTTTTGATTCAAAGTCAAGGATATATTTCATTAAATTCAAGGTCATTTTCAAGTGAAAATATATGAATGGAAAGTTTGATTGTCCCGACATGCTTTCACATCAAAGGCTCATATTAAATCTCATATTTCAGAAATAGATACAAAGAATTCTTTCAAATTCAGTAAATTTTTATGCCTACATATAATTATCTAAAGAGTTTGGTTATATTGTTTTGTTTTTATCCATCTGTCGTGCGGTCAGTCAAATTGCAAAACACATGAAAACATAAGATTGTCATATTCTCCAAAAGTATGTAACATGCACAATTCTAACATGGCATGTTCCCTGGTTCTTCTTTTTTCTTTATCAAAAACCAACATGATATGACATTTCTGAATATTATCCTGTATACACCCTTATCAACACTTAACCTATAACTTAATTAACCCTTTCCCAAATGACCAGATTTCCAGGTTAGTCCCATTTGAAATCTTCTATAGAAGACAAGATAAATGCGGCCAAATATGGATTTGTGTACAAAATAGCCCTGAAAATATTGAGGCAAAAGGAGAAAGTGCTGATGATCAGTACTTTCTTCTTTTGCCTCAATATTTTGCCATGCTTTTCCAATAAGAGATGTCAAAACCAGGTCTTGTTTGGGAAAGGGTTAAAGAACTTCCGAGAAAATACTTACATTTTCCTCTAAATTTAATTTGATCTTTTGAATACAGACTAGGGCTGAAACGAGTACATGAGTGCTACTACTTGGGTGCAGATTTATTACCTATTACCCGATGGTTAATTTTGACTTTTGCATTTATCATAGAAAAAACAAAGTTGAAAACGGCAATTGTGTCAATTTTAAGGGCAGATAATTCAGTAAGCTTTTGTCCAATTATTCTGAAATTCAGATTCATTCAAGATCTAGTATTCTTCAAAATTGTGTCCTAGTTTTTTCTTGAATGGTCAATATATAATCTGGTTGATGAAGTGAAAAGAAAGTCACAAATGGCAACTTTGTCAAATTCAAGGGCAGATTACTCAGCAATTTCTTGTTCTATTATGCTGAATATCGAACTAATCCAGGATCATGTGGTAATCAATACCATGTCCAATTTTCATCTTGATGGGTTATTAGTTATCACGATTAGAGTGAAAATAAAGTCGAAAACAGCAAATTTGTCAAATTCAAGGGCACATAACTCAAGACTTCCTAGTCGCATTGAGCTGAAAATCAATTTTATCTGATATCTTAGTCACCAACATTGTAAAGAAGTTTTGTTTTGTTTGGTCTACAATTGTAGATATTAGAGTGTAAATTAAGTCAAAAACAGTCAAATATGGCCATTTGTCCAATTCAAGGGCACATAACTCATGACTTCTTGTTTTGATCGAAATGAAAATCAAGTCCATCCATGATTTCATAATCACCAACATTGTGTACAAGTTTTGTCTTGGTGAATAATTGTAGAAACAAGAGTGTAAATAAATTCAAAAACAGCCAAAAGCGGCCATTTCTCAAAGTAAAGGGCACTTAACTCATTACTTCTTGTTTCGATCAGACTGAAAATCAAATTCATTCCAGATCTTATGGTCCCCAACATTATATCCAAGTTTTGTCTCGATTGGTCAATAAATGTAGATGCTGGAGTGGAAGTAAAGTTGAAAAACTGTTGAGTTACAATAGTTTTGCACTAACAAATTTCTTTCAATTGAGATACAATATTTTTAAAATTCTAAATATCTTTTTAATTATACAGAATTGAAACCCGATATTAGAACATATGGTGTATTCCTTCTGTAAGATTCAGAAAATGCAAAAAAGTGAATTTCTCAAAAATAGGTAGTTACAATAGTTTTGCACTGGGCCTTGATTTGCAATTAGCTTCAATTCAGTCTCTATTAAATCTTATTTGTTCATTATCGCAGAAAATGTGTGATCAGTAGCACACACTTCTTTGCTAATTAGAATCAAAGTGCTGAGAGCACTGTAATTGGACGTCTCTGATTGATTGAGCGGGATTGTACATGAACGAAAGATATTTTATTCATTCTTCTGTGTTTAATTCTATAAGATCGGTTTCGGACATACGAAATCGGCTTTAATACCAGAAAACCCTTCTCAGGCTTCAAATTGATTTGATTGCCGTTTCAAGACAACTGATTTGTCGCTATGAATAATCACTATTAATTTGATTACCAAATTCAATTAAGGCCATGCGATTAGCACTTTTGTCTTCTTTTTTCGGTTTACTATGAGTATTGTCGTCAGTTATACTTTTCATTGATTTTAAAAAGTACGCTACAAAGCAATTTATATTCAAAATGTAAGCCAACGCGCTACATAAATGAAAGCCGCAATAGCTCACTTAGCAGAGCACTCACCTTGTACTCTTTACACATGTTATATCCGGAAGGCCCTGGGTTCGAATTCTACTCAGACATTGTTCTTTTTAATCATCTTTTTTTATACGCCGCCGGAGGCGGACGTATATTGGCGTCATCTTCTCCGTCTGTCCGTCCGTCCATCCGTCCGTCCATCCGCCTGTCCGTCCGTCCGTACGTCCGTCCACTTTTCTTGTCAACGTAACTCCTCCTAAGTTTCTGGCTGGATCTTCTTGAAAGTTGGTAAATGTTATCACCTCAATTGGTAGATGTGCATGAAGGAAGGATTTTATGGTTCGTTGATTTTTGCCAGAGTTACGCCCCTTAAAAACTTAGTCTCTGAGGCTTATTGAAATTGAAGCCTTGTCAACGCAACTCCTCCTAAGTTTCTAGCTGGATCTTAATGAAACTTGGTCAATGTTATCACCTCAATTGGTAGATGTGCATGAAGGAAGGATTTTATGGTTCGTTGATTTTTGCCTGAGTTATGCCCCTTAAAACTTAGTCTCTGGGGCTTATTGAAATTGCAGCCTTGTCAACACAACTCCTCCTAATTTTCTGGCTAGATCTTAATGAAACTTGGTCAATGTTATCACCTCAATTGGTAAATGTGCATGAAGGAAGAATTTTATGGTTCATTGATTTTTGCCAGAGTTATGCCCCCTTAAAACTTAGTCTGTGGGGCTTATTGAAATTGCAGCCTTGTCAACGCAAGTCCTCCTACGTTTATGGCTGGATATTAATGACACTTGGTCAATCACCTCAATTGGTAGATTTGCATGAAGGAAGGATTTTATGTTTCATTGATTTTTTCTAGAGTTATGCCCCCTTAAAACTTAGTCTCTGGGACTGATTGAAATTGCAGCCTTGTCAACACAACTTCTTCTAAGATTCTGACTGGATCCTTATGAAACTTGGTTGATGTTATTACCTTAATTGGTAGATGTGCATGAAGTAAGGATTTTATGGTTCATTGATTTTTGCCTGAGTTATGCCCCCTTCAATCTTAGTCTCTAGGGCTTAATGATATTTCAGTCTCGTGAACGCAATTCCTTCCAGGTTTTTGACTGGATATTTATAACAAGAGGACCAAGATGGCCCTGCATAGCTCACCTGAGAGGACTTTGAAGCAAACAGCTTGCAAACTTCAAACTCGCATGACCCACTTTTTACATGACCTAGACATCATCAAGATAAACATTCAGAACAATTTTCACAATGATGAGTAAATATTTTGGTTCTTAAGGCAAAAAACAAGATTTGACCTTTTGACCTAGTTTTTGATCTAACATTAGCCACTTTCTACATGACCCATTTAATATCAAGATAAGCAATTCTGAACTATTTTCACAATGATGAATAAATATTTTGATTTTTTTGGGCAAAAACAAAATTTGACCTAGGTTTTGACCGCCCATGACCCACTTTATACATGCCCCAGATATTGTGAAAATAAACATTCTGAAGAATTTTCACATTGATAAAGTGAATATTTTGGTTCTTAGAGCAAAAACAACATTTGACCTAGTTTTAGACCTCTCATGACCCACTTTTCACATCACCAAGATATCATCAGGATAAACATTCTGAAAATTTTCACAATGATAAAGTAAATATTTTTGGTTCTTAGAGCAAAATCAAAATTTGACCTAGTGACCTAGTTTTTGACTTCACATGGCCCCCTGTTAACATTGACCAGATATGATCAAGATAAATATTCTGAACAATTTTCACAACGATAAAGTAAATATTTTGGTTCCTAGAGCAAAAACAAGATTTGACCTAGTGACCTACTTTTAGACCGCGCATGACCCACTTTTCACATCACCAAGATATCATCAGGATAAACATTCTGAACAATTTTCACAATGATAAAGTAAACATTTTGGTTTTTAGAGCAAAATCAAAATTTGACCTGGTGACCTAGTTTTTAACCTCGAATGACCTGCTATTCATATCACCATGATAAACATTCTGAATTTTCACAATGATTGAGTAAATATTTTGGTTCTTAGAGGAAAAACAAAATTTGCCCTAGTGACCTAGTTTCTGACCTCACATGACCCACTCTTAAAATGACCCAGATTTTGTCAAGGTAAACATTCTGAACAATTTTCACAATGATAAAATAAATATTTTGGTTCTTAGAGCATAAACAAAATTTGACCTAGTGACCTAGTTTCTGACCTCACATGACCCACTTTTAAAATGACCTAAATTTTGTCAAGATAAACATTCTGAACAATTTTCACAATGATAAACTAAATATTTTGGTTCTAAGAGCAAAAACAAATTTTGACCTAGTGACCTAGTTTCTGACCTCGCATGACCCACTTTTCACATCACCAAGAAATCATCAGGATAAACATTCTGGAAATTTTCACAATGATATAGTAAATATTTTGGTTCTTAGAGCAAAATCAAAATTTGACCTAGTGACCTAGTTTTTTACCTCGAATGACCTGCTATTCATATCACCAAGATATCATCAAGATAAACATTCTGAATTTTCACAATGATTGAGTAAATATTTTGGTTCTTAGAGGAAAAACAAAATTTGACCTAGTGACCTAGTTTCTGACCTCACATGACCCACTTTTAAAATGACTCAGAATTCGTCAAGATAAACATTCTGAACAATTTCACAATGATTGAGTAAATATTTTGGTTCTTAGAGGAAAAACAAAATTTGACCTAGTGACCTAGTTTCTAACCTCACATGACCAACTTTTAAAATGACCCAGATTTCGTCAAGATAAACATTCTGAACAATTTTCACAATGTTTAAGTATATATTTCCGTTCTTAAAGCAAACCCAAGATTTGACCCAATGACCTAGTTTTTTACCTTACATGACCCACACTTTGTACATAACCTAGATATCAAGATAAGTATTTAGGATAGTTTTGACAAAGTTTTGGGGCAAAATTGGCATCTCTAGAGCAAAAGGAAGGATCTGTAATATTTGACCTTGTGACATAGTTTTTGACCTTGCATGACCCTCCTTTGATCATGACACAGATATCATAACGATAAACATTTAGAACAATTTTGACAAAGTTTGGACCAAAATTGCCACTTCCAGAGCAAAAGGAAGGATTTCACAAGATTTGACCTCATGACCTAGTTAATGACCTGGAATGACCCACTTATTGACATAGCCTAGATATCATCAAGATAAACATTCAGGGCAATTTTGACAAAGTGTGTGCGAAAATTGGCACTTATAGAGTAAAAAGATGGATTTTACAATATTTGACCTAGTGACCTAGTTTTTGACCTGGCTTGACCTATTTGTTATCATGAGGAGAAGATTTTTTTCTGAAAAGTTGACGGATGGACAGTTAGACAGATAGACAGATAGACAGTTAGACAGATAGACAGACGCCGGACAACAGACCGATCACAATACCTCACCTTGAGCACTTTGTGCTCAGGTGAGCTAAAAACCTTTTTGTGAACACAACTTTTTACAGATTTTGTGTGTGTGAATATTTATAAATCCTTGTCAATGTCATTTTTTTTGTCTCAAGTTTTATAAGTGGCGGCGTATATTGTGACCATGGCACTCTTGTTCGACTTCTTTCTCCACCATCGTTGGCGAAAAAACGACCGCAGTGATTTAGAATCGATCTTAACACAAATTCAACGAAATAAAGTAATGAAACGCCGATCATTTACATACAATTCCGCTCAATCAATGAGAGGCGTCTAAATATAGTGCTCCAAGCACTTTGATTTTTATTCCTGTTTAGAGTAAAAAAAGAAAAAAACACGATAGCAGTTTTCCCTGGTTGTGGTTACAAAACAAATTCAATACATACTTTTCTGAAACAAAATACCAGATGAATTGGAGCACCTAACCATGGACTCCTCATACAAGTACTACCGCAGCATCCTTACATCTACAGATGTGCATAAAAAGAAGAAATTGGGAACGTGCCGTCGGGAAAATGGCAGTGGAGTACAATAAGCAATTTAAATGTTCATATCATTATCAACGAAAATTTGAGAATAGCAATGTCCCTATCTGTAAACATATTCATACGATCATCCAGGTACCATCTGTTGCAAACCCATTGCTTCATCTTCTTACCTCAATACACGTAAACGGGTCGCTTAAACGAAATAAATACAGATCGCTGTCACTTAGTCTTATACAAGTAATAATCATTGTTGTCATGACCATCGATCCGTATGTAAATAGGTCATGATACTGTCGAATATCAGTGATACAGATGCCGGAGAAAAAAAAACCTCGTAAGAGCAACTATTTTTCTGAATAGGTGGATTTCACTAGTGTCTCATCTGAGGCTGTTCAGATGGAACCCCGATTTGTCATCGAGTCGAACCCGAGTTGCGAAATGAACTCACTCCCCGATAATCAATTTCAAAACCCTGGTTCCAAAGTACGTCTCACCCCGTTCCTTTAAATATGTCAAAGACTTAAACAACAATGATCAAAGAAAAGGAACCTATCATACACAATACGTGCATTAAATTGGGTAATCATTCTAAAATGTGTGTTTTCAGTAAACACATCAAGAAAAACAAACGTTTTACAGAAGAAATAATCCGAACTGGTTTTGAACCAACGGCGTTCCAAATTTCAAACTGAAAAAAGGTTGCGAGGTTAATCCTTTCCCGTTTGAGCTATCGCTGCTGTTGATGATATAGGGTGTCTGTTTACATTATAACCATAGCATATGCATGTATCGCTTTCTAAAGATCTTACCCTTTACACAATAAATATTACGAAAGTAAAAAAACTACAAGAAAATCATTAAATCGAAAAAAGATCGTAAAGTTGGTTAAGACGTGGCATGAATTGAATCGGCCAATGAATCTTATAGTATTTGTTAGAGAACACATAGAAAGTAGGAAAAGATACGACAGTTTTCCTGTATGGTCGCAAAATCTATTTTGAATTTTGGTCAACTGGCAATTGAGTCTGAGAAAGGGTTTTTTGGTAATGAAAACCCATTTCGCCTGTCCAAAAGTGGTTATAAGAATTGTACGTCCTTTCGGACGTCCAATTAAAAATTAATGTTCACTAACGAGCCTCTATCTGATAGGGAATGGAGAAATGTCTAAACATTTCAAGGCCCGGTCCCACTGGCCGATTGACAAAAACGTATGCAAAAAGGACACAGCGGACAAGCAAAATTTCGGTAGTGGTACCATACGTTTTCATCCACTTTAGAAAATAGCGAAAATATAACGGAAAAGAGAGCACGTCAGTAGTATATAGCGGGGATGATAAACGGATATTCGTTGGAAGCCTGGCGGATGGGAGCCGATGCCAGCTAAATATACGGAATACATCTCCGATAAAAACTCTTTTTACCATTTGTATACTTCATATACGCGATGCATATGCTTACATCCTTTCTATTTCCGTGCTGCTAACGATGTATAGACGTTCCATGTACCTTATCGTTCCCCTATCAATCCCTTTACAGTTTCGGTTGATTTGAATTTCAAGGATGCCTATAGGATGAAGAAAGGATACAACGGACTGATAATGGACATAGAACGTCTGTTGCTCGTATATACTGCGGATTTATATCGTACACAAAGGAAGGTTCATCCGCTCTAAAAGTTTTGGGCAGCTCAAAACTTCTTGTGTGGATGAAATTACGGTCGACGGATGCCCATTGGATAAAATGTATGCAATAAGTACACACCGGACTTCCAACGGATAGCAAGAGACGTCTAACGGAAAGCAAGATTTTTTGTACGTTTTATATCCTCTTTGCATCCGAAAGTGCAGTGGGACCGGGCCTTCACTTAAGCATTTGCATTTGCTTCAACCAAACCCTAATCCAAACAATTCAACAGTGACGCCTTCAGGATATGGAAAATATTGAAGAAAAAGAAGAAAATATTGATTATCAATACTTTCTCCCTTTTCCTCAATATTTCATCCCATATCATAGAAAATTGTCTTTCTGACAAATATATTTTGTTGTCTGCAACACCTTTGAATTTGGAAGGTCTACTCTAAAATGTTGCTGTTTGGTAAACTTACAAAATATTTTTGAAACAAAGTTGTGTCACATGACTGATGATTTCCTGTCATGATTTTGCTAGCAGAATAATACACCCATAGTTTTGATAACTCATCCTTATATTGTCTAGAAAAGGATTTAACATATTCTGGCTTGATTTGATGGACAAGCTGTTCAATTCTCATGGCTCATATTTCACATAATAATGTAAACAGCTTATTGTCAAACAAAGCAATATTGATACTTGGTAAATTTACAATAGATATATACCTAATCTGTCATGCTAAAATGAACCTTCCGGTATGTGCGATAAGTATTGGCCTTGTCAGTCGGCACAGTAGGCCCCCTATGTGCAGACTGACATAGATCAAAACATTTCACTCTTCAGTTTCAGAACATGGAAATAGCCCAATGAATGGAGGGGCAAAATCTGTTGATTGCCATATCAAATAGATTTCCCCCTGGGTTTGGTTTTATTGGGGTGTTACGCCTTTTTCAACTACTATGGTCATATCGCGGCGGCTGGAGCACCTAACCATAGATTCTTGTTGTTTCTCATACCAGTACTACCACAAAACCCTTACCTAGCCTCCAGCTGCTCCCCCACATATGTTCACCATATCAAACCATTGATGGGTGACATTTTTGTCAGTGAAGGTATTTGCCGCGGCCAGGTATCGAAACCGGGACTTCTCGGATGAGAGATAGATCATGCGCTACCAACTGCGCCATCGCCGCCCCATTTCCCCCTGGGAGATGAGCAGATGGCATAATCAAGTTGGTTCATAGGTTTGGTAATACAGTAAATACATTGGAGAGAAAGGAAAATAATCAGCATTTTTTTCTTTTTCCTAAATGTTATATTCTTAACCCGTCTCTACAAGTGCAAGGAAATACATTGATTGCTTCTGAAAATGATACAGAACTGCTCTATTGAACATGAAGGCAGAACGTCTTATTGTCCATAATAGATTTTTCCCCTGGGATAAACCTAATCAAGTGGATGTATTGGTTTTGTACCAAATGTAGTGTGTTTTTATCTCCGCTTTTGTAAGATGTCTTTCCTAATTTGGCAAGTCATGTAAATAGAGTCTTGGGGCCCGTTTTACTGACAAACTTACGAACATTTTTAAAACAACAACGACTCTGATTGGCCGAATAATTACTGTTATTATTTCTCGTTCAATCAGATGTGTTGTTACAAGGTTTTTGCAAAAATATATGTTAGTAAAACGCGGCCTTGATACTTGATACTGGCCACTTATTTAGAATTATTTAGACACTCAATCCAGGTTTCCTAGAAACACTTTCCACAATTCTAAGCATGCAGATTACTTTTTATCTCTTATTTTTGTACAATGCTTAAATTCCTTACCCTTTCTTAAACAAGATCTTGCTTTGTCATCCCTAATAGAAAAGGCTAGAGAAAAAATTGAGACAAAGGAAGAAAATGCTGATAAACAGCATTTTCTACTTTTGCATCAATATTCTTCTGTGCTATATTGTTCACAAATCTATTTTTCATAACCAAACATTTTGTCATCTGCAGCAACTTTTTAATTGGATCACCGTAAAATTTTGGGAGAGGGTTAAAATATGAGTCAGGACACTAGTTGATAATTTTCTAGGAGGTTTCCTATTTTCTCTTTTTCAAAAAAAAAAAAAATTGACCTGTCTAAAATATCATAATTATTGAAAAGTATCAATCCTGCAACAAACAAGACTACAGTTTCACGTCCCTGAAGAAGAGTGTCCGAAAACATGAAGAAAAGAAGAAAATGCTGCTGATAAACAATTCCTCCTTTTTCTTCAACATTTGTTTTGTTAACAGCACAAACTTTCAAACTAAAGCTCTGGAATCTAAAATTTTGTCATTTTGGGACAGTTTTAAAAGCAAACATCTCCACATAGCATGTGGGTGGGCACTTGTCAAACAACATCCAAATAAGGTAAAATGGGTGAAAAAAACTTGACCTATCAAACCTGTTTTTTCTTTTTTTTTTTTTTTTTTTTTTTTTTTTTTTTGGGGGGGGGGGGGGGGGGGGGGGTCATTTTGGCTGAGTTATCAGAGAGCAGATAGCTATATTATGCACTCCTAAGATAAGATAACTTTTGGTAAAACCCCAAACAAAACATCATGCAACATTTCAACAGCTCTATTGTGGTGGCTCTTTTCAAAGCTAAGTTGCAAATCATCTAGTTCATAGAGAGACAAATGACTGGTCAAATGTCAATAAAGATATAAACCAGGATTAAAACTCAAGTGATGAGGAATCCCCAAATTACTTGGCCAAATAGGACAAGTGAAAGTTACCTTAAAATCTTTTCCCAGTTTATGTGACAGCCATTCTTTCACACCAGGTAGATCTGTACCAGCCTTGATGAGCCCAAGTTTGCCTCATGTTTTGATCAGCAGGTCGGCATGATTTTGGACCGTTTCAATTTTACAGGTTTTGCTGACAACAATTTCTAGTAGGTGAAATTTCAGTAATCTATGTATTTTTGGTTAGAAAACATTGTTGATAATGAAGAAATTGCTTGTCACAAGCAATTTCTTCATTGTCAACAATGTTTTCCAAAGCCTTTATCTTGTAGGGCATCAAAAGGTGTCACTGTGTTGGAATGGGTTAATTCTTCATTCACACAAGAGAAATTTACCTTAAAATCTTTGCCCAGTTTATGTGACAGCCATTCTTTCACACCAGCTAGATCTGTACCAGCCTTGATGAGCCCAAGTTTGCCTCGTCGTTTGATCAGCTGGTCAGATTGATTTTGGACTGTTTCAATTTTACAGGTTTTGCTGTCGACAATTTCTAGTAGTTGAAATTTCAGAAATCTATGTATTTCAGGTTAGAAAACATTGTTGATAATGAAGAAATTGCTTGTCACAAGCAATTTCTTCATTGTCAACAATGCTTTCCAAAGCCGTCATCTTGTAGGGAATCAAAAGGTGTCACTGTGTTGGAATGGGTTAATTCTTCATTCAGACAATAGAAATTTACCTTAAAATCTTTTCCCAGTTTATGTGACAGCCATTCTTTCACACCAGCTAGATCTGTACCAGCCTTGATGAGCCCGAGTTTGCCTCGTCTTTTGATCAGCTGGTCGGGTTTCACAACTAATTTCTGCAAAAACAAGATGTGTTTGTGAAACATAGATGCTCTTTAATCCCTTTCCCATCCCAAACAACAATTTTTTGGGGTGGTCCTATTCAAAAGCTGCTGCAGATGACAATATTGATGTTGTTCAAGATTGAATTTGTGTAGAATATAGCTCAGAAAATATTGAGAAAAAAGGAGAAACTGCTGGTTATCAGCAGTTTCTTCTTTTGTCTCAATGTTTTCCCAAGCCAATTTCTATTAAATATGTCAAAACCAAAATTTGTTTGGGAAAGGGTTAAGTGGCCAATGTTAATTAAGCTTTCAGACAGACAGAGGGACAGACAGACATGAGTAAAATAATATGCCCCTCCACCTTTCGATACCTAGGGAAATGAATTTCATTTTCAAAACATGTTACAAAGAGCAGCAGATAAGAGAAGGCTAAAAGCAGTCTCGAAAATTTCCTTTAACACATTACCAAACAACAAAATTTTAGCCTAGTCCAAACTCATAGGTGTTGCAGACGACAATTTCCATTGAACAAAATTTAACATTTTTCTGGTCTTTCTTGGTAGAAAACATTGTGGGAAATGAAGAAATTGCTTGTCACAAGCAATTTCTTCATTTTCCACAATGTTAACCAAAGCCTTTATTTTGTGGGGCGTCCAAAAGAGTCAACAACATATTAGGGCAGCTCAGTACGGCTAACCTGATGCAGATAACAAAATGAATGTAAAAAAAGTTAAAAGTGGTGAATAATATTGAAAACATTGAGACAAAATGAAACAAGAGGGCCAGAATGGCCCTATATCGCTCACCTGAAAGAAGTTTGTGACACACCCACTTTATTTTACAAATCAAAAATTCGTGAACAAATTTTGAAAAGGGTCACTCAAGGAACATTGTTGCCAAGTTTGGTTCAAATTGGCCCAATGCTTCATTTTTAAAGAGTTTTCGTATGATTTCTCTAAGTCTGATAACACTGCCCTTCCACACCCACATTTTTAGACGACAAAGAAAATTTGTGTACGCATTTTTAAAAGTCACTCAAGGAAAATTCTTGCTAAGTTTCGTTCAAATTGGCCCAATGAGTTTTTTAAAGAATTTTCTTAGGGTGTCTCTAACATCGATAAGCCACGCCCTGCCACGCCCGCTTTATCTGACGAATCAAAATCCGCAAACAAATTTTAAAAAGAGTCACCCAAAGAATAATTCTGTTAAGTTTGGTTCAAATTGGGCCAACGGTTGATTTTTGAAGAATTCTCTTAGGATTTCTCTAAGCCAGAGAAGCCATGTCCTGCCACGCCCACTTTTTCTGACGAATCAAAAATTTGCGAACAAGTTTTGAAAAGAGTCATCCAGGGAACATTACTGCCAAGTTTGGTTCAAATTGGGCCAACGGTTGATTTTTAAAGAATTTTCTTAGCATTTCTCTAAGTCAGATAAGCCACGCCTTGCCACGCCCACTTTTTTTGACGAATCAAAAATTTGCGAAAAAGTTTTGAAAAGGGTCACCCAAGGAACATTTCTGCAAAGTTATGGCCCAATGGTTGATTTTTAAAGAATTTTCTTAGCATTTCTCTAAGTCCTATAAGCCACGCCCTGCCACGCCCACATTTTTTGATGAATCAAAAATTCGCAAACAAATGAAAAGAGTCACCCAAGGAACATTCCTGCCAAGTTTGGTTCAAATTGGGCCTATGGTTGATTTTTAAGGAATTTTCTTAGAATTTCTCCAAGTCCAATAAGTCACGCCCTGCCACACCCACTTTTCCTGGCAAATCAAAAATTCACCAACAAATTTTGAAGAGTGCCAAGTTTGGTTCAAATTGGGCCAATAGTTGATTTTTAAAGAATTTTCTTAGCATTTCTCTAAGTCCGATAAGCCACGCCCTGCCACGCCCACTTTTCCTGACAAATCAAAAATTCACCAACAAATTTTGAAGAGTGTCACCCAAGGAACATTCCTGTCAAGTTTGGTTCAGATTGGGCCAATGGTTGATTTTTAAAGAATTTTCTTAGGATTTCTCTAAGTCCAATAAGCCACGCCCTGCCACGCCCACTTTTTTGACGAATCAAGAATTTGCGACCAATTTTTGAAAAGGGTCACCCAAGGAACATTTCTGCCAAGTTAGGTTTAAATTGGCCCAATGGTTGATTTTTAAAGAATTTTCTTAGGATTTCTCTAAGTCCGATAATCCACGCCCTGCTACGCCCACATTTTTTGACGAATCAAAAATCTGCCAACAAATTTTGAAAAGGGTCACCCAAGGAACATTCCTGCCAAGTTTGGTCAAAATTGACCAAATGGTTTAGGAGGAGAAGATGTTTAAAGAAATGTGAACGGACAGACAGACAGACGGACGGACAGATGGACGGACGGACGACAGACAGTGAGTGACCACAATAGCTCCCCATGAGCACTTCATGCTCAGGTGAGCTAAAAATGCTAATAATCAGCATTTATTGTTTTATCTCAATGTTTTTCCAATCCTATTCCATCAGGCAGAGTGACATCACAACCTGGGGCCCCGGTTTCTCGAAAAAACTTAAGAATGTTCTCAGACTCAAATCTGAACACTGTGCTGAAATCACACGAAATCCACGTGAACTTCAATTGAATACCAATCAACATTGATTGGTATTCAATTGAAGTTGAGAATTTACTCATGAGTATGAACTTAAGTTTTTTCGAGAAACCAGCCTAGTTTTAACTTTCCTTATCAAGATAGCCTAGCTTGAATAAAGTTAAAAGAAAAAGAAGAAAATGCTGATTATCAGCATTATTTCAATTTTTACTGTTACGGGAAAAGGAAAGGATTAAAGTAAAATTGTGTGTAGTTATGATTTAGAAATAACAATTAGCTCACTAAAATATTATAATGTAGTATAATATCAATGCTTTTCAACAAAAACATTGTATTTACAGCTTATTTAAAGCTGTAGATACAAGGTTTTTGTTGCAAAGCAGCAATATGGTCTTCATGGCAAACAACCGGCCCATTGTATTTGTTCAGCATAGCTAATCGATACCGTAAAATATGCACTGATCTGTGACAAAATTTTCACATTTTGGCAGAAAAACTGATAAATTAAAAGATTAAGTCATGTCCTTATGTAATTTAGTTACTAAAATATCTTTCATGAATAATGCAAGTTAATCAAGTTTATAAAAAAGTTATTCAGTATATTACAAAAAAGTCATGACAATACAATCTTGTGTTCCCAGTATTTTCTTGCACCATGCAGTACAAACGCAGCATTCAATCTGAATCTCCAGTAACTGTTGCTCATCTCAATTCTAAAGGATGATTCACATCCATTGGTGAGAGACAAGATTCCTTTTGTCAAATGTCAGAGAGCAACCCAAAACCCCTAGATTGATACTTTTTCAGCCATTCTCAAACAGCAAAATTCTAGACTTCTAAATTTGTCCAAATTCGAAGAAAAAGCGGATGACAATTTCAATTAACCCTTTCCCAAATGGTGGTACCATTCGAGAGCTGCTGAAGAAGACAAATGGATGCATCTTTTGGTAAACTTTGAGAATGATGCAGCCCAGAAATAATTGAGACAAAAGCAGAAAATGCTGGTTATCAGCATTTTTTTTATTTCGTCTCTGTGTTTTCCTATGCCTTTTCTATTAAGGATAGGGTTCAATTAAATTATGCATAAATTTGGTCTTTTACCTAAGAAAACATTGGGGGAAATGAAGAAATTGCTTGTCATAAGCAATTCCTTCATTTCCCATAATGTTCCCTAAAGCCTTAATCTTGTGGGACATCAAAAATATTGATTTGTGGGAATGGGATTACCTTTTTCATCATTAATACTGAGGGGAGTTTAAACCCCATTCCATATCGACAAGCTTGGACCAGTGCAATTCGAATAAAGTTTCACACAACAAAATATTGATAGCAAATATCAAATTTTGTATATCATAGCTTAGGAAATCTTGAGGCAAGAATAGACAAGAGCCGTCAGAGACGGACAATGCTCCCCGATTAAGGCATTGTCACAATAAATGTATGCCATGCAGAGCTAAGATTAAGCTAACAAACGTTAAGCCCCCTTTTTCCATGACATACTTTTTATACGCAAATTTCAAGTAGTTTATTGTCAAGGGCATCTGAATTTCATCAAATTCTGACCATTAGACTATGAGAAATTAGAGAAAAAGTGTATTTGACCTTAAGTCCCCTTTTCCC
The DNA here is from genome assembly GCA_963680895.1 of Fragum sueziense. NCBI lineage: Eukaryota > Metazoa > Mollusca > Bivalvia > Cardiida > Cardiidae > Fragum > Fragum sueziense. Next base: position 24,526,458 of record OY804606.1, on the reverse strand, counting down.
ATGACGAGGCCTCAAATCCAAAAACTGGGAAAAGTACATCGGCATTATATCATAGGGAGTTCACATGGTAAGTTTCATTTGATTTGGCCCAAGGGTTATAGAGAAATCGCTTCGGACGGACGGACGGACGGAATGACGGACAGACGGACGGACGGACAGACGAAGCGGCGACTATATGCTCTCCCTTCGGGGAGCATAAAAAAGCTGGTCGATCATTAGCCTTCAGAATCTACCAGGCCTAAGCCACCTAATCTAGAGCCGTCAAAAAGTGTTACCGTTTGGAATTGGGCTAATGAAATAAAAGGTAAGCCTGTTTACAGCATTGTTGTCCACTTCCTTGTTGGGAAATAGCCTTGTATGTAGGATTGTCTTACATTAATCCTTTCCCAAACAAGGCCTGATTTAGACATCCCAAACAGAAAAGGATTAGGAAAATGTTGAGGCAAAAGAAGAAAATGCTGATAATCAGCATTTTCTCCTTTTGCCTCAATATTTTCTATGCTATTCAATAAACAAATTCCCTCTTTATATCCATACATTTTGTCTGTACCAGCTTTCAAATTGGAACACCCGTATATTTTGTTTTTTGGGAAAGGATTAAAAAGATCAAGTAACTACCTGGTATTCAAAATACATGACATTATAATGGCAATTTAGTAAACATAATTATTTCAAATTATGAAAACATAAATTTAATTTTTGAGACGCCTAAAAGTACATCAATTAACAATAGGCTAGCAATTCACAGCCATGAAAGAGACATTATTTCAGGCATTTTGATCATTTTAGCCGAGAATTCGGGATAGGTATTTGGTAGAATATAGATGGCAGGAAGCATTTTCATGTACATGTATATCATAAGAGGCAACAGATAAGAGTGGGGGAAACCCTCCTAAATTTGTTATTTCAAATCCAAATGCTTTGTTGTGGGTACTCATTTGAATCGTCTCAATGTGATGATTCAAATGAGTACACACAAAATGGGGTTTGATGAACAATTCAATGAAATATTGCATTTCAAAAACCCATCACCCATGTAATCATTCTGTAGCCCTGGTTATTAACTATTGTCATTTTCAACAAAAACCTCATAACTGCAGCTTGTTTAAAACTGCAGTTACAAGGTTTTTGTTGAAAGCCATAATAATAATAGAAATGTACCTCTGACAGTAGCCACTGGTTGTCCTGCTCAACTTGAGCCCAATTCACATCTTCTGTTATCACAACATATTTGTTCTTTATTGATGATCCTTCAAGGAATTTGTTCAAGAGCTCTTTCCCTTTCGCCTCATATATGGCTTTAGCCGACATGTTTTAAATGTAGACTTGGCTGCACACCTCCTGAAATTAAATGATGTCGCTTTTCAACGAAAAACCTTGTAACTGCAGCTTAAAGCAAGCTGCAGTTACAAGGTTTTTGTTGAAAAGCAGCGATATTCAACAACATGTGTCTCAGCTTACTCATGCAACAAACAGCTACAAAAATTGTAGTAAATCGTCAATAATTCTGTTAATATGAGACCAATTTGAAAACGATTTGAAGCAAAGATTTATAAAACAAAAATAAACTGGAATCTCCTGGATGTGGTGGATCTTTTTAACAAGACCTGATAAAACAAGAGCCGTCACAGACGGATTATGCTCCCCGAATTTAAGTGTTTGTCACAAAATAAAAAACTATCATCCATTAAGCCCCCTTTACCCATGACAGCTTTTTTGTACACACATTATTTATAGAATATGGTCTAGAACATTCTATTCATTACATGAGCACAAAATTTCATTAAATTCTGCCCATTAGATGAAGAGAAATAAGAGAAAAACTAATTTTTACACTAAGGCCCCTTTTTCCATGATGCAGCCTTAAATTTACAAACGGAGAAAAAGGACTAGGTATTGACCCAGGGAGTTCACATGTGAAGTTTCATTGAATTTGGTCCAAGGATTGCTGAGATATGGCTGTCGACGGACGGACACACGGACGGATGGACGGACAGCGTGGCGACTATATGCTCCCCCAAAATTTTTTAATATTGTCCAACAAGGTTAACCCGGGACAACTTAATTTTCGTGCGCAAAGTTCGTTAGTTAAACGTCTTAACAAAACAAAGCCGAAGTGGGGTCATTACATATGCAGATGTCCCGGGTTAATCTTGCTGGACAATATAAATATAAGCATAATAAAAATATTGACACAGGTCAATAACATAATCATTAGGTGCTGTTTAAAAGATCCATCACATGATCTAACAAACCTTTTATTTTTTACTCCCATGCTTCAATCCTAGTTCAAGTGTCACAAATTAACAGAATTATTAAATAGATATATATAAGTTCAGTAATTGTTGTTCTAAAGTGGATTTCCCGATGATTTCGGGTGTTTCAGTAACTTTTAGTGAACACCAAACTCAAGGAAAAGTACTCAGGAATTTTTACTCAAGATTTTGGTTTCCAGAGATTTTGACTCAAACTTTGGTTTCCCTAGATTTTGACTCAAATTTGGGTTTTCAAGCTTTTCTGTGTGTGACATCAAATGTCAAAAGATTAAGGAAATCGTCACTTATCAGATAACCCTTTGCAAAACAATGCCTAGTTTTGACATTCCTATCATAAAAAGGTTAGGAGTACATTACAGGGATAGAAAACAAGATTTCTTTGTGAAACACAAATGCCCCCGAAATGGCCATTTTTCTAAAATATTTAGTTTTCATGAAGTAAAGGGTTGATTACAGTTAAAGAATGACTTTGCAGAAGGTCATATTGTATGGAACAGATAGATATTGATGAATACTTTTGGAGAAAAGGCAAATGTTTCAGGATTAAGTGTTTTTTTCTTTGATCTTTAAGAAGAAAAGTGCCACATAAAATGGTATGGTTTACATTGAATGGTTCTTATTTCATATAGATTATAGATGGATTGAACCACATAACCCCCCCCCCCCTCACCCCCACCCCCCCTCACCCGGACGTTGGCCTGGACAGACAGACAGACGGACACAAGTAAAACAATATGCCCCCAATCTCTCCATACGGGGGCATTAAAATTCTGGACATCATCATTTCTCCTTTCACTTCAAGATGTACTTTGTAAACCCTTTCCCAAACAGCAAAATTATAAGGCCCTGGGTGATCCAATTTGAAAATCACTGCTGACGACAAAAGAGATGTGGTAAAATATAGGTTTTGTGTATACAAAACACAGAAAATATTGAGACGAAAGGAGAAACTGCTGGTTATCTTTTGTCTCAATATTTTCCCAAGCTATATCTTCTATGGACGTCAAAATCTGGTCTTGTTTGAGAGAAGGTTAATGTCAGGCCAAAGGAAAACCTTTTTTATTCTTGATCATGGCTTCCCTTGCAAATCCTCCCTATTTGTTGCTAGCTCAGATACGTTTTCTGGTTAGTCATATTAATTTGCGAAGGTGCATTTTTGTCAATTGGAACAGATGGTTCCACATCATGCATAACAATAAATTAAGAAGAGGTGTGAGACTTGGTACCATAAAAAAATTCCCAAGCCATGCAATCCAATGTTTTGGAAAGTGATGGAAAAATTCATCTTCTACCTGATAAAGTACAGAGCCCATTCTGGAGCATAAACATACTTGGTGACTATATACAAGGTGACTGTGAGGCGAAAATTGTGAAGTCCACGTTAGAAGGATAAAACGTAAATGTGTTTACAGCTACGTAATCCCAAGCCCTGTCAAACCAGACTGTGTAGTGGGGTTGGGCAGAAACACGACCAGGTGCCCGACTAGCTCAGTGGTTAGAATGTCCAACTATTAATCCAGGGATTGTGGGTTCGAGTCCCACTTCCGGTGCTCTTTTTCTCCTCATATCTACATCAATGGCCAAGAGGTTAATTGGTGTGCGCGGGTAGGCGGCACCTGAAGGTCCTACGGACCGGGGGAGTGGGGGACTCCCAGGAAATTATGAGGGGGAGGAGTGTAGTGACGTTTGGTAGAAACATGACCAGGTGCCCCGCTAGCTCAGTGGTTAGAGTGTCTGACTAGACGTAATCCAGGGGTCGTGGGTTCGAGTCCCACTTCAGGTGCACTTTTTCTCCTCATATTTACTTCACCAGGAAAATTAGAAATAATGTGTAATTTTTTCAAAAAAATGTGAAAAAAAAACAATTTCAACACAGATAACAACCTAAAGGCTAAAGACAGGTTATGTCCATAAAATATTGGAATACCGCTTGTGGATTATCTGACAGCACAAATCTTTGCTTGATTATAAGAAATTTTATTAATGAGGAAAAAAACAATTATAAATTAAGGAATAAACACATGAAATAACTCATTTGATGAAAATTAATAAAAGAAAAACAATAACCCCACCCACCTGCCGGTGAACACAGAAATACATGTAAAATATTTTTCGCAAATGGTTTTTACAAGAAATCAATTATCATTTGAAGTAACTTATGTTGATCAAAATAGGAAAAAGTGCAAAATTATCCAACCTAGTGCGTGACTTTATCCGAACTTTGCGCTGTCAAACACAAATTTCTCCAAATTTTTCACAAATGATCGTTCGATACTGATGACGAGATCGTGCGTCGTCTTATCTGTAACCTCTGACCCGGTGCGTTTAACTTCAATCACCGTAATAAATACACGAACATGTACGTAAACTGGTACCCCGTCTTCTCTATGTATGAAGACGGGTCGGGGACAAATTTTCCTGTGATCTGATTGGTTGATTAGATTTCCCATCATGCATTTCAATATCCGTCTGTATCCCGATTAAACTGGTGCCAAGTAAAATCTTACAACACCGGAAAAAATCCCATCATTCATTTCAATAAGACAACAAATATTTTGTCATCTGCTGCAACTTTCAATCTTTTTGAGTCGTGTGTAGAATAATGTCACGAATGCCACAAAGACTGCGTTGTGGATGGATGTAGGACGACGTTGGGCCTTATATAAATCGACTAATTGCCAATGTTTCTTTTTTTCAATTCATGTTTCATAGATATAGATCTAGTACATCACATTTCATGTTTTTATTTTTTGTAGGCCTAAAGAAAAATGAAAAGAAATGACGGCCCTTTTCCGGGAACTTTATCAGATCTAGAATTTTTCTGTTTGGAAAAGGGGTTTAATCCATTATCGCACAACAACGCATTTCGGTGCCCCAAAAGAGAAAGACCGCGTAGAACATTTTGGAATTAATTTCTTCATTTCCGAAAATGTTTTCTACCCAGAAAGACAATTTTATGTTATATAACACATATTTTACGCTTTTGATAGCAATGTAACTTTTCGTCTGCAACTCCAGTGTGGAGTTTAGAAAGTGTCAAAATGTGGGAATGGGTTAAGGGCAATAAAATCGATCTGATCCTTTGTTATAGGCTACTATCCGTCTTTGATGTACTGTAACAGAGTGTGTCCAATTATTAGATAAACAATTAATTTTAAAAAGTAGTCTACCATATGTTTATCCCTTAACACTAAATACCACTGCGAGATAATTTTGATACAAATTAACTACCTATTATTCCCGACTCAGAATCTCGTGAAGTGATTCTTTTCTATACTGAAGCCAAACAATTTTGATGAAATAATGATTTAAAAAATAAGAAAAAAACCCACTTTTTTTAGAATGGTTAAGTAATGGGTTTTGATGCACAAAACTATATGTTTTAGACAAGGTAGAAACGACGAAGCACTTTTTCCATAATTTGAAAACGATAATTTGATATTAAGGTCTTATTCTTAGCTTTGAAGTTAAGACATGTAGGCCTATATGAATTAAAAAAAAATACTTCTCATTTCCTCTCTCCTTTTAACAAGGAAATTTTAATACCAAATTGCCATTAATAAGATTTTTTTTACTTTTAATTGTGTCCTCAATATCGTCGATGTAGCCTAAATGCAAAACCTCGTTTGTCCATTTTTGCGATTTTCAAAGTAAAATTTTATATACATGTCCGATTTAGATGATTCTTTCAGGTTTTAGGATATTTTGATTTAACAGTATTAATGACATATTTTATGTGAACATTTTGTACGAATTTCAAGTAAAACCTTTCAGTTTCGGAAAAGTTATTAAAAATCTTTCTACCCCTTCAAGAAACGAGATACGAGGTTTTGCATTAACACCGACGATATGCTTTTCCTCCCCCAAACCAGGAAAAATGATAGACTGATCTAATTTCAAAGCTGCTGCAGAGACAAAACTGCTGTTGATCATG